>CM061530.1:22433049-23073049 GCA_030068015.2 Neoceratitis asiatica | reverse complement strand
GTAGGTGTGGTAATGAGTAATAGTGTAGTGTAGGTAATAATTATGGAGTAATAGTGTGGTGTGAATTAGTGTGGTGTGGTGTAGGTGTAGTGTGGTGGTGTGGTGTGGTGTGGTGTGGTGTGGTGTGAATTGTGGTGTGGTGTAGTGTGGACATGGGTATGGATGTAGTGTAGTGTGGTGTGGTGTCGGTGTGGTGGTGTGGTGTGAGTATGGTGTGGTGTGGTGTAGATGTGGGTGTGGTATAGTGTGGTGTGGTGTGGTCTCGTAGTGTGGTGTGATGTGCAGGTATTAGTGTCAATTGTGGTTGGTGATGGTGTAGATATTGGTGTAGTGTAGGTGTGGGCTGGTGTGGAGTATGTGGTGTAATAGTGTGGTGTAATGTGGTGTGGTGTAAGGTGTGGTGTAGTGTGTGTATAGGTATGAATGTAAGGTATAGTGTAAATTAATGATGTAAATATAAATATAAATATAAATATAAATATAAATATAAATATAAATATAAATATAAATATAAATATAAATATAAATATAAATATAAATATAAATATAAATATAAATATAAATATAAATATAAATATAAATATAAATATAAATATAAATATAAATATAAATATAAATATAAATATAAATATAAATATAAATATAAATATAAATATAAATATAAATATAAATATAAATATAAATATAAATATAAATATAAATATAAATATAAATATAAATATAAATATAAATATATATATAAATATAAATATAAATATACGAGTCTTAAGGCCTGAACAGGTCTTAAGATGACTCCAACCATTGCGCTGGTTGCATCTAACCGAGGTGGAGGAATGGTGGAGTCGTCTTTGGCACACGCAGCAGAAATAATCTACGCCAGCCCTGATGGGAAGGACTTGGAGCAGGCCTGCTGCGAAGTGTTGCTCCATTGATGCACTAAAACTAAAATTACCTGATGACCTGAATGGGGTTAGGTCGCCGAAAGGGTGACAGCCCACTCCGGTGGGTAGAACCGGCTGCCGTTCATCGATCTGCTTGGACGATTCAAATGCAAATTACGGACAGGATTTTCAAGCTCATTGACTTTGATCTCAATTAGCTTCTCTATTGTATCTTGTCGGACTTCCATTCTATCCTGTCTTTCCTTAAGCTCTGCGTTTTCTTTCACCAGATTTTCCTATATTTGTGCAATTATCTTTTCTAACGATGATATCTGCTCCCTCTGTTCAAGTATTTGTGCATCAAACTTTTGTGACAGCTTAGCATCCTGTGCATCCATCTTTTCTGATATGCTGGCATTAATTGCAGATATATTTTGTGAATTACGGGCATCCTGTGCATCCATCTTTTCTGATATGCTCGCGTTCATTACAGATATATTTTTTATGAATTACGGGCATCCTGTGCATCCATCTTTTGTGACATGTTGTCATTGATTTGTGAAATTGCAGTCAACAACATGTTCATGTCCATACCGGTAGATGAAACAGGAGCCTTTTCTTGAATCTTACTTGAGGGCTGCTCCAACTCCTTTGCAGAATCACTAGCCTCTTTCTTGTCAACATCCTTCAAGGATACATCTTCATCCTCGCGGCGAAATTCGTATTGGTTCAAGTCGTTACATTCGACTTCCATTGCTTCTCGCAGTCGCGTTTGCAGCTCTGCCTTATTTTCTGTTGTAGACAATCCTCGCTTTTCCAACTCCTTCTTGAGAAGAGGTATCTTCAAATCCTGAATCTTCACCATTTTTCAATTATTATCCTTTCGGATTTATTTAACAATCCCACATCTGACACCAATTGTTACGATTTTGCTGAATCAACCTCGATGATTTCCCAAATCCTTCGGGTACGATCTTTGAATTTTTAAATAAAAATCGCCAACTTAATTTGCAGTCTCTTTATTTATAAAGACCTTATTTAATGTCCTTTTATTATTCAGTAATTCACAATTCAATTACAATTCACTTTACTATTTACAATTACTTGTATACAACTTTCACAATGTACGGTTTATTACTTTACTGCAACGCGTTTACTTCACGACTGATTACTTTTGCAGTCATGTGTCGCCCTTATATACTTGTTTGCTGCTTGAAAACGAAACCCCCGGAATAATCGCGTCGTTACGATAATCGCGTCGTTACGATAATCGTCTCGTTTACGATAATCGTCTCGTTTACGCTCTAGAACATGCCAGTTGTCGGCTCCTCTCTTTCATCTGTCATTCGCTTCGCATTTTCGCCACAATATTATAAGCAAACAAAAAAATAATTCGACATGAAACTTTGCAGGATCAGAAGTATATATTATAGTTAATAAGTTATTTGTTGTTAAAAATTATTAATGTTTTCATATCATTTTTTTAGGTAATTTACACGCTTCTTTATCTTTCTTTAAACGAACGCAAGTATCACTTCCACTTGATAAATTATTTTCACATATTTTTTGTTGTAATTAACGTGCAAAGGAATGTAAATAAACATTACAAAATTATTTTATAATCAAAACTGATTCACACTTGAGCATGGTTGCGGTCCTTAATTTAAGATTAATGTCATTATTTTTTTTGAATCGCAGACGAAGGCCGCCCATTTACATACCCCTGCGGTTTAGGGTTTCAGGAATTTACCCGCAGTAACGAAAATCTCTCGTAAGAGGCGACTAAAATTCAATAGTTCCCGCGACAGTTGGGTCTTTATGCCGGAACTACCATGATTTTTACAGGACCAAAGACTGTCCCTCCCGCGAAATTCCCCGAAAACCACCAACAACCGCCAATTTACAGAGGTGTATCACTTCAAAATACTGTGCAGGGCGAAGTCGGTTTTTGAAAAAATAATCCCTGGTCGGACCAACATCGATGTCGCCTTGCTCAGTATATTTAATTTGTAATTTTAGCAATCTGGCAATATTAAATTTGATGTTATTATACATGAAATTTTGCATACTTTAAAATTAATTTATTCAAAAACCGTTCTGTCCTCTTGAGAAAGCCTGCGACTGAAAACTAAAATTTTCCCATTTCGATTGGGCATCTGTTTCTAGTTCGGTACACATATAGCCTTTGTGAAAAACGTGTTACCTACACCGACAGTTTGCCCATAATTCAGTCGTTAACATCTAGCAACTATTTTTAAGCTACTCCGTCCGCAACTTTTGGATCCGGGAAAAGAACTAATAAAAATTATGTGGGTCCTAGCCACCTTGGAATACCAGGGAACGGAGCTTCTGACAAGAGTCAAACAAGCGGTCAACTAACCTCTCCTGTTAGGCTCAAAGATGATTTACTTAGACTTGCTGAAATGCATACTTTTAAAATTAAGCTTTATGACTGGAAACCCCGATATTGACACACAGTCACATTCTAAAGGACCTAATAACTCCTCAGTGTCACTTCTGTAACGCTGCGGCAATATCCATCTCCCACTCACTGGGTACATGTCAACATTTTGCAACGATGACTCTTTAGCAATAGCGTCCCTTCTGAACTTGACAAAGCTTCAACATGTATTTTATTAAAAAGAATGAACACCTTACTTAAACGGCTAGCTTTAATCCTTCATTATAATATATTGTAACGAATTTGCGAAGTTCGCCTCGATGATTTTCAAAATTCTTCGAGTCCGATCACTGGATTGCTAAACAAAACTCCCAAAATTTGTTTGTTCGGCTTCTTAACCGTAAGGAATTTATTTGTACAATTTTCGTCTTTAGCCAACGGCTTATTTTACAATTATTTATGATACACACTTATTATCTGCTTCACTCAGCTCATCCGTTTCTAAAACACACACAGCTCACAGCAGTGTTAACTCCACTAAGTTGTCTACTCGTCTCCTCTTGTGATAGCGGCTGCCTCTCTTTTTATACCTGAAGATGTTCACGCGCTTAAGGACAGGCTGATTATTCGCTTGCCTGCGGTAGCTGCAGCTACTCCGTTCATCCTTAACGACGTGGAATTTCCTTTAATCTGTCTACCCTTTGGTTGTCCTTGGTAAGGGTAATTTGCATTATACAGCCGCTTCTTTATTTCTGTCCTTCCAGGGAATTACATTTACATTGTCAACAGTTTTGTTTGTCCTTCGTATTTCGGATTTTCGTCACACTGCCCTCCACCTAAGTCTGATCGTCCCGATCAGACATACCATCTGTTCCAAACGCCGCGAGCCTTTCTAAGTGAACCACTTTTATTTTGGTTCTTGGTTTTCCAACGTTCTGGATTCGATAGTCCGTACTATTTATTCGTCCAATTACTTTGTATGGACCTTCCCGCTTGCTGTGCAAGATTATCAAATCTCCTTCTCTCTTTATTTCTGTCCTTCCGGGGAACTGCATTTACATTGTCAACAGTTTTATTTGTCCTTCGTATTTCGGATTTTCGTCACAATATTATAACAATTTTCTTAATTGCTCTCGACTATTTCCGGAATTTACTCAACGTTTATTTAGTCCGCAATAATTACAATTCTATTCGCTATACTCAATGGTCTAATTCACAATTCTTTATAACACACAATTTCCGCTGCACACAATTTATCCGTTTCTAAAAACACACAGCTTACTCCAATGTTAACACCACTGTGTGATAGCTGCTGCCGCTCCTTTTATACCTGACGATGACCCAAACATTCTGTTCACGCTGTATAGGACGTGCTGATAACTCGTCTATCTGTTGTAGCTGCTGCAGCTCCTTTTATCTACCCTTCTTACCTGAGATTCTCATCACACTACCACTCATTTTATCTGTCCTTTGTACTTGGGATTTCTGCTAATATGTGTCAAAAGTTATCGATAACAACTTAAGAAATAGAATTTTTTTTCATAACAATTCAGTCATTCCAGGCGACAACTGCGCGCAGTCGATTGAGTATATAAGGCGAAACTCAACTGCGAAGTATCAGTCGCTAAGTGAAATCGTTGGTGACAACACTACTGTGGCAAACCATCGAGGTTAATTCAGCGAAATCGTAACAATTGGTGTCAGAAGTTGGATTGTTAAATAAATCACAAAAGATAAGAATTGAAAAATGGTCAAGATTCAGGATTTGACGATACTCTCAAGAAGGAATCTGCAATCAAGACTGCGGGAAGAAATGGAAGTCGAAGACATCGACTTGAAATAATACGAATTCCGTCGCGAGGACGAAGAAACATCAATGAAGGATATGGAGAAGGAAGAGGCTGTTGGTTCTGCTAAGGAGTTGGAGCAGCCATTAAGTAAGATTCAAGAAAAGGCTCCTGTCTCATCTACGGGTATGGACATGAACATGTTATTGGCTGCAATTTCACAAATCAATGCCAACATGTCACAAAAGTTGGATGCACAGAATGCTCGTAGTTCACAAAATATATCTGGAATGAATGCCAGCGTTACATAAAAGTTGGATGTACAGAATGCGAAGCTGACACAGAACTTGGATGCACAAATGGTTGAACAGAGGGAGCAGATATCATCCTTAGAAGAGAATTGAACAAATACAGGAAAATCTGGTGAAAGAAAATGCCGAGCTTAAAGAAAGACAGGATAGAATGGAAGAACGACAAGATACAATAGAGAAGCTAATTGAGACCAGGGTCAATGAGCTTGAAAATCGTGTCCGTAATTTGCATTTGAATCGTCCATTCAGATCGATGATCGATGAATGGCCCCTGGGTAGAAGCACCATTATTTCGCGGCACAACTCCTTTACAGATCTTCGAGCCCCAGTTCGAGAAGACGGCTAAATTAAATAATTGGACCTTCGAGGAAAAAACCGCTGCGCTATTTGTTGCGTTGGAGACCTGTAGCGGAAATCTTGCAAACTCTTCCCGAATATGAAAGAGATAACTATGACGCAGTAATCCCCTGCGGGTTAGGGTTCAAGAACTTACCCGCGGCTCCTGTCTCATCTACGGGTATGGACATGAATATGTTATTGGCTGCAATTTCACAAATCAATGCCAACATGTCACAAAAGTTGGATGCACAGAATGCTCGTAATTCACAAAATATATCTGGAATGAATGCCAGCGTTACATAAAAGTTGGATGCACAGAATACGAAGCTGTCAGAGAACTTGGATGCACAAATGGTTGAACAGAGGGAGCAGATATCATCCTTAGAAGAGAATTGAACAAATACAGGAAAATCTGGTGAAAGAAAATGCAGAGCTTAAAGAAAGACAGGATAGAATGGAAGAACAACAAGATACAATAGAGAAGCTAATTGAGATCGTGTCCGTAATTTGCATTTGAATCGTCCATTCAGATCGATGAATGGCCCCTGGGTAGAAGCACCATTATTTCGCGGCACAACTCCTTTACAGATCTTCGAGCCCCAGTTCGAGAAGACGGCTAAATTAAATAATTGGATCTTCGAGGAAAAAACCGCTGCGCTATTTGTTGCGTTGGAGACCTGTAGCGGAAATCTTGCAAACTGTTCCCGAATATGAAAGAGATAACTATGACGCAGTAATTCCCTGCGGGTTAGGGTTCAAGAACTTACCCGCGGTAAGGCATGCCTGTTGTAAAAGTCGACTAAAATCCATAGTTCCCGCGACAGTCGGGTCTTTATACCGGAACGACCCGGATTTTTATCCGGCCAAGGACTGTCACTCCCGCAATGTTCCCCGAAGCCCCATTTGGATAATTTTCTGCGGCTACAACAACAACAACAACACGCAGTAATGCGAGCAATGGAAAGTCGCTATGGTAGCGAGCACAGGACACAAATTTACCAAATGGAGCTGGAACAGCGTGACTAAAAAACACAATGAATCTCTACAGGATTATGCTTCAGAAACTGAGAGATTGGCTCATTTAGTCGTTGAGGACGCATCGGGTGAGTATCTCGAAAGAGTAAAAAATCCCGAGGCTCATTATCAGAATAAAATACATATACACCAAGCGAGAGGTATATGCGAATCTAAAGTCAACATTCGCTGAAACTGTTGCGTATGCTCAGACCCGTGAAAGAACGACACTCCTAAGTAAACCACCCAAAAAGTAAATCGATTGGAGGTGGAACGTCCAGATGTAAAGAAGATGATGGAAACGCTATGATTCAACAAGGATAATATTTGTAGTGGTGCAGCCGATAAAGAGATCAGTACCAGGAAGTGCTTCAGTTGTGGAAAAGCAGGTCACTTCGCAAGCAAATGCAAGACAGACTCCAACAGATAGGAAAGACGGCGAAAGCGATGCTCAAAAGTGGTGGGCATAATAGACGCCCGGCGAATAATAATTACAAGAGCAGAAAAGTGGGAGGCAAGCCAATTAATAAAACGTCAGCAGAAAGATCCAGACTTGGAACTGGTAATGCACGGATTGAAGGTGAAAAGACGGTCAAGTAAGGAACAAATGGGAGCGGAAAGTCCTATCGCGAAAGCGTACTGGGCACAATGGAGCAGTTTAGAGTTGATATATAGGTGTTTGCATAGAGTATGAGAAGGTGAGGATGACCAGTGGTCTAGAAGGCTAATAGTAGTTCTGAGGTTAAGAATTCCGGATGTTCGTAAGGAGTTCCTTAATGGTCCTGGTGGAGGGCACGCAGGCATTATGAAAACGCTGGAAAAGATCAAGCAGCGGTTCTACTGGGTTGGTTGTCGTCAATCGATCGATGAGTGGATTGCTAATTGCAAGGAGTGCATAGCAGCAAAAAGGTTAAAATCAAGAAGTCATTACAAACTGAAGGCTACGTATGACAAGGCGATGAAATCCGAAGGCTTCCAAAATGGAGGTTTAGTGTTGTTATTCAACCCACACTGGAAGAATGTGTATCGAATCCAGAACGTTGGGAGTCAAAGAAACAAGATGAAAGTGGTCCACCTAGAGAGGCTTGCCGCTGGATAAACAAGTATGTCAGATCGGTACGCTCAGACTTAGGTGGAGGGCAATGTGGCGAAAATGCAAAGCGAATGTCAGATGAAAGAGAAAAGCCGATAACTGGCATGTTCTAAAGCGTAAATTGAGAACATTCGTTATAGAGAGCAATTCGATCATTTCAGGCGGTGGTTGCGAACAATTGAGTAGATAAGGGCGAAGCACAACAGCTACAGCAATCATTCCTAATGTGAACTCGTTGGCGACAACACTACTGTGAAGTAAACATAGTACATTGTGAAAGTTGTAATTATAAGTGATTATAAATAGTGAAATGCATGGTTAGTTATTGAGTAATAAATTAACATTTAGTAAATTCGTTTACAATTAAACTGCAAAGATATTTGGCGAATTTTATTTAACAATCCAGTGATGGGACTCAAAGGATTTGGGAAATCATCGAGGTAATTTATAAAAGCCGTAACAATATACTTACGCTCCGAAGTCATTCTACTCATCGTACAGCCCTACAAGTAGATAAACTATTATATGGGCAAATAAACAGTTGAGATCACCTGACGAAATAGTATATTTTTTCACTCAGGATTGTAATGAATATGACTGAAATGAATGATAAATTTACGACTTGAACAAAATTACATGATTCAAAAAATAACTTTCGTTTCCCAAAAATAAAGTTAAATAAGTATAAAAATTCAATAAAAATCCAACCATCTTGAAATATATCATATAAATCTGATACATGCATTCTACACAAACTATTCAGTCATATATAATTGTCCAAAACGTTCACAAATATTTAATTTATATCCGCCTTAATGATAAAGTTAATATATATATTACATTTCTATCAATAAATTCGTTTGTTTATTTTAATATTCTAAAACTTAATGTGAGCTCTATAAAGAAATTTACAACTTTTATCCAAGACATATTTAGCACGGCAACATACTCAACTAAAATTTAGCGGTTTTGCTCAAAATTCAGGAAAATGTAGCAAAATAGTTGATAGGCAACCCTTGGCTCGTGCTAACGGTTGGTGCCTATCATTGTACAGCCTACAAAGTAACCTAACTCTCTTTCCTTTTTACTTCCCTCTTTGTCGGTTTCTTTTATCGGTTGTCAAAACCAGGGTGTTGTGAAGCAGCCAGTGTGTCGTAAATCGCAGCCTGGGCTTCGTGAAGCAATAAATGGTTAATAGTTTAAAAACATCAAGTATGTTCACACAAATTATGAATATTTTCATTCAATAGATTAGTAAAACTTGTTGGAATGATTTCGCATCAATTATGCGCAATCGTTTTTCTTTCATAAATTTAGTAGAATATGAAAAATAATTACAGTTTTTTACTAAAATATTAAAACCGAATTCGATGGAGGTACAACCCTGCGCTTGTTTGTTTATGTGTATGTATATGTCACATTCATTTTGAAAGTTTTTCTCAACATTTAGAGGCCAATTTTATTTTTTGATAATTTTATTAATTATTTATTTTTTATTTTCAGAAATTCCGCTGGACGCGCAGGAAACATTGTAAGGTAAAGTTCTTGCTTAGGAAGATATATACATGTATTTCTAATTACTTTGTGTATTTTTATATCTTCAGTGTAGTGCTTAATGATGAGTTATGTATAAGGAAGTAAGCAAAACAAAATATTAAGATTTCAAAACAGCCAGATAAACAAAATTTTACCCATTCCATTTATATTGGTATTGATTTCCATTAAAGTGCTATTTGAAAAGTGAGCATTCATTAAAACACTTTTTTGAAATGAGTAATAAGCACGAATCCCATTGAAAAGAATGTTTGCAAGCATATACCTACATATGTATGTGCCCCTTAAATGAGATTGCCACAGAAATAATGTTACTTGTTGAATAAAATGAAATATACAGAAGTTTTTATTGCAGAATGTCTTTTATATGCTATTTAAAATTAACTGAAATATGTTCGTTTAAAATTATGAGTATACATATGTATATAAGATTTGCATTAGTTTTTTTGTGGTGAAAAATTGAAAAAGTTCAAGTGGAAACACACATAGGGAAAAATGAACTTTGCTGTGCGAGCTTAAAAAAATGACGCTAATTTAGGAAACTAATGAATTCGGGATGGTACAATGTTAGTTTATTAAGTTAACTTGGATACTGTGCAATGGCGGCACCGAAACTAAATTCAGTCAAACTGAATAATGTATAATGTACTTAACTGAACACATATATAAATTTATATAAACCGTAGTTGTAATTAAGTACATTGTACTGTATACATATGCATGCTATATAACATGCTCATTAAAATGTTTTTATTTAATAAAACTACAATATTCAAGAAAATATATTTTGTTGTATTTAACACTTTTATTAAATTATATGACAGTAATATTACAAAAATAAAACAAATTTCATAACAAATTAGTTGCAGTTTTTACTTGGGTTAGAATTCCGCACTTCAGGTACTTGTACACATATACATACGACCTCGTAAGACCCAAAATGAAGCATATTATATATGAAAATATACATACATCTTGGGTTTATTTGGCGCAACCCACTGAAAACTGTATATAGCACACATCTTAGTTTGAACATAGCCAAATGCAGATTTCAAACATGTATTTTGTAGAAGTTTCTATGTCTTTATTTTACATTTAAGGCAATAAGCTCACTATCAACATTTTAGCAAACCTTTCACAAATCAGTTGTTAAATACTTTCTCGTATTTTTCTTATAGGACAGGGATCCCAATCACAACTACATGTTTTATTTCACTTTAATATACTAAATTGACATGACAATATAATAAAGCAGAAAATATGTTGGGATTTATATTTTCTGTTAGGTGGCAGAATATTCTTGGTCTTTTTGTAGCAATGGTCCTGGATTCAACCGGAACTTGCCGTTCTCATCCTTGTGACTGGGCTCCAATTGCTTGCGGATAGCAACGTGACCATGAGGTATAAATCCTTTATATACGTCGTAGAACAAATATGCCTACGTAGTTCAACAGTTCCTTTATCTATAAATCAAAAAGTTTATTAGTAAATAACCGTTTTTAATTACGAAAACTATATTTACCTTCGTTAGCCAAAATACAATAACCAAATAAGAATTCTTTGTATACGTCGTAGAACAAATATGTCTGCGTAGTTCAACTATAAAAAAACTATATTTACCTCATCAACAAAGCAATAAATCTGCATATTGAAATGCGAAAAAAAGAAACACAATAAACCAATAATTACGCATGGTTGCATTTGTAAGGTACCTTTCAATATTTCAATTACTTATTAAATGTATAAAAAAGGTAATAAAATATCCAAATATAAATGAAATTAGCTTAAAAGTAATACTTTTTACATTTCCCATGTTCTTAATAATGAAATAAATTATTATTGTTTCCGATTTCAGCACCATTTTATGTCATTTGGTTATAGGTACTTTTTTTCTACAATGTAATGCATGCTAATGTATCACAGCTGTTTGCTCAAACCGGGAATAGACGATAAGTTTGGTTACTTTGTAGGCTGTACAATGGTGCCTATCCCCAAATTCCCTTTTGCATTTCATTCTATTCTTATTGCGATTTCTGTTCTTCACACATCATTCCGTAAAAAATTATTTACGAGTTTTATTACTTGTAGACATGTACAATGATTCTACTTACTGGAGTAAACAAATTGATAGACGTGTTTTTATGCCTAACAATTATAGAAAATATAGAAATACTCCTAAATCGATAAAATTAATTAAATAAAATCGGTGAACACGATTTTGGCACCATTATAAGTGACATTTGTATGTTTTGTGAGCTTCTATTCGTTTATATTCGACATATTAGGTCGGTCAACATCCGAAGTTTAACAACAAATTACTAAAAAATTATAATATGTATTCCCAATTGTATTGAAGTTTTAGGGACAAACCTTTCTTCTGTTGTGGATTGTAAAGCAACACCAAATCTCCACTGTCGAAACCTTCGGAATACATCGCTTTGTTGAACCTGGCCTTTAATTTGTAATGACTTCGTGGTTTTGGCCCTTTAGCTGCTATGCACTCCTTGCAGTTAGCATATCACTCAGCGGTCGATTGAAGACAACCAACCCAATAGAACCGTTGCTTTATCTTCTCCAGCATTTTTTTAATGCCGAGGTGCCCTTCACCAGGACCATTATGAAATTCCTTAAGAATATCCGGAATTCTCAACCTCGGACCTACTACTAGCACCCTAGATCACTGGCCATCTTCACTTTCCCATACTCTATGCAAAGAGATATTAACTCTAAACTTTCATTGTGCATAGTATGCGTTCTCGATAGGACTTTCCGCTGCCATTTGTTCCTTACTTGGCCGTCTTTTCACCTTCAATCCGTGCATTACCAGTTCCAAGTCTGGATCTTCTTGCTGACAGTTTCTTAATTGGCTTGCCTCTCACTTTTCCGCTCTTGTAATTGTCATTCGCTGAACGTCTATTATACCCTCAGCTTTTGAGCATCGTTTCCGTCGTCTTTCCTGGCTGTTGGAGCCCGATTTGCATTCGCGTACGAAGTGACCTGCTTTTCCACAACTGAAGCACTTTCCAGCTTGATTCTTGACACTAGAACGATTAGCCTCCTGTGCTCGCCACTATAGCGTCTTCCCTGGGTTCGCATTACTGCGCCATAATTATCTCTCTCATATTCGGGAATAATTTGGAATATTTCTGCTGCAGGTTCCTTTAACGCAACAAATAGCGCAGCGGATTTTTCCTCGATGATCCAATTATTTAACTTAGCCGTCTTGTCGAACTGGAGCTTGAAGATGTGTAATGGAGTTGTGCCGCGAAAGGATGGTGCTTCTACCCAGGGGCCGTTCATCGATGTTGTTGTTGTTGTTGTAGCGGCATACGCCAGCCCCGTTTAGGGTCAGGCAAGTTAAGTTTTAGTCATCGAGGTCATCTAACGGGAGGCCCAGGAAGAGTGCTGTTTCGACGGGTTCGAACCAAATGGAGAGGGGTGTTAGACGAGTCGGGTTAAGTGAGCATGCAAAGAGGTGCTTAGTATCGTGCCGGTATTATTTGCATGCAGGACATGTGTCAGGGTCGAGTCTGGATAGGTAGGAGTTAAGTCTACCACAGTATCCAGATCTTAATTGTGCCAGGGTTACACGGGTCTCACGAGGCAGCTCGAGCTCTTGTTCTGCGATGGGTGGTGGTTTGACTCCGAGAACACCATTCACTGGAAGGGAGTTCAAGAAGGTGTTGACGGACTCTCGGTGAATGGTGTTGATGTGCCTAGGTGGTGGTTCAGCTTCCAGTAGATGTCTGTTAGGATGATCCATACGGTACCATTCCAGCAGGTATTGCTTACACAGCATAACATTATGCTCCTTAACTGGGAGCATGGATGTTGCACTGTGTAAGTGGTGCTCCGGCGCCATCAGGAGGTTTCCCGTCACGGTCCGAAGGGCGGTGTTTTGGCAGGTCTGAAGCTTCTTCAGCTGCGTGGCGCTAGTCCCCGGCATCCAAATCGGCGCAGCGTAGTTTACGACTCCCAGGACAGCCGGTTATACGCACCGGATTTGACCCGGATTTTATCCGGACAAGGGCTGTCACCTTTTCGGCGACCTAACCCCGTTTAGGTCATCAGGTAATTTTAGTTTTAGTGCATCTACGGAGCAACATCTCGCAGCAGGCCTGCTCCAAATCCTTCTCATCAGGGCTGGCGTAGAAACCAATCCTGGTCCGAAGGACTATTTCTGCTGCGTGTGCCAAAGACGACTCCACCATTCTTCCGCCTCGGTTAGATGCAACCAGTGCAATGGTTGGAGACCTGTTCGGGCCTTAAGACCCATAGGGAGTGGACCACGAGTTACGTGACCCCATGCTGCCAGCGTCCAGCTGCGCCCCTGGCCCAAACGGCAGTGCCTTCTGCACACTTACCCACTTTGGGTAACTCCCCCCAGGCCTCCACGGCCCATCGGAGCTCCCCGCAGAATGACTCCCAATCATATTCCCCCAACCCTCCCCCACCCCCATTAAGCTCCACCTCCCGAGCGGGGGCTAATCAGCAGCTCTTAGTACCTCGCACAGTCTGTTCCGTGAGCCAGACCATAGTACGGCGGAATGTGACATCAGTCAAATGCAACTCATGCACTGGCTGGTGCCACTTTCGGTCGTGCTCTGGTCTGCGCACCACTTGTAGTGGAGTAGTGCGTTCGTTACCCCATGCTGTAGTAGTCTGCCCCCGCCTGTAAATACTACGCAGCCGCCAACTACCACCAATGTGCGGCAACCACCACAGCGGGTTACACAGCTGCAACAGTCAAGACCTACGCACAACTCCCTCACCCCCCTTGTTAGGAACGTTCCCCCGAGACTCTTAAGACAATTTAACTGCAACGGACTCCAAGGAAAGATCGACGAGATAGTCGACTTCATGAGCCGGGAACGTCTGCCAATAGCTGCGATCCAAGGGTTTAACCTGAGCGCCCGCTCAGATCTTCTGAGCCGGGCTGACTATAATATTATAAGAAAGGATCGCGAACGAGATCATGGTGGAGACTTGGCCTTCATTTTACACAACACCGTGCAGTATCGTCTTATCGACGGCGACATCGACCGCAGGGATACTACCCTAGAATGTCAGGGCATATCTATCCGGTCAGGCGGTGTTGAGCTCGAAATATTTAATATATACATTCCTCCCGTTACAAGTTGCCCAGTTGGATACCGTCCTGATATATGTAGGTGCGCTACTCAGAGGCGAAAACCGTTTGGTTTTGGGCGACTTTAACGCGCACCACGATCTTTGGCATTCCTGCCTGTCAAATGATCGTTGAGGAATGGAGCTGGCGGAACAGATAGACGATTCGACATTCTGCACAATGACCGACGAAGCCCCTACCAGGATTGTGGGCAACTGCCATAGCTCGCCTGACATAACAATAGCTAGCGCTGGTCTGATAAATTGCATAGATTGGCGACCTATGCTTACACTCGCATCAGACCATTTGCCGATAGTCATCTCGATTGACAGGCCTCCCGACTTCGTTTCGGTGGACCACCGGACATTTGTTAACTTTAATAAAGCTAACTGGCCCGGCTTCACGGAATTTACTGAGAAAGCCTTCAGTGCTCTTCCCACTCCCACCAATGTCCTCCCTGCAGAAAAGATTTTCCACAAAATTGTCGTGTCTGCTGCCGCCCGCTTCATATCTGCAGGTCGAATCGCGGAAATCCGCCCTAATTTACCCACCGAAGCGGCGTTTTTAGCGACCAGGCGCGACACATTACGCCTGGCCGATCCCGGCGATTCCCGTATCAGGGAACTCAACGCCGAGATTCGGAACAAGGTAAACATCCATAAGTGGGAGGAGCACTTAAGATCCTGCAATCTCTCCTCTGGGGTGACCAAGCTCTGGGCTACTGTCAAATCGTTGTCAAATCCGACGAGACGTGATGATCGGGTGGAAATTTCATTCGGTGATCACGCCTCGTCGGACCCGAAGAGGTGCGCGAGCTATTTTACGACAAAACGAAACGACGAATAACCCGCCGTCTGCGCAAACTGCCGAACACCAGCGCGACGCTTGATTTCTGCAGGGAAGAGGTTCAGAGGGATATCGGGAAGGCGAAAGCCTCCAAATCTATCAGCCCCAACGGAATAAGCATGCTGATGCTAAAACATTTGGGCCCAGCGGGAGCAGAATATCTCACCAAGCTTCTCAATCTGTCCCTGACCACCCTAACTACACCCGACGTGTGGAAACTGGGTAGAGTGGTCCCGCTACTAAAGCCGGGGAAACCCGCAAATAAAGGAGAAACATATCGTCCGATATCCCTTCTTTCCCCAGTAGCGAAGACAATTGAGGCCTTGCTGCTCCCGTACTCACACACCATCTGAGCCCACCTACACATCAGCACGGCTTCCGAAAAGTGTACAGCACCACAACTGCACTTAACGCCATAAACACCCAGATAATTCATGGCCTCAACCAAATTCGACCCTGTGCGCGAACTGTCCTAGTAACACTGGACTTGTCGAATGCTTGCGACACAGTAAATCATTCAGTGCTACTATCGGACATTGAGGATTCCTCATTACCGCCTAGGTTGAAGAGGTGGACCATGAGCTACCTGAGTGGTCGACGATCATCGGTCGAGTTTCGAAGTCAAACCTCAAAGCTACGGAAAACTAAACAACGGGTTCCGCAGGGTGGTGTCCTCTCCCCGATGCTGTTTAATTTCTACATTTCGAGGCTTCCTCCACCACCAGAGGGCATCTCGTTGATCTCATACGCCGATGACTGTTCGATTTTGTCGTCTGCCCGGGATATTGATAGCCTATGTTCTTTAGTAAGCTGCTACCTCGCCGATCTTTCCAACTTCTTCACTGCACGACATCTACATCTGCAACCTGCGAAATCCTCTGCCACCCTTTTCACCAGCTGGACGAAGAAGTACCGGCTAGAACTCGATGTGAAGGTCGATGGCGTAAAAATTCCGACCACAAACAAACCAAAGTTACTGGGAGTAACATTCGATAGCCTGCACTCCTTCACTCCGCATACGACTGCAATTGCCACTAAAGTACAAAGCCGCAACCAAATCCTCAAATCGCTAGCCGGTAGCACCTAGGGGAAATACAAAGAAACGTTGCTGGCAACGTACAAGGCAATTGGCCGGCCGTGCAGTGAAGAAGTTGGAAAGGTCTGCGAGGTCGCAGTTTACTGTAGAACATAGGCTATCAATATCCTGGTCAGACGCCAAGAGGGAAGCAGTCATCTGCGTATGAGAGCATTGAGACGCCCTCTGGTGGTGGAGGAAGTCTCAAAATATAGAAATTGAACAGCATTGGGGGGAGAACACCACCCTGCGGAAACCCTTGTGTAATTTTCCGTAGCTTTGAAGTTTGACCTCGAAAATTAACCGATGATCGTCGACCACTCAGGTAGTTCATGGTCCGCCTCTTCAACCTATGCGGTAATGAGGAATCCTCAATGTCCGATAGTAGTACTGAATGATTTACCGTGTCGAAAGCATTCGACAGGTCTAGTGCTACTAAGACAGCTCGCGCACAGGGTCGATTTTGGTTAAGGCCCTGAATTATCTGGGTGTTTATGGCGTTAAAGCAGTTATGGTGCTGTGCACTATTCGGAAGCCAATAGCTAGCGCAAGTCTTCGGGTCCGACGAGGCGTGATCACCGAATGAAATTTCCACCCGATCATCACGTCTCGTCGGATTAGGCAACGATTTGACTGTTGCCCAGAGATTGGTCATCCCAGAGGAGAGATTGCAGGACCTTAAGTGCTCCTCCCACTTGTTCCGCTTATGGATGTTGACCTTGTTCCGAATCTCGTTGTTAAGTTCCCGGATGCGGTGATCACCGGGATAGGCCAGGCGTAATGTGTAGCGCCTTGTCGCTAAAACCGCCACTTCGGTGGGGAAATGAGGACGGATTTCCGCGATTCGACCTGCAGGTATGAAGCGGACGGCAGCAGACACGATAATTTTGCGGAATGTCTTTTCTGCATAGAGGACGTTGGTGGGAGTGGGAAGAGCACTGAAGGCGTTCTCAGTAAATTCCGTGAAGCCGGGCCAGTTGGCTTTGTTAAAGTTAACAAATGTCCGGTGGTCCACGGAAACGAAGTCGGGAGGCCTGTCAATCGAGAATGTGGAATCGTCTATCTGTGCCACCAGCTCCATTCCGCGACAATCATTTGACAGACAGGAATGCCAAAGATCGTAATGCGCGTTAAGGTCGCCCAAAACCAAACGGTTTTCGCCTCTGAGTAGCGCACCTACATATATCAGGACGGTATCCAACTGGGCAACTTGCAACGGGAGGAATGTATATATTAAATATTTCGAGCTCGACACTGCTTGACCGGATAGCTATGCCCTGACATTCTAGGGTAGTATCCCTGCGGTCGATGTCGCCGTCGATAAGACGATACTGCACGGTGTTGTGTAAAATGAAGGCCAAGCCTCCACCATGATCTCCCTCGCGATCCTATCTTATTATATTATAGCCAGCCCGGCTGAGAAGATCTGAGCGGGCGCTCAGTTTTGTTTCTCGCAGCTATTGGCAGACGTTCCCGGCTCATGAAGTCGACTATCTCGTCGATCTTTCCTTGGAGTCCGTTGCAGTTAAATTGTCTTAAGAGTCTCGGGGTAACGTTCGTAACACGGGGGGTGAGGGAGTTGTGCGTAGGTCTTGATTGATGCAGCTGTGTAACCCACTGTGGTGGTTGCCGCAGTTGGTGGTAGTTGGCGGCTGCGTAGTATCTACAGGCGGGGGCAGACTACTACAGCATTCCGAACGCACCACTCCACTCACAAGTGGTGTGCAGACCAGAGCACGACCGATAGTGGCACCAGCCAGTGCAAGAGTTGCATTTGACTGATGTCACATTCCTCCGTACTATGGTCTGACACACGGAACAGACTGTGCGGGGTACTAGAGGCGCAGCTGGGCTAGAGGCGCAGCTGGGCTAGAGGCGCAGCTGGGCTAGAGGCGCAGCTGGGCTAGAGGCGCAGCTGGGCGCTGGCAGCATGGGGAATAATCCGTCGGACCAGGGTTGGTTTCTACGCCAGCCCTGATGGGAAGGATTTGGAGCAGGCCTGCTGCGAAGTGTTGCTCCATTGATGCACTAAAACTAAAATTACCTGATGACCTGAATAGGGTTAGGTCGCCGAAAGGGTGACCGCCCACTCCGGTGGGTAGAACCGGCTGCCGTTCATCGATCTGCTTGGACGATTCAAATGCAAATTACGGACAGGATTTTCAAGCTCATTGACTTTGATCTCAGTTAGCTTCTCTATTGTATCTTGTCGGACTTCCATTCTATCCTGTCTTTCCTTGAGCGCTGCGTTTTCTTTCACCATATTTTCCTATATTTGTGCAATTATCTTTTCTAACGATGATATCTGCTCCCTCTGTTCAACCATTTGTGCATCCAACTTTTGTGACAGCTTCGCATTCTGTGCAACCAACTTTTATGTAACGCTGGCATTCATTCCAGACATATTTTGTGAATTACGGGCATTCATTGCATCCAACTTTTGTGACATGTTGGAATTGATTTGTGAAATTGCAGCCAATAACATGTTCATGTCCATAAGCGTAGATGAGAATCTCACTTAATGGCTGCTCCAACTCCTTAACAATATCAACAGCCTCTTCCTTATCGATATCCGTCATAGATGTGTCTTCGTCCTCGTGACGGAATTCGTATTGGCTCAAGTCGATGCCTTCGACTTCCATTGTTTCTCGCAGTCGTGATTTCACCTTGCCTTATTTCCTGATGTAGATAATCCAAGATTTGCGAATCCCCTTTTGAGAGGAGGTATCGTCAAATCCTGAATCTTCACCATTTTACTATCCTTATCCTTTGGGATTTATTTAACGATCCCACTTCTGACACCAATTATTTACGTGTGCAACCCTGTGCAGTATAAACAACATCAACCAACAGATGTCGCTGCTGTCGGCACAATGTACATGACTCCTCCAATTTATGGGAAGAGTCCAGTTATCCCCGTTTTGGATTTCCACCCTATGTGGAAATCTATAAAATATCAATGTTAAGTTAAGATCTCTCTTCTTTGATTTCAGCAGCCGCAGCAGCAACATCTTTGGTAAACTCATTTTTGTATATACATACATATGCACATATTTAATTTAATAAAAATTATTTTATTGAAATATTTAATTAAAAACCTTTGAGTTTCTTTGTGGAAATAGGTAATTTTTTAACAGAATAATCGGCTTTCTGAAGGACCGGCACCTCCCCGATCCCCGTTTCCAGAAATCAAGAGGATTTCTGGCCCCCAGCAAACCCCGGCGCGAACATTGGTCCTTCGAGCCGGATATTTCAGGAAGGATGTACGAAATTTATTTTTTGTTAAAATTGTCGTATTAAGAAAAAGAAGGTAATATTTTTATTATTCTTTTGAAAAAAAAAAAATCAAATAATTACTACTTGTCAAGTCACGCTTCCTTCTGAGTAAAACATTCAACTTTGCAAAGTTGCGCAATTTTGTTAAAAAAAAAAATTGCCGAAACAACTCTGCGCATAGTCCAGTGGAAAAGGACAGCGCAAAAAGCGGCCATTTCCGGCCAAATAATTTCTTTTTTAAAAATCAACATCTTTGGAAGGCAGAAGTGGGACATTTTCATCAGGACGCATCGGTGCACCAGGAGGACGAACTGGTGCACAATTCGCACAGGTGAGCAGCTGAAGATTGAAGGTAAGTGATTCTCTTAATATATTTTGCAAATAACCGGGAATTATTGAAAAATTCCGGTTGCAAAATATACGTATATACACATACATATATGTGCTGGACGGCAGCACGAAAAAACTAATTAAAAGGCCGCAAATTGCGAAAAGCGGGCACTTCCGGCCAAAATAATTAAATTTTATAGGAAAAGCGCATAAAAGAGCAGAAGTGGGAGCTACTTCTATACTGAAACATCGGAGCACCAGGAGGACTGGCTGGAACCAAACTATCACTGGTGGGCAGCAAAAAGACTCAGGTGAGTGATTATACTAATATATTTTGCAGAGAACCGGGAATTATTGAAAAATTCCTGTTGCAAAATATACATATATATACATCTATGTATGTGCTGGACGGCAGCACGAAAAAACTAATTAAAAGGCCGTACATTGCAAAAAACGAGCATTTCCGGCCGGCAAAAAATTACTAATTTCAAGGAAAAATCAGAAGTGGTAACTACTTTTATCCGGAGGCATCCGAGCACCAGGAGGACTGACTGGAGCCAAACTAGCACTGGTGGGCAGCAGAAGGACTAAGGTAAGTGATCCTCTTGTTATATTGCAATTTCCGGTTAATTATTGAGAAATTCCGGTTGAAATATATATATATATATATATATATATATAAAGGGTGTTTTTTATAGAGGTATAGAATTTTAAGTTGCAATAAAACAACGATGGATTATTCGATTGACATGAATTTTATTTATCCGAAAGATAATCTTGTGGCATTACATTTTAAATATGATTTCTGGCATATGACCGCCACGGCTGGCGCGGATGTAGTCCAATCTGGACGTCCAATTTTCGATGACTTTTTCCAATATTTGTGGACGTATATCGGCAATAACACGGCGAATGTTGTCTTCCAAATGGTCAAGCGTTTGTGGCTTATCCGCATAGACCAATGAATTTACATAGCCCCACAGAAAGTAGTCTAGCGGTGTTAAATCACAAGATCTTGGAGGCCAATTCACAGGTCCAAAACGTGAAATTAGGCGGTCACCAAACGTGTCTTTCAATAAATCTATTGTGGCACGAGCTGTGTGACATGTTGCCCCGTCTTGTTGAAACCACATCTCCTGGACATCATGGTTATGCAATTCAGGAATGAAAAAGTTAGTAATCATGGCTCTATACCGATCATCATTGGCTGTAACGTTCTGACCACCATCGTTTTTCAAAAAGTACGGACCAATGATTCCACCAGCCCATAAAGCGCACCAAACATAAGTTCTGGACGGCAGAACGTATAAAAGTGAAAAAAAGCCTCAAAATTGGCGAAAAAGTGGAAAAACGCTTAAAAATTGCCATAATCGCCAATTTTGAGCAAATAGTGAAAAAAGCCTAAAAGGCAATAGAAGTGAAAAAAATCCTAAAATTGGCAAAAAGTGAAAAAAAGTCTCAAAATTGGCAAAAAAAAGTGGAAAAAAGGCTTAAAAATTGCCATAATCGCCAATTTTGAGCAAATAGTGAAAAAAGCCTAAAAGGCAATAGAAGTGAAAAAAAGCCTAAAATTGGCAAAAAAGTGAAAAAAAGTCTGAAAATTGGCAAAAAAAAAGTGGAAGAAAGGCTTAAAAATTGCCATAATCGCCAATTTTGAGCAAATAGTGAAAAAAGCCTAAAAGGCAATAGAAGTGAAAAAAAGCCTAAAATCGGCAAAAAGTGAAAAAAGTCTCAAAATTGGCAAAAAAAAAGTGGAAAAAAGGCTTAAAAATTGCCATAATCGCCAATTTTGAGCAAATAGTGAAAAAAGCTTAAAAGGCAATTGAAGTGAAAAAAATAAAGCCTAAAATTGGCAAAAAGTGGAAAAAATAATAATTAATAAAAATAAAAATTGTTAAAAGCAAAAAAGGCCTTAGTACAAAAAAAATTGCAAAAAGTGGAAAAAATAATAAATAATAAAAATAAAAATTGTTAAAAGTAACAAAGTCTTACAATTGCCATAAAAGTGGAAAATATAGAAAATTTGCAAAAACGAAAGAAAGAGAGAAATATAAAGTAAAAAGAAAAAGGCCTTAGTAATAAAAAATTGTTTTTTGTGGAAAATTGCAAAAAAAAGACCTTAATACAAACAGAAAGTAAAATGGTAAAGCGTAAAAAGGCCATAGAAGTGAAAAAGGCCTCAGAAAAAAAAAAATTGTGAAGTGAAGATGCCACCTGTGTAACCAACGGTATGTGATAAGGCCATCACCAACGACCAAACGTTTTGCGGCGGCAGTACAACATTTTTCAACAAGACCAACACCAAAGACCCAAGCTGTGCAGCAAGGCCTCCATATACTGTTCATCAAGCAGTGACGTCCAACCAAGGGTGAGTCTGTCAAATTCTAATTAATTTCGACTGTAAATTCTACCGTAAAAAAGAAACAGCTGGTACGTCGGAATACCACTTTCTACAATTTATATATATATATATAAAAAAATTTTTTTTGCGAATTATCCGAATTATTTTTTTGTGTACACTGGTGATCTGGTACGTCGGAATACCACATTTTTACAATTAATAAAAAACAAATTATTCAACAATTGTGAAGTATTATTTCCTATTTGGCGATTTTTATGTAAGAAAAATATTTTTTTGTAGTTTTTCACTTTTATAAGGTGGAACCCGACCCCCGTGTAAGCATAAAAAATTTCGAAACAATTTTTGAGAAAAATTTATCAAGTAAGATTTTTCGGGATTTTTATATAAAAGTTTTGTTGTTGAAATTTATGGTGCGGCCTGTACTAAGAGAGTACAGCTGCAACGACCATTACTATTTTACAACCCCAACCCCCGTGTAAGCACAAAAATTTCGAAATAATCTTTTGAGAAAAATTTATTAAGTAAAATTTTTTGGGATTTTTCATATGAAAATTTTTGTTGGTGAAAGTTTTTCGATTTTATATGGTGCGGCCTGTACTAAGAGAGTACAGATGCAACGACCATTATTATTTCACAACCCCAAACCCCCGTGTAAGCATAAAAATTTCGAAATAGTTTTTGAGAAAAATTTATCAAGTAAAATTTTTCGGGATTGTTATATAAAAGTTTGTTGTTGAAATTTATGGTGCGGCCTGTACTAAGAGAGTACAGCTGCAACGACCATTACTATTTCACAACCCCCAACCCCCGTATAAGCGAAAATATAAAATAAAATTTTCGAAATATTCTTTTGAGAAAATTTGTCGAAAATTTTTCTTGATTTTTCATATAAAATTTTTTTGTTGTAGAAATTTATGGTGCAACCTGTACTACGAGAGTACAGCTGCAACGAGCATTACTACTGTATAACCCCAACCCCCGTATAAGCGAAAGTATAAAATAAAATTTTCGAAATATTATTTTGAAAAAATCTTATCGTGTAATAATTAAAAAAAAATAATTAAAAAATAAAATAAAATTAAATTAAAATTAATTTAATTTTAATTCGAAAGTTGTTATACGCGATTTATCTGTTTATACAACAGATCTCGTACATCTGTTTCTGAACTGGTACAACGTAGTATCAGATTTTCAAAGTAACCCGAACATTCTTCGGTGATAAGCGAGATATATTATATATATATCTTTATTATTTTTTCGATCAAAATTTTTGAAATGGCTCACGCTAATGACTTTTCTCGCGCCTGTGATGCACTTCTAGAGTTTGAAAAGTTGTATAACAACACTCCAAGTGCAAATCACTCAGTTTTTTCTCTTGAGATTCAGAAGGAAGAACTAAAGGCGTTGTGGTTGAAGGTCAAGGAGTCATTTGATAGTTATTCGCGGAATTTATCTGCTGACGACGCGGGCAGTATGGCAATACGCTCTGCCAAAACCAGGTATCAGGATTGCTACGCAGCATACCTGACGTGTGCAGCACTGATGGGTGAAACAATGCACAACTTGACCTTTGTCCAACAAAGTTCATCCACGGTTAATCATACAGTGCGGGAACGGGAATCGGTCCCTCGCTCAGGGATTAATCTTCCGTCATGTGACACCGAAATTTTTTAGATGATTACATGGCATGGCCATCTTTTCGGGATTTATTTACGGCAATATACATATGTAAATAACTCCAATATTACTCCGGTAGAAAAATTATATTACCTAAATCAAAAAACTCGTGGTGAAGCAAAGGATATTGTGAAGAAATCCCCACTGACCATTGATGGCTTCACAACCGCCTGGCAAAATTTATCTGACCGCTTCGAGAATAAGAGGGTAATGGTCAACAGTCAGTTGAAAACGTTGTTCAACTTACCCACGGTGACTGTCGAACGCGGAGCCGAAATAAAAAATTTGCAACGGGCGGTAAATAATTACATCTCGGTTCTCCAAATGTATGAAATGGAGATTAGCAACTTTTTGTCTCTTTAGTTTCCAGTAGGTTGCCGGACACCACATTAGCTCTCTGGGAGCAAGGAATCGTGCATAAGGCCGAAATTCCGAGGTGGGAGGAACTGGATAACTTTTTGACAAATAGGTTTCAAACGCTGGAAACGGTTTCAGACACAAAACACAAGAGTGTCTAAGTTAGTGCAAAATCGCGTTTCAGCACCAGCTTATGGAAAGAAGATCTCAACTCATCACGCCCAATTTTCACTGTCTGCTTGCGGGCTTACGCATGTTTTAAAAGCATGCCCCAAATTTCTAGCTATGAAAGTAGACGATCCTAAAGTAGCTAGGAAATATAACTTGTGTATGAATTGCTTAGCACATTCGCATTTAGCAAGATTGCAAGAGCACCTTTAGCTGCTTAAATTGCCATCAACGTCATCATTCGCTGCTGCATCGGAGTCCAATTGGGAATAAGCCTTCGACCTCAACTACTCGAGCACCAACAGGATACACGGAGGCTAGGCCTGATCAACCCCCAACCACATCTAGGAATGTCACCGCGCTTTTCGCACGAACGCGAAAAATGTTTTATTAGGTACAGCGATAGTTCATATTTGCCATGCAGGAGTGAAATATGAGGCAAGGGCTCTTCTTGACTCAGGATCAGAAGGCACTTTCATGACAAAGTGATTACAACGTCTCATCAAGCTTCCAACGCAACCTACTAACATGCAAATATGCGGTATTAATGCTACGACTTCGACTAAAGTGCGAGAGGTCGCACAATTTGTGTTAGGTTCTCCTGTCAACCCCCCGATTAGAATTGAGGCAGGAGGCATGATTCTCCCCCAACTGACAGGAAACCTCCCCCAGTTTTCAGTAGACCAAATAGATTTTGGTTTGCTGCCCCCAATTGACTTAGCCGATGTCAATTTTAATAAAAGTTCAACAGGTTGATTTGGCCATTGGTGCAGACTTGTACCCGCAAATAATGATGGGAACCGTTAAGAAGAACGTTTTCGGCTCTCTTCTGGCGTAGGAGACAGTCTTCGGTTGGATCTTAACAGGTCCAAGTCCTCAATCCCCCAATACGATTAAAAAATCATATCATTCGATGTACACCGAAATTTCAAGCTCTGAGCTTACTCGGTTTTGGGAACTAGAACAAGTCCCAAGTAAAAAAACTAATCACTCCTGAAGAAACATTTTGCGAGCGGAAATATGTAAGCACAACGACAAGAAATGAGGAAGGAAGATATTTATATGGTAACTCTTCCATTTCACCAGGAATTCCCAGTGGACATAAATATTGGATATTCGCGGACCGGTGCAGCGCAGCAATTTCTTAGGAACGAAGCAGCTATGATGCAAAAACCGGAACTTAAGGAAGAGTACCATCGGGTACTGCGCGAATATATATCCCTCGGTCATATGAAACCCGTAGACAAAAGTTCGTGTGGTCTTCAACGCCTCTAACCCGACTTCGAATGGGGTAAGTCTAAACGATGTACTTCACCCTGGTCCAGTTCTTCAAGCTGATCTCATTGCATTGTTATTGACTTTTGGAGTTATTTGTGCTCCATATTTAGCGATAAGAACACTTCTTCAGCTAGCAGAAGATATTAGCCTGAAGTACCCTTTAGCATCCAGGGTTTTAAAACAGCACATGTATGTTGATGATGTTCTTGCAGGTGCACATGACAGAGAAACAGCCATTCGCACACGTAATGAACTGGTGGAGGCACTCAAAGGTGCAGGATTTCCCCTTCGAAAGTGGACCTCGAACTCCAAAGAAATATTAGCGGATATACCAAAGGAGCACCTCCTTAAGGAAGATTTCTTGGAGATTGATGACTTAAGCGAAGCAAGGATGTTACGAATCAGGTAGAATACTGTTCAAGAAAGCTTCCATTTCAACGTCCAGGAGATGCACATAAAACCAGCCTACACCAAGAGAGAGGTATTATCGTGTGTAGCAAAATTGTTTGATCCTGCAGTTTGGTTAGGCCCAATTGTCATAGAGGCCAAAATTCTGATGCAGGATATTTGGCTAACCAAGATAGACTGGGATGACAACATACCGAGAAGTATTTACTTAAGATGGGAAAATTTTCTTAAGAATTATATTCATATTTCAAAGATCCGAATTCCAAGGTGGATTAGTTTTACACCATGGAACGATCTTGAGTTTCATGGATCTTGTGATGCCTCCGAAAAGGCATATGCTGCGGCATTATATGTAAGAGTTCGGGAACGAAATACGTAATGTTCCAAACGTAAATCTGCTGGTAAGTAAGACCAAAGTTAGAATTATATGGAGCACTACTTTTAGCAGAATTAATTAACGCTTTACTTCCACAGTTCGATGTTGCTCAACCAGTTGAATACAAATGGACAGACTCTACCATTGTGCTTTCATGGCTACAGAAACCCTCGTGCTGTTGGACTACCTTTGTGGCGAATAGAGTTTCAAAGATCGAGGAACTCGTCGGATCGACTGGCTGGAATCACGTGGACTCAATGGAAAACCCGGCAGATCTTGATAGCCGCGGGATATCCCCACAAGAACTTGCAGAAAGCACTCTTTGGTGGCAGGATCCAACCTGGTTAAAGAAGCAACAGGCAGAATGGCCACAGAGGCAGAGTGAGCCACTGTTAACGGAACTGGGACAAAAAAGTGTTAGAACTCACGCAGCACGAATCATAAACACAGAAGACATTTTAGAACGATTTTCCGATTTTTCTCGCGCGTTGAGGGTAGTTGCACGAATATTTCAATTCTATCGGAAAATACATCCGGTACACAAATTAACAAAACATAGCGATTCTGCCGGAATAAAAGCTGATGAAATTCGAGAGATAAGAACACGGTTAATTTTGTTGACACAGAAACGTTGTTATCCGGATGAATACGGTGCAATAACTTCATCAAATCAAGTAAGTGCTAGGAGCTCCATCAATACTCTCAATCCATTTCTTGACAAAAATGGAATTATGAGAGTAGGCGGAAGACTAGCGCTAGCATCGTTATCGTATAATGAACGCTACCCGATTATCTTACCATATCATTGCCAATTTTCACGACTTCTGGTTAAGTTCTCACACTTGATTTCATTACATGGAGGAAATCAACTCATGCTCAGGCTTATGAGGTAGGAATATTGGGTAGTGCGGTTAAAAAATTTAATAAAAACACTTATTAGTAATTGCAAAGTTTGTCTCATTTACAGAAAACGGACACGAGAACAACTCATGGCTGCGCTCCCACCGGAAAGAACTGATGTATCCAGGCCCTTCACCAATAATGGCGTAGATTTCACGGGCCCGTTTGAAATCAAAAACTATACGAGTCGGGCATGCCTAATAACCAAAGGATACGTCTGCGTCTTTGTCTGTTTCGCTACAAAGTCAATACACCTGGAGGCAACTAGCGACTTATCGACATCCACATTCCTAGGTACGTTCGCCAGATTTGTAGCAAGACGTGGTTACCCGCATAACATGTACTCGGACAACGGCACGAACTTCGTTGGAGCCAACAAGGCTTTGAGACATGATTTCAAAAAATTCATGACCGAAGCTTCACACGATACAATGCAGTTATATGCTCATCAAGAAGTTAACTGGCACTTCATACCACCAGGAGCTCCGCACATGGGAGGATTATGGGAGGCAGGAGTAAAAAGCTTCAAAACCCACTTTCGAAAAGTAGCAAATGCGATGCGGTTCACGTTGGAGGAGTTCTCGAAGTTGCTTGCCAAAATAGAAGCGTGTCTTAACTCACGGCCAATTAGTCCAATTTCAATAATCCTGAATAATTCGAACCCCTAACCCCAGGACATTTTCTGATTGGATGTCCGCTTCTCGCGATCGCTGAACCCGAAATCAGCGGAAACCCGACATCTATCATCAACCGATGGCAAAAGTTGAAAGCGCTTTACCAAGGCTTCTGTCAGCGATGGAAGCTAGAGTACTTAAAGGAACTACACAAAAGAGTTAAGTGGCAGTATCCACATCGAAATGTAGAAGTTGATGACTTCGTAGTTGTCAAAGAGGACAACCTACCCCCGAACGAGTGGCGACTTGGCAGAGTTGTTAGGGTTTTCTTAGGGCAAGACAATCGAGTTAGAGTTGTAGATATACTTATGATGCGAGGCATAATTACACGTCCAATTGTGAAATTAATTAAATATTAGTTATTAATATATTATTAATAATTCGAGAACTGCGCCGACTGGAGCCAACGGAGAGACTAAGGGCTGCCCTCCTTCATCGTCATTGTGCCAACTGCCTGTCGCCGCGTCACTTGGCCAGCAGCTGCCCGTCCACAAGGCACTGCGATGTCAGGAGCGGCACCACAGTCTCCTACACATGTGGGAGACCGACAGGGCAGAGGAAGACATGCCGCAGGTCCTAGACGCTAAAGACGGTAGGCCGAACAAAAGGCGTGGTCCGTATCGAGCACAAGCTTTACCGGACGATTCCAGCGATGAAGAGGTGCTGGAGATAATTGCCAGCGAAGAAGATATTGAAGAAATCCCCGCTGAAAGAAGACAAAGGCCAGACCCCCCTATATTCAGACCGCCACTGTCGGGTATAAGGTCGGTGATCCAGCGTCCACCCCAATCAACAAGCGGAGAAGGTGCGGCATATAGAAGCCGCAACAGACTAAGCCAACGAAGAGGTCAACTAGCGATGAGAGACGCCCGAGAGCGGATTAAAGGACCCGCTCAAAGTTCTACGGGCACGTCAGTCCTCACGCCAACAATGATGGTGAGAGTGATGACCAGTGGTCGAACGCATTTAGTACCAGCTCTTCTCGACCCAGGCCAGCCAACCACCTTAAAAGGCTGGCGTGACCGCATCAACGTGAAGGCTAAGGTAGTGGCTAGCCTGATGAAGATCACACCAGCACGCACTTTGGATGCAAGGGTTGTCGATGAACTCGACAATTTGCGGTTGGCAGACCCAGCATTCTACAAATCGAATGCGGTCTCGATGATTTTGGGTGCTGATGCATATGGTATCATCCTTCGTCCAGGGCTTATGCCAGCAACTCCAACACGACCTGCAGCCCAGAATACAATTTTTGGATGGGTGATATCGGACTGCTCACCATACTAGACGGCAGCGATGGAGGCTGTTTTTAGATTTTAGGAAAAAATTTTGCTAATATGAAGTGTATTTTATAATATTGAATTTAATTAATAGAAATTAATAGAAAAAAAACTGAAGTGTATTATCAAATTAGAATGCAATTTTTTTTTGCAGTGTTGCTGCAAGGCGGGCGGCATGTTTACGTGTGCAACCCTGTGCAACCCTGTGCAATATAAACAACATCAACCAACAGATGTCGCTGCTGTTGTCCCAATGTACACGACTCCTCCAATTTATGGGAAGAGTCCAGTTATCCCCGTTTTGGATTTCCACCCTATGTGGAAATCTGTAAAAGATCAATGGTGCCGATCTTAACTCTCTTCTTTGATTTCAGCAGCCGCAGCAGCAACATCTTTGGTAAGCTCATTTTTGTATATACATACATATGTACATATTTAATTTAATAAAAATTATTTTATTGAATTATTTAATTAAAAATCTTGCCTTTGAGTTTCTTTGTGGAAATAGGTAATTTTTTATCAGAATAATCGGCTTTCTGGAGGACCGGCACCTCCCCCGATCCCCGTTTCCAGAAATCAAGAGGATTTCTAGCCCTCAGCAACCCCCTGCGCGAACACCAATTGTTACGATTTAGCTAAGATAACTTCGATGATTTGCCAAATCCTTCGAGTCCGATCACTAGATTGTTAAATAAAAGTTGTTGTTGTTGTTGTTGTAGTGGCATACGCCAGCCCAGGAAACGTGCCGTTTCGACGGGTTCGGACCAAAGGAGAGGGGTGTTAGATGAGTCGGGTTGAGTGGGCATGCAAAGAGGTGGTTAGTATCGTGCGGAGAGTCTTTGCATGCGGGACATGTGTTGGGTGTGTCAGGGTCGGGTCTGGATAGGTAGGAGGTAAGCCCGCTACAGTATCCAGATCTTAATTGTGTCAGGGTTACGCGGGTCTCACGAGGCAACTCGAGCTCTTGTTCTGCGATGGGTGGTGGTTTGACTCCGAGAACACCATTCACTGGAAGAGAGTTCAACAAGGTGTTGACGGACTCTCGGTGTATGGTGTTGATGGCCTTTCTGTACGCCGTCCTGTCCAGCGGGTCTTGTCTATATTGCTGTATTTCGTCGCGGTACTCAAGTACTCCCTTTCTGATGTGCCTAGGTGGTGGTTCAGCTTCCAGCAGGCGCCTGTTGGGATGATCTATGCGGTAGCATCCCAGCAGGTACTGCTTACACAGCAAAACATTATGCTCCTTAACTGGGAGCATAGATGCTTCACTGTGTAAGTGGTGCTCCGGCGCCATCAGGAGGTTTCCCGCCGCGGTCCGAAGGGCGGTGCACTGACAGGTCTGTAGCTTCTTTAACTGCGTCGTGCTAGTTCCCGGCGTCTAAATCCGCGCAGCATAGTTTACGGCCGGCCGGCCAATTGCCTTGTACGTTGCCAGCAACGTTTGTTTGTCTTTCCCCCAGGTGCCACCGGCTAGGATTTGAGGATTTTGAAGGAGTGCAGGCTATCGAATGTTACTCCCAGTAACTTTGGGTTGTTTGTGGTCGGAATTTTTACGCCATCGACCTTCACATCGAGTTCTACTAGTACTTCTTCGTCCAGCTGGTGAAAGGGGTGGCAGAGGATTTCGCAGGTTGCAGATGTAGATGTCTTGCAGTGAAAAAGTTGGAAAGATCGGTGAGGTAGCAGTTTACTGAAGAACAAAGGCTATCAATATCTTGGCCAGACGCCAAAATCGAATTTTAGTTAAGTAAAAGTCGCCAACTATGCTTGCAGTTTCTTGCTTATAAGGAATTCACTCAATCTTTTTTATGACTCAATAGCTAACAATTCACTTCAATATTTACAATCACTTATATTACACCTTCCGCAATGTTCTATTTTTACTTCACAGTAGCGTTATCACCAACACTTTAACTTTCCGACTAATAATCTTTGCAGTTGTGTTTCGCCCTAATACACTCAATCGATTGTTCGCAGCTATGGCCTGGAATAATCGATTTGTTCTCGATTCAAGCTATAGAATATGCCAGTTATCGGCTTCTGTCTTTTATCTGACATTTGCTTCACATTTTCGCCGCAATATGTTTTCCTTATAGCTGGCAACAGCCAGATTCAAAGTAGTTGCTTTACGATCATATTAGCAGATTATTTTTGAAATTATTAGAACAATTTTAAATAATCGAAAACTATAGGACTTCAGTTTAGTTTACAGTTTCTGAAAGCGGGCGAAAACTTCTACCACCCTCTATCATTCTTTTTTTTCTTCCAAATATGGTAAATTTATGAAACCCCGCAACCGAAGCTAACAGGATGCATTCTATGTTGTTGATGTTTATTCATTTGATAGCTAGGTAGACATCGAACAATAAGTAATATGTACAGTCATGAATGAATATTGTTTTGGAATCAATTTTAACTCAAGTGTTCCAAATCTGGATGTCAGGGTAATTTGCAATCAGGGTATATTGTAAATATATGTTTTGCGAATATGTACATACATATGTATGAAATTAAATATTTATTAAATTTCAAATCGTCTTTTTGTAAGCTATTTTTTATCCTACATCGAATGTCTCACCTGCATGATTAGTAAACTCCTGTTAGAGCTTTGTTTTTATTATACACTTTGTCATAAACAACGCGCTATCTGTAAGTACTCACTCATGCACGATCTTTGATTTATACAAAATGTAGTTCTTGCATAATTACTACTTATCATTTTAGTGTCAACGAAAGTGCTGAATCACTTGATAACCATTTCGGTAAATAATAGCATTAGAACTCATTAACACACACGCTTCTACACCATGCTCAATAAAACTGAGTTTACACACGAATACTTTTGTTTCGGTAACTCTTAGTTTGTTGGGAGAGGGCGACGACGAAGAGAACAGCGTACCGACTCGGTTTTGCTCGGTTGACACGCGTGGTTATCTTAACAAGTTTGTAATTCTTTTTCACATTTTTATTTGCATTCTATGGATGGTCGCTGCTATGATAAGTTTAAAATGAATGTTAGAGAATTTATGAAATTAAAAATTTAAATTTGTATAAGTAAATGGAAATATATTAGTATATATGTACAGTGGAATACATATAGTAACAATTTATATCAAATTATATGTAAAAACTTGTACAGGGGTGGAGTGCGTAGTAAATTGCGAATATGAAATGAAATGGAATGGTAGAAAATTGTCAAGAACAAAGTTCCGCGTGCGAAAGTGAAGCGCAACACCAAAAGAAAAACTGCTTATAAAAAGAAACAAGAGTATTCGTATGTAAACAAGGCCATATAATACAATGGGGATGTATATACGTATGACTAACAGCAATTAAATTAGTATGTCATGTATATACGTACATATGTATGTAATTTCATATTTTTTCCGATTGCTTTGCAATGGCTCATCTCTGTTATTCATTCATTCATTCACTATTGTTCTTTTTACTTATTATATAAAATTTGTCATTTAACAGACCAGTAATATGATGGCAACTTATACCTTTCCAAACAAATTCGCTCGGCCATTGCACATTACATTGAAGTAATAAGAAAGAATACATTGTGAAAGTTGTAATTCAAGTAATTGTAAATAGTGAAGTGAATTGTGAATTGCTGAGTAATAAAAGGACATTTAATAAATTCTTTATAAATAAAGAAACTGCAAATAAAGTTGGTGCATTTATTTAACAATCCAGAGACCGTACCCGAAGGATTTAGGAAATCAGCGAGCTTGATTCAACAAAATCGTAACAATATGATGAAATGAATTATAAATTTACATCTTAAGCTAAATTGCATGATTCAAAAAATAACAAAACGAAAACGATTCCCAAAAAAAGGAAAATTAAATGAAACCAAACCAATTTGAAATATATTGTGGGGAAAATGCGAAGCGAATGTCAGATGAAAGAAAGAAGCCAGTAACTGGCATATTCTAGAGCGTAAAACGAGAATATTCGCTATCGAGAAAAATTCGATCATTTCAAGCGGTTAGTTGCGCACAACCGACTAGTATATAGGGGTGACTCACAACTGCAAAGCTAATCAGTCGAAAAGTGAACGCGTTGTTGATTATACTACTGTGAAGTAAAAATAGAACATTGTGCAAGTTATAATACAAGTGATTGTAAATGGTGAAGTGAATTGTGAATTGAATTGTTGATTGATTGTTATACTGAGTACTAAAAGAACATTTAACAACTTTTATAAAATAAGAAACTGCAAACAAAGTTGGTAAATTTTATTTAACAATCCAGTGATCGGACTCGAAAGATTTGGCAAATCATCGAGGTTAATTCAGTAAAATCGTAACAATTGGTGCCAGAAGTGGGATTGTTAAATAAATCTCAAAGGATAAAAATTAGGGGTATTCTCTTTGTCTAGGAAATGCATGCTACGGTGCACGGACAGGAAATTTTTTCTATCCGTGCAATAGCACAACAACAAAATATGCAAGAAACATATGGTACGACAGGAAAAATATCCTATACCAAATCCTATGTATATTTATTTCCCAGCAAGAAGGAAAATGCAACCATGTGAAGGAAAAGTAACCCTGTGCCTGTGTGGTTGTTATTGTTTCACATGAATATGTCAAAATTTTGCAACGGGGGTGCTCTCGATCTCTAGCACAATTCCATAGGAAACATTTGAATATCATGAATTTCCTAGACAAGGCGAATACCCCTATTGAAAAATGGTGAAGATTTAGGATTTGAAGATATATCACCTCCACAGGGAATTGGCAAAGCGTGGATTATCTACAACAGGTAATAAGGCAAGCTGCAATCACGACTGCAGGAAGCAATGGAAGTCGAAGATATCGACTTGAACCAATACGAATTCCGTCGCGAGGAGGAATATATATCCTTGAACGATATCAACAAGGAAAAGGCTGTTGATTCTGCGAAGAAGTGGGAGCAGCCATCAAGTAAGATTCAAGAAAAGACTCCTATCTCATCTACGGGCATGGACATGAACATGTTACTGGCTGCTATTTCACAAAACGTGACCGCAATAAACTTCAGCGTCCCACAAAAGTTGGATGCACAAATGGTTGAGCAGAGGGTGCAAATATCATCCTTAGAAAAGATAATTGCAAAAATAAAGGAAAATTTGGCGAAAGAAAACGCAGAGCTTAAAGAAAAACGGGATAAAAACGACGAGCGGCAAGGCAAAATAGAAAATCTAATTAAGACCAAAATCAACGAGCTCGAACGTCGTGTCCGATATTTGAATTTGAATCCTCTAACCAGATCGATGAACGTCCCCTTGGTGGAAGCACCATCCTTTGGGAGCACAACTCCTTTCCAGATCTTCAACATCCAGTTCGAGAAGACGGCTGAGTTAAATAATTAGACCGTCGAGAAAAAATCCGCTGCACTATTTGTTGCGTTGAAGGGACCTCCAGCGGAAATTTTGTTGACTATTCCCGAGTATGAGAGCGATAACTATGGCCGTAATACCAGATGGAGATGGAAAAGCGTTACCAAAAACACAACGAATCTGCAGGAATATGCTTCAGGAATTGAGGGATTGGCTCATTTAGCCATTGGGGACGCATCGCGTGAGCATCTCAAAAGGGTACAAATACAAGGATTCATCAGCGGAAAAAAAAATAAAACGACATCCAGGCATTACGAAAACGCTGGAGATCAAGCAGCTATTCTATTGGGTTGGGTCTCTTAGTGGATTGCTAATTGCAAGAAGTGCATAACAGCTAAAGAGCCCAAATCACGAAGTCATGAGCAGGTACGCCATTTTGACTCCCACAGCCGGCTCTACGCACCGGAGTTGACCCGGATTTTATCCGGCCAAGGGCTGTCACCCTTTCGGCGACGTAACCCCGTTTAGGTCATCAGGTAATTTTAGTTTTAGTGCATCAACGGAGCAACATCTGGCAGCAGGCCTGCTCCAACTCCTTCTCATCAGGGCTGGCGTAGAAACCAATCCTGGTCCGAAGGATTATTTCTGCTGCGTGTGCCAAAGACGACTCCACCATTCTTCCACCTCGGTTAGATGCAACCAGTGCAATCGTTGGAGTCATCTTAAGACCTGTTCAGGCCTTAAGACTCAGGGAGTGGACCACGAGTTACGTGGCCCCATGCTGCCAGCGCCCAGCTGCGCCTCTGGCCCATACGGCAGTGCCTTCTGCACACTTACCCACTTTGGTTAACTCCCCCCCAGGCCTACACGGCCCATCGGAGCTCCCCGCAGCATGACTCCCAATCATCTTCCCCTAACCCTCCCCCACTCCCATCCAGCCCCACATCCCGTGCGGGGGCTAATCAGCAGCTCTTAGTACCTCGCACAGTCTGTTCCGTGTGTCAGACCATAGTACGGCGGAACGTGACATCAGTCAAATGCAACTCATGCGCTGGCTGGTGCCACTTTCGGTCGTGCTCTGGTCTGCGCACCACTCGTGAGTGGAGTAGTGCATTCGTTGCGACATGCTGTAGGAGTCTGGCACCGCCTGTAAACACTACGCAGCCGCTAACTACCACCAATGTGCGGCAACTACCACAGCGGGTTACACAGCTCAACAGCCAAGATCCACGCACAACTCCCTCACCCCCGTGTTACGAACGTTCCCCCGAGACACTTTAGTCTCGTACAATTTAACTGCAACAGACTCCAAGGAAAGATCGACGAGATAGTTGACTTCATGAGCAGGGAACGCCTGCCAATAGCTGCGATCCAAGAGACTAAACTGAGCACCCGCTCAGATCTTCTGAGCCGGGCTGGCTATAATATTATAAGAAAGGATCGCGAACGAGATCATGGTGGAGGCTTGGCCTTCATTTTACACAACACCGTGCAGTATCGTCTTATCGACGGCGACATCGACCACAGGGATACTACCCTAGAATGTCAGGGCATATCTATCCGGTCAGGCGGTGTCGAGCTCGAAATATTTAATATATACATTCCTCCCGTTACAAGTTGCCCAGTTGAATACCGCCCTGATATAGGTGCGCTACTCAGAGGCGAAAACCGTTTGGTTTTGGGCGACTTTAACGCGCACCACGATCTTTGGCATTCCTGCCTGTCAAATGATCGTCGAGGAATGGAGCTGGCGGAACAGATGGACGATCCGACATTCTGCACAATGAACGACGAAGCCCCTACCAGGATTGTGGGCAACTGCCATAGCTCGCCTGACATCACAATAGCTAGCGCTGGTCTGATAAATTGCATAAATTGGCGACCTATCCTTACACTCGCATCGGACCATTTGCCCATAGTCATCTCGATTGAAAGGCCTCCCGACTTCGATTCCGTGGACCACCGGACATTTGTTAACTTTAATAAAGCTAACTGGCCCGGCTTCACGGAATTTACTGAGAACGCCTTCAGTGCTCTCCCCACTCCCACCAATGTCCTCCCTGCAGAAAAGATTTTCCGCAAAATTGTCGTGTCTGCTGCCGCCCGCTTCATACCTGCAGGTCGAATCGCGGAAATCCGCCCTAATTTACCCACCGAAGCGGCGGTTTTAGCGACAAGGCGCGACACATTACGCCTGGCCGATACCGGCGATCCCCGTGTCAGGGAACTCAACGCCGAGATTCGGAACAAGGTAAACACCCGTAAACGGAACAAGTGGGAGGAGCACTTAAGATCCTGCAATCTCTCCTCTGGGGTTCCCAAGCTCTGGTGCTACTAAAGCCGGGGAAACCCGCAAATAAAGGAGAATCATATCGTCCGATATCTCTCCTTTCCCCAGTAGCGAAGACAATTGAGGCCTTGCTGCTCCCGTCCCTCACACATCATCTGAGCCCAGCTAAACATCAGCATGGCTTCCGAAAAGTGCACAGCGCCGCAACTGCACTTAACGCCATAAACACCCAGATAATTCATGGCCTCAACCAAAATCGACCCTGTGTGCGAACTGTCCTAGTAACACTGGACTTGTCGAATGCTTGCGACACAGTAAATCATTCAGTGCTACTACCGGACATTGAGGATTCCTCATTACCCCCTAGGTTGAAGAGGTGGACAATGGACTACCTGAGTGGTCGACGATCATCGGTTGAGTTTCGCGGTTAAACATCTAAGCTACGGAAAATTAAACAAGGGTTCCGCAGAGTGGTGACCTCTCCCCAATGCTGTTTAATTTTAACATCCCGCGGCTCCCTCCACCACCTGAGGGCGTCTCGCTGATCTCATACGCCGATGACTGTCCGATTTTGGCGTCTGGCCAGGATATTGATAGCCTTTGTTCTTCAGTAAACAGCTACCTCGCCGACCCTTCCAACTTCTTCGCTGCACGACATCTACATTTACAACCTGCGAAATCCTCTGCCACCCTTTTCACCAGCTGGACGAAGGAGTACCGGCTAGAACTCGATGTGAAGGTCAATGGCGTAAAAATTCCGACCGCGAACAACCCAAAGTTACTGAGAGTAACATTCGATAGCCTGCACTCCTTCAAAATCCTCAAATCCTAGCCGGTGGCACCTGGGGGAAAGACAAAGAAACGTTGCTGGCAACGTACAAGGCAATTGGACGGCCGGTCGTAAACTATGCTGCGCCGATTTGGGCGCCGGGGACTAGCACGATGCAGCTGAAGAAGCTACAGACCTCTCAGAACACCGCCCTTCGCACCGTGACGGGAAACCTCCTGATGGCGCCGGAGCTCCACTTACACAGCGAAGCATCTATGCTCCCAGTTAAGGAGCATAATGTTATGCTGTGTAAGCAGTACCTGCTGGGATGCTACCGCATGGATCATCCCAACAGGCACCTGCTGGAAGCTGAATCACCACCTAGGCACATCAGAAAGGGAGTACTTGAGTACCGCGATGACATACAGCAATATAGACAAGACCCGCTAGACAGGACGGCGTACAGACAGGACATCAACACCATGCACCGAGAGTCCGTCAACACCTTCTTGAACTCTCTTCCAGTGAATGGTGTTCTCGGAGTCAAACCACCACCCATCGCAGAACAAGAGCTCGAGTTGCCTCGTGAGACCCGCGTTACCCTGGCACAATTAAGATCTGGATATTGTAGTAGGCTTAACTCCTACCTATCCAAACTCGACCCTGACATATCTAACACATGTCCCGCATGCAAAGAAGCCCCGCACGACACTAACCACCTCTTTGCATGCCCACGTAACCCGACTCATCTAACACCCCTCTCCCTTTGGTCCGACCCCGTCGAAGCAGCACGTTTCCTGGGCCTCCCGTTAGATGACCTCGATGACTAAAACTAAACTTGCCTGACCCTAAACGGGACTGGGCTTGCCGCTACAACAACAACAATAGGTACGCCATTTGAGCGGCTTGCTATGGATGCAGCTGGTCCATTTCCTATGAGTAATCGCCTGTGGTCTACCCAATTCCAAACCGGGAAGCTAAAACAATTGCGGATGTATACACTAACAATTGGTTTACCAGATAGGGTGCGCCTATAGAATTGCACTCCGACCAAGGAAGAAAATTTGAATGCGCGGTGTTCCAGGAGATGTGCCTGATGCTTGGTGTTCGAAAAACACGAACGGCAGCCCTGGATTCTCAACCAGATGGCATGGTAGAGCGATTCAACCGGACCCTGGAAAAGCACTTGCGGAAATTAGTGGAAAAGCATCAGGATGATAATGATGTACACATACCGCTGTTCCTGATCGGATATCGGTCCGCAAACACCTGCGAGGATACCGTTTAGTAGTGAACTTCGGTTGCAGAGCGATTTAAATTTTGGAAGAACTGAAAGGAAGCGTCTACTGTTCTCGAGGAAGAGTTAAGAGGGATACATGATTTCGTGAGACAGCGAACTCAAATTATCAGTGACAAAATGAAGGCTTCCACAATGGAGATTTGGTGTTGCTGTACAATCCACAACGGAGGAAAGTGTATCGAAACCAGACCGTTTTGAGGCCAAGAAGCAATATGAAAGTGGTCCACCTAGAGAGGCTTGCAGCGTTTGGAAAAGTAAGTATGTCAGATCGGTGCGCAAAGATTTAGGTGGAGGGCAGAAAGACGAAAATGCGAAGCGAATGTCAGATGAAAGAGAGAAGCCGATAACTGGCATCTTCTAAAGCGTAAATCGAGAGCACTCGTTATCGAGAACGATTCGATCATTTCACGCGGTTAGTTGCGCACAACCGACTAGTATATAAGAGCGACACACAACTGCAAAGCCAATCAGTAGTAAAGTTAATGCGCTTGTGATTACACTTCAGTGAATTAATAAAAACAGTACATTGTGAAAGTACATAGTGAAGCGAATTGTGAATTGAATTGTTAGTTACTGAGTAATAAAAGGACATTAATTAATTCTTTAAAAATCAAGAAGCAGCAATTATAATTGGTGACTTTTGTTTAACAATCCAGTGATCGAACTCGAAGGATTTCGGAAGTCATCGAGGTTTATTCAGCAAAATCGTAACAATTGGTGTCAGAAGTGGGATTGTTAAATAAATGTCAAAGAATAAGAAGTGAAAACCGGTCAAGATTCCGGATTTGACGATAACTCCTCTCAAGAGGGAATTGGCAAGGCGTGGGTTACCTACAACAGAAAATAAGGCGGAGCTGCAACCACGGCTGCGAGAAGCATTAGAAGTCGAAGGCATCGACTTTGATCAGTACGAATTCCGTCACGAGGACGAAGAGACATCCTTGAGGGTTATAGACAAGGAGACAAGGAAGAGGCGGTTGATTCTGCGAAGGAATGGGAGCAGCCATCAATTAAGATTCAAGAAAAGGCTCCTAGCTTATCTACAGGTATTAACATGAGCGTGTTATTGGCAGCAACTTCACAAAACTTGGATGCACAGAATGCCAAGATGTCACAAAAGTTGGATGCACAAATGGTTGAGCAGAGGGTTCAGATATCATCGTTAGAAAAGATAATTGCACAAATACAGGAAAATCTGGTGAAAGAAAACGCAGAGAATAGAGAAGCTAATTGAGACCAAGGTCAATGAGCTGGAAAATCGTGTCCGATATTTGCATTTGAGTTGTTCAACCAGATAGAAGAACGGCTCTCCAACCTCCAGTTCGACAAGACGGCTAAGTTAAATAATTGGACCATCGAGGAAAAATTCGCTGCGCTATTTTTTGTGTTGAAGGGACCTGCGGCAGAAATCTTCAAAACTATTCCCGAATATAAGAGATAACTATGGCGCAGTAATGCGAGACCAGGGAAGACGGTATAGCGGCGAGCACAGGAGGCGAATTTACCACATCGAGCTGGAAATTGAAAGATTGGCTCATTTAGCCATCAGGGACGTATCGGGTGAGCATCTCGAAAGGGTAAGAATACAGAGATTCATCACCGGAATTAAAGACATATACCAAGCGAGAGACTTAACTTTGATAAATCGTAACAGTATATAAAAAAACGTAAAGCTAACCTTTATATTGCTACGATTTCACTAAATTAACCTCGATGATTTCCCAAAACCTTCGAGTCCGATCACTAAATTGTTAAATAAAAGTCGCCAACTATATTTGCAGTTTTTTTTATTTATAAACGGATTTACTTAATCTAAGTTTATTACTCAATAACTAACAATTCACATCACTTATATTCACTTATGTTACAGCTTTCACAATGCACTATTTTTACGAGTTCACTTTCGTATTAACGCCAGAAATAACTTTTGTAAATCAGCGGCCTTGCTTTAAAAAAATGACCCCGAGCCGGACCAACCAATATTTGTTATAACTTAATAACATATAATGCCCAATATTTAATAATTAACATTCTTTCAAGGTTTGAAACTTACAAATAGCTGTATATTAAAGCAGAATTGGAGAAAATGTACGGGAGTGTACTAGGTCTACAAAAAAATTTTCTTTTAGGAGGGGTAGCCTAGGTCATTCACATCCCAAAAATGATAGTCATTCCCCGATGTAAATAATATATATTTATTTTTTTTTTAATAATTTGTTGTTAAACTTCGGAAGTTGTCCGACCTAATATATCGAATATAAACCAATATAAGCTCACAGAATATACAAATATCACATCATTATGAAGAAAATTGTGTTCACCGATTTTATTTTCTATAATTTTTACGCATAAAAAACACTTCTATCAATTTGTTTACATGTACATGTCTACAAGTAATAAAACTCATAAATTTCACCCACACATTCTCTCTTTTTTCCACATACATTTTTTACGGCACGCTGTGTGAAGAACAGAAATCGCAATAAGAATAGAATGGAATGCAAAAGCGAATTTAGGGATAGGCACCAACCGCGAGCACGAGCGACGGGTTGCCTATCAACCGCTAGTTTTCAGTTGAGTGTGTTGCCGTGCTAAATATGTCTTCGATAAAAGGTGTAAATTTGTTTACAGAGTTCACCTTAAGTTTTAGAAGATTAAAATAAACAAACGAATTTATTGATGGAAATGTAAAGCATTGTTACGATCTTGCTCATTAACCTCGATGATTTCCCAAATCCTTCGGGTACGACCTCTGGATTGTTAAATAAAATCGCCAACTTAATTTGCAGTTTCTTTATTTATAAAGAATTTAATTAATGTCCTTTTGATTACTCAGTAATTCACAATTCAATTACAATTTACTTTACTATTTACAATCACTTGTATACAACTTTCACAATGTACTGTTTTTATTACTTCAATGTAATGTAACCTCCAACGCTTTTAATTCACGACTGATTACTGACTGACTCTTGCAGTCGTATGTCGTCCTTATATACTTGTTTGCTGCTTGAAAACGAAACCCCTGGAATAACCGCGTCGTTTACGATAATCGCCTCGTTTACGATAATCGCCTCGTTTACGATAATCGTCGTTTACGATAATCGCCTCGTTTATGCTCTAGAACATGCCAGTTGTCGGCTCCTGATTTTCGAAATCCTTCGGGTACGATCTCTGGATTGTTAAATAAATGTCACCAACTTTATTTGCAGTTTCTTTATTTATAAAGAATTTATTAAATGTCCTTCTATTACTCAGTAATTCCCAATTCAATTACAATTCACTTCACTATTTACAATTACTTGAATTACAACTTTCACAATTTACTCTTTCTTATTACTTCACTGTAATGTAATCACCAACGCGTTTACTTCACGACTGATTCACTTACTGACCCCTTTGCAGTTGTGTGTCACCCTTATATACCACTCGGTTGTTTGCAACTAACCGCCTGGAATAATGGAATCGTTCTGGATAACGAATGTTCTCGATTTACGCTTTAAAACATGCCAGCTATCGGCTTTCTCTTTCATCTGACATTCGCATTTTCGCCACAATATAATAACTTTATCATTAAGGCGGGTATAAATCATATATTTGTGTACGTTTTAAGTATTTATTTACGATTTAGTAGTTTGTGTAGAACGCATGTACACGAATTATATGATATATTTCAAACAAGTTTGGTATTTATTGAGTTTTTCTATTTATTTAATTTTTTGTGGGAAGCTATTTTTTTGATCATAAGACAGTTTTTTTTACTTGTAGGACTGCACGATTCGCTCGACGCGCTGATATGTTTTGGAAGTGCCAGTAGGTGTATGAAGTTTAATCAGGAGCGCAGAATCGCCTTTAGTTAATTACAAAATAAGTAACGAAATATAAATATGTGTAGCTATTGTTGTTGAGATGTGTAATTCAAAAGCTGGTTATAATGGAAGCAGCGGAAGGTAACATGACGTGTGAACCTCGATAATTCCTCAAAGCCTGAGTTTACATACGAATACTCTTTTTTATCGGCAATTTTTCTTTTGGTGTTGTTGGTGTTTCACACAGGGAAACTTTGTTCATGGCAATTTACTGCCATTCCGGTGCACTTAAATTGCGCAAATTACCACACCCTGTTGTTGTTGTTGTTGTTGTAGCGGCAAGCCCAGTCCCGTTTAGTGTCAGGCAAGTTTAGTTTTAGTCATCGAGGTCACCTAACGGGAGGCCCAGGAAACGTGCTGTTTCGACGGGGTCGGACGAAAGGGAGAAATTCTTTGCATGCTTGACATGTGTTAGATATGTCAGGGTCGAGTCTGGATAGGTAGGAGTTAAGCCTACTACAATATCCAGATCTTAATTATGCCAGGGTTACGCGGGTCTCACGAGGCAACTCGAGCTCTTGTTCTGCGATGGGTGGTGGTTTGACTCCGAGAACACCATTCACTGGAAGAGAGTTCAACAAGGTGTTGACGGACTCTCGGTGAATGGTGTTGATGGCCTGTCTGTACGCCGTCCTGTCCAGCGGGTCTTGTCTATATTGCTATATGTCGTCGCGGTAGTCAAGTACTCCCTTTCTGATATGCCTAGGTGGTGGTTCAGCTTCCAGCAGGTGCCTGTTGGGATGATCCATGCGGTAGCATCCTAGCAGGTACTGCTTACACAGCATAACATTATGCTCCTTAACTGGGAGCATAGATGCTTCGTTGTGTAAGTGGTGCTCCGGCGCCATCAGGAGGTTTCCCGTCGCGGTCCGAAGGGCGGTGTTCTGACAGGTCTGTAGCTTCTTCAGCTGCGTCGTGCTAGTCCCCGGCGTCCAAATCGGCGCAGCATAGTTTACGATCGGCCGGCCAATTGCCTTGTACGTTGCCAGCAACGTTTCTTTGTCTTTCTCCCAGGTGCTACCGGCTAGCGATTTGAGGATTTTGTTGCGGCTTTGTACTTTGGTGGCAATTGAAGTCGTATGCGGAGTGAAGGAGTGCAGGCTATCGAATGTTACTCCCAGTAACTGGGTTGTTCGTGGTCGGAATTTTTACGCCATCGACCTTCACATCGAGTTCTAGCCGGTACTCCTTCGTCCAGCTGGGTGGCAGAGGATTTCGCAGGTTGTAGATGTAGATGTCGTGCAGCGAAGAAGTTGGAAAGGTCGGCGAGGTAGCTGTTTACTAAAGAACAAAGGCTATCAATATCCTGGCCAGACGCCAAAATCGGACAGTCATCGGCGTATAAGATCAGCGAGACGCCCTCAGGTGGTGGAGGGAGCCTCGAGATGTAAAAATTAAACAGCGTTGGGGAGAGGACACCACCCTGCGGAACCCCTTGTTTAATTTTCCGTAGCTTAGAAGTTTGACCTCGAAACTCAACCGATGATCGTCGACCACTCAGGTAGTTCATGGTCCACCTCTTCAACCTAGGCAGCAATGAGGAATCCTCAATGTCCGATAGTAGCACTGAATGATTTACTGCGTCACAAGCATTCGACAAGTCCAGTGTTACTAGGACAGTTCGCGCACAGGGTCGAATTTGGTTGAGGCCATGAATTATCTGGGTGTTTATGGCGTTAAGTGCAGTTGTGGTGCTGTACACTTTTCGGAAGCCGTGCTGATGTGTAGCTGGGCTCATATGGTGTGTGAGTACGGGAGCAGCAAGGCCTCAATTGTCTTCGCTACTGGGGAAAGGAGGGATATCGGACGATATGATTCTCCTTTATTTGCGGGTTTCCCCGGCTTTAGTAGCGGGACCACTCTACCCAGTTTCCACACGTCGGGTATAGTTAGGGTGGTCAGGGACAGATTGAGAAGCTTGGTGAGATATTCTGCTCCCGCTGCGCCCAAATGTTTTAGCATCAGCATGCTTATTCCGTTGGGGCCGATAGATTTGGAGGCTTTCGCCTTCCCGATAACCCCCTGAACCTGTTCCCTGCAGAAATCAAGCATCGCGCTGGTGTTCGGCAGTTTGCGCAGACGGCGGGTTATTCGTCGTTTCGTTTTGTCGACCGAAGGGTGCAGTGTAAAAAGCCGGATAAAATAGCTCGCGCACCTCTTCTGGTCCGACGAGGCGTGATCACCGAATGAAATTTCCATCCGATCATCGCGTCTCGTCGGATTTGACAACGATTTGACAGTAGCCCAGAGTTTGGTCACCCCAGAGGAGAGATTGCAGGATCTTAAGTGCTCCTCCCACTTGTTCCGCTTATGGATGTTTACCTTGTTCCGAATCTCGGCGTTGAGTTCCCTGATACGGGGATCGCCGGGATCGGCCAGACGTAATGTGTCGCGCCTTGTCGCTAAAACCGCCGCTTCGGTGGGGAAATTAGGGCGGATTTCCGCGATTCGACCTGCAGATATGAAGCGGGCGGCAGCAGACACGACAATTTTGTGGAAAATCTTTTCTGCAGGGAGGACATTGGTGGGAGTGGGAAGAGCACTGAAGGCTTTCTCAGTAAATTCCGTGAAGCCGGGCCAGTTAGCTTTATTAAAGTTAACAAATGTCCGGTGGTCCACGGAATCGAAGTCGGGAGGCCTGTCAATCGAGATGACTATCGGCAAATGGTCTGATGCGAGTGTAAGCATAGGTCGCCAATCTATGCAATTTATCAGACCAGCGCTAGCTATTGTTATGTCAGGCGAGCTATGGCAGTTGCCCACAATCCAGGTAGGGGCTTCGTCGTTCATTGTGCAGAATGTCGAATCGTCTATCTGTTCCGCCAGCTCCATTCCTCGACGATCATTTGACAGGCAGGAATGCCAAAGATCGTGGTGCGCGTTAAAGTCACCCAAAACCAAACGGTTTTCGCCTCTGAGTAGCGCACCTATATCAGGGCGGTATCCAACTGGGCAACTTGTAACGGGAGGAATATATATTAAATATTTCGAGCTCGACACCGCCTGACCGGATAGATATGCCCTGACATTCTAGGGCAGTATCCCTGCGGTCGATGTCGCCGTCGATAAGACGATACTGCACGGTGTTGTGTAAAATGAAGGCCAAGCCTCCACCATGATCTCGTTCGAGATCCTTTCTTATAATATTATAGCCAGCCCGGCTCAGAAGATCTGAGTGGGCGCTCAGTTTAGTCTCTTGGATCGCAGCTATTGGCAAGCGTTCCCTGCTCATGAAGTCAACTATCTCGTCGATCTTTCCTTGGAGTCCGTTGCAGTTAAATTGTACGAGTCTAAAGGGTCTCGGGGGAACGTTCGTAACACGAGGGTGAGAGAGTTGTGCGTGGATCTTGGCTGTTGCAGCTGTGTAACCCGCTGTGGTAGTTGCCCCACATTGGTGGTAGTTAGCGGCTGCGTAGTGTTTACAGGCGGTGCCAGACTCCTACAGCATGGGGCAACGAATGCACTACTCCACTCACGAGTGGTGCGCAACTCGAGCACGACCGAAAGTGGCACCAGCCAGCGCAAGAGTTGCATTTGACTGATGTCACGTTCCGCCGTACTATGGTCTGACACACGGAACAGACTGTGCGGGGTACTAAGAGCTGCTGATTAGCCCCCGCACAAGATGTGGAGCTGGACGGGAGTGGGGGAGGGTTAGGGGAAGATGATTGGGAGTCATGCTGCGGGGAGCTCCGATGGGCCGTGGAGGCCTGGGGGGAGTTACCCAAAGTGGGTAAGTGTGCAGAAGGCACTGCCGTATGGGCCAGAGGCGCAGCTGGGCGCTGGCAGCATGGGGCCACGTAACTCGTGGTCCACTCCCTATGAGTCTTAAGGCCTGAACAGGTCTTAAGATGACTCCAACCGTTGCTCTGGTTGCATCTAACCGAGGTGGAGGAACTCTTTGGCACACGCAGCAGGAATAATCCTTCGGACCAGGATTGGTTTCTACACCAGCCCTGATGAGAAGGATTTGGAGCAGGCCTGCTACGAGATGTTGCTCCGTTGATGCACTAAAACTAAAATTACCTGATGACATAAACGGGGTTAGGTCGCAGAAAGGGTGAAAGCCCTTGGCCGTATAAAATCCGGGTCAACTCCGGTGCGTAGAACCGACTGTCGTGGGAGCCGATTACCACACACTCCACCCCTTCCCTTCATCGGACAATCGTTTCGCATTTCTCCCACACTGCCTCGTCCCGATCAGACACATTTGCTGTTCCAAAAGCAGCAAGCCTCTCTAGGTGGACTACTTTCATCTTGTTTCTTGGCCTCCCAACGGTCTGGATTCGATACTCTACGCCGCTTAGTAGTTTGATTATCTTGTATGGACCTTCCCAATTGCATTGAAGTTTTGGGGACGAACCTTTTTTCCGTTGTGGAGTGTACAGCAACACCATATCTCCGCCATGTGATTGAGGATGCAAAGCTAACAAGTATTATTCATATTTTCTGGAACACCACCGAATCAAAGTTTCTTCCTTGGTCTGAGTGCAGTTCTATAGGCGCACCATACCCGGTAACCCAATTGTAAGTGAAAGCATTCGCAACTGTTTTGGCTTCCTGGTTCGGAATTGGGTGGACCTCCGTCCATTTACTAAAGTAGTCCATAACCACAAGGACGTATTTGTTTCCTTGCCTGCTCATAGGGAATGGGCCGACTATATCCATGGCAACTCGCTCAAATAGTGCACCTGAGTTAAACTGCTTCATCTGCCCATGACTTCGTGATTTTGACCCTTTGCCCTTTAACCGCAATGCAGTTCCAGCGTTTTCGTAATGCCTAGGCTCCATCCATTGAGACCATTATGAAATTTCTTGAGAAAGTCCGTAATCCTCAAATTCTGAACTACTATAAGCTTTCGAGAGCCCTGGCTATCTTCTGTTTCCCATGCTCTATGCACACAGCCAGATATCAACTCTAAACTGCTCCATTGTGCCCAATATGCCTTTGTTATTGGACTTTCTGCTGCCATTTGTTCCTTATTTAGCCGTCTGTTCACCTCCAGTCCATGCATTAAAAGTTCTAAATCTGGATGACATTTCCGTAGATGACTTGCCTCCCACTCTTCCGCTGGTGTAATTGTCATTAATCGGACATCTATTAGGTCTTCTTTGCCTGTCGCTTTGGAGTACTGTTTACATTCCAAGCTACATGGTCGAGGGGACATGGCGTCAGCATTTCCGTGAATATTCCCTTTGCGGTGTTCTATACTGTAGTCGTAACTTCGCAGTCTCGCAATCCATCGGACTAGCTGTCTTTAAGGATTCTTGAACTGTAGTAGCCACTTCAGCGCTTCATGATCTGTTCTAACTCGGAAGTGTTGACCGCAAAGATACTTGTGGAAATGTTCGATACAACCCACGGGAAACAATTCCTTCTCGGCTCCATACTATGGCGAAAACGAACGATAGGGGTGGTAGGGGTCCCTCCCCCGTTTATAAAACTGAAAACCAAACCCACCGGAGACCCATAGTTTTTGAGATATTTAAAGTTAAAGTTACAAAAAATATGAACTTTTACCTTAGTTTATGTTTGTCAAAGCAACTACCATACATTTTGGTGATGCCACCTGTAAAATAAATGTTCCTAAAAAACAATAAAAACACAAATTTTACACTGTATGCACCGGCTTCGCCTTAAGCTGTATTATTAAGTGAAACACCTTTATAAATTGGCGGCTTTCGGCCGCGCTTGGAACAATAATCCTCCGCCGGACCAACACCGATTTCGCTTTAAACAGTATTCCTAGGTGAAACACCTTTATAAATTGGCGGCCTTTGTACGCGCTTGGAAAAAAACCCTCCACCGGATCAACACCGGTTTCGCCTTGAGCAGTATTCTTAAGTGAAACACCTTTATAAATTGGCGACCTTCGGCCGCGCTTGGAAAAATAACCCTCCACCGGACCAACGCTGTCTTCGCCTTGAATAGTATTTTCAATAAAATTAAGTTAGTAACAAAAATTTTCCAAATATTTTCAATAAAATTTTATTAATTTTTGTTGTGTTCATGCAACTCTGCATCGTACAGTATTTTTATATTAATGCTGTATGGCAATACCTATTTACTGTCAGTGTAAAACATTACAATTGCAGTTCATCAAAGAAAAATTGTATATAAATAAAATTGGTTTTATTAATTAAATAAAATAATATTTAATGTAATAATCTTTGAAATAGTGAATAAAAAAATCAAAGAAACTTTCTTACACCATATATAAAACATTTGTGCGCGGGTTATATGAAAAATTTGCAATACAATAGTAAATTTTTTAGCAACAAATTAGGCGCAATTAAATAAAAATATTATGAAAACTAAAATCAATTTACATAAATAACATATATAGCAACCATCTCTGCAAGTTTAATAAATATAAGTAAAGTATTTTGGCTTATATAAGCATTGGTACCGAGTTGGAGTGCACAGCCCAATCCACCAACGCTAATAGTACTCTCCTAGTTACGTAGTTGTTTGCTCTGGTTTCCCAATAGACCGCCTATAGTAGGCAACTATCTTCTCCTGCCCATCAGTCACTTGTGAAATGTGAATGAATTTTGCACCTAAAACCGGGTACGCTAGCATGGGCGTAGTGCATAGCTTTTCCTTCAGAGCTTGGAAAGCCTCCTCTTGTTATTTGTTCCATTCAAAGGATCTATTTTTCCTGGTGAGCTCATGGAGACTATTATCAAGACTGGCGAAATTCGGAACAAATCGGCTATAGTAAGTACAAAGCTCCAGAAAGCTCCGTAATTAATTCAAATTCCTGGGCCTTGGCCATTCCTTTGCTGCTTCTATCTTTTCCTTTGCCGTACAGACGCCCTCGCTTGTTACCTGATTACCTAGATAATTAACCTCCTTCTTGAATAGTAAGCACTTTTTAGGACTAAGTTTAAGGCGAGCGCTAGCTATCATTTGAGAAACTTTCTTCAAATTGTCCAAGTGTTCCTCAAAGTTTTTACCAAGCCCGATGATGTCGTCAAGATACACGTTTTCCAATGTAGTCCCTTAAGAACATGATCCATTAATCTCTCGAAGGTTGCGGGAGCGTTGCATAGTCCAAAGGGCATCACCGTGAGTTGCCAAAGACCGTTTCCAGCACTAAAGGCAGTCTTCTCTTTATCTTCTTCACTTACTTCCACTTGCCAATAGCCGCTCTTAAGGTCGAGTGTTGATAACCATTTTGTGCCAGTTAACGAGTCTAGGGCAATCGATTCTAGGCAAAGGATAATGATCCTTCTTTATCACGTCATTTAATCTCCGATAGTACACGCAGAACCACAACTGGCCATATTTCTTCTTCACCAGTACTACCGGCGAGCTTCAAGGGTTTGCCGATGGTTCAATAACACCACTTTCACTCATTTCTTTAATTACTTGGCCAACAGCATCACGTTTGGCTAGTGGAACACTTCGAGAGGCTTGACGAATTGGCCTAGCGTCACCAGTACCAATGCAATGTTTCACTACGTTGGTCCTGCCTGGTTTTTTGCCATCCTTGTTGCATATGTTGGAGTATTAGCGCAGAAGTTGCTTGGCTTTATGCTTGTATTCGTCTACCAACCCATTCATGCATCTACGTTATCCTTAATATCTTTCATGCGAATGGAATCGATTTTAGGTACATCTCTCCAATTACTAATGGCGCCTGTTGACATTGCCCCAATACAGTTCTTCTTCGAAGTTTCATTGGTGATTTCAAATAATTTAGTAGATACTTTCACTGGTATGAGTCCACCACTTTGTGTTTTAGCCAATGTGTTAAGTATAATTACTTTTGATGTAGAATATCGTGCTGTTTCGACAATCTACAATTTATTTGTTCCACAATCTCCATTATTTTTTGCTCAAACAACAGCTTTTGACTTTGGTGGGATCAGTTCGTTACGTTCAAGGACCACTTATTTGCTGCTTTATGTGGAATTATAGCCAATGCCAAGTGGTACTTCCATGTTTTTGTACTCCATTCTTCGGCTATCCATGCCGATCTTCATGCCTTGTGACGACTTCATCAACAATCTGCGCGACTATTAACTTATGTAATACCGTCACATTCCCTATCACGACATGCGATTTCTCCTAGAAATTGGGTGTCCGCACCAGTTGCCGTCCTCAATCTTACTCCAGGCAATGACCTTACTTCTTCAGGATACGCCCCTTTCGGCTGGCTCGTTTTAGTTTAACGAGTAATTATAGTCGGATTCACTTTCTTCAGCCCTTCCTTCACGTTCTCCTCAATTGTTGTTCCTGCTGGAGCTAGTCGTACATCCCCTCGCGAAGTGGCCTGGCTGTCCACAATTAAAACATTTGGCAGCTTTATTTTTCATATTGAATCTCATTCCATTTCCATTTCTCACTCGACTGAATTTGTAGGCTGGCCTGCTTATGAGTGCTTATTTTATATCTATTATAGCTAATAATTTGGTTATTCAAGTCTATCTCGATACCTTGATTCATCAAGAGGTCCATCCCTATGTTTACCTCATCCACAATCTCCGTGACTATAAAGCTGTGTAACACCATCAAAATCCCTATTGCGACATCATATGCTACTTCTCCCACTACTTGGTTGTCCTCACCAGTCGCCGTTTTCAATCTTGCTCCAGGTAATGGTCTCACTTCTTTAGCCATCAAGTCAGTTCGAATGATGAAGTATGATGCGCCCGTATCCACTGTTAATATTCCCACTCGTCTATCACCACATCTACCAATAGTAATGTTGATCGTTTTTCTACCAATATGCGAGACGGAAATTATGGGGCATTCACTTGCAGGAGCCAGTATAAGCCCCTTTAGACTGGCTCGTTTTAGTGGTGGTCCATCTTCCTCAGCCTTTCGTTTTCACTGTCCCTCTTGCTGTTGGAACCCGTCTTGCATTCGCGTGCGAGGTGACCTGGTTTTCCACACTTAAAAGATTTTCCAGCTTGATTCTTGACCCCAGAACGATTCATTCCTTCGATCGACTAAAGAGTTTTCAATATTTCGTTCACATCTGGTGTTTCTACCTGCACTTTATTAACTTTGTATGCTGGTCTGCTTATAAGTGCTGCCGTTTCACGTGTTTGAGCATACGCGACAGTTTCAACGAATGACGAGTTTGGATCCGCAAATGTCTCCCGCTTGGTGTATATGTCTTTTATTTCGCTTATGAAGCTTTGTATTTTTACCCTTTCGAGGTCCTAACCCGATGCGTCTCCAATGGCTAAATGTGCCCATCTCTGAATTTCAGAAGCATATTCCTGCAGATATTCCACCATATTATCTTTCTACGGCTCGCATTAATGCGTCGTAACCATCTCTCTCATATTCAGGAATAGTCTGAAAAATTTCAGCAGCAGGTCCTTCCAATGCAACGAATAGTGAGCGGATTTTTCCTCTATGCTCCAGTTATTTGCTGTAGCCGTCTTTTCAAATTGGACCTTAAAGACTCAGAAAAAATTTTTGCCTCAAAGGATGGTATTTTTAACCTGTTAGCGTTTACTGAAGTGGTTGGACAATTTAACTGCATATCCCGGACATGGCCCTCCAATGCGCTGACTTTGGCTTCAATTAACTCCTCTATCTTATCTTGCCGCTCTTCGATTCTGTCCTATCTTTCCTAAAATTCCTCACTGTCTTTTACCAGAATGTGCTGATTTTTTGCGATTGTTACTTCTGAGGATAATATCTCCTTCCTTTGTTCAAGCATTTGTGCATTCAACTTTTGTGACAGCTTAGCTTGCTGTGCATCCAGCTTTTGTGAGTTGCTGAATAACTTTTTTTTTGTGAAATTGCATCCAATAATATGTTTATGTCAATATCCGTAGATGAGTTAGGAGCCTTTTCTTGAATCTTACTTGATGGCTGCTCCAACTCCTTCGCAGAATCAACCGCCTCTTCCTTGTCTACATCCTTCTCGCAGCTGTGATTGCAGCTCTTCCTTATTTCCAGTTGCAGATAATCCACGCTTTGGCAGTTCCCTCTTGAGAGGAGGTATCGTCAAATCCATTTTTCAATTCTTATCCTTAGGGATTTATTTAATGATCCCACTTCTGGCACCAATTGTTACGATTTCTTTAAGTTAGCTCCTTGATTTCCTAAATCCTTCGAGTCTAGTTTCTTATTTTATAAAGAATTTATTCCGTTAACTAACAAATTTGTTCGCAAGTACAGCCTGGAATGATCGAATCTTTCTCGATAACGAATTTTATCGTTTTACGCTCTAGAACATGCCAGTTATTGGCTTCCCTCTTTCATCTCACATTCGCTTCATATTTTTGCCACAATATAATTATCATGTGGCCACTCAACATACAGCCATCATAAGTGCCAACTTTATTTCATTCTCTTTTATATTGTTACGATATTGCTGAATCAACGTCGATGATTTCCCAAATCCTTCGGGTACGATCTCTGGATTGTTAGATAAAAATCACCAACTTAATTTGCAGTCTCTTTATTTATAAAGACTTTATTTAATGTCCTTTTGTTATTCAGTAATTCACAATTCAATTACAATTCACTTTACTATTTACAATTACTTATATGCAACTTTCACAATGTACTGTTTTTATTACTTTACTGTGATGTAATCTCCAACGCGTTTACTTCACGACTGATTACTTACTGACTGACTCTGCAGTCGCGTGTCGCCCTTATATACTTGTTTGCTGCTTGAAAATGAAATCCCGGAATAATCGCGACGTTACGATAATCGTCTCGTTACGATAATCGTCTCGTTTTACGCTCTAGAAAATGCCAGTTGTCGGCTCCTCTCTTTCATCCGACATTCGCTTCGCATTTTCGCCACAATATATTCATTCTTTACGCGTAAAATTCGTCTGTTCTAAGAATCCATTTTCGATGTAATTCATTTCATTCTTTTTATTAACATTTTACCGAATGGACGCATTAAAAATTTTCTATTCTTCTTTCTTTTTAAATTTATACATTTGTAATTTAATTTACTTAAATAAAAGTTAATACGCTTATTTAAGTAAGTGTGTGGAACATATATTTCCATTCCCCACAATTGGTGACCCCTTCAGTTAAATCAAAAGCAGCGGTAGTCAGGCGGGTATGGATAGTGACGCAGTTATTCTATCAGGAGATAAAGACACGAATCCCCAAAACGCCTGTACACAACCCACCAATTTGTCACGCTTATCGACCAATTTGAACGCTTCAAACTCCCACTATTTTGGCAACAACAGGTTAAGTTATAGTTCATCGCTGTTGAAGTTACATTTTAGCTCAAGAGAATTACTTCTTACAACACAAAATATTATGCATTGATCGGTCGTCTAGACTAAGATGCACTTGCCGTGGTAGAGGGTACCATCACGATTCCTCCTCAAACCGAGAAGTATGCCACACTTAAACAAGCTCTAGTAAATCACATGGGGCTTCGGGGAACATTGCTAGAGTGACAGTCCTTGGCCGGATAAAAATCGGTCGTTCCGGTATAAAGACCCGACTGTCGGGGGAACTATGGATTTTAGTTGGCTCTTACGACAGGCATGCCTTACCGCGGGTAAATTCTTGAACCCCTAACCCGCAGGGGGTTCGCAATATGTGGTTAGATCGCTTACCACCACAAATCTTTGAAGGAAAACCGGCCAATGAAAATTCAGCCCCACATTGACATTCGCTACATCATGCTAGTTGTGCAAAAGCCCACCAACACCGACAACAATGAGAGATTTATAAAACATTTGATCCCAGCCCTGATTGATTATGATCGCACACAGGACAAATTCAGCAACATAAGATCTGATTCCTGTTTGTACCACTCTAAATTTGGAGCACGTGCCAATAAGTGCACGAAACTTTGTACATTTACTAAGGAACATGGAAATAGCAGCAAGTTTCAGTAGTTTCGGCGACAACTGGTGATATAGCAGCGCATCACCGATTATTCGTTTACGACCGCATTACAGGCATTACGTTTCTCGTCGGTACGGGCGTGGACTTATCAGTCATTCCACCTCCTCACAGAATCCACCTAAAGCCAACGCTACTTCGACACCAGGCTGCCAACGGCACATTTGAGGAGATATACGGCGAAAAGGTATTGGTTCTCAACATCGATCTGCGACACCCAATCCGTTGGATTTTCAGCATTGCAAGAGTGGCATATCCAATAATCGCAGCAGATCTAATTCATGAAGATGAACTCGACTCCACGACAGCCGGTTCTACGCACCGGAGTTGACCCGGATTTTATCCGGCCAAGGGCTGTCACCCTTTCGGCGACCTACTCCCGCTTAGGTCATCAGGTAATTTTAGTTTTAGTGCATCAACGGAGCAACATCTCGCCGCAGGCCTGCTCCAAATCCTTCTCATCAGGGCTGGTGTAGAAACCAATCCTGGTCCGAAGGATTATTTCTGCTGCGTGTGCCAAAGACGACTCCTCCATTCCTCCACCTCGGGTAGATGCAACCAGTGCAATGGTTGGAGTCATCTTAAGACCTGTTCAGGCTTTAAGACTCATAGGGAGTGGACCACGAGTTACGTGGCCCCATGCTGCCAGCGCCCAGCTGCGCCTCTGGCCCATACGGCAGTGCCTTCTGCACACTTACCAACTTTGGGTAACTCCCCCCAGGTCTCCAAGGCCCATCGGAGCTCCCCCAGCATGACTCCCAATCATCTTCCCCCAACCTTCCCCCACCCCCATCCAGCTCCACATCCCGTGCGGGGGCTAATCAGCAGCTCTTAGTACCCCGCACAGTCTGTTCCGTGTGTCAGACCATAGTACGGCGGAACGTGACATCAGTCAAATGCAATTCTTGCACCGGCTGGTGTCACTTTCGGTCGTGCTCTGGTCTGCGCACCACTCGTGAGTGGAGTAGTGCATTCGCTGCCCCATGCTGCATGAGTCTTCCCCCGCCTGTAAACACTAAGCAGCCGCCAACTACCACCAATGTGCGGCAAGTACCACAGCGGGTTACACAGCTGCAACAGACAAGATCCACGCACAACTCCCTCACCCCCCGTGTTACGAACGTTCCCCCGAGACACTTTAGACTCGCACAATTTAACTGCAACGGACTCCAAGGAAAGATCGTTGAGATAGTTGACTTCATGAGCCGGGAACGCCTGCCAATAGCTGCGATGCAAGAGACTAAACTGAGCACCCGCTCAGATCTTCTGAGCCGGGCTGGCTATAATATTATAAGAAAGGATCGCGAACGAGATCATGGTGGAGGCTTGGCCTTCATTTTACACAACACCGTGCAGTATCGCCTTATCGACGGCGACATCAACCGCAGGGACACTACCCTAGAATGTCAGGCCATAGCTATCCGGTCAGGCGGTGTCGAGCTCGAAATATTTAATATATACATTCCTCCCATTACAAGTTGCCCAGTTGGATACCGCCCTGATATAGGTCCGCTACTCAGAGGCGAAAACCGTTTGGTTTTGGGCGACTTTAACGCGCACCACGATCTTTGGCATTCCTGCCTGTCAATTGATCGTCGAGGAACGGAGCTCTCGGAACAGATAGACGATTCGACATTCTGCACAATGAATGACGAAGCCACCACCAGGACTGTGGGCAACTGCTATAGCTCGCCTGACATCACAATAGCTAGCGCTGGTCTGATAAATTGCATAGAGTGGCGACCTATGCTTACACTCGCATCGGACCATTTGCCCATAGTCATCTCGATTGAAAGGCCTCCCGACTTCGATTCCGTGGACCACCGGACATTTGTTAACTTTAATAAAGCTAACTGGCCCGGCTTCACGGAATTTACTGAGAACGCCTTCAGTGCTCTCCCCACTCCCACCAACGTCCTCCCTGCAGAAAAGATTTTCCGAAAAATTGTCTGGGAGGAGCACTTAAGATCCTGCAATCTCTCCTCTGGGCCACTGTCAAATCCGACGAGACGTGATGATCGGGTGGAAATTTCATTCGGTGATCATGCCTCGTCGGACCCGAAGAGGTGCGCGAGCTATTTTAGCCGGCTTTTTACAATGCACCCTTCGGTCGACAAAACGAAATGACGAATAACCCGCTCGCTGTCTGCGCAAACTGCCGAACACCAGCGCGACGCTTGTTTTCTGCAGGGAAGAGGTTCAGGGGGTTATCGGGAAGGCGAAAGCCTCCAAATCTATCGGCCCCAACGGAATAAGCATGCTGATGCTAAAACATTTGGGCCCAGCGGGAGCAGAATATCTCACCAAGCTTCTCAATCTGTCCCTGACCACCCTAACTATACCCGACGTGTGGAAACTGGGTAGAGTGGTCCCGCTACTAAAGCCGGGGAAACCCGCAAATAAAGGAGAATCATATCGTCCGATATCCCTCCCTTCCCCAGTAGCGAAGACAATTGAGGCCTTGCTGCTCCCGTACTCACACTCCATCTGAGCCCAGCTACACATCAGCACGGCTTCCGAAAAGTGTACAGCACCACAACTGCACTTAACGCCATAAACACCCAGATAATTCATGGCCTTAACCAAAATCGACCCTGTGCGCGAACTGTCCTAGTAACACTGGACTTGTCGAATGCTTGCGACACAGTAAATCATTCAGTGCTACTATCGGACATTGAGGATTCCTCATTACCGCCTAGGTTGAAGAGGTGGACCATGAACTACCTGATTGGTCGACGATCATCGGTTGAGTTTCGAGGTCAAACTTCTAAGCTACGGAAAATTAAACAAGGGGTTCCGCAGGGTGGTGCCCTCTCCCCAACGCTGTTTAATTTTTACATCTCGAGGCTCCCTCCACCACCTGAGGGCGTCTCGCTGATCTCATACGCCGATGACTGTCCGATTTTGGCGTCTGGCCAGGATATTGATAGCATTTGTTCTTCAGTAAACAGCTACCTCGCCGACCTTTCCAACTTCTTCGCTGCACGACATCTACATCTACAACCCGCGAAATCCTCTGCCACCCTTTTCACCAGCTGGACGAAGGAGTACCGGCTAGAACTTGATGTGAAGGTCGATGGCGTAAAAATTCCGACCACGAACAACCCAAAATTACTGGGAGTAACATTCGATAGCCTGCACTCCTTCACTCCGCATACGACTTCAATTGCCACCAAAGTACAAAGCCGCAACAAAATCCTCAAATCGCTAGCCGGTAGCACCTGGGAGAAAGACAAAGAAACGTTGCTGGCAACGTACAAGGCAATTGGCCGGTCGTAAACTATGCTGCGCCGATTTGGACGCCAGGGACTAGCACGACGCAGCTGAAGAAGCTACAGACCCGTCAGAACACCGCCTTTCGGGCCGCGACGGGAAATCTCCTGATGGCGCCGGAGTACCACTTACACAGTGAAGCATCTATGCTCCCAGTTAAGGAGCATAATGTTATGCTGTGTAAGCAGTACCTGCTGGGATGCTACCGCATGGATCATCCCAACAGGCACCTGCTGGAAGCTGAACCACCACCTAGGCACATCAGAAAGGGAGTACTTGACTACCGCGACGAAATACAGCAATATAGACAAGACCCGCTGGACAGGACGGCTTACAGACAGGCCATCAACACCATTCGCCGAGAGTCCGTCAACACCTTCTTGAACTCTCTTCCAGTGAATGGTGTTCTCGGAGTCAAACCACCACCCATCGCAGAACAAGAGCTCGAGTTGCCTGGTGAGACCCGCGTAACCTTGGCACAATTAAAATCTGGATATTGTAGTAGGCTTAACTCCTACCTATCCAGACTCGACCCTGACATAACTAACACATGTACCGCATGCAAAGAATCCACGCACGACACTAACCACCTCTTTGCATGCCCACTTAACCCGACTCATCTAACACCCCTCTCCCTTTGGTCCGATCCCGTCCAAACAGCACGTTTCCTGGGTCTCCCGTTAGATGATCTCGATGACTAAAGTTAAACTTGCCTGACCCTAAACGGGACTGGACTTGCCGCTACAACAACAACAACAACATAGACCCCAACTCAAGCTCTCGCAGCAGCTCACATTACAGCCATCACAGCTCTCAAATCCACGAACATACTGAAAGGCTTTCCCTCTGGACCGCCAAGTGAGCTACGAGTAAGACAGTTATGAACAGAAAGTCCCAACATCGCTAAAGAAGAATTCAGACTTTTGGTCGAATTGGGTCATGCCACTACATATGGCTAAAAAGAAAAATCAGATTGGCGACAGTGTGTAGATTACCGAAGGCTCAACGAGCAAATCATTCCTGATCGCTACCCGATCTTGCTTCTAAGCGATTACTCCACCATACTTGCACAGGAAAATATATTTTCCAACATAGACCTTAAACGTGCTTTTCACCACATACCCGTAGCAGAAGAGGATATACCAAAGACAGCTTTTATCACTCCGTTCGCAGCACAGTCTTTACTACGATTTTTAAACGAAGTACTCTCCGGTCTCTACTTCGTTTATGCATACATCGACGATTTGCTCAGTGCATCAAACAACGAATAGCAACACATACAGCATCTGCGCTCAGTTTTTCACTTGGTTCAGAGCCCCTGCCAGATCGAGTGAAATCGCTTTGTGATTTCCCAAAGCGGAGAACTATCCTGGATCTGACAATAACGTGGCAGACACATTTTCAAGAATGGAAACCATGTAACTGCTCGAAGTGGTAAATTACGAAGAATTTTCGCAAGGGCAAGCATCAGATGAGGAACTCCAAGAACTAATGACGCGCAATGAAACTTCCCTCAAACTTCAAACGTTAATATTCGGACCAAGTTACCTCTCAATACACTGTGACGTCTTTCAAAACAACATTCGACATTTCATACCTCTACAACTACGCCGAAGATTCTACGAGGCCTTACACAATTTGGCACGCCCTAGCGGACGAATCATCGCCCATGTTACGTATATCCATCGATGAACAAAGACGTTTTTGAATGGACCTGCAATTGTCTTCCTTGTCAACGCTTCAAGATAAGCCGTCATGTCCACTCAAAGCCTTCTCCATTTCCCAGTCCGGAGGAGAGAAAGCATCCATTATGTGCCACCAGATCCCACAATGGACGCGAGTCTTACCTTCAGTCTTACAAGGGTTAAGGACATGTTTCAAAGAAGACTTCAAGGCATCGCCAGCCGAGAATCTTTATGGAACTATGCTCCAAGTAAAAACATTTTGCCATAAGGATTTATTCACCTGTGCGCATGTCTTTTTAAGGATCGATGTTGCGAAACAACCGCCCTATCAACCGTACTCTGCCCTGCACAAAATATAAAGCGAATTTACAATCGGGTTTAATATTGTAACGTTTTTCGTTGTTACCTCGATGATATCCCAAATCCCTCTAGTCCGATCACTGGATTGCTAAATAAAACTCCCAAGACTTGTTCGTTTGGCCTCTCAACCGTCAGGAATTAACTCAACTTTTATTAGGTCTTTGATTACTTTGATTACAATTCCTTACTATAGCCAATGGCTTATTTTACAATTCTTTATGATACACAATTATTATCTGCTTCTCTCAGCTTATCTACTCGTCTCTTCTTGTGATAGCGGCTGCCGCTCTTTTTATACCCGATGACCCAAACATTCTGTTCACGCGCTTAAGGATAGGCTGATTGTTCGTTTGCCTGCGGTAGCTGCAGCTACTCCGTTCATCCTTAACGACGTGGAATTTCCTTTAATCTGTCTACCCTTTTGTTTGTCCTTGGTATGGGTAATTTGCATTATACGGCCGCTTCTTTATTTTCTGTCCTTTTCGGGAATTGATTTTACATTGTCAACCCTTTTGTTTGTCCTTGGTAAGGGTATTTTGCATCTTACTGCCGCTTCTTTATTTTCCGTCCTTTTCGCCTTTACACTGCTACTCATTCAATCTGTTCTTCGTATATGGGAATTCCGTCACAATATTAAGCAAGAAAACACAAGGTCATGACACATCAACCAGTCTACCGCTTCAAAACGAAATAATCTCGAAACTGAAAATTCAATGTTAACTAAGTTAAACTCTTCTGAAGGGAGTAGTGTGGCGACTCAACACACGGCTGTCATACATAGCAACTTAATTTCATTCTGTTTTATATATGTATTCATTCTTTAGCCGTTAAGATTCATCTGTTCTAAGAATAAATTTTCGATGTAATTCAATTCACACTTTTTATAAACGCTTCACCGAATAGACGCATTAAAAATTGCCTAGTTTTAATTTTTAGTTTTATACAATTGTAGTTTAATTTACTTATATAAAAGTTAATACGCTCATTTAAGTAAGTGTGTGGAAGATATTGTTACGATTTTTCTAAGTTAACCTCGATGATTTCCCAAATCCTTCGAGTCCGATCGCTGGATTATAAAGAATTTACTCAATATTCTTTTATTGCTCAATAACCAACAATTCACTTCAGTATTTACAATCACTTGTATTACAACCTTCATAATGTACTATTTTTATTTCACAGTAGTGTTATCACCAACACGTTCACTTTACGACTGATTCACTCTGTAGTTGCGTTTTGCCCTTATATACAAAATCGATTGTCCGCAACTACCGCCTGGAATGATTGAATTGTTCTCGATAACGAAAGATCTCGATTTCCGCTTTTCTATTCTACGTTATCGGCTTTTCTATTTCATCTGACATTTGTTTCGTATTTTCACCACACTGCCCTCCACCTTAGTCTGATCGTCCGGATCAGACACATTTGCACTTCTGGCTGCGATACACTATGTCGTGTAGTCGTTTGATTATCTTGTAGGGATCTTCCCATTCATATTGAAGTTTTGGGGAAAAACCTTTCTGTTTGAACTGTTATTCCATGCACTGCGCACCGATATCCCATCAGAAACAGCGGTATGTGGATATCCCCGTAATCCTGATATTTGTTCACGACCATCCATAGAGCTCGGTTGAATCGTTCTTTCATGCCGTCCGATTGAGAATGCAGAGCCAATTTCAGATGAATCATTGCAGTTGATGATGACTTCCATCTCTTGGCATTGCCAAAATACAGTTCCTCTGGGAATTTTTACTTGTGATCTGAAGTCGTTTAATACTCTCACTGGGATGCGTCCACTCTTTTGCATCTTAGCCAGGGCTTTAGCAATAGGTACGTCCGATGTAGAATTTTGTGCTGCTTAGAAAACCCACAATTCGTGTGTCACACAATCTCCATCAATCTTTGCCCAAAAACTGCTTCTGACTTTGGTGTGATCAGTTCACAAACGAATAATCAGCCTATCCTTAAGCGCGTGTACAGAATGGTTGGGTCATCCACAGGTATAAAAAGAGAGGCAGCCGCTATCACAAAAGGAGACGAGTAGACAACTTAGTGGAGTTAACATTGCTGTGAGCTGTGTGTGTTTTAGAAACGGATGAGCTGAGTGAAGCAGATAATAAGTGTGCATGATAAAGAATTGTAAAATAAGCCGTTGGCTGAAGACGAAAATTGTACAAAAACTTTCCTGACGGTTAAGAAGCCAAACAAATAAATCTTGGGAGTTTTGTTTAGCAATCCAGTGATCGGACTCGAAGGATTTGAAAATCATCGAGGCGAACTTAGCAAATTCGTTACAATATTTTATATCATTTGATTTTTACTTAACATGTTATAAAACGTTTAATTAATATTTAATTATTTTGAGAACTTTTACTAAATTTTATCCAAGTTAGCAACCGAACAATCTAGAAAATAATTGAAAACATCCGTCAATACTAAATTCGACTTTTTCATATGTTTAGGAAGTGCCAGTAGGTATAAGAAGTTGAATCAGGAGTGCAGAATCGCCTTTATTCAAGCAACACGCCAGAAATTGGCTCAAAATATTGTCATAAGGTCAAAATTTATACCCGTATAAAATATTATACCTCATCATTGGCATTTATGATGAAGAAACGATACACAAAATAAATAAATGGACTGGAAAATTTTAACCAATCAATATTAAGCACCAACGAAGATTTGGTAATTGCTAGGAATAGCTACTTTTGTCATAATATTGTAACGTTGTTTGAGGCTACCCTCGACGATTTTCCCAAATCCTTCGAGCCCGATCCCTGAATTGCTAAATAAAACTCCCAAGATTTGTTCGTTTGGCCTCTTAATCGTCAGGAATTTACTCAACGTTTATTAAGTCTTTAATAATTACAATTCTTTAGATTTATATCGGAACAAATTTTCGTCATCCCATGTCAATTTTGGTTTTTGTAAAAAACCGGTTTCGGCGAACCGCCATCTTCAGTGCTTGATTTTCGTGAGAACGTTACGAAACCAAAATTGACAAGGGATGACGAAAATTCGTTCGGATATAAATCTAGTATCCACCCTGTCGAAAAAACACAAAACCAAATCAATACAATTCTTTACTAAACGCAATGGCTTATTTTGCAATTCTTTATGTCACACAATTATTATTTGCACACACAGTTCCTAAACCACACACCTCACAGCAATGTTAACTCCATTAAGTTGTCTACTCGTCTCTTCTTGTTTTAGCGCCTGCCGATCTTTTTATATCCGAAGATGACCCAAACATTCTGTTCACACGCTTAAGAATAGGCCTTTACACTGTCGACCTTTTTGTTTGTCCTTGGTAAGGGCAATTTACATCATACCGCCGCTTCTTAAGTTTGTTTGTCCTTGGTAAGGGTAATTTACATCATACTGCCGCTTCTTTTGCCTCTACTTTTTATTTGGGAATCTCGTCACACTGCTACTCCTTTTGTCTTTCCTTCGTATTTGGGATTTCCGTTACAATATAAAGGGTGTTTTTTTTATAGAGGTATAGAACTTTAAGTTGCAATAAAACAACAATGGATTATTCGATTGACATGCATTTTATTTATCCGGAAGATTATCTTGTGGCATTACATTTTAAATATGATTTCTGGCATATGAGCGCCACGGCTGGCGCGGATGTAGTCCAATCTGGACGTCCAATTTTCGATGACTTTTTCCAAGATTTGTGGCCGTATATTGGCAATAACCATAAAGCGCACCAAACAGTCAGTTTTTCTGGATGTAACGGTGTTTCAACATACACTTGAGGATTACCTTCACTCCAAATGCGGCAGGTTTGTTTGTTGACGTAGCCATTCATCCAGAAGTGCGCTTCATCGATAAAATGGACGTAGTGCGCGATACGTTTTCCGCACAGAACCATTATTTTCGAAATAAAATTGCACTATTTGCAAGCGTTGTTCAGGCGTGAGTTTATTCATGATGAATTGCCAAACCAAACTGAGAATAAATCACTTGACAGCTGTTAAATCTTATGCCAACTTAAAGTTCTATACCTCTATAAAAAAAACAACCTAGATATATCTACTATTATTTTATTAATTTATAATTAAAAAAAAAATTTTTTTAAATAAGAGATAGGTAAATAAAGATATTCATTTTTAAATTTCAGAAATATTTTATAAAAATGCACACATTTTTAAAAGTCAATCAACAAAAATCGATAAGCTCAGAATATTCCGATAATGATCATCTAAGTGCTTACATTTATATAACGCAGGTTTTATCAAATTTACATTTATATTTCATTAAGTTTCTCACTTTTACAAAATTGTACACATTTTACTACTTTGAGCACGATTTCAGCTAGTTCACTGCTAACTAGTGGTGAGTAGGGCTCATCGATGCGTGGGGTGAAATGCACTCACCGTGTTCTGTCTCAGTGAAAAAGCGGAACGATATGACCAACGGCACGCGCTGGAACTTCTCGTTATTTCTACGATCTCTGCCAAGAACGTCCCAACTTTTCCTTCAATGGCTTATGTATAAATATAAGGTAATTTCTTCCTCAACGACATCATCAAAACAAATGACACAATTTCTAAAATTATATTTTATTAAAATCAACTGTTTGCTTGCAACGCTCTATTAAGAATGAATGGAAAATGCGAGGAAAGCAAAGCAACAGCTTAACTTCGAATAATCCCAAATGCGACGAAAGCAAAGCAAAGCAACAGCTTTACTGCGGTACCTCAGAAGGTGCCACCTCTGCTCTATAATTTTTGGACGTTGAACGTATTGTTACGATCTTGCTGATTAACCTCGATTATTTCCTTAATTATTTCGGGTGCGACCTCTGGATTGTTAAATAAAATCGCCAACTTAATTTGCAGTTTCTTTATTTATAAAGAATTTAATTAATGTCCTTTTGATTACTCAGTAATTCACAATTCAATTACAATTTACTTTACTATTTACAATCACTTGTATACAACTTTCACAATGTACTGTTTTTATTACTTCAATGTAATGTAACCTCCAACGCTTTTAATTCACGACTGATTACTGACTGACTCTTGCAGTCGTATGTCGTCCTTATATACTTGTTTGCTGCTTGAAAACGAAACCCCTGGAATAACCGCGTCGTTTACGATAATCGCCTCGTTTACGATAATCGCCTCGTTTACGATAATCGTCGTTTACGATAATCGCCTCGTTTATGCTCTAGAACATGCCAGTTGTCGGCTCCTGATTTTCGAAATCCTTCGGGTACGATCTCTGGATTGTTAAATAAATGTCACCAACTTTATTTGCAGTTTCTTTATTTATAAAGAATTTATTAAATGTCCTTCTATTACTCAGTAATTCCCAATTCAATTACAATTCACTTCACTATTTACAATTACTTGAATTACAACTTTCACAATTTACTCTTTCTTATTACTTCACTGTAATGTAATCACCAACGCGTTTACTTCACGACTGATTCACTTACTGACCCCTTTGCAGTTGTGTGTCACCCTTATATACCACTCGGTTGTTTGCAACTAACCGCCTGGAATAATGGAATCGTTCTGGATAACGAATGTTCTCGATTTACGCTTTAAAACATGCCAGCTATCGGCTTTCTCTTTCATCTGACATTCGCATTTTCGCCACAATATAATAACTTTATCATTAAGGCGGGTATAAATCATATATTTGTGTACGTTTTAAGTATTTATTTACGATTTAGTAGTTTGTGTAGAACGCATGTACACGAATTATATGATATATTTCAAACAAGTTTGGTATTTATTGAGTTTTTCTATTTATTTAATTTTTTGTGGGAAGCTATTTTTTTGATCATAAGACAGTTTTTTTTACTTGTAGGACTGCACGATTCGCTCGACGCGCTGATATGTTTTGGAAGTGCCAGTAGGTGTATGAAGTTTAATCAGGAGCGCAGAATCGCCTTTAGTTAATTACAAAATAAGTAACGAAATATAAATATATGTAGCTATTGTTGTTGAGATGTGTAATTCAAAAGCTGGTTATAATGGAAGCAGCGGAAGGTAACATGACGTGTGAACCTCGATAATTCCTCAAAGCCTGAGTTTACATACGAATACTCTTTTTTATCGGCAATTTTTCTTTTGGTGTTGTTGGTGTTTCACACAGGGAAACTTTGTTCATGGCAATTTACTGCCATTCCGGTGCACTTAAATTGCGCAAATTACCACACCCTGTTGTTGTTGTTGTTGTTGTAGCGGCAAGCCCAGTCCCGTTTAGTGTCAGGCAAGTTTAGTTTTAGTCATCGAGGTCACCTAACGGGAGGCCCAGAAAACGTGCTGTTTCGACGGGGTCGGACGAAAGGGAGAAATTCTTTGCATGCTTGACATGTGTTAGATATGTCAGGGTCGAGTCTGGATAGGTAGGAGTTAAGCCTACTACAATATCCAGATCTTAATTGTGCCAGGGTTACGCGGGTCTCACCAGGCAACTCGAGCTCTTGTTCTGCGATGGGTGGTGGTTTGACTCCGAGAACACCATTCACTGGAAGAGAGTTCAACAAGGTGTTGACGGACTCTCGGTGAATGGTGTTGATGGCCTGTCTGTACGCCGTCCTGTCCAGCGGGTCTTGTCTATATTGCTATATGTCGTCGCGGTAGTCAAGTACTCCCTTTCTGATATGCCTAGGTGGTGGTTCAGCTTCCAGCAGGTGCCTGTTGGGATGATCCATGCGGTAGCATCCTAGCAGGTACTGCTTACACAGCATAACATTATGCTCCTTAACTGGGAGCATAGATGCTTCGTTGTGTAAGTGGTGCTCCGGCGCCATCAGGAGGTTTCCCGTCGCGGTCCGAAGGGCGGTGTTCTGACAGGTCTGTAGCTTCTTCAGCTGCGTCGTGCTAGTCCCCGGCGTCCAAATCGGCGCAGCATAGTTTACGATCGGCCGGCCAATTGCCTTGTACGTTGCCAGCAACGTTTCTTTGTCTTTCTCCCAGGTGCTACCGGCTAGCGATTTGAGGATTTTGTTGCGGCTTTGTACTTTGGTGGCAATTGAAGTCGTATGCGGAGTGAAGGAGTGCAGGCTATCGAATGTTACTCCCAGTAACTGGGTTGTTCGTGGTCGGAATTTTTACGCCATCGACCTTCACATCGAGTTCTAGCCGGTACTCCTTCGTCCAGCTGGGTGGCAGAGGATTTCGCAGGTTGTAGATGTAGATGTCGTGCAGCGAAGAAGTTGGAAAGGTCGGCGAGGTAGCTGTTTACTAAAGAACAAAGGCTATCAATATCCTGGCCAGACGCCAAAATCGGACAGTCATCGGCGTATAAGATCAGCGAGACGCCCTCAGGTGGTGGAGGGAGCCTCGAGATGTAAAAATTAAACAGCGTTGGGGAGAGGACACCACCCTGCGGAACCCCTTGTTTAATTTTCCGTAGCTTAGAAGTTTGACCTCGAAACTCAACCGATGATCGTCGACCACTCAGGTAGTTCATGGTCCACCTCTTCAACCTAGGCGGTAATGAGGAATCCTCAATGTCCGATAGTAGCACTGAATGATTTACTGTGTCGCAAGCATTCGACAAGTCCAGTGTTACTAGGACAGTTCGCGCACAGGGTCGAATTTGGTTGAGGCCATGAATTATCTGGGTGTTTATGGCGTTAAGTGCAGTTGTGGTGCTGTACACTTTTCGGAAGCCGTGCTGATGTGTAGCTGGGCTCATATGGTGTGTGAGTACGGGAGCAGCAAGGCCTCAATTGTCTTCGCTACTGGGGAAAGGAGGGATATCGGACGATATGATTCTCCTTTATTTGCGGGTTTCCCCGGCTTTAGTAGCGGGACCACTCTACCCAGTTTCCACACGTCGGGTATAGTTAGGGTGGTCAGGGACAGATTGAGAAGCTTGGTGAGATATTCTGCTCCCGCTGCGCCCAAATGTTTTAGCATCAGCATGCTTATTCCGTTGGGGCCGATAGATTTGGAGGCTTTCGCCTTCCCGATAACCCCCTGAACCTGTTCCCTGCAGAAATCAAGCATCGCGCCGGTGTGCGGCAGTTTGCGCAGACGGCGGGTTATTCGTCGTTTCGTTTTGTCGACAGAAGGGTGCAGTGTAAAAAGCCGGCTAAAATAGCTCGCGCACCTCTTCTGGTCCGACGAGGCGTGATCACCGAATGAAATTTCCACCCGATCATCGCGTCTCGTCGGATTTGACAACGATTTGACAGTAGCCCAGAGTTTGGTCACCCCAGAGGAGAGATTGCAGGATCTTAAGTGCTCCTCCCACTTGTTCCGCTTATGGATGTTTACCTTGTTCCGAATCTCGGCGTTGAGTTCCCTGATACGGGGATCGCCGGGATCGGCCAGACGTAATGTGTCGCGCCTTGTCGCTAAAACCGCCGCTTCGGTGGGGAAATTAGGGCGGATTTCCGCGATTCGACCTGCAGATATGAAGCGGGCGGCAGCAGACACGACAATTTTGTGGAAAATCTTTTCTGCAGGGAGGACATTGGTGGGAGTGGGGAGAGCACTGACGGCGTTCTCAGTAAATTCCGTGAAGCCGGGCCAGTTAGCTTTATTAAAGTTAACAAATGTCCGGTGGTCCACGGAATCGAAGTCGGGAGGCCTGTCAATCGAGATGACTATCGGCAAATGGTCTGATGCGAGTGTAAGCATAGGTCGCCAATCTATGCAATTTATCAGACCAGCGCTAGCTATTGTTATGTCAGGCGAGCTATGGCAGTTGCCCACAATCCAGGTAGGGGCTTCGTCGTTCATTGTGCAGAATGTCGAATCGTCTATCTGTTCCGCCAGCTCCATTCCTCGACGATCATTTGACAGGCAGGAATGCCAAAGATCGTGGTGCGCGTTAAAGTCACCCAAAACCAAACGGTTTTCGCCTCTGAGTAGCGCACCTATATCAGGGCGGTATCCAACTGGGCAACTTGTAACGGGAGGAATATATATTAAATATTTCGAGCTCGACACCGCCTGACCGGATAGATATGCCCTGACATTCTAGGGCAGTATCCCTGCGGTCGATGTCGCCGTCGATAAGACGATACTGCACGGTGTTGTGTAAAATGAAGGCCAAGCCTCCACCATGATCTCGTTCGAGATCCTTTCTTATAATATTATAGCCAGCCCGGCTCAGAAGATCTGAGTGGGCGCTCAGTTTAGTCTCTTGGATCGCAGCTATTGGCAAGCGTTCCCTGCTCATGAAGTCAACTATCTCGTCGATCTTTCCTTGGAGTCCGTTGCAGTTAAATTGTACGAGTCTAAAGGGTCTCGGGGGAACGTTCGTAACACGAGGGTGAGAGAGTTGTGCGTGGATCTTGGCTGTTGCAGCTGTGTAACCCGCTGTGGTAGTTGCCCCACATTGGTGGTAGTTAGCGGCTGCGTAGTGTTTACAGGCGGTGCCAGACTCCTACAGCATGGGGCAACGAATGCACTACTCCACTCACGAGTGGTGCGCAACTCGAGCACGACCGAAAGTGGCACCAGCCAGCGCAAGAGTTGCATTTGACTGATGTCACGTTCCGCCGTACTATGGTCTGACACACGGAACAGACTGTGCGGGGTACTAAGAGCTGCTGATTAGCCCCCGCACAAGATGTGGAGCTGGACGGGAGTGGGGGAGGGTTAGGGGAAGATGATTGGGAGTCATGCTGCGGGGAGCTCCGATGGGCCGTGGAGGCCTGGGGAGTTACCCAAAGTGGGTAAGTGTGCAGAAGGCACTGCCGTATGGGCCAGAGGCGCAGCTGGGCGCTGGCAGCATGGGGCCACGTAACTCGTGGTCCACTCCCTATGAGTCTTAAGGCCTGAACAGGTCTTAAGATGACTCCAACCGTTGCTCTGGTTGCATCTAACCGAGGTGGAGGAACTCTTTGGCACACGCAGCAGGAATAATCCTTCGGACCAGGATTGGTTTCTACACCAGCCCTGATGAGAAGGATTTGGAGCAGGCCTGCTACGAGATGTTGCTCCGTTGATGCACTAAAACTAAAATTACCTGATGACATAAACGGGGTTAGGTCGCAGAAAGGGTGAAAGCCCTTGGCCGTATAAAATCCGGGTCAACTCCGGTGCGTAGAACCGACTGTCGTGGGAGCCGATTACCACACACTCCACCCCTTCCCTTCATCGGACAATCGTTTCGCATTTCTCCCACACTGCCTCGTCCCGATCAGACACATTTGCTGTTCCAAAAGCAGCAAGCCTCTCTAGGTGGACTACTTTCATCTTGTTTCTTGGCCTCCCAACGGTCTGGATTCGATACTCTACGCCGCTTAGTAGTTTGATTATCTTGTATGGACCTTCCCAATTGCATTGAAGTTTTGGGGACGAACCTTTTTCCGTTGTGGAGTGTACAGCAACACCATATCTCCGCCATGTGATTGAGGATGCAAAGCTAACAAGTATTATTCATATTTTCTGGAACACCACCGAATCAAAGTTTCTTCCTTGGTCTGAGTGCAGTTCTATAGGCGCACCATACCCGGTAACCCAATTGTAAGTGAAAGCATTCGCAACTGTTTTGGCTTCCTGGTTCGGAATTGGGTGGACCTCCGTCCATTTACTAAAGTAGTCCATAACCACAAGGACGTATTTGTTTCCTTGCCTGCTCATAGGGAATGGGCCGACTATATCCATGGCAACTCGCTCAAATGGTGCACCTGAGTTATACTGCTTCATCTGCCCATGACTTCGTGATTTTGACCCTTTGCCCTTTAACCGCAATGCAGTTCCAGCGTTTTCGTAACGCCTAGGCTCCATCCATTGAGACCATTATGAAATTCCTTGAGAAAGTCCGTAATCCTCAAATTCTGAACTACTATAAGCTTTCGAGAGCCCTGGCTATCTTCTGTTTCCCATGCTCTATGCACACAGCCAGATATCAACTCTAAACTGCTCCATTGTGCCCAATATGCCTTTGTTATTGGACTTTCTGCTGCCATTTGTTCCTTATTTAGCCGTCTGTTCACCTCCAGTCCATGCATTAAAAGTTCTAAATCTGGATGACATTTCCGTAGATGACTTGCCTCCCACTCTTCCGCTGGTGTAATTGTTATTAATCGGACATCTATTAGGTCTTCTTTGCCTGTCGCTTTGGAGTACTGTTTACATTCCAAGCTACATGGTCGAGGGGACATGGCGTCAGCATTTCCGTGAATATTCCCTTTGCGGTGTTCTATACTGTAGTCGTAACTTCGCAGTCTCGCAATCCATCGGACTAGCTGTCTTTAAGGATTCTTGAACTGTAGTAGCCACTTCAGCGCTTCATGATCTGTTCTAACTCGGAAGTGTTGACCGCAAAGATACTTGTGGAAATGTTCGATACAACCCACGGGAAACAATTCCTTCTCGGCTCCATACTATGGCGAAAACGAACGATAGGGGGTGGTAGGGGTCCCTCCCCCGTTTATAAAACTGAAAACCAAACCCACCGGAGACCCATAGTTTTTGAGATATTTAAAGTTAAAGTTACAAAAAATATGAACTTTTACCTTAGTTTATGTTTGTCAAAGCAACTACCATAAATTTTGGTGATGCCATGTGTAAAAAAAATGTTCCTAAAAAACAATAAAAACACAAATTTTACACTTTATTCACCGGCTTCGTCTTGAACAGTATTCTTAAGAGAAACACCTTTATAAATTGGCGGCCTTTGGCCGCGCTTGGAAAAATAACCCTCCAACGGACCCACACCGGCTTCGCCTTGAACAGTATTCTTAAGTGAAACACCTTTATAAATTGGCGACCTTCGGCCGCGCTTGGAAAAATAACCCTCCAACGGACCAACACCGGCTTCGCCTTGAGCAGTATTCTTAAGTGAAACACCTTTATAAATTGGCGACCTTCGGCCGCGCTTGGAAAAATAACCCTCCACCGGACCAACGCTGTCTTCGCCTTGAATAGTATTTTCAATAAAATTAAGTTAGTAACAAAAATTTTCCAAATATTTTCTATTTTCAATAAAATTTTATTAATTTTTGTTGTGTTCATGCAACTCTGCATCGTACAGTATTTTTATATTAATGCTGTATGGCAATACCTATTTACTGTCAGTGTAAAACATTACAATTGCAGTTCATCAAAGAAAAATTATATATAAATAAAATTGGTTTTATTAATTAAATAAAATAATATTTAATGTAATAATCTTTGAAATAGTGAATAAAAAAATCAAAGAAACTTTCTTACACCATATATAAAACATTTGTGCGCGGGTTATATGAAAAATTTGCAATACAATAGTAAATTTTTTAGCAACAAATTAGGCGCAATTAAATAAAAATATTATGAAAACTAAAATCAATTTACATAAATAACATATATAGCAACCATCTCTGCAAGTTTAATAAATATAAGTAAAGTATTTTGGCTTATATAAGCATTGGTACCGAGTTGGAGTGCACAGCCCAATCCACCAACGCTAATAGTACTCTCCTAGTTACGTAGTTGTTTGCTCTGGTTTCCCAATAGACCGCCTATAGTAGGCAACTATCTTCTCCTGCCCATCAGTCACTTGTGAAATGTGAATGAATTTTGCACCTAAAAGCGGGTACGCTAGCATGGGCGTAGTGCATAGCTTTTCCTTCAGAGCTTGGAAAGCCTCCTCTTGTTATTTGTTCCATTCAAAGGATCTATTTTTCCTGGTGAGCTCATGGAGACTATTATCAAGACTGGCGAAATTCGGAACAAATCGGCTATAGTAAGTACAAAGCTCCAGAAAGCTCCGTAATTAATTCAAATTCCTGGGCCTTGGCCTTTCCTTTGCTGCTTCTATCTTTTCCTTTGCCGTACAGACGCCCTCGCTTGTTACCTGATTACCTAGATAATTAACCTCCTTCTTGAATAGTAAGCACTTTTTAGGACTAAGTTTAAGGCGAGCGCTAGCTATCATTTGAGAAACTTTCTTCAAATTGTCCAAGTGTTCCTCAAAGTTTTTACCAAGCCCGATGATGTCGTCAAGATACACGTTTTCCAATGTAGTCCCTTAAGAACATGATCCATTAATCTCTCGAAGGTTGCGGGAGCGTTGCATAGTCCAAAGGGCATCACCGTGAGTTGCCAAAGACCGTTTCCAGCACTAAAGGCAGTCTTCTCTTTATCTTCTTCACTTACTTCCACTTGCCAATAGCCGCTCTTAAGGTCGAGTGTTGATAACCATTTTGTGCCAGTTAACGAGTCTAGGGCAATCGATTCTAGGCAAAGGATAATGATCCTTCTTTATCACGTCATTTAATCTCCGATAGTACACGCAGAACCACAACTGGCCATATTTCTTCTTCACCAGTACTACCGGCGAGCTTCAAGGGTTTGCCGATGGTTCAATAACACCACTTTCACTCATTTCTTTAATTACTTGGCCAACAGCATCACGTTTGGCTAGTGGAACACTTCGAGAGGCTTGACGAATTGGCCTAGCGTCACCAGTACCAATGCAATGTTTCACTACGTTGGTCCTGCCTGGTTTTTTGCCATCCTTGTTGCATATGTTGGAGTATTAGCGCAGAAGTTGCTTGGCTTTATGCTTGTATTCGTCTACCAACCCATTCATGCATCTACGTTATCCTTAATATCTTTCATGCGAATGGAATCGATTTTAGGTACATCTCTCCAATTACTAATGGCGCCTGTTGACATTGCCCCAATACAGTTCTTCTTCGAAGTTTCATTGGTGATTTCAAATAATTTAGTAGATACTTTCACTGGTATGAGTCCACCACTTTGTGTTTTAGCCAATGTGTTAAGTATAATTACTTTTGATGTAGAATATCGTGCTGTTTCGACAATCTACAATTTATTTGTTCCACAATCTCCATTATTTTTTGCTCAAACAACAGCTTTTGACTTTGGTGGGATCAGTTCGTTGCGTTCAAGGACCACTTATTTGCTGCTTTATGTGGAATTATAGCCAATGCCAAGTGGTACTTCCATGTTTTTGTACTCCATTCTTCGGCTATCCATGCCGATCTTCATGCCTTGTGACGACTTCATCAACAATCTGCGCGACTATTAACTTATGTAATACCGTCACATTCCCTATCACGACATGCGATTTCTCCTAGAAATTGGGTGTCCGCACCAGTTGCCGTCCTCAATCTTACTCCAGGCAATGACCTTACTTCTTCAGGATACGCCCCTTTCGGCTGGCTCGTTTTAGTTTAACGAGTAATTATAGTCGGATTCACTTTCTTCAGCCCTTCCTTCACGTTCTCCTCAATTGTTGTTTCTGCTGGAGCTAGTCGTACATCCCCTCGCGAAGTGGCCTGGCTGTCCACAATTAAAACATTTGGCAGCTTTATTTTTCATATTGAATCTCATTCCATTTCCATTTCTCACTCGACTGAATTTGTAGGCTGGCCTGCTTATGAGTGCTTATTTTATATCTATTATAGCTAATAATTTGGTTATTCAAGTCTATCTCGATACCTTGATTCATCAAGAGGTCCATCCCTATGTTTACCTCATCCACAATCTGCGTGACTATAAAGCTGTGTAACACCATCAAAATCCCTATTGCGACATCATATGCTACTTCTCCCACTACTTGGTTGTCCTCACCAGTCGCCGTTTTCAATCTTGCTCCAGGTAATGGTCTCACTTCTTTAGCCATCAAGTCAGTTCGAATGATGAAGTATGATGCGCCCGTATCCACTGTTAATATTCCCACTCGTCTATCACCACATCTACCAATAGTAATGTTGATCGTTTTTCTACCAATATGCGAGACGGAAATTATGGGGCATTCACTTGCAGGAGCCAGTATAAGCCCCTTTAGACTGGCTCGTTTTAGTGGTGGTCCATCTTCCTCAGCCTTTCGTTTTCACTGTCCCTCTTGCTGTTGGAACCCGTCTTGCATTCGCGTGCGAGGTGACCTGGTTTTCCACACTTAAAAGATTTTCCAGCTTGATTCTTGACCCCAGAACGATTCATTCCTTCGATCGACTAAAGAGTTTTCAATATTTCGTTCACATCTGGTGTTTCTACCTGCACTTTATTAACTTTGTATGCTGGTCTGCTTATAAGTGCTGCCGTTTCACGTGTTTGAGCATACGCGACAGTTTCAACGAATGACGAGTTTGGATCCGCAAATGTCTCCCGCTTGGTGTATATGTCTTTTATTTCGCTTATGAAGCTTTGTATTTTTACCCTTTCGAGGTCCTAACCCGATGCGTCTCCAATGGCTAAATGTGCCCATCTCTGAATTTCAGAAGCATATTCCTGCAGATATTCCACCATAGTATCTTTCTACGGCTCGCATTAATGCGTCGTAACCATCTCTCTCATATTCAGGAATAGTCTGAAAAATTTCAGCAGCAGGTCCTTCCAATGCAACGAATAGTGAGCGGATTTTTCCTCTATGCTCCAGTTATTTGCTGTAGCCGTCTTTTCAAATTGGACCTTAAAGACTCAGAAAAAATTTTTGCCTCAAAGGATGGTATTTTTAACCTGTTAGCGTTTACTGAAGTGGTTGGACAATTTAACTGCATATCCCGGACATGGCCCTCCAATGCGCTGACTTTGGCTTCAATTAACTCCTCTATCTTATCTTGCCGCTCTTCGATTCTGTCCTATCTTTCCTAAAATTCCTCACTGTCTTTTAGCAGAATGTGCTGATTTTTTGCGATTGTTACTTCTGAGGATAATATCTCCTTCCTTTGTTCAAGCATTTGTGCATTCAACTTTTGTGACAGCTTAGCTTGCTGTGCATCCAGCTTTTGTGAGTTGCTGAATAACTTTTTTTTTGTGAAATTGCATCCAATAATATGTTTATGTCAATATCCGTAGATGAGTTAGGAGCCTTTTCTTGAATCTTACTTGATGGCTACTCCAACTCCTTCGCAGAATCAACCGCCTCTTCCTTGTCTACATCCTTCTCGCAGCTGTGATTGCAGCTCTTCCTTATTTCCAGTTGCAGATAATCCACGCTTTGGCAGTTCCCTCTTGAGAGGAGGTATCGTCAAATCCATTTTTCAATTCTTATCCTTAGGGATTTATTTAATGATCCCACTTCTGGCACCAATTGTTACGATTTCTTTAAGTTAGCTCCTTGATTTCCTAAATCCTTCGAGTCTAGTTTCTTATTTTATAAAGAATTTATTCCATTAACTAACAAATTTGTTCGCAAGTACAGCCTGGAATGATCGAATCTTTCTCGATAACGAATTTTATCGTTTTACGCTCTAGAACATGCCAGTTATTGGCTTCCCTCTTTCATCTCACATTCGCTTCATATTTTTGCCACAATATAATTATCATGTGGCCACTCAACATACAGCCATCATAAGTGCCAACTTTATTTCATTCTCTTTTATATTGTTACGATATTGCTGAATCAACGTCGATGATTTCCCAAATCCTTCGGGTACGATCTCTGGATTGTTAGATAAAAATCGCCAACTTAATTTGCAGTCTCTTTATTTATAAAGACTTTATTTAATGTCCTTTTGTTATTCAGTAATTCACAATTCAATTACAATTCACTTTACTATTTACAATTACTTATATACAACTTTCACAATGTACTGTTTTTATTACTTTACTGTGATGTAATCTCCAACGCGTTTACTTCACGACTGATTACTTACTGACTGACTCTGCAGTCGCGTGTCGCCCTTATATACTTGTTTGCTGCTTGAAAATGAAATCCTGGAATAATCGCGACGTTACGATAATCGTCTCGTTACGATAATCGTCTCGTTTTACGCTCTAGAAAATGCCAGTTGTCGGCTCCTCTCTTTCATCTGACATTCGCTTCGCATTTTCGCCACAATATATTCATTCTTTACGCGTAAAATTCGTCTGTTCTAAGAATCCATTTTCGATGTAATTCATTTCATTCTTTTTATTAACATTTTACCGAATGGACGCATTAAAAATTTTCTATTCTTCTTTCTTTTTAAATTTATACATTTGTAATTTAATTTACTTAAATAAAAGTTAATACGCTTATTTAAGTAAGTGTGTGGAACATATATTTCCATTCCCCACAATTGGTGACCCCTTCAGTTAAATCAAAAGCAGCGGTAGTCAGGCGGGTATGGATAGTGACGCAGTTATTCTATCAGTAGATAAAGACACGAATCCCCAAAACGCCTGTACACAACCCACCAATTTGTCACGCTTATCGACCAATTTGAACGCTTCAAACTCCCACTATTTTGGCAACAACAGGTTAAGTTATAGTTCATCGCTGTTGAAGTTACATTTTAGCTCAAGAGAATTACTTCTTACAACACAAAATATTATGCATTGATCGGTCGTCTAGACTAAGATGCACTTGCCGTGGTAGAGGGTACCATCACGATTCCTCCTCAAACCGAGAAGTATGCCACACTTATACAAGCTCTAGTAAATCACATGGGGCTTCGGGGAACATTGCTAGAGTGACAGTCCTTGGCCGGATAAAAATCGGTCGTTCCGGTATAAAGACCCGACTGTCGGGGGAACTATGGATTTTAGTTGGCTCTTACGACAGGCATGCCTTACCGAGGGTAAATTCTTGAACCCCTAACCCGCAGGGGGTTCGCAATATGTGGTTAGATCGCTTACCACCACAAATCTTTGAAGGAAAACCGGCCAATGAAAATTCAGCCCCACATTGACATTCGCTACATCATGCTAGTTGTGCAAAAGCCCACCAACACCGACAACAATGAGAGATTTATAAAACATTTGATCCCAGCCCTGATTGATTATGATCGCACACAGGACAAATTCAGCAACATAAGATCTGATTCCTGTTTGTACCACTCTAAATTTGGAGCACGTGCCAATAAGTGCACGAAACTTTGTACATTTACTAAGGAACATGGAAATAGCAGCAAGTTTCAGTAGTTTCGGCGACAACTGGTGATATAGCAGCGCATCACCGATTATTCGTTTACGACCGCATTACAGGCATTACGTTTCTCGTCGGTACGGGCGTGGACTTATCAGTCATTCCACCTCCTCACAGAATCCACCTAAAGCCAACGCTACTTCGACACCAGGCTGCCAACGGCACATTTGAGGAGATATACGGCGAAAAGGTATTGGTTCTCAACATCGATCTGCGACACCCAATCCGTTGGATTTTCAGCATTGCAAGAGTGGCATATCCAATAATCGCAGCAGATCTAATTCATGAAGATGAACTCGACTCCCACGACAGCCGGTTCTACGCACCGGAGTTGACCCGGATTTTATCCGGCCAAGGGCTGTCACCCTTTCGGCGACCTACTCCCGCTTAGGTCATCAGGTAATTTTAGTTTTAGTGCATCAACGGAGCAACATCTCGCCGCAGGCCTGCTCCAAATCCTTCTCATCAGGGCTGGTGTAGAAACCAATCCTGGTCCGAAGGATTATTTCTGCTGCGTGTGCCAAAGACGACTCCTCCATTCCTCCACCTCGGGTAGATGCAACCAGTGCAATGGTTGGAGTCATCTTAAGACCTGTTCAGGCTTTAAGACTCATAGGGAGTGGACCACGAGTTACGTGGCCCCATGCTGCCAGCGCCCAGCTGCGCCTCTGGCCCATACGGCAGTGCCTTCTGCACACTTACCAACTTTGGGTAACTCCCCCCAGGTCTCCAAGGCCCATCGGAGCTCCCCCAGCATGACTCCCAATCATCTTCCCCCAACCTTCCCCACCCCCATCCAGCTCCACATCCCGTGCGGGGGCTAATCAGCAGCTCTTAGTACCCCGCACAGTCTGTTCCGTGTGTCAGACCATAGTACGGCGGAACGTGACATCAGTCAAATGCAATTCTTGCACCGGCTGGTGTCACTTTCGGTCGTGCTCTGGTCTGCGCACCACTCGTGAGTGGAGTAGTGCATTCGCTGCCCCATGCTGCATGAGTCTTCCCCCGCCTGTAAACACTAAGCAGCCGCCAACTACCACCAATGTGCGGCAACTACCACAGCGGGTTACACAGCTGCAACAGACAAGATCCACGCACAACTCCCTCACCCCCCGTGTTACGAACGTTCCCCCGAGACACTTTAGACTCGCACAATTTAACTGCAACGGACTCCAAGGAAAGATCGTTGAGATAGTTGACTTCATGAGTCGGGAACGCCTGCCAATAGCTGCGATGCAAGAGACTAAACTGAGCACCCGCTCAGATCTTCTGAGCCGGGCTGGCTATAATATTATAAGAAAGGATCGCGAACGAGACCATGGTGGAGGCTTGGCCTTCATTTTACACAACACCGTGCAGTATCGCCTTATCGACGGCGACATCAACCGCAGGGACACTACCCTAGAATGTCACGCCATAGCTATCCGGTCAGGCGGTGTCGAGCTCGAAATATTTAATATATACATTCCTCCCATTACAAGTTGCCCAGTTGGATACCGCCCTGATATAGGTCCGCTACTCAGAGGCGAAAACCGTTTGGTTTTGGGCGACTTTAACGCGCACCACGATCTTTGGCATTCCTGCCTGTCAAATGATCGTCGAGGAACGGAGCTCTCGGAACAGATAGACGATTCGACATTCTGCACAATGAATGACGAAGCCACCACCAGGACTGTGGGCAACTGCTATAGCTCGCCTGACATCACAATAGCTAGCGCTGGTCTGATAAATTGCATAGAGTGGCGACCTATGCTTACACTCGCATCGGACCATTTGCCCATAGTCATCTCGATTGAAAGGCCTCTCGACTTCGATTCCGTGGACCACCGGACATTTGTTAACTTTAATAAAGCTAACTGGCCCGGCTTCACGGAATTTACTGAGAACGCCTTCAGTGCTCTCCCCACTCCCACCAACGTCCTCCCTGCAGAAAAGATTTTCCGCAAAATTGTCTGGGAGGAGCACTTAAGATCCTGCAATCTCTCCTCTGGGCCACTGTCAAATCCGACGAGACGTGATGATCGGGTGGAAATTTCATTCGGTGATCATGCCTCGTCGGACCCGAAGAGGTGCGCGAGCTATTTTAGCCGGCTTTTTACAATGCACCCTTCGGTCGACAAAACGAAATGACGAATAACCCGCTCGCTGTCTGCGCAAACTGCCGAACACCAGCGCGACGCTTGATTTCTGCAGGGAAGAGGTTCAGGGGGTTATCGGGAAGGCGAAAGCCTCCAAATCTATCGGCCCCAACGGAATAAGCATGCTGATGCTAAAACATTTGGGCCCAGCGGGAGCAGAATATCTCACCAAGCTTCTCAATCTGTCCCTGACCACCCTAACTATACCCGACGTGTGGAAACTGGGTAGAGTGGTCCCGCTACTAAAGCCGGGGAAACCCGCAAATAAAGGAGAATCATATCGTCCGATATCCCTCCCTTCCCCAGTAGCGAAGACAATTGAGGCCTTGCTGCTCCCGTACTCACACTCCATCTGAGCCCACCTACACATCAGCACGGCTTCCGAAAAGTGTACAGCACCACAACTGCACTTAACGCCATAAACACCCAGATAATTCATGGCCTCAACCAAATTCGACCCTGTGCGCGAACTGTCCTAGTAACACTGGACTTGTCGAATGCTTGCGACACAGTAAATCATTCAGTGCTACTATCGGACATTGAGAATTCCTCATTACCGCCTAGGTTGAAGAGGTGGACCATGAGCTACCTGAGTGGTCGACGATCATCGGTCGAGTTTCGAGGTCAAACTTCTAAGCTACGGAAAACTAAACAACGGGTTCCGCAGGGTGGTGCCCTCTCCCCAACGCTGTTTAATTTTTACATCTCGAGGCTCCCTCCACCACCTGAGGGCGTCTCGCTGATCTCATACGCCGATGACTGTCCGATTTTGGCGTCTGGCCAGGATATTGATAGCATTTGTTCTTCAGTAAACAGCTACCTCGCCGACCTTTCCAACTTCTTCGCTGCACGACATCTACATCTACAACCCGCGAAATCCTCTGCCACCCTTTTCACCAGCTGGACGAAGGAGTACCGGCTAGAACTTGATGTGAAGGTCGATGGCGTAAAAATTCCGACCACGAACAACCCAAAATTACTGGGAGTAACATTCGATAGCCTGCACTCCTTCACTCCGCATACGACTTCAATTGCCACCAAAGTACAAAGCCGCAACAAAATCCTCAAATCGCTAGCCGGTAGCACCTGGGAGAAAGACAAAGAAACGTTGCTGGCAACGTACAAGGCAATTGGCCGGTCGTAAACTATGCTGCGCCGATTTGGACGCCAGGGACTAGCACGACGCAGCTGAAGAAGCTACAGACCCGTCAGAACACCGCCTTTCGGGCCGCGACGGGAAATCTCCTGATGGCGCCGGAGTACCACTTACACAGTGAAGCATCTATGCTCCCAGTTAAGGAGCATAATGTTATGCTGTGTAAGCAGTACCTGCTAGGATGCTACCGCATGGATCATCCCAACAGGCACCTGCTGGAAGCTGAACCACCACCTAGGCACATCAGAAAGGGAGTACTTGACTACCGCGACGAAGTACAGCAATATAGACAAGACCCGCTGGACAGGACGGCTTACAGACAGGCCATCAACACCATTCGCCGAGAGTCCGTCAACACCTTCTTGAACTCTCTTCCAGTGAATGGTGTTCTCGGAGTCAAACCACCACCCCTCGCAGAACAAGAGCTCGAGTTGCCTGGTGAGACCCGCGTAACCTTGGCACAATTAAAATCTGGATATTGTAGTAGGCTTAACTCCTACCTATCCAGACTCGACCCTGACATAACTAACACATGTCCCGCATGCAAAGAATCCACGCACGACACTAACCACCTCTTTGCATGCCCACTTAACCCGACTCATCTAACACCCCTCTCCCTTTGGTCCGATCCCGTCCAAACAGCACGTTTCCTGGGTCTCCCGTTAGATGATCTCGATGACTAAAGTTAAACTTGCCTGACCCTAAACGGGACTGGACTTGCCGCTACAACAACAACAACAACATAGACCCCAACTCAAGCTCTCGCAGCAGCTCACATTACAGCCATCACAGCTCTCAAATCCACGAACATACTGAAAGGCTTTCCCTCTGGACCGCCAAGTGAGCTACGAGTAAGACAGTTATGAACAGAAAGTCCCAACATCGCTAAAGAAGAATTCAGACTTTTGGTCGAATTGGGTCATGCCACTACATATGGCTAAAAAGAAAAATCAGATTGGCGACAGTGTGTAGATTACCGAAGGCTCAACGAGCAAATCATTCCTGATCGCTACCCGATCTTGCTTCTAAGCGATTACTCCACCATACTTGCACAGGAAAATATATTTTCCAACATAGACCTTAAACGTGCTTTTCACCACATACCCGTAGCAGAAGAGGATATACCAAATACAGCTTTTATCACTCCGTTCGCAGCACAGTCTTTACTACGATTTTTAAACGAAGTACTCTCCGGTCTCTACTTCGTTTATGCATACATCGACGATTTGCTCAGTGCATCAAACAACGAATAGCAACACATACAACATCTGCGCTCAGTTTTTCACTTGGTTCAGAGCCCCTGCCAGATCGAGTGAAATCGCTTTGTGATTTCCCAAAGCGGAGAACTATCCTGGATCTGACAATAACGTGGCAGACACATTTTCAAGAATGGAAACCATGTAACTGCTCGAAGTGGTAAATTACGAAGAATTTTCGCAAGGGCAAGCATCAGATGAGGAACTCCAAGAACTAATGACGCGCAATGAAACTTCCCTCAAACTTCAAACGTTAATATTCGGACCAAGTTACCTCTCAATACACTGTGACGTCTTTCAAAACAACATTCGACATTTCATACCTCTACAACTACGCCGAAGATTCTACGAGGCCTTACACAATTTGGCACGCCCTAGCGGACGAATCATCGCCCATGTTACGTATATCCATCGATGAACAAAGACGTTTTTGAATGGACCTGCAATTGTCTTCCTTGTCAACGCTTCAAGATAAGCCGTCATGTCCACTCAAAGCCTTCTCCATTTCCCAGTCCGGAGGAGAAAGCATCCATTATGTGCCACCAGATCCCACAATGGACGCGAGTCTTACCTTCAGTCTTACAAGGGTTAAGGACATGTTTCAAAGAAGACTTCAAGGCATCGCCAGCCGAGAATCTTTATGGAACTATGCTCCAAGTAAAAACATTTTGCCATAAGGATTTATTCACCTGTGCGCACGTCTTTTTAAGGATCGATGTTGCGAAACAACCGCCCTATCAACCGTACTCTGCCCTGCACAAAATATAAAGCGAATTTACAATCGGGTTTAATATTGTAACGTTTTTCGTTGTTACCTCGATGATATCCCAAATCCCTCTAGTCCGATCACTGGATTGCTAAATAAAACTCCCAAGACTTGTTCGTTTGGCCTCTCAACCGTCAGGAATTAACTCAACTTTTATTAGGTCTTTGATTACTTTGATTACAATTCCTTACTATAGCCAATGGCTTATTTTACAATTCTTTATGATACACAATTATTATCTGCTTCTCTCAGCTTATCTACTCGTCTCTTCTTGTGATAGCGGCTGCCGCTCTTTTTATACCCGATGACCCAAACATTCTGTTCACGCGCTGAAGGATAGGCTGATTGTTCGTTTGCCTGCGGTAGCTGCAGCTACTCCGTTCATCCTTAACGACGTGGAATTTCCTTTAATCTGTCTACCCTTTTGTTTGTCCTTGGTAAGGGTATTTTGCATCTTACTGCCGCTTCTTTATTTTCCGTCCTTTTCGCCTTTACACTGCTACTCATTCAATCTGTTCTTCGTATATGGGAATTCCGTCACAATATTAAGCAAGAAAACACAAGGTCATGACACATCAACCAGTCTACCGCTTCAAAACGAAATAATCTCGAAACTGAAAATTCAATGTTAACTAAGTTAAACTCTTCTGAAGGGAGTAGTGTGGCGACTCAACACACGGCTGTCATACATAGCAACTTAATTTCATTCTGTTTTATATATGTATTCATTCTTTAGCCGTTAAGATTCATCTGTTCTAAGAATAAATTTTCGATGTAATTCAATTCACACTTTTTATAAACGCTTCACCGAATAGACGCATTAAAAATTGCCTAGTTTTAATTTTTAGTTTTATACAATTGTAGTTTAATTTACTTATATAAAAGTTAATACGCTCATTTAAGTAAGTGTGTGGAAGATATTGTTACGATTTTTCTAAGTTAACCTCGATGATTTCCCAAATCCTTCGAGTCCGATCGCTGGATTATAAAGAATTTACTCAATATTCTTTTATTGCTCAATAACCAACAATTCACTTCAGTATTTACAATCACTTGTATTACAACCTTCATAATGTACTATTTTTATTTCACAGTAGTGTTATCACCAACACGTTCACTTTACGACTGATTCACTCTGTAGTTGCGTTTTGCCCTTATATACAAAATCGATTGTCCGCAACTACCGCCTGGAATGATTGAATTGTTCTCGATAACGAAAGATCTCGATTTCCGCTTTTCTATTCTACGTTATCGGCTTTTCTATTTCATCTGACATTTGTTTCGTATTTTCACCACACTGCCCTCCACCTTAGTCTGATCGTCCCGATCAGACACATTTGCACTTCTGGCTTCGATACACTATGTCGTGTAGTCGTTTGATTATCTTGTAGGGATCTTCCCATTCATATTGAAGTTTTGGGGAAAAACCTTTCTGTTTGAACTGTTATTCCATGCACTGCGGACCGATATCCCATCAGAAACAGCGGTATGTGGATATCCCCGTAATCCTGATATTTGTTCACGACCATCCATAGAGCTCGGTTGAATCGTTCTTTCATGCCGTCCGATTGAGAATGCAGAGCCAATTTCAGATGAATCATTGCAGTTGATGATGACTTCCATCTCTTGGCATTGCCAAAATACAGTTCCTCTGGGAATTTTTACTTGTGATCTGAAGTCGTTTAATACTCTCACTGGGATGCGTCCACTCTTTTGCATCTTAGCCAGGGCTTTAGCAATAGGTACGTCCGATGTAGAATTTTGTGCTGCTTAGAAAACCCACAATTCGTGTGTCACACAATCTCCATCAATCTTTGCCCAAAAAACTGCTTCTGACTTTGGTGTGATCAGTTCACAAACGAATAATCAGCCTATCCTTAAGCGCGTGTACAGAATGGTTGGGTCATCCACAGGTATAAAAAGAGAGGCAGCCGCTATCACAAAAGGAGACGAGTAGACAACTTAGTGGAGTTAACATTGCTGTGAGCTGTGTGTGTTTTAGAAACGGATGAGCTGAGTGAAGCAGATAATAAGTGTGCATGATAAAGAATTGTAAAATAAGCCGTTGGCTAAAGACGAAAATTGTACAAAAACTTTCCTGACGGTTAAGAAGCCAAACAAATAAATCTTGGGAGTTTTGTTTAGCAATCCAGTGATCGGACTCGAAGGATTTGAAAATCATCGAGGCGAACTTAGCAAATTCGTTACAATATTTTATATCATTTGATTTTTACTTAACATGTTATAAAACGTTTAATTAATATTTAATTATTTTGAGAACTTTTACTAAATTTTATCCAAGTTAGCAACCGAACAATCTAGAAAATAATTGAAAACATCCGTCAATACTAAATTCGACTTTTTCATATGTTTAGGAAGTGCCAGTAGGTATAAGAAGTTGAATCAGGAGTGCAGAATCGCCTTTATTCAAGCAACACGCCAGAAATTGGCTCAAAATATTGTCATAAGGTCAAAATTTATACCCGTATAAAATATTATACCTCATCATTGGCATTTATGATGAAGAAACGATACACAAAATAAATAAATGGACTGGAAAATTTTAACCAATCAATATTAAGCACCAACGAAGATTTGGTAATTGCTAGGAATAGCTACTTTTGTCATAATATTGTAACGTTGTTTGAGGCTACCCTCGACGATTTTCCCAAATCCTTCGAGCCCGATCCCTGAATTGCTAAATAAAACTCCCAAGATTTGTTCGTTTGGCCTCTTAATCGTCAGGAATTTACTCAACGTTTATTAAGTCTTTAATAATTACAATTCTTTAGATTTATATCGGAACAAATTTTCGTCATCCCATGTCAATTTTGGTTTTTGTAAAAAACCGGTTTCGGCGAACCGCCATCTTCAGTGCTTGATTTTCGTGAGAACGTTACGAAACCAAAATTGACAAGGGATGACGAAAATTCGTTCGGATATAAATCTAGTATCCACCCTGTCGAAAAAACACAAAACCAAATCAATACAATTCTTTACTAAACGCAATGGCTTATTTTGCAATTCTTTATGTCACACAATTATTATTTGCACACACAGTTCCTAAACCACACACCTCACAGCAATGTTAACTCCATTAAGTTGTCTACTCGTCTCTTCTTGTTTTAGCGCCTGCCGATCTTTTTATATCCGAAGATGACCCAAACATTCTGTTCACACGCTTAAGAATAGGCCTTTACACTGTCGACCTTTTTGTTTGTCCTTGGTAAGGGCAATTTACATCATACCGCCGCTTCTTAAGTTTGTTTGTCCTTGGTAAGGGTAATTTACATCATACTGCCGCTTCTTTTGTCTCTACTTTTTATTTGGGAATCTCGTCACACTGCTACTCCTTTTGTCTTTCCTTCGTATTTGGGATTTCCGTTACAATATAAAGGGTGTTTTTTTATAGAGGTATAGAACTTTAAGTTGCAATAAAACAACAATGGATTATTCGATTGACATGCATTTTATTTATCCGGAAGATTATCTTGTGGCATTACATTTTAAATATGATTTCTGGCATATGAGCGCTACGGCTGGCGCGGATGTAGTCCAATCTGGACGTCCAATTTTCGATGACTTTCTCCAAGATTTGTGGCCGTATATTGGCAATAACCATAAAGCGCACCAAACAGTCAGTTTTTCTGGATGTAACGGTGTTTCAACATACACTTGAGGATTACCTTCACTCCAAATGCGGCAGGTTTGTTTGTTGACGTAGCCATTCATCCAGAAGTGCGCTTCATCGATAAAATGGACGTAGTGCGCGATACGTTTTCCGCACAGAACCATTATTTTCGAAATAAAATTGCACTATTTGCAAGCGTTGTTCAGGCGTGAGTTTATTCATGATGAATTGCCAAACCAAACTGAGAATAAATCACTTGACAGCTGTTAAATCGGTCGCCATATTGAAAAGTAATGCCAACTTAAAGTTCTATACCTCTATAAAAAAAACAACCTAGATATATCTACTATTATTTTATTAATTTATAATTAAAAAAAAAATTTTTTTAAATAAGAGATAGGTAAATAAAGATATTCATTTTTAAATTTCAGAAATATTTTATAAAAATGCACACATTTTTAAAAGTCAATCAACAAAAATCGATAAGCTCAGAATATTCCGATAATGATCATCTAAGTGCTTACATTTATATAACGCAGGTTTTATCAAATTTACATTTATATTTCATTAAGTTTCTCACTTTTACAAAATTGTACACATTTTACTACTTTGAGCACGATTTCAGCTAGTTCACTGCTAACTAGTGGTGAGTAGGGCTCATCGATGCGTGGGGTGAAATGCACTCACCGTGTTCTGTCTCAGTGAAAAAGCGGAACGATATGACCAACGGCACGCGCTGGAACTTCTCGTTATTTCTACGATCTCTGCCAAGAACGTCCCAACTTTTCCTTCAATGGCTTATGTATAAATATAAGGTAATTTCTTCCTCAACGACATCATCAAAACAAATGACACAATTTCTAAAATTATATTTTATTAAAATCAACTGTTTGCTTGCAACGCTCTATTAAGAATGAATGGAAAATGCGAGGAAAGCAAAGCAACAGCTTAACTTCGAATAATCCCAAATGCGACGAAAGCAAAGCAAAGCAACAGCTTTACTGCGGTACCTCAGAAGGTGCCACCTCTGCTCTATAATTTTTGGACGTTGAATGTATTGTTACGATCTTGCTGATTAACCTCGATTATTTCCTTAATTATTTCGGGTGCGACCTCTGGATTGTTAAATAAAATCGCCAACTTAATTTGCAGTCTCTTTATTTATAAAGACTTAATTAATGTCCTTTTAATTATTCGGTAATTCACAATTCAATTACAATTTACGTTACTATTTACAATCACTTGTATACAACTTTCACAATGTACTGTTTTTATTACTTTACTGTAATGTAATCTCCACGAGTTTAATTCACAACTGATTCTCTTGCAGTCGAATGTCGGCCTTATATACTTGTTTGCTGCTTGAAAAACGAAACCCCTGGAATAATCGCGTCGCTTACGATAAACCTCTCGCTTACGATAAACCTCTCGCTTACGATAATCCTCGTTTACGATAATTGCTTCGTTTACGATAATCGTCGTTTACGATAATCGCCTCGTTTACGCTCTAGAACGTGCCAGTTGTCGGCTCCTCTCTTTCATCTGTCATTCGCTTCGCATTTTCGCCACAGTGTAGTCTTCGTACTATTATAACTTTATTTTTTTTTATTTGATAGAGAAGTCAACTCTCATTTTTTCGGGTGCATTGACCATTAGCTATATGTAATTCAGTTTTTTAATATTGCCATAAATTCTTTGGAATTTTATTGGAAAACATCATATAATGCTTAAGGATTGCTACTCTTGTCAACAGCTTACATAAATAAATGGAAAGAAGTCCGAATCGATACCTTTTCAAATGGACTTTAATTATAAGTCGAATGTGGTACAATTTTCAATAACTTTATTTATTTATTAACAACATACAAGTAAGTATCGAAAAAACTTATATTAGTTTCACTCACTGCATGTGTTCTTTTGTCAAAATCGTTGTGAAATAATTACAAAACACATGCGAGGCGATACAACTTCGAATGAACATTAATGATAAATCGGAGGAAGCAAAATTTTGTAAAAAAAATTTTAGTTATAAGTTGTTGTAGAGAGTAGTCAAGTAAAAAGCATTTAACTACATTTAACTTCAGATGAGTTGCCATGCAAATGGATTTATAATTAAGGCTCTTTATAAAAGGATAATTCCCCAATTTCTTACTGAGTTTTACACAAATTTTTATTCATTATTAATTTCGTGGTCTATAGATGTTTTAGAAATAAGAAATCGCTATACAAATGGAACCTGGATACTAGCAAAAATATTAGAAAATTATATTTCTGTAGCAACTTATCAACTCTCAAATGTCTAAATAGCATGGAGCTTTAAGAGCTGGTTATAATGGAAGTAGCGGAACATAACGCGACGGTGAATATCGTTTGCCTGTTAAAATAGTACGTTTCGTACCGAAGTTGACAGCAATAACAAATTGTCAAAATTTAAATTCAGAGCAGAATTGTAATTTATAAAGAAGTAAATAAACGGGCGTAAATTCCCGGCAATTAAGAAGAAAATTTGAGTTTCCCCGGATTTATTGTTAAAGTCCATTCGAAGAGGCATCGATGGCATGTTTATATATATTTATATATATATATATATAATAGTAGGTTTATATATTATGACAAAAGTAGCCATTCTTAACAATTACTAAAACTTCGTTGGTGCTTAATATTTATTGGTTAAAATTTTCCAGTCCATTTATTTAATTTGTGTATCTTTTCTTCGTCATAAATGCCAATGATGAGGTATAATATTTTATACGGGTATAAATATTGACTTTATGACAATATTTTGAGCCAATTTCTGGCGTGTTGCTTGAATAAAGGCGATTCTGCACTCCTGATTTAACTTCTTATACCTACTGGCACTTCCTGAACATATGAAAAAGTCGAATTTAGTATTGACGGATGTTTTTAATTATTTTCTAGATTGTTCGGTTGCTAACTTGGATAAAATTTAGTAAAAGTTGTCAAAATAATTAAATATTAATTAAACGTAAATGAATTGAGAGCTTTTCATAACCAAATTGTTTTCTAATGAACTTCTTTACAAAACTTTTTCTCATTCAAAACCTCGTATCTAACAAACAATTTACAATCATGAATATCTTTGCTAAAGTTTTTTAAGGTGATAAATAGAAAGTATAATTTTCAAATTATAATTTTTTACAAAATTGGGTAACTCCAAAAATTTCATCGGTCTGCCGAAATTAACGATTTTCTGGATATGAGGTTATCCCAGCAAGGAGACGATGTTCTATTCTTTATATGGACCCAAAGTAAAAGATGCACTTATATGAAATATATCAAATTTAACAAAAAAAAAGAATAATTAAAATAGACTGAGACGAATGGATCTCATATATTTAACTTTTTATCTTACTGACGTCAAAAATTGTATTATATGAGATAAATTTATTGTTTGCAACGCATAAACTTGTTTCACCATACCTGCGACGCCAACGATATCTGTGCTGCGCGTACACCTAGGAGTTGAAGAAATTATACCAAATGTATGAAAACAAAAGTTTCCATACTCCTCTATACCTGTCGGCTATCAACAATTGTGGTTCTTCACACACAAATTGTTTTGTGAGATGTATATCCCCGCCGCGGTGAGTGCCCATAAAGATAGATAGATAAACTTTTAAGACTGAGTTTACATGGCGCAATTCTTGTTGGTGAAACTATTATTTTATGGAGCAGACAGCGACGGTCTTATTCGTCGCTATGAAATGTATTATTCGCCCCTGTAAAATAAGTCATTCTATTTCACATATATATTTACAATCTGTTGTTGTTGTTGTATCGGCTTACTGAACCACGCCTAGGGCAGACAAAATTAGTCTAAGTCATCGAGGCCATCTAACGTAGACTCAAAAAGCGTGCTGTTTCGACGGCTTAGGACCTCTTCCTTCGCGCGACTCTTCCACGAACCAAAGTGCCAAAAATTAGAAGTTGAAGAATTTTGTGTCTTCGATAGACAATTGTAAAACGCACTCTCCATAATCCGAACTGAGTTTTTTACATTTGTTAGATGAATGTTTAAAAAAGCATCTGATTAATTTTAAATATATTTTTTTTTCATTAAATTTATGTTGAATACTTCGATATTATCGAAAATTTTACAGAAACTAGAAATCAATGAGCAATTATTTATGTAAAAGTATTGAAGCTGGATGCATACTGCATGGTTTAAATGTGATATGCATATTCGTGGTACACAAAGTTCACTGTACCTGAATTTCTTTACCAAAATGCGAAAAATAAAATAAATGACACAAAAATCAAACAATCTTGAAAGTTTAGATTAGCATTTTTCCATCCTCGCTTGTGGACAAGGCCACGCGGGAAGGCAAGGAGTTGCTTGCTGGGCAATATATGAGCTAACGGCGAACATAGAATTCAGCAGTGCGATGCCGATTTGCTTCATTTTAGTAGACGAAGTGAATTTTAGTCGAAGTCACAAGAATTTGTAGCAATGCTTGTTGACGGCACTTGAATGTTACGGATTGAAGCAAAAAGGGCATTCAAATGTATGTTGTTGTTGCATAAGCTATTTTCTTCTACTCTTCATCCAAATATCAAAAATTGATGTTGAGTTGTCGGCGACCCTGGAAACAAGGCGAGTACTCCATGCACGCGTGAAATATATAATCCACGCGGAAAAAAGAGTAATCCAAAACCTGCCACAATCCATACAAAAAATATGGTCCAATTAACATTGTGATGTCCTAGGGCTGGACCATATAATCCATCTCTGCATAACACCCAAGTACTCCATTGAGTATCTAGAGGGGATTATATTTTGGAACATATGTGAAAAATTAAAAAAGAATACCATCTGCTTTGGTAAAAAGCTGTTAAAAAATATTATTTATGGTGTAAATTTATATTAATATTAATAATTTATTGTTAATAAGTATATAATATTGTAACGAATTGGCTAAGTTCGCCTCGATGATTTTCCAAATCCTTCGAGTGCGATCACTGGATTGCTAAACAAAACTCCCAAGATTTATTTGTTTCGCTTCTTAACCGTCAGGAATTTATTTGTACAATTTTCGTCTTTAGCCAATGGCTTATTTTACAATTCTTTATGATACACACTTATTATCTGCTTCACTCAGCTCATCTGTTTTTAAAACACACCTAGCTCGCAGCAATGTTAACTCCACTAAGTTGTCTACTCGTCTCCTATTGTGATAGCGGCTGCCGCTCTTTTTAAACCTGTTCACGCGCTTAAGGATAGGCTGATTATTCGTTTGCCTGCGGTAGCTGCAGCTGTTCCGTTTATCCTTAACCGCGAGTAATTTCCTTTACGCTGTCTACCCTCTTCTTTGTCCTTGGTAAGGGTACTTTGCATTATACGGCCGCTGCTTTATTTTCGGTCCTTTTCAGGGAATCGCCTTTGCATTGTCAACAGTTTTGTTTATCCTTGGTATGGGTAATTTGCATTATACGGCCGCTGCTTTATTTTCGGTCATTTTCGGAGAATTGCATTTACATTGTCACTAATTTCAATCTGTTCTTCGTTTTTGGGATTTTCGTCACACTGCTCTCCACCTAAGTCTGATTGTCCCGATCAGACATACTATCCGTTCCAAATGCCGCGAGCCTTTCTAGGCGCACCACATTCATTTTGGTCCTTGATTTCCTGGATTCGATACTCCGTACTATTTATTCGTCCAATTACTTTGTATAGACCTTCCCGCTTGCTGTGCAGAATCGTGCAGCATTACCAAATCTCCTTTCTCAAAGCTTTCAGGATTCCTCGCCTTAATAAGTCTTTCTACCTTGTTGTTCATAACCTTAGGGCGTTGCTCAACAGTTTTGCGTACCTCTCTCAACTTCTTCATTAGGGCACGAGACATCTTGCCATTTCCGTACGTATTTCCCTTCTGCTGCTCGTTCCCTTACCAGGGGTACATCATTTCTGTTGTACGCATGATCGTGCCCAATACTTAGCAATAACTGCATATTTCCATACTCCATCACTCTTTTCTTTAGGTCGATCTTCATTCCTTGACCAAGGAGAAAGTCCACACCAACTATGACTTCATCTAAGATTTCCGCTACTAGGAACTCATGCAACACTGTCATATTCCCGATGGTGACTTTACACGTGGCTTTTCCCAGAACCCTGGCGTCCTCACCAGTTAATGTTTTCAACTTAGCTCCATGCAATGGACTTATTTCCCTGGTGATCAAATCGGATCGAATGATGGAGTTTGACGCGCCCGTGTCCACAGTTAGTTCTCGCTCATGTCCATCCACATATCCGCTGATAGTAACTTTGCTCGCCTTGTTATCGATTTGTCTCTTAGAACCCATATTACAATCGCGGGCGAAGTGTCCTGGCCTTCTACAGTTGTACCAAATCCTGGTTCTCATGGGTTTGGCGGTTTTCGACGTTTCCCAGATCCCTTTCACCACATCTGGGATTTCCAACTTCGCACAGTTCGCTTTGTGCGCTGGTCTGCACAAGAACGCGGCCGTTTCCTTTGTCTGAGCATACGAGACAGTCTCAGCAAATGTTGTTTGAATTTTTATCCTCTCGAGGTATTCTCCATAACCCGAATGAGCTAGTCTCTCAATCTCACAAGCAAATTCCTGCAGGGTCTCGTTGGACTTCTGATAGCGGTTCTTTAATTCCATCTGATAGATTTTCTTCTATACTCGCTACCAAAGCATCTTTCCACGCCTCGCATTAGTGCCTCATAGTCATCTCTCTCGTGTGCAGGAATTATTTGCAAATTTTCCGTTGCAGGTCCCTTCAATGCCATGAATAGTGCAGCTGACTTCTCCTCCATGCTCCAGTTATTTGCTCTAGCCGTCTTTTCGAACTGAAGCTTAAAGATGTGGAAAGGGGTGGTGCCGTCAAAGGATGGTGCTTTTATGCTAGGGGTGCTCCTCGAAATGCTTGGACGATTCGAAAACAATTCGTGGACACGTCCTTCCAATTCGCTAACTTTGGTCGCAATTAGCTCCTCTACTTTGCTTTGCCGACCTTCTAACTCGTTGACTTTGGTCTGAATAAGCTCCTCTATTCTGTCTTGCCTTCCCTCGATTACGTCCTGTCTCTCCTTGAGTTCTGTGTATTCTTTAACAATACTCTCCTGAAACTGAATGAGCCGGGATGAAATACGCGCTTCTTGGTCTTGCATTTGCGATGAAATGTGGGCATTCATTTGTGACATGTTGGTATCCTGTTCATCCAACTTCTGTAGCAACTTGGCATCCTGTTCATCCAACTTCTGTAGCAACTTGGCATCCTGATCATCCAACTTTTGTGACATCTTGGAGTCCTGTTCATCCAACTTTTGTGACATCTTGGAATCCTGTTCATCAAACTTTTGTGACATGTTGGCATTCATTTGCGAAATTGCTGGCAATAACATGTTCACGTCCATACTCGTAGATGAGCTAGGAGCCTTTTCTTCAACTTTAGTTGCTGACTGCTCTGAATCTTTCGTAGTCTCAACAGCCTCTTCCTTCTCCATTTCTTTCTTGGATGTTTCCTCATCCTCACCGCAGAATTCATATTCGCTCAAATCTATGCCTTCTACTTCCATAGCTTCTCGCAGCCGTGATTGTAGCTCAGCCTTATTCCCGGTTGAAGATAATCCTCTCTTCGCCAATTCCTTTTTGAGGGATAGTATCGTTAAATCTTGAATCTTGACCATTTTCAAATATTTTTTTTTTTCGGAATTTATTTAGCAATCCCACTTCTGACACCAATTGTAACGAATTTGCTAAGTTCGCCTCGATGATTTTCCAAATCCTTCGAGTCCGATCACTGGATTGCTAAACAAAACTCCCAAGATTTATTTGTTTCGCTTCTTAACCATCAGGAATTTATTTGTACAATTTTCGTCTTTAGCCAATGGCTTATTTTACAATTCTTTATGATACACACTTATTATCTGCTTCACTCAGCTCATCTGTTTTTAAAACACACCTAGCTCGCATCAATGTTAACTCCACTAAGTTGTCTACTCGTCTCCTATTGTGATAGCGGCTGCCGCTCTTTTTAAACCTGTTCATGCGCTTAGGGATAGGCTGATTATTCGTTTGCCTGCGATAGCTGCAGCTGTTCCGTTTATCCTTAACCGCGAGTAATTTCCTTTACGCTGTCTACCCTCTTCTTTGTCCTTGGTAAGGGTACTTTGCATTATACGGCCGCTGCTTTATTTTCGGTCCCTTTCGGGGAATCGCCTTTACATTGTCAACAGTTTTGTTTGTCCTTGGTATGGGTAATTTCCATTATACGGCCGCTGCTTTATTTTCGGTCCTTTTCGGGGAATTGCATTTACATTGTCACCTATTTCAATCTGTTCTACGTATTTGGGATTTTCGTCATAATGTCTATTAGTTTGCGTATTTGCTCTACGTATTTTCATTGAAATAGTAATAAATTCCACACGCCTTTTCCGGGTAATCTTTCGGCAAAATGCACCGCATTTTGAATAAAAAAAAATGATGTGGGGTGGTAGGGGGTTGCACCCGCTTTCATAAACAGTAAACTAAACTCACCGGAGATTTCTAGTTTTCGAGATATTTGATGTTAAAGTTGCAAAAAATGTAGAATTTTACTCTACTAAATCGTACGTAAAGCAACTACTTTGAATTTGGGTGTTGCCACATATAAACAAAAAATATGTAAAAAAAACTTAAAGAGCAGCGTAGCGTAGCCGATGTTGGTCGGGCTCAAAATTATTTTTGTAGATTGCCTCCGAAGGCCGCCATTTTACCAAGATTTTTAGCTTAAAAATACTGTGCAAGGCGAAGTCGGTGTTGGTTGGTAAAATGGCGGCCTTCGGAGGCAATCTACAAAAATAATTCTGAGCCTGACCAACATCGGCTACGCCCTGCACAGAATTCTGCATAATTCCCTTAATCATGAATAAAATATGCTTTAATATAGTTGTGAGTTTGCACATACAACCCTGTACGGTCAAGTATTTTTATTTTTATGCTGTATGGCAACACGCATTTATTGTTATTGTCGGGCATTTCTATTGCAATTCGTGTCGATAAATATATACAAATATAACATTTGATTTTTCTACTTAACAAATTAAAATAAGAACATAAATAACACTTGTAATCGCATATGAACATATAAAAGTATCTTTATTACAACATATATGAAACATTTGTACGCTTGTTAAGTGAAAATTTAATGATATATGTGTGAGTTGTTTAAAAGCAAATTATTAATAATTTAACAATATTAATAAGTAAATTGTTCCAAATAAACGTAAATAACAATTACAACAACAACTCGTGTAAATTTCATAAAGTTTGGTGCATTATTTTGGCTAAAACTAGCATTGGTGCATTAAAGCGAAATTGAGCCCTTTTCCTTTCCAGCAGAGCTCAACAGCGAAACGAAACTGACTCAGTTTCATTTCCACACATTTTCTGTATACGAGTATAGAACTTATTGTTATATGAGTTGGGCCAAAATTTTCCACAGAGGAGTATATTTGTAGACACTCCAATGGACCATATGGTCCATAAATGTTTGCAGGGGATGTGAAAACACATACATTCATGCATCTTAGTACGTATACGCAAAACATATCCAACCATAACATTGCGAATGCCCTTCTTTCAGTCAACCCACCATGAAAAAATCTGCATAAATCAAAAATTGAAGTTGAGTTGAAGCGAAGGCAAACACGCATAACGCATACATACAAAGGGCATGTCAACTTCTTTCCTTTGTGCCGCATCATCAACAAGCATTTCTTGGCAACGATTGAAAAATCTGCTAATTTAATGAAATTAAAATGTGAAAAAGGAGCAAGGATTTGAACTCATGGCCTTTTGTCGTATGGCAGTGCAAGGCAGCAGCTTGCTTCATATTGAGGTAACAGGCAAATATAGAAGAACGATGGTAGATTTTGTATGGCTTGCTTCATTTCGGTTGTTGATTGTTTGACTTTTGCCGGAGTCAAAGGAATTTTTGTTGTTGTCGCTTTTGCGTCCCATTCGCAACCATGATGTTTCGTATGTGCGATTTTTGTCACCGTCGCGATGAAGCAACTTGATGGCATGAGTATGAGGGGCATGTGTGCGGTGGTATTTATGAAAAAAACGCACTTTGCTTTGTTATTATAAATAATGAAACCCGCAGTCTTTAATGTTTTGACAATGAATAATTCTTTCTTTATTAAAACTTCTTTCTTTTATACAAATTTTTGGTTATATACATTCTTATTTACTACATTATATTAAATACTCTATACTAGGTACATGTAGATATGTAAGCGCACTATGTATATCTGTAAGCGCATTCGAATTCAATCGGTCGCTCACACATATACATATGTAATAAGTATGTAAAAATGTATCGTCAGCATAAACGCTTCGATTGGACTTATTACTGCTGCGTTTGGTTATTTGTTTATATTATTACATATCTACATTATTCAAACGCGTGGGAAAAGAATTTATTAAAAAGCAATTACTTAGTTAGCGCTTGGTATACTACACCTCCTTTCCCAAAAAGAATCGTTTATACGTTTCTAATAAACGAATAAGCGATTCTATTTCATTTAATGACTTATATTTAATTGCTTTTTTTATTTATGTTTGGTAATTACTTATGTTACAAAGTTGTGGTTTATTTTACTTTTTTTTTTTCAAGTGCTCAAATTTTTATTTGTTTGTTTGTAAACCTTATTCCAATAGCTTTAGCCTATATGTATTACGATTTCCTTATTTTTACTATTTTGCTCTATGTCTCCTAACGTAAAATTTTAATTTTTGTCAATATGTTCTACATTATATGGAATCAAAGTAAAATTATTATTTTTATCGATATTTCCTACCTTAATGGGCCCTTTATATCTACTTTCCTACTTATGACCTGCTTCATTTTTGACTAATACTAAATCTCCTATGTTTATTTCCTTATACTGAACATTTATATCGTAGTTAATTTTTTGTTTTTGCTTAGATTCTTGTACTAATTTCCTAGCTTTTTGTTGTGCTAACTGTAACCTATACTTAATTTCCTTATCATAAGCCTCATGATTATATACTGGGCTAATTACATTTTCTTTTAAAAATTCGTAAGTCAAAGGTGTCTTTCCAAAAACTAGTTCAAAAGGACAATAGCCGTGAACTGTTGAAGGTGTTGTATTGCAATAATACGAAAAATATTTAAGGTACTCATTCCAATCGTCTTTGTCAATGGATATGTAGGAACGCACATATTCATTGAATGTTCTATGGCTGCGTTCAACAGTACCCAAAGTTTGATGGTGGTAGGGTGTTGAGGTTTTATGCTCTGTTTTTAAGAGCTTGCACAATTCTTCAAATAAACTATTTTTGTATTCGGTTCCCATATCCGTTATAATTGTTTTCATACAACCATAAATCAAAATTAAATGTTCAAATACAGCCTTCGCAACTGCTAGAGCATGTTGTCACATATAATAGTGACCGCATATTCATTTCCATGTATCGATTTTGGTAATGATCCTATTGTGTCAATTTGTACTATATCGAAAGCCTTTGGTGGTGTCTCCGTTATAGTCATTCGTTCATTCAGGTTTTTATTGATTTTATTTTTATTGCAGTTGATGCAATTTTTGATATATTTTCTTATGTAATTTTTCATATTATTCCAGTAATATTGTTGTCTTATTTTGCTTGACGTACGATTTATTTCTGGGTGGCCACCAAAAACAGGATCGTCGTGGTATTTATGGAGAATTTCTTTAATTTCTTTGTTATTTTTCACATGCATAACCTCCGGAGTTAATGCTATAATTAAATTTTTGAGAACTTTGGTACCAATTTCTTTGAATGTGTCTACCCGGGTATAATTATTCTTAAACGATTTGTCTCCTAAGGACAATTGTATTTTTCTAATTCCCAAATTGCCGGCTTCTTCCATAAGCCTGGCAAGAAATTGACCTAAGTCAATCTTCGCCTCAAAAATTAGGTTTTTTATATTAATTTGCTACAAATTTTCTTCCCTATTTTTTAAACATAATTTTGGAGGATCGAAAACGAGCTGGACTAGTGTCTTTACTTCACATTTAATTAGCGCTTCATATATTATTGGGTTCTCTTTGTGACTTTTTATTTCTTCATTTTTGTTACTGGAATCTTTATGATTATAATTTTTATTAGTTTCCGATCTAGTCGTAACTTTTAGTATTTTACACTCTTCTACAGATATTTGTTTTAGATCTTTGATATCTATGCGTGATAATGCATCTGCTACGTAATTCTGTTTTCCTGCTATATACTCCACCTCAAAATCATATTCTTCCAAATCCAATCTGATTCTAGTTAACTTTGATGAAGGGGTTTTCATCAAAAATAGGAATGTTAAGGGCCTATGGTCTGTCTTGTCCAAAAATTTTCTACCATAAACGTATGGTCTAAAATATGTTATGTCCCAATGAATGGCCGCCAATTCTTTTTCAATTGTTGCTTTATTAACTTCGCCTTTTGTGAACGATCTAGATGCGTAGGCAATTGCTTTCCTGCATACTCTTGGCTCAAAACTGCCCCACAAGCATAACCGCTAGCATCTGTTGTTATGCAAAATTGTTTACCGAAATCGGGATGTTGTAGAATATTAGGACTTTTTAATGCAGCTTTCAAGAAGTCAAAGGATTTTTCACAATCCTCTGTCCAATCGAAAACTACATTTTTCTTACAAAGTCTTGTTAACATTCTAGAGTACTCTGCAAAATTTGGAATGAATCTTCGGTAATAATTGCAAAATGCGACGAATCTTTTTGCTTCATCCGCATTTTTAGGGGTTGGGTAATTTTTGACAGTTTCGAACTTTCTGGGGTCTGGTAAAATTCCTTTACTTGTACATTTATGACCAAGGTATGTTACTTCCTGGCTGAAAAATAGGCATTTATCCGGATGTAATTTTAAATTATACTTCCTACAAGTTTCGAATACATCCCGCAAGTTTTTAATCATAAGCTTTTCGGAGCATCCCAATGCGACCACATCGTCCATGTACAAAAATGCTTGTGAAGGCTTTAAGCCTGCAAATGCTAATGTCATCATTTTTTGGAATGAGTTCGGGGCTACTTTAAGGCCATACGGCAATCTTTTGAAACGATAAGTACCATTATCTGCTGTAAAGGATGTGATATCCCTTGACTCTGGGCTGAGTTCTATTTGGTGAAAGTCGGACATTAAATCCAAGCATGAAAAATATTTAGCTCTTCCTAATTGATCTAGTATGTCATCAATTCTTGGCAACGGAAATTTATCTGCAGTTAGTTTTTTATTTACTTGTCTGTAGTCGACAACCATTCTCCATCTTTTTTCTTGGTGATTTGGGAGTGATTTTTTGGGTACTAATAAAATAGGACTATTAAATTCTGACATTGAAGGTTCTATTTTGTCGTCTTTAATTAATTAATTTACTTGTTTATTTATTTCGCTCTTGTGGGCTTCTGGTATTCTGTAGTTTTTTACGTAAACAGGGTTATTGTCTTTCATATGATGTTTTTGTTTGTAAAAATTATTAGTGGTAATTGGTTCTGTTTCTAATGAGAAAATTTCAATGAATTCTGCACATAGTGCATTAAGTGATTTATTTGCAAAGTGTGGAAATTTTTTATTTAATCTCTCTAAATTTTCTTTACTGTTGGCCTCTTTTTCAAATTTATTATTATTTATTATTGTATAATCGCTCAAATTTTCTGTACGTATATTGAGTCTTTGAGTGTTGCATTTTTATCTGTTGTATTTATAATTCTAACAAATGTTTCGTTTGAATTTGCTAAGGTGCTTGCAATAAAGATGCCTTCAGATAATTCTTGTTGTGGAATTAGTAGTTCAGAATTGTGATTTTTAATGTGGATTTGTCGGACTACTTTCGATCTTGCGGGAATTGATATACTGTTTATTGTTGGTTTTTAAGTCATTTGCATTATTATATTTTATGGGTAATCATATGGTCTTAATATTAGGGTGTCCCCTTCCTTTGGTAATCTAAAATGCAATTATATTTTTAATGACATCCAAATCTAGTACTCCATCACATGGAATTGGAAAATTGTCTTCTACTACATGAAATTTGTGTTTAATCAATAGGTAATCATCCTTTAGATCTGCTTTAACCGTGCCAATAGTGCTTTTAATGCCTTGACCAATTCCTTTTAAATCGGTTTTTTGTGAATTATTAATAGTGACATGACTGTCAATTTGACCCTTTTTTATAATTGAAATATCTGCTCCTGTATCGATCAGGAGGGTTGAGATAGAATCATTCAGAGTTGTCCTGGAAGATATGTAGCTATTGAGGTGTAAATTGAAAACATATAATTTTTTATTTATTGAGGTGGAGTTTGCTGGTTTTCCTGTTGGGTAACATTTCTTACATTTCTGGTGTTATTACGATTATGACGTCCAGATCTTTGGTTATTCTTCGGTTATTACTATTATTATTATTGTTGTTGCCATAATTGTTAAATGTACGCCTCTGATTTCCTCTATAATTACTATTTTGATAATTCCTGCGAAAGTTACGTCGAAAGTTATTCTTTTGGCGTATATGCAAGAGTGAATTTGGGTTGCCAGTTATTTCTGTGCAACTGTTGGTAAATTTTGATACCGCTTCGTTCATTGAGGTGAACGTTCCAGCTTGCATAATTGTTTTTACTTTGTCGTTGGAGTAGTTTTTAAAAATAGCCTTCACAACTGATTGTGTAGCATACTTGTTTGCTAACTCTGGTGTTAGTCCATCAGATATGTATGATCCTTCCAACGATTTTGTGAGCTTTTCAATCTCAGCAGTGTATTGATTTGCCGTTTTACTGCGTTGTTGGATTCACTGATTCACCCTTAATTTTTGACTTTAATCTTTGTTTAATTTCCTGAATGGAAGATTCAGTGCTTATTATGTTTCTAGCTGTCGCCCTGAATTTAGTCTTTATCATAGATACTGCGATAGCCTCGTGACTATCCTTGATTTGCTCCATGATATCAAGGGCATCGAGGAAACTGGATAGATTTTCAGATTTTCCATCGAAATCTGGTAAGATCGATGATGCAGTTTTAATGAATTCTATGTTTGTCAGTGGCATTTTGTCGCTTTCTGTTTGCGAATCTTTATCAGTGATTTCAATTTTTAAGGCTTCCCCTAAATTGTTCATTTCAATTTCCTTTTCAAATGTATTTGGAACCAATGCCTCAATGTTATATCTACCCACTGAGGATACTAATTTGTCCCTGACAATGGAAAAATATTGTTGTGCTTCTAGCTGATGATTGGCAGTCAATTTTTTGTAGACCTCTTGTATAGTCTTTCCTATGTTGTTTAATGACTATAATATTGTGTTGAGATGCTTTAACACAGTAACTCGTTGTATGGTTGTATTCTTATTAATACGCTTATAGGATTTTTCCGCCAAAGTCTTCTCTTCCACCAGTGTATTCAGAATGGTTTCCCATTTGTCCATTGAGGTATATATTTTTCCCTTGGGTTTAGACTTTGTCTAGACCATCTGCTCGGCTCATGTTTTTTTTCTTTAAAAATTTGTTGTGAGCCGAGTATAACTTGAGAAACAAATTGAGGCAAGTGCAAATTCTTAATATTATTAACAAGATTTTAATAAAATCTAGTGCCTCAGTGTGGTAAACTATTTGGATTGAATTAATTACATTAGCATTAGGCTCTTCCAATTTGGATTCTTGGCCTCCCATCGCAAAAAAAAAATTACCAATGCAAAAATTTATATTTTTTTTGTTATTTATTTATTAATAAGCCTTTTCTTAAAAGCAATTTTTGTTTTACCTAAAGTTCCGATAGATTATATTTTATTAAACCTCTCCTAGTTTCTTCTACCAATCTTGTAGGATACCTAACGTCTTCAAGGGTTGGTTCCCTAGTCATACCTATGTGCTCCCACCATTTTTTCAACCACACAAAAAGTTTTTTTTTCCTTACAGTAATCTTTTAAATTTCTTTTTTTTTTTCTAAGTGCCTCGAGTGTATTTTCAAACTCTAAATTATCAATCGCACAGTTGATAGCCTCGTAATCAAGGTCATCGGGCAATGCGCTCTCTTCTTTTTGTAATTCAGAATTCTATCTATGTTCATGTTAAAAAAAATCGAATTTTTAGCTTTCTAATAAATTTTTATGTTATCTGCCTTTTATTTTTCTAATCTCGTTTTTCAAACGGATCCTTTTCTCCGTGCTGGAGTTAAATTAATTTTTTGGTATAAAATTGCTACTGCTCTATTAAGGTTAAATCTTTTTCCTCCTCTCTTTCTCTTGCTCCTAGTAGGCTTTGGAATAATTGGTTCCTCTACTCTTGGTGGTTTAATCCTACCCCTATATTCTTCTACAGTAATTGGCTTAGGGCCCTGCCTAATTTGTTCTATTTTTTCCAAAGTCAAATTAGCTAGATTGTTAAATACTCTGTCAAATTCCCTTTGATCCTTTATTTCCTCCTCTTGTGACATAATAGAGGAGAGGATAAAAAAAAATAGTATTCTTTTTCAAATTTTATCGGAAGGAAAAAAAAATAATTTGTTTTAACAGCAGGAATATAATTCCTGCTCGTCAATAGGCTGCCGTTAGGCTGTCCAGAAGTTTTAATTTTAGCTAATTATACTTAATCTAAATTTCTTAACGCCTTGCATGCCAATGTATTCCACCTCGCTTATGCTTATGCTTCAGTGGGTCAGGTCCGACTCAATGTGATCTCTCTATTTTCAAACGTGCTTGCATGCCAATGTATTCCACCTCGTTTATGCTTATCCTTCAGTGGGTCAGGTCCGACTCAATGTGATCTCTCTATTTTCAAACGTGCTGTTTCGGTAATATTTTTATGATTTTTCCATCTTGACTACTTGGGTTTGTGACGACCTAATGCTGCGCGTCCTTAAATATCGCTGGCTGAATTTACTTAGTATGTTGTTGACTTTTTAAACTGTTGCGGAGTTGCGTTAAATTAAGAAAATGTTTACTGCTGGGCTTCCAGCTTGGCATTTGCCCAATATGATCTTCGGCTGAGTAATCAGCCAGTAATGTCATAGGCAAGATCGCCATATAAATAATGAAACCCGCAGTCTTTAATGTTTTGACAATGAATAATTCTTTCTTTATTAAAACTTCTTTAATTTATACAAATTTTTGGTTATATACATTCTAATGTACTACATTATATTAAATACTCTATACTAGGTACATGTAAATATGTAAGCGCATTCGAATTCAATCGGTCGCTCACACATATACATATGTAATAAGTATGTAAAAATGTATCGTCAGCATAAACGCTTCGATTGGACTTATTACTGCTGAGTTTGGTTATTTGTTTATATTATTACATATCTACATTATTCAAAATCGTGGGAAAAGAATTTATTAAAAAGCAATTGCTTAGTTAGCGCTTGGTATACTACATTATACGGCGCTTGCGTCTATGAATGAAAATGTTATTGTTGTATTCGATTTGAGTTTTGTACTTTTGACGACAGAAGCAAAGAATAATTTCGAGGGATGGAGTAATGGAAGTATGTATGTATACGTTTACTTGCAATTAATGTGTTTGTACATGTACATATTTACAGATTTCTTGACATCCCTGCCAACCAGCACTGGGTAAAAAACTAGATAATTTGAACAAGCATTTGCTGAATAGTGGTTAAAAAACTGGTGAACAGCATAGGCATTTTATTAAAGAGAGTGCAGATTTTACCCACTTTTTCCGTGATCTTGCTGTCCTGTTTCACCCATTCAGTTTAGCCCATAAAGAAAACATATAACTGTCCTTTTCTAATTTCTCTCGTCAGATGGACACAGGGTTGCATTTTTTTTAAAAGGCGAATTCATACTTACATATAATTCGCTTCCATATTTAAAATTAAAAACAGTTGTTTGCTATTTAAAAAAAAATTTATAAATTTATTTATTTTAAAAATATGATTACAAATATTTATATATCTAATTAAAAATTATATATTTTGATCGATTTATATCTAAAATTTTACAATTTATTATTGTAACTAATTATTTGTATTTAATAATTACAATATCGAAATTTTAAATTAATTTAAATTCTAAATTCCGCAAACATGATCTGAAAATATAAAAAATGAGATATTAGAAAATAATGTAACATTAAAAATTCATAAAATAATAATAATAGAAATTAAAAATTTAGTTAAAATGTAAAATTCGGTTATAGGAATTTGACAACTGAAAAAAATTTTAAGCAAAAGTTTTAACAATTTTACAATTTCATAACCATTATCTTTATTTTGATACAAATTAAAATTTTTTTCAACACTGAAAAAAGGAGTGTATTATACCAAGAAACTTGCACTTTTTACTTTAAATTTGCTTACACAGTGCATTTATTTACCTGGAAATAAATTTAGTAATTATGAATAACAGCGGCTTTTGTTTAAAATTATTCAAAATGTTTGGAGTTCCTTTCCAAAATAAGTGTAATTGATGTGTATTTCATTGATAGTTGCTGTGCTTTAAAAAAATGGCTCTGGGCCAGACCAACACCGATTTTGACTTGCATAGTATATTCACGCAATACTTTTTATTTATTTAATTTGCTTGCATTTTTATTGTTATTTTATAGATTATTTCACGAAGCACGATAAAGCCAAGCATTTGTAGTTTGTTTATTGGCAATATACAGAAGGACTCCCTGTACATACATATGTATGAAAAAGTACAACTTTAAATATTAATAACTTTTCAACTATTTAAACTATTTTGAAAAAAATGCACATCATATTATTTAAACAAAAGCCACTGTTCTCATTATCACCGTCACATAATAATAATTTTTAAAAACAACTACTCACTGTATATGCGTAATTGAAAATCCTCGAATTCTGCGGTAAACAAATCTGCAATGAAAGAAAAATTGTATATGAGCATAAATTATTGCCTTTAAGATCACAGTTTTATAATAATACTTACTTGTGTTGACTTCTCTATGAATTTGAACGCCTGGGAAATCTGAAATGAAAATGATATTAATAATTTAAATAATTTTAATAATTTCTTTGAATTTCTTGCCGCTAACTTCAGCACAGCACAATGGTATGTATTCGTTTGAAGTAATACCATTTCATGTGAGTTTTCAAGATGGTTGTGATCACTGTTATCGGCTTTTGTCTTCTATCTCACATTCGCTTCGCATATCCGCCACAATATGCAATTCTGCATTTAAAATAGTAAGTTTATTTGGATTTGTGAGGTTCATACAATATTAAATACAAAATTATATGAAAATTCGATTTTAAAATACTGCAATTATTCGTAGAAAAATTCTTCAGTTTTTTTGCTAGAGTAATTAAGAAACAGTGATAAGTCTTTAAAATTTTATATTAACAGATGTTTACTAAATACACCATATTAACAATTAAATTGGTACATGATAGTTCGAACGGCAACCATGACTCTGAGAATGAATTCGCTTCATGTGAGAACTTTAAAAAATCCTATGTTTATTCTTTGCTTTCTCTAACACACGCAGTTCTTAATAGAATACAAATTATTATTAGATTCGCTGTTCTAGCAGGACTAAGTTAAGGAAATTTATTTCTCTATTCGATCACAAAACTTGTAAATGTGTTCGTAAGAAGATAAAAATGTGTGAATGTGTGGGTAAAAGTGGTTAGTCGTGGTTGGCAGGGATAGGTCATTATGTTTGATAGTGTATGTACATATGACATTATACATATATATGTAAAGTAGTTTTAGATAAAAGCATATTTTCATACATACATATGTCTATTACGGGATATCAAATTTTAAATTGAAACTTTAGAATACAATATCAGCATATATTGAGAGTAAACATGAAATATTTTCTATCAAATAATATAGAAATTTAAAAATGGTATGAAATATATTGATAAAATTTCATAATTTCATCCATAACCCAATTTTTTTTAATATAATATAAACAATACTTTCCTTTATTTGTAAAGAAGCCGAAGATCCTTTATCTAAAGCTAACATACACCAATGTCAGCTGGAGACAGGAAATTTACATTTTTTTCCTCATCAATGTTATGCACCAATACCAAACTGTGTTAATAACAGCATGGTAATTTTTTTTAAAGCCGAAGCAGTAGTATGTATGAAATAAAAAATAATAATTTTTATTTCAACTGAGACCCAATTTGTTGCTGAAATTCCGAATGACAACACTGAAATTAGTCTCAGTCATGAATATAAAAATCCTTCTTTTTCATGTGTTACTCACACGAGTGAGGGTCGGTTAATACTGCCAAGAAGAATTGGTGCAGCATTTGACTCAACTGGAGAGATTGTTTTAGTGCACTAATGGATATTGCTAACCAAAGACTACGTTAAGAATCGAGTGTATAAAGCAGAGTATAATAATATATATATATATAATAATACTTACTTGTGTTGACTTCTCTATGAATTTGAACGCCTGGGAAATCTGAAATGAAAATGATATTAATAATTTAAATAATTTTAATAATTTCTTTGAATTTCTTGCCGCTAACTTCAGCACAGCACAATGGTATGTATTCGTTTGAAGTAATACCATTTCATGTGAGTTTTCAAGATGGTTGTGATCACTGTTATCGGCTTTTGTCTTCTATCTCACATTCGCTTCGCATATCCGCCACAATATGCAATTCTGCATTTAAAATAGTAAGTTTATTTGGATTTGTGAGGTTCATACAATATTAAATACAAAATTATATGAAAATTCGATTTTAAAATACTGCAATTATTCGTAGAAAAATTCTTCAGTTTTTTTGCTAGAGTAATTAAGAAACAGTGATAAGTCTTTAAAATTTTATATTAACAGATGTTTACTAAATACACCATATTAACAATTAAATTGGTACATGATAGTTCGAACGGCAACCATGACTCTGAGAATGAATTCGCTTCATGTGAGAACTTTAAAAATCCTATGTTTATTCTTTGCTTTCTCTAACACACGCAGTTCTTAATAGAATACAAATTATTATTAGATTCGCTGTTCTAGCAGGACTAAGTTAAGGAAATTTATTTCTCTATTCGATCACAAAACTTGTAAATGTGTTCGTAAGAAGATAAAAATGTGTGAATGTGTGGGTAAAAGTGGTTAGTCGTGGTTGGCAGGGATAGGTCATTATGTTTGATAGTGTATGTACATATGACATTATACATATATATGTAAAGTAGTTTTAGATAAAAGCATATTTTCATACATACATATGTCTATTACGGGATATCAAATTTTAAATTGAAACTTTAGAATACAATATCAGCATATATTGAGAGTAAACATGAAATATTTTCTATCAAATAATATAGAAATTTAAAAATGGTATGAAATATATTGATAAAATTTCATAATTTCATCCATAACCCAATTTTTTTTAATATAATATAAACAATACTTTCCTTTATTTGTAAAGAAGCCGAAGATCCTTTATCTAAAGCTAACATACACCAATGTCAGCTGGAGACAGGAAATTTACATTTTTTTCCTCATCAATGTTATGCACCAATACCAAACTGTGTTAATAACAGCATGGTAATTTTTTTTAAAGCCGAAGCAGTAGTATGTATGAAATAAAAAATAATAATTTTTATTTCAACTGAGACCCAATTTGTTGCTGAAATTCCGAATGACAACACTGAAATTAGTCTCAGTCATGAATATAAAAATCCTTCTTTTTCATGTGTTACTCACACGAGTGAGGGTCGGTTAATACTGCCAAGAAGAATTGGTGCAGCATTTGACTCAACTGGAGAGATTGTTTTAGTGCACTAATGGATATTGCTAACCAAAGACTACGTTAAGAATCGAGTGTATAAAGCAGAGTACAGAGGAGTATGGAAATTCTTGTTAATTTTTTACTCTTGGTGCACTTTTTCGCACCCCTAGATGTACGCTTTGCTGAGATTTTGAATGTAAAATTTAATATTTTATGACGACTTTTGCTTGAAAAGCTTTGTATTTATTTATTTTTAGTTTTAAGTAATTTTTATAAAAAAAGCCTCTGGAAGAACCGAACACCCCAAAAAATCAGTTAACGTCTTGTTCATGTGGTGTGGAAAACGATAAAGAGTATAAATCTCTTTTAACTTTCATAAAAACATTAAATGAGAAAAACTAAAAGATTTAACTACCTACAATATTACACAAAAAAGCGAGTAAATAATTGTTATATTTTATTCAAAGAAATAACCAATAAGTTTTCTTAAATCTTTTAATTTTTATTTACTGAAAAGATTTTAAATTTCGCCGTCAGCGTTATGACTTTTTCATCGCCACCGACCTCTTCAAGTGCTTCTGTGATTTTTCCTTCTACTAATTCGTCTTCTACATACCACGATTCTTAAATATCAGATCAAATGTATTGAATTCGCCTTGGCACATAACCCCGGTAGATCATGCAACATGTCATAGATATACTTACATATTCATATACAATGCATACCTGTTGCTTACTCTCTATTCTCTTTTTGTATTGCCTTTTATGCATAATAATTGCATAATATTGATTTGAATGTCAGAAATTCTTTGTGTGCATTGATTTCGGTATACACATTGATCTCTTTGAATGTATGTGTCTTCAACTTCAGACCAACTTGATTTCTGATTTTTGTAAAGTTTGTCATCGTCACGAAGAAAATGCTTGTTGATGACGGGTAGAAGACGTAAGGGCCTGCGCATTTTTAAGAGTGTTAAAATGCGTGTGTTTTCACATCGTCGTCCGCACATGAATTTCTGATTCTTACATTTTTGTTCGCTGAAACAGCTGAGTGTAGCAGGCGGGAGTAAGGGAAAAGGAATCGCAAAATTCTTTGTGTGTATTTTTTTGTATACACATAGGCACATTTGAATGTATGAGTTTGCTTTTTAATTTTATGGTCATTGACACATGGATTTTTTATTATCAAAGAATATATTGCCTTTAAATGGTATGAATAACACATGTGATTACTATGTACTGTGTACATATGCACATACATAAATATAATATATTACAAATAAATATCGATATGATTTCATTAATGTGATTTAACGAAATAGCATAATTTATATCAAATGCATTATCTTTTTCAAAATATTGTAAAATACCTACATATATATGTACGTATGTATACGCATAAATAAATCAAAATTTCATTTCATTCCTATGTACAAACGTACATCTTGTGCCTACAAGGTTTCTAGAATACAGTTTACGCCAACCGTGAATGACACGAAAACAATTTCAACTTGATTCAAATTCTTATTTAAATAAAAAAGAATGTGCAGTCTAGGCCAATTATGCAGACATATTTTCAAATTTTTGGCAACTCACAAAATTGTTTCCATTTCGTCATTAAACACATGATTCTGCTCTTGTCGTAACCTAATATACTCTAAAAGCTTTGATGTACCCACATATTTATTTATATACATTCATATGTATGTACGCAATTTCAATGGTTTCTTTTAAAGCGAATACCGGTAGAATCTGTCCATATATAAAAAAAAAACTAAATAAAGAAGAAATAAGATGCTATTTCTATTTTTTCTTGGGATAAATACACAATTATGCAGGCGGAAAGTAACTGAATGAGTTTTGCAGATTGTAGCGAGGTACCTCAGAATTAATATTTGCTACTTTTTACTGACGCAGAACAAAGTATTGACAAAATTCTTTATTTCGATAATTTTTTAATCTTTTTATCTCAATTTTTTTTGGTAGTACCCATTCGAAAGCTGTTCGCTGTAACAATTTTTTTAGAATTGGTTCGAAAAAATAAAATAAACAATTAGAATCAATTAATTTTTTCGATTTTTTTAATTTTCTCTATATTTTTGATAAAAATGATATGTAATGATTGCTTACAGAAATTGAAATAAATTCGTATTGTTTTCAAAACTTTTTGAATGTTATTGCTTTTTCTTTTCTGCTGTAAGGAAGTAACATTTTTCTTTATGCGCAGTCTGCTAAATTTTCCATCAATAACATTTTTTCTTTATGTTGAACTTTCAATTCTGTGAGCTAATTTTAAGAGAGCTTGGAATTCCTTACCCGTATTTTCTGATTCTGTTAAAGAGGTAGTATAAATAAATTCTGCCATTCATTTGTAAATTCTCGTTATTATGCTGTTACGATCTTGCTGATTCCCTCGATGATTTCCCAAATCTTTCGGGTACGATCTCTGGATTTTTAAATAAAAATCGCCAACTTAATTTACAGTCTCTTTATTTATAAAGGCTTATTTAATGTCCTTTTATTATTCAGTAATTCACAATTCAATGCAATTAACTTTTCTATTTACAATCACTTGTATAAAACTTCACAATGTACTGTTTTTAATTACTTTACTGTAATGTAATCTCCAACGCGTTTACTTCACGACTGAATGATTTGGCAGCTGAATGTCGCTCTTATATAGTAGTCGGCCGCTCGCAACCAACCGTCTAGAATAATCGAGGCGTTCTCGCTAACGAATAATCGAAGCGTTCTCGCTAACGAATGTTCGCGTTTCTCGCTATAGAACCTGCCAGCTATCGGCTTCTCTCTTTCATCTGTCATTCGCTTTGCTTTTGCGCCACAATACGTTATTTGATTGTCCATCAACGCGATAGTTAAAGTCTTGGTTCTTTTGTTCACTTTGAGCATCTTTGTTTTTTTGGACTCTTTAAAAACCAAAAAAAATCTAAAAACCAAGCAAAAATTTTTAATGTACGAAATATTAATATATCTTTTACGTACCAGCACTTATAAAACTTGTTGAGAAATATGAATATGTGAAATTCACGCCGACAAGGTGGCTTTTTGTATACTACTTTTTTCTTAATCAATTTTTGTTCACTACTTACGCAAAAAGTCAGAATGAAAAAAGCAAATATCACAGTTATATGAATACAATACAAAAGCATTGAAAAAATATTATAATAGGGATCATAATTTCCATCGAAAAAATATGAAATATATTAATTTAATGGAAGTTGTGTGGAAAACTTTGAGATATTAAACAAACCATCAAAATAATCCTATGCCTCATGCTGTAGGTGCACTTTTCAAATGCAAAGGCGCTCTCAGCTGGTAGCTGATTTCGGCAAATCAGATTATAGTTCCCATACTCCTCAATACTCTGGTGTAATGTATATAATATACGATGTTCAAAAACTAAAAAAATCTTTAGGACAATTATTTTTACGAAAACAGAAATTAATAAATTAATACTAAAGAAGACTCACCAACAAATAAGAAAATATACCAAGATATTAACTAAATAAATATTGTGTCACCTTTTATGTAATAAAAATGTAACTATTAGTCCTTTTAATTCACAGGTAACCAATAATGATAAAAAAATACATTTACCTTTGAAAATGTATGCGAATTGACCGTTGAGCACAAAAAAATTATATTATAATGGACAGTAAATACATCTTAAATTTTTTCAACTTTCACTAACACAATCACGATTATACTCAAAGAACACATCCTAATGCTAGAGAAGTTTTTCCAATCGATATTTGGATATTTATATGTATGTAAAAAAAAAAAAAACGAACGCATGTACACAAAAAAATTACTGCTATGATGCGATCAGTTTCAAAAGTTTTTCGTGTCAGGAGGTAAGAAATTTATATTGTTAATTTTAACCGAAATATTTATTAATTATTTCGTTTTTTAATCAAACAGAGACTCGACGCTTATTCTAATACATATATGTATTTTGCAGAACCAGAAGATTGAACAGCTCCAGGATTGTAAATTCTGACCAAGAAATATAAAATATAGCTGAATATTAAAGTGATTGAAAGTTTCTTTAAACGTATTGTTACGATTTCGCTAGATTATATTGGTCGCCAACTATGTTTGTAGTTTCCTAATTATAAGGAATTCACTCAATGTTAATTTATTACTCAATAACTAACAATTCACTTCGCTATTTATAACCACTCTAATTACATCTTTCTCAGTGTAAGATATTTACCGAGTTCACTTTAGGACTGATTGGTTCTGCAGTTGTGCTTCGCCTTTATATACTAAATCGACTGTTCATTTCTTAGAGCAGCTATTTATCCGAATGATCTGAAATTTGAATATCTTATTCAGTACACTAAAATCTATGTCCTATCGAAATTCAAAAATCCGCTATTTAGTATTTTTTTATAATAAGTGCAGATATGCACAAGAGAATAAATTTCCTGCGCCACCCACGTCCACTTTTTTAGAAGATCAGGACCAATTTTAAAAAATTAAACTTTTTTTTAATAATTATCTTTTTTTTTTGTATTCAACATAATTTGCAAAATATACCTACAAAGTTTAAATATTATTGTTTAATGTTATCTCCTTTAAAAAAAAAATAAAATGCCTGAACACCATCTTCCTTTACATTATTGTACAATAATATGCAATTGTATAACCAAATGAATTTCATATGTGCCTAATGACAATGCTGATTTCAAAGTGTTTAGTTTTATTAGTGTGTTAACTTGAAGCTTGATTATTTTTTTTATTTAATTTACATATTCTGAATTTTTTTTTATAGTTTTGTTATGTCTGTGTCAGGCGTACGCATATGCATATGCTATGTGCCGAATGACAATTTTGTTTGCAAGTATTTTCTTTTATTAATTATTTAACATAAATTCGTTATTTGTATTTTAAAAGAAAGTCCGCTTAATAATTTTTGAGTCCATGTAATTTACTTTAAAAAAATTTACATATTTTCCCTAATATTGTTATACTTGAGGCATATTCATATTTGCCGAAGGGCAATGTTGTTTACAAAGTGTTTTTTTTTTTTAATAATTGTTTAACATTTTTTGTTAAATGTATTTTAAAAGGAAGCTCATATATATATTAAGTAGTTCTATCTTTAAAATAAAATAAAAACACTTTATACAGCTTATAAAGTCCATCTTTCATTACACGTTTTTATAAATATCTTTGTTTTGAATCTTTCCTAACAAATTTCTTATTTTTTTTAGATTTCAACTAACTTGCCGTTGCAATCAATAGGACATTTGAGCACAAATTTCAGCCACAACCAATTCAAATGTGAATCAAAGTTTCCGTTAGAAACTGGTGGCAAAAGTTTTATCAATGTTAAATGGAGTCAACGTTTCTGTATTACATATGTCTCCATAGAGTGTGACATAGAAAATATTTTGCATATTGTTATAAGTTATTTTGCTGTAATGAATAGGTTTTTTTATAAACTTTTTATAATTAGCTACTGACACTACATAAAAAAATTAGAAGATCAAGATATATTATAGTGTGATATATTATATGTGATAGATATGAAATAGTGTGACCGATTGCTCAGCATAATCGATACCGGTAATGGTTTACTTTTATTTGATTTTTATTAGGACTGAAATAATTAATAATTTTTTAATGAATAAAAAAATTGATTTTCATAGTTTTTAGCAAAACATATTTTCATTCAATGCTTGAGAATTGATGTTGGTGATTTAAATAAAGAGCAAATAATTTATTTTGTTTTTTAACCTCTAATTTTGTTTTATTACAAAGATATATATTTTGGCGAAAATGTGAAGCAAATGACAGATGAAAGAGAAATAGTACATTGTGAAAGTGGTAATACAAGTGGTTGTAAATAGTGAAGTGAATTGTGAATTACTGAGCAATAAAATAACATTTAATAAATTCTTTATAAAATAAGAAACTGCAAACAAAGTTTGTGACTTATATTTAACAATCCAGTGATTGGACTCGAAGGATTTGCCAAATCCTCGATCTAACATAGCTGAATTGTAACAATATAATGCTGATCGCACATAAATTTCCTAATGAATTAAAAGAGTATGCTAATTTCTACTGAAGTTCAGTGAGAAGGTGTTTTTTGGGAGGTACGTATAAATGCACATATGTATATACCCACATGAGTAACGAAATCTCAAAGCCAGTAAGTCGTTTTTAAACTAATTAATATTTTGTACATACAAATGGATGTGTACCTATTAATAAAAGTACCTCATGTGTACGTGGAAGTAAATGTTTTCACGTGAACAGAAGCGGCGATGGTTGCAAGTTTAACTTATGGGTGATGAGGATTCAGTGACACCATGTGAATCCATAAAAATATCAATGTAACATTATATAAAACAAACCTATAATATATTTTCATAAATAAATGTATTTTATTTCTGTATTTGAATTCTGTACATATATATATGAATGTATATAAGTTTTATTTACATCATAAAAGTTTCAACTGCAGCCTATTCTGTTATCTAATTCTAATTAGAAAAAGGTGGAAGTTCCACCCCAGTTTTTTTATTTTATGAATAAATAAATATTTCGTAATTTTAAATTAAAATGCCGTTCGAAAGGAAGTGTATTTTACCCCATTGTGGAAATAACACAATCGGTAGACGCGATATTAGCCTTTTCGCGTTACCTAAAAGTGAAGAAATGCGGTCCAAATGGAAAAAAATCTGCGGCTGGAGAAACAAGTCCCAAAGACTGTTTTCATCTACGAAATTCATTTGAGAAAAATGCAATAGAGCAGGGTCAATTGAAAAAGAATTCGATCCCCACCATTAATTTGGGTAAGCAATTTGTATAATAATTGTAATTTAGATACATAGATATGTGCTTACGTACCGGTTACCTTAATCAATAAGTTTGAACACCTTAATTAATGGTACCATATTAGATATTACTATATAGGTTCAAATGTAATAAGGTAAGGAGTATGAACATATTGTTACGATCTTGCTGATTAAACCTCGATGATTTCTCAAATCCTTCGGGTACGATCTCTGGATTATTAAATAAAAATCGCCCACATAATTTGCAGTCTCTTTATTTATAAAGACTCTATTTAATGTCGTTTTATTACTCAGTAATTAACAATTCAATTACAATTTACTTTACTATTTACAATCACTTATATACAACTTTCACAATGTACTGTTTATTACTTTACTGTAATGTAATCTCCAACACGTTTACTTTACGACTGATTACCTTTGAAGTCGTGTGTCGCCCTTATATACTTGTTTGCTGCTTGAAAACGAAACCCTGAAATAATCGAGTCGTTATCGTTACGATAACGTCTCGTTTTACGCTCTAGAACATGCCAGTTGTCGGCTCCTCTCTTTCATCTGTCATTCGCTTCGCATTTTCTCCACAATATGTACATGTACAGATACAATTTACCAGCATTCCTTTCCTCTGAAGAGTGGCCCTCTGGCAATCCTGTTTTGAACCCGCTGGATTTCAAATTGTGGACACTTTTAGAGGACATGGTTTGCCACAGAAGATACCCCGACATTTAATCTCTTAAGACAGCTTTGATTCGTGCTGTGGCCAATTTCCCAATGGAGGAGGTACGTGCGGCTATTGATGATTGGCCAGTCCGACTTAAGGCGTGCGTGAAGGCCAAAGGCGGGCATTTCGAATGAATACTGCCTTTTTGTATACAATATATATCAATAAATATGTAAAAAAAATTGGTCCAAAAACATTCATAATTTTTTATTTTATAGCATAAAATGTGTGTAACAGTATTTATGTCCCTACTAAGTATAATCATTAGGAATTGTTGAGACTTATTATCAGTGGCTAATGTACTTATATATGTATATATATGTATGTAATATGCGAGTATTTTTTATATCTACTAAGAATCATCATTTCTATTTGATTTTATAATTTTAATTTTTAATAATAATATATCTTTTACGTACCAGCACTTATAAAACTTGTTGAGAAATATGAATATGTGAAATTCACGCCGACAAGGTGGCTTTTTGTATACTACTTTTTTCTTGATCAATTTTTGTTCACTACTTACACAAAAAGTCAGAATGAAAAATGCAAATATCACAGTTATATGAATACAATACAAAAGCATTGAAAAAATATTATAATGGGGATCATAATTTCCATCGAAAAAATATGAAATATATTAATTTAATGGAAGTTGTGTGGAAAACTTTGAGATATTAAACAAACCATCAAAATAACCCTATGCCTCATGCTGTAGGTGCACTTTTCAAATGCAAAGGCGCTCTCAGCTGGTAGCTGATTTCGGCAAATCAGATTATAGTTCCCATACTCCTCAATACTCTGGTGTAATGTATATAATATACGATGTTCAAAAACTTAAAAAATCTTTAGGACAATTATTTTTACGAAAACAAAAATTAATAAATTAATACTAAAGAAGACTCACCAACAAATAAGAAAATATACCAAGATATTAACTAAATAAATATTGTTTCACCTTTTATGTAATAAAAATGTAACTATTAGACCTTTTAATTCACAGGTAACCAATAATGATAAAAAAATACATTTACCTTTGAAAATGTATGCGAATTGACCGTAGAGCACAAAAAATTTATATTATAATGGACAGTAAATACATCTTAAATTTTTTCAACTTTCACTAACACAATCACGATTATACTCAAAGAACACATCCTAATGCTAGAGAAGTTTTTCCAATCGATATTTGGATATTTATATGTATGTAAAAAAAAAAACGAACGCATGTACACAAAAAAATTACTGCTATGATGCGATCAGTTTCAAAAGTTTTTCGTGTCAGGAGGTAAGAAATTTATATTGTTAATTTTAACCGAAATATTTATTAATTATTTCGTTTTTTAATCAAACAGAGACTCGACGCTTATTCTAATACATATATGTATTTTGCAGAACCAGAAGATTGAACAGCTCCAGGATTGTAAATTCTGACCAAGAAATATAAAATATAGCTGAATATTAAAGTGATTGAAACTATGGCCAAAGTTTCTTTAAACGTATTGTTACGATTTCGCTAGATTATATTGGTCGCCAACTATGTTTGTAGTTTCCTAATTATAAGGAATTCACTCAATGTTAATTTATTACTCAATAACTAACAATTCACTTCACTATTTATAACCACTCTTATTACAACTTTCTCAATGTAAGATATTTACCGAGTTCACTTTAGGACTGATTGGTTCTGCAGTTGTGCTTCGCCTTTATATACTAAATCGACTGTTCATCCAAGAGCCTGTAATGATCGAAATGTTCTCGATAGAATTAAAAAAAAATGATTTTTTTTATTATTTCGAAATCATAGTCTTTTAAGAATATTCTGTTAAAATTTTATTATGATATCTACAGTATTTTGGTTCGATAGGTCCTTAGGCAGTTAACAGCCGACCACTCGGCCTCATACACTTCAAACTTTAAACTCGATTTTCTTAGAGCAGCTATTTATCCGAATGATCTGAAATTTGAATATGTTATTCAGTACACTAAAATCTATGTCCTATCGAAATTCAAAAATCCGCTATTTAGTCTTTTTTATAATAAGTGCAGATATGCACAAGAGAATAAATTTCCTGCGCCACCCACGTCCACTTTTTTAGAAGATCAGGACCAATTTTAAAAAATTAAACTTTTTTTTAATAATTATCTTATTTTTTTGTATTCAACATAAGTTGCAAAATATACCTACAAAGTTTAAATATTATTGTTTAATGTTATTGTATAACCAAATGAATTTCATATGTGCCTAATGACAATGCTGATTTCAAAGTGTTTAGTTTTATTAGTGTGTTAACTTGAAGCTTGATTATTTTTTTTATTTAATTTACATATTCTGAATTTTTTTTATAGTTTTGTTATGTCTGTGTCAGGCGTACGCATATGCATATGCTATGTGCCGAATGACAATTTTGTTTGCAAGTATTTTCTTTTATTAATTATTTAACATAAATTCGTTATTTGTATTTTAAAAGAAAGTCCGCTTAATAATTTTTGAGTCCATGTAATTTACTTTAAAAAAATTTACATATTTTCCCTAATATTGTTATACTTGAGGCATATTCATATTTGCCGAAGGACAATGTTGTTTAAAAAGTGTTTTTTTTTAATAATTATTTAACATTTTTTGTTAAATGTATTTTAAAAGGAAGCTCATATATATATTTAAGTAGTTCATATATCTTTCAGTAATCTGACAATCTATCTTTAAAATAAAATAAAAACACTTTATACAGCTTATAAAGTCCATCTTTCATTACACGTTTTTATAAATATCTTTGTTTTGAATCTTTCCTAACAAATTTCTTATTTTTTTTAGATTTCAACTAACTTGCCGTTGCGATCAATAGGACATTTGAGCACAAATTTCAGCCACAACCAATTCAAATGTGAATCAAAGTTTCCGTTATAAACTGGTGGCAAAAGTTTTATCAATGTTAAATGGAGTCAACGTTTCTGTACTACATATGTCTCCATAGAGTGTGACATAGAAAATATTTTGCATATTGTTATAAGTTATTTTGCTGTAATGAATAGATGTTTTTCTATAAACTTTTTATAATTAGCTACTGACACTGCATAAAAAAATTAGAAGATCAAGATATATTATATATTTGTGCCAGCGAAAGTCGAATGACAACTTTAAATTCTCTGCAATAGTGTGACCGATTGCTCAGCATAATCGATACCGGTAATGGTTTACTTTTATTTGAATTTTATTAGGACTGAAATAATTAATAATTTTTTAATGAATAAAAAATTGATTTTCATAGTTTTTAGCAAAACATATTTTCATTCAATGCTTTCAATGAATTGATGTTGGTGATTTAAATAAAGAGCAAATAATTTATTTTGTTTTTTAACCTCTAATTTTGTTTTATTACAAAGATATATATTTTGGCGAAAATGTGAAGCAAATGACAGATGAAAGAGAAATAGTACATTGTGAAAGTGGTAATACAAGTGGTTGTAAATAGTGAAGTGAATTGTGAATTACTGAGCAATAAAAGAACATTTAATAAATTCTTTATAAAATAAGTAACTGCAAACAAAGTTTGTGACTTATATTTAACAATCCAGTGATTGGACTCGAAGGATTTGCCAAATCCTCGATCTAACATAGCTGAATTGTAACAATATAATGCTGATCGCACATAAATTTCCTAATGAATTAAAAGAGTATGCTAATTTCTACTGAAGTTCAGTGAGAAGGTGTTTTTTGGGAGGTACGTATAAATGCACATATGTATATACCCACATGAGTAACGAAATCTCAAAGCCAGTAAGTCGTTTTTAAACTAATTAATATTTTGTACATACAAATGGATGTGTACCTATTAATAAAAGTACCTCATGTGTGCGTGGAAGTAAATGTTTTCACGTGAACAGAAGCGGCGATGGTTGCAAGTTTAACTTATGGGTGATGAGGATTCAGTGACACCATGTGAATCCATAAAAATATCAATGTAACATTATATAAAACAAACCTATAATATATTTTCATAAATAAATGTATTTTATTTCTGTATTTGAATTCTGTACATATATATATGAATGTATATAAGTTTTATTTACATCATAAAAGTTTCAACTGCAGCCTATTCTGTTATCTAATTCTAATTAGAAAAAGGTGGAAGTTCCACCCCAGTTTTTTTATTTTATGAATAAATAAATATTTCGTAATTTTAAATTAAAATGCCGTTCGAAAGGAAGTGTATTTTACCCCATTGTGGAAATAACACAATCGGTAGACGCGATATTAGCCTTTTCGCGTTACCTAAAAGTGAAGAAATGCGGTCCAAATGGAAAAAAATCTGCGGCTGGAGAAACAAGTCCCAAAGACTGTTTTCATCTACGAAATTCATTTGAGAAAAATGCAATAGAGCAGGGTCAATTGAAAAAGAATTCGATCCCCACTATTAATTTGGGTAAGCAATTTGTATAATAATTGTAATTTAGATACATAGATATGTGCTTACGTACCGGTTACCTTAATCAATAAGTTTGAACACCTTAATTAATGGTACCATATTAGATATTACTATATAGGTTCAAATGTAATAAGGTAAGGAATATGAACATATTGTTACGATCCTGCTGATTAAACCTCGATGATTTCTCAAATCCTTCGGGTACGATCTCTGGATTATTAAATAAAAATCGCCCACATAATTTGCAGTCTCTTTATTTATAAAGACTCTATTTAATGTCGTTTTATTACTCAGTAATTAACAATTCAATTACAATTTACTTTACTATTTACAATCACTTATATACAACTTTCACAATGTACTGTTTATTATTTTACTGTAATGTAATCTCCAACACGTTTACTTTACGACTGATTACCTTTGAAGTCGTGTGTCGCCCTTATATACTTGTTTGCTGCTTGAAAACGAAACCCTGGAATAATCAAGTAGTTATCGTTACGATAACGTCTCGTTTAACGCTCTAGAACATGCCAGTTGTCGGCTCCTCTCTTTCATCTGTCATTCGCTTCGCATTTTCGCCACAATATGTGCATGTACAGATACAATTTACCAGCATTCCTTTCCTCTGAAGAGTGGCCCTCTGGCAATGTTTTGAACCCGCTGGATTTCAAATTGTGGACACTTTTAGAGGAAATGGTTTGCCACAGAAGATACCCCAACATTTAATCTCTTAAGCTTTGATTCGTGCTGTGGCCAATTTCCCAATGGAGGAGGTGCGTGCGGCTATTGATGATTGGCCAGTCCGACTTAAGGCGTGCGTGAAGGCCAAAGACGGGCATTTCGAATGAATACTGCTTTTTTGTATACAATATATATCAATAAATATGTAAAAAAAAATTGGTCCAAAAACATTCATAATTTTTTATTTTATAGCATAAAATGTGTGTAACAGTATTTATGTCCCTACTAAGTATAATCATTAGGAATTGTTGAGACTTATTATCAGTGGCTAATGTACTTATATATGTATATATATGTATGTAATATGCGAGTATTTTTTATATCTACTAAGAATCAACATTTCTATTTGATTTTATAATTTTAATTTTTAATAATAATATATCTTTTACGTACCAGCACTTATAAAACTTGTTGAGAAATATGAATATGGGAAATTCACGCCGACAAGGTGGCTTTTTGTATACTACTTTTTTCTTGATCAATTTTTGTTCACTACTTACACCAAAAGTCAGAATGAAAAATGCAAATATCACAGTTATATGAATACAATACAAAAGCATTGAAAAAATATTATAATGGGGATCATAATTTCCATCGAAAAAATATGAAATATATTAATTTAATGGAAGTTGTGTGGAAAACTTTGAGATATTAAACAAACCATCAAAATAACCCTATGCCTCATGCTGTAGGTGCACTTTTCAAATGCAAAGGCGCTCTCAGCTGGTAGCTGATTTCGGCAAATCAGATTATAGTTCCCATACTCCTCAATACTCTGGTGTAATGTATATAATATACGATGTTCAAAAACTAAAAAAATCTTTAGGACAATTATTTTTACGAAAACAAAAATTAATAAATTAATACTAAAGAAGACTCACCAACAAATAAGAAAATATACCAAGATATTAACTAAATAAATATTGTTTCACCTTTTATGTAATAAAAATGTAACTATTAGTCCTTTTAATTCACAGGTAACCAATAATGATAAAAAAATACATTTACCTTTGAAAATGTATGCGAATTGACCGTTGAGCACAAAAAATTTATATTATAATGGACAGTAAATACATCTTAAATTTTTTCAACTTTCACTAACACAATCACGATTATACTCAAAGAACACATCCTAATGCTAGAGAAGTTTTTCCAATCGATATTTGGATTTTTATATGTATGTAAAAAAAAAAAAACGAACGCATGTACACAAAAAAATTACTGCTATGATGCGATCAGTTTCAAAAGTTTTTCGTGTCAGGAGGTAAGAAATTTATATTGTTAATTTTAACCGAAATATTTATTAATTATTTCGTTTTTTAATCAAACAGAGACTCGACGCTTATTCTAATACATATATGTATTTTGCTGAACCAGAAGATTGAACAGCTCCAGGATTGTAAATTCTGACCAAGATATATAAAATATAGCTGAATATTAAAGTGATTGAAACTATGGCCAAAGTTTCTTTAAACGTATTGTTACGATTTCGCTAGATTATATTGGTCGCCAACTATGTTTGTAGTTTCCTAATTATAAGGAATTCACTCAATGTTAATTTATTACTCAATAACTAACAATTCACTTCACTATTTATAACCACTCTTATTACAACTTTCTCAATGTAAGATATTTACCGAGTTCACTTTAGGACTGATTGGTTCTGCAGTTGTGCTTCGCCTTTATATACTAAATCGACTGTTCATCCAAGAGCCTGTAATGATCGAAATGTTCTCGATAGAATTAAAAAAAAATGATTTTTTTTTAATATTTCGAAATCATAGTCTTTTAAGAATATTCTGTTAAAATTTTATTATGATATCTACAGTATTTTGGTTCGATAGGTCCTTAGGCAGTTAACAGCCGACCACTCGGCCTCATACACTTCAAACTTTAAACTCGATTTTCTTAGAGCAGCTATTTATCCGAATGATCTGAAATTTGAATATGTTATTCAGTACACTAAAATCTATGTCCTATCGAAATTCAAAAATCCGCTATTTAGTCTTTTTTATAATAAGTGCAGATATGCACAAGAGAATAAATTTCCTGCGCCACCCACGTCCACTTTTTTAGAAGATCAGGACCAATTTTAAAAAATTAAACTTTTTTTTAATAATTATCTTATGTTTTTGTATTCAACATAAGTTGCAAAATATACCTACAAAGTTTAAATATTATTGTTTAATGTTATTGTATAACCAAATGAATTTCATATGTGCCTAATGACAATGCTGATTTCAAAGTGTTTAGTTTTATTAGTGTGTTAACTTGAAGCTTGATTATTTTTTTTATTTAATTTACATATTCTGAATTTTTTTTATAGTTTTGTTATGTCTGTGTCAGGCGTACGCATATGCATATGCTATGTGCCGAATGACAATTTTGTTTGCAAGTATTTTCTTTTATTAATTATTTAACATAAATTCGTTATTTGTATTTTAAAAGAAAGTCCGCTTAATAATTTTTGAGTCCATGTAATTTACTTTAAAAAATTTACATATTTTCCCTAATATTGTTATACTTGAGGCATATTCATATTTGCCGAAGGACAATGTTGTTTAAAAAGTGTTTTTTTTTAATAATTATTTAACATTTTTTGTTAAATGTATTTTAAAAGGAAGCTCATATATATATTTAAGTAGTTCATATATCTTTCAGTAATCTGACAATCTATCTTTAAAATAAAATAAAAACACTTTATACAGCTTATAAAGTCCATCTTTCATTACACGTTTTTATAAATATCTTTGTTTTGAATCTTTCCTAACAAATTTCTTATTTTTTTTAGATTTCAACTAACTTGCCGTTGCGATCAATAGGACATTTGAGCACAAATTTCAGCCACAACCAATTCAAATGTGAATCAAAGTTTCCGTTATAAACTGGTGGCAAAAGTTTTATCAATGTTAAATGGAGTCAACGTTTCTGTACTACATATGTCTCCATAGAGTGTGACATAGAAAATATTTTGCATATTGTTATAAGTTATTTTGCTGTAATGAATAGATGTTTTTCTATAAACTTTTTATAATTAGCTACTGACACTGCATAAAAAAATTAGAAGATCAAGATATATTATATATTTGTGCCAGCGAAAGTCGAATGACAACTTTAAATTCTCTGCAATAGTGTGACCGATTGCTCAGCATAATCGATACCGGTAATGGTTTACTTTTATTTGAATTTTATTAGGACTGAAATAATTAATAATTTTTTAATGAATAAAAAAATTGATTTTCATAGTTTTTAGCAAAACATATTTTCATTCAATGCTTTCAATGAATTGATGTTGGTGATTTAAATAAAGAGCAAATAATTTATTTTGTTTTTTAACCTCTAATTTTGTTTTATTACAAAGATATATATTTTGGCGAAAATGTGAAGCAAATGACAGATGAAAGAGAAATAGTACATTGTGAAAGTGGTAATACAAGTGGTTGTAAATAGTGAAGTGAATTGTGAATTACTGAGCAATAAAAGAACATTTAATAAATTCTTTATAAAATAAGTAACTGCAAACAAAGTTTGTGACTTATATTTAACAATCCAGTGATTGGACTCGAAGGATTTGCCAAATCCTCGATCTAACATAGCTGAATTGTAACAATATAATGCTGATCGCACATAAATTTCCTAATGAATTAAAAGAGTATGCTAATTTCTACTGAAGTTCAGTGAGAAGGTGTTTTTTGGGAGGTACGTATAAATGCACATATGTATATACCCACATGAGTAACGAAATCTCAAAGCCAGTAAGTCGTTTTTAAACTAATTAATATTTTGTACATACAAATGGATGTGTACCTATTAATAAAAGTACCTCATGTGTGCGTGGAAGTAAATGTTTTCACGTGAACAGAAGCGGCGATGGTTGCAAGTTTAACTTATGGGTGATGAGGATTCAGTGACACCATGTGAATCCATAAAAATATCAATGTAACATTATATAAAACAAACCTATAATATATTTTCATAAATAAATGTATTTTATTTCTGTATTTGAATTCTGTACATATATATATGAATGTATATAAGTTTTATTTACATCATAAAAGTTTCAACTGCAGCCTATTCTGTTATCTAATTCTAATTAGAAAAAGGTGGAAGTTCCACCCCAGTTTTTTTATTTTATGAATAAATAAATATTTCGTAATTTTAAATTAAAATGCCGTTCGAAAGGAAGTGTATTTTACCCCATTGTGGAAATAACACAATCGGTAGACGCGATATTAGCCTTTTCGCGTTACCTAAAAGTGAAGAAATGCGGTCCAAATGGAAAAAATCTGCGGCTGGAGAAACAAGTCCCAAAGACTGTTTTCATCTACGAAATTCATTTGAGAAAAATGCAATAGAGCAGGGTCAATTGAAAAAGAATTCGATCCCCACTATTAATTTGGGTAAGCAATTTGTATAATAATTGTAATTTAGATACATAGATATGTGCTTACGTACCGGTTACCTTAATCAATAAGTTTGAACACCTTAATTAATGGTACCATATTAGATATTACTATATAGGTTCAAATGTAATAAGGTAAGGAATATGAACATATTGTTACGATCCTGCTGATTAAACCTCGATGATTTCTCAAATCCTTCGGGTACGATCTCTGGATTATTAAATAAAAATCGCCCACATAATTTGCAGTCTCTTTATTTATAAAGACTCTATTTAATGTCGTTTTATTACTCAGTAATTAACAATTCAATTACAATTTACTTTACTATTTACAATCACTTATATACAACTTTCACAATGTACTGTTTATTATTTTACTGTAATGTAATCTCCAACACGTTTACTTTACGACTGATTACCTTTGAAGTCGTGTGTCGCCCTTATATACTTGTTTGCTGCTTGAAAACGAAACCCTGGAATAATCAAGTAGTTATCGTTACGATAACGTCTCGTTTAACGCTCTAGAACATGCCAGTTGTCGGCTCCTCTCTTTCATCTGTCATTCGCTTCGCATTTTCGCCACAATATGTGCATGTACAGATACAATTTACCAGCATTCCTTTCCTCTGAAGAGTGGCCCTCTGGCAATGTTTTGAACCCGCTGGATTTCAAATTGTGGACACTTTTAGAGGAAATGGTTTGCCACAGAAGATACCCCAACATTTAATCTCTTAAGCTTTGATTCGTGCTGTGGCCAATTTCCCAATGGAGGAGGTGCGTGCGACTATTGATGATTGGCCAGTCCGACTTAAGGCGTGCGTGAAGGCCAAAGACGGGCATTTCGAATTAATGAATACTGCTTTTTTGTATACAATATATATCAACAAATATGTAAAAAAATTGGTCAAAAATATTCATTAATTTTTATTTTATAGCATAAAATGTGTGTAACAGTATTTATGTCCCTACTAAGTATAATCATTAGGAATTGTTGAGACTTATTATCAGTGGCTAATGTACTTATATATGTATATATATGTATGTAATATGCGAGTATTTTTTATATCTACTAAGAATCAACATTTCTATTTGATTTTATAATTTTAATTTTTAATAATAATATATCTTTTACGTACCAGCACTTATAAAACTTGTTGAGAAATATGAATATGGGAAATTCACGCCGACAAGGTGGCTTTTTGTATACTACTTTTTTCTTGATCAATTTTTGTTCACTACTTACACCAAAAGTCAGAATGAAAAATGCAAATATCACAGTTATATGAATACAATACAAAAGCATTGAAAAAATATTATAATGGGGATCATAATTTCCATCGAAAAAATATGAAATATATTAATTTAATGGAAGTTGTGTGGAAAACTTTGAGATATTAAACAAACCATCAAAATAACCCTATGCCTCATGCTGTAGGTGCACTTTTCAAATGCAAAGGCGCTCTCAGCTGGTAGCTGATTTCGGCAAATCAGATTATAGTTCCCATACTCCTCAATACTCTGGTGTAATGTATATAATATACGATGTTCAAAAACTAAAAAATCTTTAGGACAATTATTTTTACGAAAACAAAAATTAATAAATTAATACTAAAGAAGACTCACCAACAAATAAGAAAATATACCAAGATATTAACTAAATAAATATTGTTTCACCTTTTATGTAATAAAAATGTAACTATTAGTCCTTTTAATTCACAGGTAACCAATAATGATAAAAAAATACATTTACCTTTGAAAATGTATGCGAATTGACCGTTGAGCACAAAAAATTTATATTATAATGGACAGTAAATACATCTTAAATTTTTTCAACTTTCACTAACACAATCACGATTATACTCAAAGAACACATCCTAATGCTAGAGAAGTTTTTCCAATCGATATTTGGATTTTTATATGTATGTAAAAAAAAAAAAACGAACGCATGTACACAAAAAAATTACTGCTATGATGCGATCAGTTTCAAAAGTTTTTCGTGTCAGGAGGTAAGAAATTTATATTGTTAATTTTAACCGAAATATTTATTAATTATTTCGTTTTTTAATCAAACAGAGACTCGACGCTTATTCTAATACATATATGTATTTTGCTGAACCAGAAGATTGAACAGCTCCAGGATTGTAAATTCTGACCAAGATATATAAAATATAGCTGAATATTAAAGTGATTGAAACTATGGCCAAAGTTTCTTTAAACGTATTGTTACGATTTCGCTAGATTATATTGGTCGCCAACTATGTTTGTAGTTTCCTAATTATAAGGAATTCACTCAATGTTAATTTATTACTCAATAACTAACAATTCACTTCACTATTTATAACCACTCTTATTACAACTTTCTCAATGTAAGATATTTACCGAGTTCACTTTAGGACTGATTGGTTCTGCAGTTGTGCTTCGCCTTTATATACTAAATCGACTGTTCATCCAAGAGCCTGTAATGATCGAAATGTTCTCGATAGAATTAAAAAAAAATGATTTTTTTTTAATATTTCGAAATCATAGTCTTTTAAGAATATTCTGTTAAAATTTTATTATGATATCTACAGTATTTTGGTTCGATAGGTCCTTAGGCAGTTAACAGCCGACCACTCGGCCTCATACACTTCAAACTTTAAACTCGATTTTCTTAGAGCAGCTATTTATCCGAATGATCTGAAATTTGAATATGTTATTCAGTACACTAAAATCTATGTCCTATCGAAATTCAAAAATCCGCTATTTAGTCTTTTTTATAATAAGTGCAGATATGCACAAGAGAATAAATTTCCTGCGCCACCCACGTCCACTTTTTTAGAAGATCAGGACCAATTTTAAAAAATTAAACTTTTTTTTAATAATTATCTTATGTTTTTGTATTCAACATAAGTTGCAAAATATACCTACAAAGTTTAAATATTATTGTTTAATGTTATCACCTTTAAAAAAAAAAAAAAATGCCTGAACACCATCTTCCTTTACATTATTGTACAATAATATGCAATTGTATAACCAAATGAATTTCATATGTGCCTAATGACAATGCTGATTTCAAAGTATTTAGTTTTATTAGTGTGTTAACTTGAAGCTTGATTATTTTTTTTATTTAATTTACATATTCTGAATTTTTTTTATAGTTTTGTTATAAATGTGTCAGGCGTACGCATATGCATATGCTATGTGCCGAATGACAATTTTGTTTGCAAGTATTTTCTTTTATTAATTATTTAACATAAATTCGTTATTTGTATTTTAAAAGAAAGTCCGCTTAATAATTTTTGAGTCCATGTAATTTACTTTAAAAAAATTTACATATTTTCCCTAATATTGTTATACTTGAGGCATATTCATATTTGCCGAAGGACAATGTTGTTTACAAAGTGTTTTTTTTAATAATTATTTAACATTTTTTGTTAAATGTATTTTAAAAGGAAGTTCATATATATATTTAAGTAGTTCATATATCTTTCAGTAATCTGACAATCTATCTTTAAAATAAAATAAAAACACTTTATACAGCTTATAAAGTCCATCTTTCATTACACGTTTTTATAAATATCTTTGTTTTGAATCTTTCCTAACAAATTTCTTATTTTTTTTAGATTTCAACTAACTTGCCGTTGCGATCAATAGGACATTTGAGCACAAATTTCAGCCACAACCAATTCAAATGTGAATCAAAGTTTCCGTTATAAACTGGTGGCAAAAGTTTTATCAATGTTAAATGGAGTCAACGTTTCTGTACTACATATGTCTCCATAGAGTGTGACATAGAAAATATTTTGCATATTATTATAAGTTATTTTGCTGTAATGAATAGATGTTTTTCTATAAACTTTTTATAATTAGCTACTGACACTGCATAAAAAAATTAGAAGATCAAGATATATTATATATTTGTGCCAGCGAAAGTCGAATGACAACTTTAAATTCTCTGCAATAGTGTGACCAGCATAATCGATACCGGTAATGGTTTACTTTTATTTGAATTTTATTAGGACTGAAATAATTAATAATTTTTTAATGAATAAAAAAATTGATTTTCATAGTTTTTAGCAAAACATATTTTCATTCAATGCTTTCAATGAATTGATGTTGGTGATTTAAATAAAGAGCAAATAATTTATTTTGTTTTTTAACCTCTAATTTTGTTTTATTACAAAGATATATATTTTGGCGAAAATGTGAAGCAAATGACAGATGAAAGAGAAATAGTACATTGTGAAAGTGGTAATACAAGTGGTTGTAAATAGTGAAGTGAATTGTGAATTACTGAGCAATAAAAGAACATTTAATAAATTCTTTATAAAATAAGAAACTACAAACAAAGTTTGTGACTTATATTTAACAATCCAGTGATTGGACTCGAAGGATTTGCCAAATCCTCGATCTAACATAGCTGAATTGTAACAATATAATGCTGATCGCACATAAATTTCCTAATGAATTAAAAGAGTATGCTAATTTCATCTGAAGTTCAGTGAGAAGGTGTTTTTTGGGAGGTACGTATAAATGCACATATGTATATACCCACATGAGTAACGAAATCTCAAAGCCAGTAAGTCGTTTTTAAACTAATTAATATTTTGTACATACATATGGATGTGTACCTATTAATAAAAGTACCTCATGTGTACGTGGAAGTAAATGTTTTCACGTGAACAGAAGCGGCGATGGTTGCAAGTTTAACTTATGGGTGATGAGGATTAAGTGACACCATGTGAATCCATAAAAATATCAATGTTACATTATATAAAACAAACCTATAATATATTTTCATAAATAAAATGTATTTTATTTATGTATTTGAATTCTGTACATATTGTAACGAACTTGCTAAATTCACCTCGATTATTCTCCTTTTGTTCGAGTCCGATCACTGGATTACTAAATAAATTCCCAAGATTTATTTGTTCGGTTTCTTCACCGTCAGGAATTTATTTCTACAATTTTGTCTTTAGCCAACGGCTTATTTTACAATTATTTTTACACACTTATTATCTGCTTCACTCAGCTTATCCGTTTCTCAAACACACACAGCTCACAGCAGTGTTAACTCCACTAAGTTGTCTATTCGTCTTCTCTTGTGATAGCGGCTGCCTCTCTTTTTATACCTCAACAGCGTGTATTTGCTGTCTACCCCTTTTGTTTGTCCTTGGTGTGGGTAATTTGCATTATACGGCCGCTTCTTTATTTTCTGTCCTTCCGGGAAATTTTATTTACATTGTCAACAGTTTTGTTTGTCCTTGGTATGGGTAATTCGCATTATACGGCCGCTTCTTTATTTTCTGTCCTTCCGGGAAATTTTATTTATATTGTCAACAGTTTTGTTTGTCCTTGTTATGGGTAATTCGCATTATACGGCCGCTTCTTTTTTGCTGTCCTTCCGGGAAATGGTATTTACATTGTCGATAGTTTTGTTTGCCCTTGGTATGGGATTTTCGTCACACTGCCCTCCACCTAAGTCTGATCGTCCCGATTAGACATACCATCTGTTCCAAATGCCGCGAGCCTTTCTAAGTGAACCACTTTTATTTTGGTTCGTGGTTTTCCAACGTTCTGGATTCGATAGTCCGTACTATTTATTCGTCCAATTACTTTGTATGGACCTTCCCGCTTGCTGTGCAAGATTTTCTTCCGAGGAGGATCGTGCAGCGTTACTAAATCTCCTTTTTCAAAGCTTTCAGGATTCTTCGCCTTAATACATCCTTCTACCTTGTTGTTCATAACCTTAGGGCGTTGCTCAACAGTTTTGCGTACCTCTCCCAACTTCTTCATTAGGGCACGAGACATCTTGCCATTTCCGTACGTATGTCCCTTCTGCTGCTCTTTCTTTACCAGGGGCACATCATTTCTGTTGTACACATGATCGTGGCCAATACTTAGCGGTAACTGCATATTTCCATACTCCATCACTCTTTTCTTTAGGTCGATCTTCATTCCTTGACCAAGGAGAAAGTCCACACCAACTATGACTTCATCTAAGATTTCCGCTACTAGGAACTCATGCAACACTGTCATATTCCCGATGGTGACTTTACACGTGGCTTTTCCCAGAACTCTGGCGTCCTCACCAGTTAATGTTTCCAATTTAGCTCCATGTAATGGTCTTATTTCCCTGGTGATCAAATCGGATCGAATGATGGAGTTTGACGCGCCCGTGTCCACAGTTAGTTCTCGCTTATGTCCATCCACATATCCTCTGATAGTAACGTTGCTCGCCTTGTTATCGATTTGTCTCGTAGAACCCATATTACAATCGCGAGCTAAGTGTCCTGGCCTTCTACAGTTGTAGCAAATCCTGGTTCTCATCAGTTTGGCGGTTTTCGACGTTTCCCAGATCCCTTTCATCACATCTGGGCTTTCCAACTTCGCACAGTTCGCTTTGTACGCTGGTCTGCACAAAACCTCGGCCGCTTCCTTTGTCTGAGCATACGAGACAGTCTCGGCAAATGTTGGCTTTGTATTCGCATACGCCTCTCGCCTGCTATAATTGTTCCTTATTCCGCTGATAAACCTCTGAATTTTTATCCTCTCGAGGTATTCTCCAAGACTATCTCCATACCCCAAATGAGCTAGTCTCTCAATCTCATAAGCAAATTCCTGCAAGGTCTCGTTGGACTTCTGATAGCGGTTCTCTAATTCCATCTGGTAGATTTGTTTTCTATGCTCGCTACCATAACGTCTTTCCACGCCTCGCATTAGTGCCTCATAGTCATCTCTCTCGTATGCAGGAATTATTTGCAAAATTTCCGTTGCAGTTCCCTTTAATGCCATGAATAGTGCAGCTGACTTCTCCTCCATGCTCCAGTTATTTGCTCTAGCCGTCTTTTCGAACTGAAGCTTAAAGATGTGGAAAGGGGTGGTGCCGTCAAAGGATGGTGCTTTTATGCTAGGGGTGCTCCTCGAAATGCTTGGACGATTCGAAAGCAATTCGTGGATAGGTCCTTCCAATTCGCTAACTTTGGTCGCAATTAGCTCCTCTACTTTGCTTTGCCGATCTTCTAACTCATTGACTTTGGTCTGAATAAGCTCCTCTATTCTGTCTTGCCTCTCCTCGATTACGTCCTGTCTCTCCTTCAGTTCTGTGCATTCTTTAACAACACTCTCCTGAAGCTGTATGAGCCGGGATGAAATACGCGCTTCTTGATCTTGCATTTGCGATGAAATGTGGGCATTCATTTGTGACATGTTGGTATCCTGTTCATCCAACTTCTGTAGCAACTTGGCATCCTGTTCATCCAACTTCTCTGAAATGTTGGTATTCATTTGCGACATCTTGGCATCCTGTTCATCCAACTTCTCTGAAATGTTGGTATTCATTTGCGACATCTTGGCATCCTGTGCATCCAACTTTTGTGACATCTTGGAATCCTGTTCATCCAACTTTTGTGAAATTGCAGCCAGTAACATGTTCATGTCCATACTCGTAGATGAGCTAGGAGCCTTTTCTTCAACTTTAGTTGCTGACTGCTCTGAATCTTCCGTAGTCTCAACAGCCTCTTCCTTCTCCATTTCTTTCTTGGATGTCTCCTCGTCCTCACTGCAGAATTCATATTCGCTCAAATCTATGCCTTCTGCTTCCAAAGCTTCTCGCAGCCGTGATTGTAGTTCAGCCTTATTCCCGGTTGAAGATAATCCCCTCTTCGCCAATTCCTTTTTGAACGGTAGTATAGTTAAATCTTGAATCTTGACCATTTTCAAATATTTTTTTTTTTTTTTCGGAATTTATTTAGCAATCCCACTTCTGACACCAATTGTAACGAACTTGCTAAATTCACCTCGATTATTCTCCTTTTGTTCGAGTCCGATCACTGGATTACTAAATAAACTCCAAGATTTATTTGTTCGGTTTCTTCACCGTCAGGAATTTATTTCTACAATTTTGTCTTTAGCCAACGGCTTATTTTACAATTATTTTTACACACTTATTATCTGCTTCACTCAGCTTATCCGTTTCTCAAACACACACAGCTCACAGCAGTGTTAACTCCACTAAGTTGTCTATTCGTCTTCTCTTGTGATAGCGGCTGCCTCTCTTTTTATACCTCAACAGCGTGTATTTGCTGTCTACCCCTTTTGTTTGTCCTTGGTGTGGGTAATTTGCATTATACGGCCGCTTCTTTATTTTCTGTCCTTCCGGGAAATTTTATTTACATTGTCAACAGTTTTGTTTGTCCTTGGTATGGGTAATTCGCATTATACGGCCGCTTCTTTATTTTCTGTCCTTCCGGGAAATTTTATTTACATTGTCAACAGTTTTGTTTGTCCTTGGTATGGGTAATTCGCATTATACGGCCGCTTCTTTATTTTCTGTCCTTCCGGGAAATAGTATTTACATTGTCGATAGTTTTGTTTGCCCTTGGTATGGGATTTTCGTCACAATATATACATGAATGTATATAAGTTTTATTTACATCATAAAAGTTTCAACTGCAGCCTGTTCTGTTATCTAATTCTAATTAGAAAAAGGTGGAAGTTCCACCCCAGTTTTTTTATTTTATGAATAAATAAATATTTCGTAATTTTAAATTAAAATGCCGTTCGAAAGGAAGTGTATTTTACCCCATTGTGGAAATAACACAATCGGTAGACGCGATATTAGCCTTTTCGCGTTACCTAAAAGTGAAGAAATGCGGTCCAAATGGAAAAAAATCTGCGGCTGGAGAAACAAGTCCCAAAGACTGTTTTCATCTACGAAATTCGTTTGAGAAAAATGCAATAGAGCAGGGTCAATTGAAAAAGAATTCGATCCCCACCATTAATTTGGGTAAGCAATTTGTATAATAATTGTAATTTAGATACATAGATATGTGCTTACGTACCGGTTACCTTAATCAATAAGTTTGAACACCTTAATTAATGGTACCATATTAGATATTACTATATAGGTTCAAATGTAATAAGGTAAGGAATATGAACATATTGTTACGATCCTGCTGATTAAACCTCGATGATTTCTCAAATCCTTCGGGTACGATCCCTGGATTATTAAATAAAAATCGCCCACATAATTTGTAGTCTCTTTATTTATAAAGACTCTATTTAATGTCGTTTTATTACTCAGTAATTAACAATTCAATTACAATTTACTTTACTATTTACAATCACTTATATACAACTTTCACAATGTACTGTTTATTATTTTACTGTAATGTAATCTCCAACACGTTTACTTTACGACTGATTACCTTTGAAATCGTGTGTCGCCCTTATATACTTGTTTGCTGCTTGAAAACGAAACCCTGGAATAATCAAGTCGTTATCGTTACGATAACGTCTCGTTTTACGCTCTAGAACATGCCAGTTGTCGGCTCCTCTCTTTCATCTGTCATTCGCTTCGCATTTTCGCCACAATATGTACATGTACAGATACAATTTACCAGCATTCCTTTCCTCTGAAGAGTTGCCCTCTGGCAATCCTGTTTTGAACCCGCTGGATTTCAAATTGTGGACAGTTTTAGAGGACATGGTTTGCCACAGAAGATACCCCAACATTTAATCTCTTAAGCTTTGATTCGTGCTGTGGCCAATTTCCCAATGGAGGAGGTGCGTGCGGCTATTGATGATTGGCCAGTCCGACTTAAGGCGTGCGTGAAGGCCAAAGGCGGGCATTTCGAATGAATACTGCTTTTTTGTATACAATATATATCAATAATTATGTAAAAAAAAATTGGTCCAAAAACATTCATAATTTTTTATTTTATAGCATAAAATGTGTGTAACAGTATTTATGTCCCTACTAGGTATAATCATTAGGAATTGTTGAGACTTTTTATCAGTGGCTAATGTACTTATATATGTATATATATGTATGTAATATGCGAGTATTTTTTATATCTACTAAGAATCAACATTTCTATTTGATTTTATAATTTTACTCTTAGTTAAATTTCGTAAGATATTTCGCTATATGTAATGTATAGGCTATAATGGCGATGTTTCCCATCCTTACGTTAAGCAAATAACGCATAATAGAAGATGTTGTCTAAAAGGATGCTTGAGTTCGTGCCGAGCCATTTTATATAAGTTTCCGAAAACCGAAGTTGACAGGAATATGTGGGCTATAGCCTGAGAGTTGTCAGTTTCTGATATGGCTAAGAAAGTGCATTATATATGCGAGCGTCATTTCGAAGCTAAGTATATTTCTAAAAAAAAATCTTTTGGATGGAGCTTTTCCCAAACTTCATTTGGGAAAAGATAATAATGACACAGAATTAGAATCCTCAAATGCACTGCCAGTTTTGCCAGAGACTAAAACATTTATATCTGATGTTAAAACTGACATGTTATTTGAAGAGTTTGATTTTTTTACGGAATTAGAGGAAAAACGACAACGTCGGATAAAATGGAAATGGTGTGTGACCATGAACGATTTGCCAAAGCTGTGCGGCAATACCAGAGTAATGGAACTAAATTGGACAGAAAAATTATGACTTTAAAAAGGGATTTGCGAAAGCTGAAAGAGCCAAATGACTTATTGGAGAATCGGAGCATAATACCACATCCCTCAGCAAGTTCTGACGCAATAACAAGGTATACAGAAGAGGAGAAAACTTCAGCTCAAAATGTTAGCTATATGTCAAGTAAGACATATTCATTTTTGAGAGAGGATTTGGAATTCCGTCTAACCTAACAAGAGGTCATTACAAAGATGGCGCCCGAAAAGGTATAAATGACATAATTTTCAGTAATCTAAAAACACTGATAAGTACAATGCCAGTAAGCTATCGAATTTGTCAAATTCTGTGGGAAGAACTTAGTATAAAAAGAGATTTAACTTACAACAACCATACGGACGTTATCGATGGATTTATTGATAACGGTGACGGTCAACGAGAGATGTTCATCGGGGACAAATGTCTATTTTTCTTGATAAAAGACATATGTAGCAAATGGAAATACATTTTGTCTTATTACATAGGAAAATCAAGTGTCAATTCGAAGACACTAAAAGAATTGATTATGGAAAATATAGACATATCTCAAGGAATAGGACTTAATGTAATAGCGGCTGTATGCGACCAAGGAAGTGCCAACCAAGCCGTATTTAAGATGTTGGATATAACGGAAAATAAAAACACTATATTCATAAGGGGGCAAAGATACACTTTATGCATGATTATTGCCACTTAATTACATCAGTTAGGAATAGCTTCTTAAATTATCAAGAAATGCATACTCGGGATGGTACCGTTAGAATTGAAGTGATAAAAAAGCTGTATGATATTGATAAAAATAACGACAATTATAAAATATGCCCGAAATTGACAGATGCCCATGTATACCCTAATAGTTTTGAAAAAATGAAAGTATCTCGAGCGACTCAATTATTGAGCAATTCCGTCTCAGCTGCTATTGGAAGGCTGCATGATTTAAATCTACTCGGTGATGATAAATTCTTTCCTCAATGTGATAAATCTTCATTAAAAAGATGAATGCTTTGTTTGATGACCTTGATTGCAAGTATATCGGTCACAAAAATCCCCTAAGACAACCGTTGTATAAGGCATCACCGGAGAAAATGAATAGGTTGCTAGATCATGTGGACTATTAAAAAAAAATGTTTTCTGCATAAAAGGCGTGTATCCTGAGTAGAAGGATTTATTATGACAATAAAATCCATGATAAATTTGTCTGAATTTGGAAAATAATCCAAATATACACTTGAAAACTTTTTTTATAAAATACGCGCCAGTCAAGGCTTTAATACTCACCCTAGTGCATATAACATTCAATATATTGCGGCTAAATTAATGTCAATGAGAATCTTGAGACATCGGTTTCAAGACAAAGGAAACAACTGCGAGAATGATGATAATATATTCTTAGAATGGAATGAGAATGTGGAAGATTATTCAGTAGGAAAAGTCCAGTTAATAAGCAATCCTGACGAGTACCTTGCCGAGGATGTCGACTTATTAACAAGAGAAGTAAATGAACAACTAGCCGTGGAATAAATCTTTTGAAAGACATTCCAGATGAGCTTTTCATTGAAGATGCCCCTGAAAAACCAGCGGAACTTCAAGTTCAACGCTATTACATGGGATACACGGTGTATCAGAAATCAGAAAGCGAGAAAGCCAGAAAGCGATTTGAAAGACGCATCTGAAGCATTGATTCGGGCTAAAACTACTGTGGAGACGATCCCAATGATGAAGTTTTTGAAATTTTCAAAATGAATATGCAGTGGTATGTGTAGTTTTTTAATGTCGATGCGCATAAAGTTGAATTAAAAAAAAAGATAAAAAACTATATAAAAAGGCAAACAAATGAATATTTCCCCAAATGGTTTGCAGGAGAAGATGAATGTGCTGGCCATCGCTCTCTGCTACTGAATTTTATGATAACAGTTCTTTTATTCAAGAATGCAAGTGGTTATCAAGGAAAGCGGAGGAAGATTATAAAAAGGCAAGAAATATAGCGAAGCTTCGAAAATTGACAACGTGATTGACAGGTTAGGACACAGTTGATAAAGTTAACTTCGGTTTTTGGCCTCTATGGAAATGGTGATGGATTGTAGATATCAAGGTATGTATTTTATATACCTTGATATAATATTTAAGAAAAAATCTTTGCTAATCAAATTTACATGTATATTTATTTTTTATAGGATATAAGCGGGTTTTCTTTTCGGGTTCTATTTTTATTTTCAGGATATGCTTATTTTTTCATTTCAGCTTAATTTTATTTTAATTCATAGGATTTTGTTTTCCTTTTTTCTCCTTATTTCTAGTTTGCACAAGAGCCTAGTTCCTTAAAATTCTTTGGTTTGAAATTAATCAAGATGGATTATGTTGTATTTTAAAGAGCAGGTAAATTAGTAAATTACTTAGAGGAATCAAGAAGTACAATAAGTCGTGTGAGAAACTATTTTGAAATGGTCATAGCTTCGGAAACTCGTGCATTATTAAAAAGTATTTTTTTTTTGTTGTACATACATATTTATTTTATATTGAGCATAGCCTTTTAATTTTTCTAATAATTACTTTTTTGTTGTTGTTGTCCAATTAAAACCTTTTAAAATAAAATAAAATAATAACTTCAAAATAATCATTAAAAAATTGAATGTCTTCTTTTTATTTAATCAAAAAAAAGAGGAAATCGTTTGTACTTGCATGAAAAGTAACAAGAGCTTGCACATATAAACAACCAAAAAAAATTCACTCACACACATACATTTATTATGAAATTGGCAAAATTTGAAATCGTCCCTTGTGGATGACGAGCTATAGAAGAAAGAAGCACGCTATTCAGTATGTATGTGTTTTTCGTATACATGTAGGGACCTTTGAATGTGTTGTCTCAACTTGAATTTCTGATTTTTGTAAATTTTGTCATTGTCCCGGAGATGCTTGTTGATCGCGGGTTGAAAGAAGCAAGGGCATGCGCATTATTATGATTGTGTAAGTATGTATGCGTTTTCACATCGTCGACAAATAAGCATCAATATCGAATTTTTGGATTTTTGGTTGCCGTGACGACTTGCTTATGAGAAAACAACGGGAAAAGGGATCGCACGATACTTTGTGTACATTTTTTTTGTAGAGTAGAAGGCAAGAGGGTTTGTATGCCGTAGTTGTGTTGCTATCATGCTTTTTCTTCTTAATGCAAATATCTTATGGAATATGTTTTAGAGGAGTAAAGTGAATCGCGCATATCGAGTTGTTACTATGATTACTCGTATGAATGACTTACGATTATGAATAAGGTTAGAAATTTTTGACTTTGAATAAAGCCATTCTTGATGCTACTGGATATTACTATTAGGTAAGCCATGCGCAAATACGTACATAGTATATACAGTATGTATGTAAGTAGGTATGTTAATTATTAAAATATATATAAAAAATTTCAATTTAAACATCTAGGGATATAAATCAACCGAAGAATCCATTCTTTATCCATACACCTGTAAGCATATACAAATACATATGTACGTACATACATATGTATGTATAAGTATGTAGGTAAATATGTGTGTTCGTGCAGGTGTTGAAATAAATTTGCAAACCATCAATTTTTTCTACGATGTTTATATTGGGAACAAGTGTATATATGTACATACATGGGTACATGTGTGCACACATATTGTATATGCATATATAAAACGCAAATGAAGGTGGATATATACATATATGTATATCATATACATATATTAATATGGATATATATACATACATATGTATGTATATATGTACCGCTAACAGAGACATATGTATGTATATATGTATTTTATTATCTAATTATGTTTTTTTACATTAAAAGCTACATATGTATGTATATGGATTGACTTATCAGGAAGCATGCATTCATATGGTATTTAATAATTTAAATTGGATATATATATATTCTTCTTCTCTGGCGTAGGCACCGCTTACGCGATTATAGCCTCGTCAACAATTGCGCGCCACTCGTTTCTTCTCTTCGCTGTTTGGCGCCAGTTAGAAATACCAAGTGATACCACGTCGCTCTCCACCTGATCCTTCCAACGGAGTTGAGTGGAGGTCTTCCTCTTCCTCTGCTTCCGTCAGCGGGTACTCCGTCAAATACTTTCAAAGCTGAAGCGCTTTCGTCCATTCGAACGATATGACCTAGCCAGCGTAGCCGCCGTCTCTTGATTCGCTGAGCTATGTCAATGTCGTCGTATAGCTCGTACAGCTCATCGTTCCATCGTCTGCGGTATTCGCCGTTACCAACGCGCAAAGTACCATTAATCGTTTGCAAAACTTTTCTCTCGAAAACTCAAAAAGTCGACTAATCGGGTGTATACGTCGTCCAAGCTTCTGCACCTTTACTTTTCAACTGAGTAGGCACTCAGTCCAAAGTAGAACCTGTTGGCAGGAGTGATTCTGCTTTGGATTTCAAGGCTGACATTGTTGGTGTTGTTAATGCTGTTCCAAGATAGACGAAATTATCTACGACTTCGAAGTTGTGACTGTCAACAGTGACGTGGGAGCCGAGTCGCGAATGCGATGACTGTTTATTTGATGACAGGAGATATTTCTTCTTGCCCTCGTTTACTACCAGACCCATTCGTTTTGCTTCCTTGTCTAACCTGGAGAAATCAGAGCTTACGGCGCGGTTGTTATGACCAATGTTATCAATATCATTGGCATACATCAAAGATTGCAGACTCTTGTGTAAAATTGTACCTGGTTTCTTAGCTTTGCAGCTCGTATTTTTTCTCCAGTATCAAATTGAAGAAATCACATGATAAAGCGACACCCTTTCTGAAACCTCTTTTGGTATGGAACGGCACGGAGAGGTCCTTCCCGACTGCGATTCTGGTATTATCCAGGGTCAGTTTATAAAGCGGTATGAGTTTTGTGGGGATATAAAATTCAAACATAGCGGTGTAGAGGCAGTTCCTTATCGTGCTGTCGAATGCAGCAAGATTTGGTGCATGGTGAATATCTGATAACACTGATAAGGTCCAATCAATTTGTTGACGGTGGGCTTTAGTCTCTCACACAATACGCTAGATAGGATCTTATATGCGATATTAAGGAGACTTATCCCAAGATAATTGAAGCAGACCGTGGGGTGTCCCTTTTTCTTGATTGGGCAAAGCACACTTAGGTTCCATTCGTCAGGCATGCTTCCATCCGACCATATTCTGCAAAGAATCTGATGCATGCTCCTTGTCAGCTCTCCGCCGCCGTATTTGAATAGTTCTTCCGGTAAGTCATCGCCTTATGCACAATTGCCGTTATATTTCCACTCCTTCATATTTTGTTATTTGTTTCCATGGTTTCCATTGCCGCAGATAGCAATAATTCTAAGCGAATTGAGGCTATACACATTTGCCCAACCCTGAAAATGGTTTCCTTCGCATTTGCACAAGGACCGTGTGAGTCTTGTCATTTGCCGGGCTTCGAAGAAAGGTTTGTCCCCAAAACTTCAATGCAATTGGGAAGGTCCCTATAAGATCATCAAACGACTATACGACGTAGTGTATCGAATCCAGACTATTGGGAGACCAAGAAGCAAAGTGAAAGTAGTAAATCTAAAAAGGCTTGCTGCATTTGGAACAGCAAATGTTTCTGAGCACAAATAAGTTGGAAGACAGTGCGGCCAAAATGCGAAGCGAATGTCAGATGAAAGAGAGAAGCTGATTACTGGCGTGTTCTAGAGCGTGAGTCGAGAACATTCGTTATCAAGAACGATTAGAATATTCAATACGGCTGTTGCGTACTATCGAATTGAGTATATAAGGGAGAAACTCAACTGCAAAGAGAATCAGTCGTAAACTGAACGCTTTGGTGATAATTTGGTGAAAAACCTTCTGTGAAATAAAAACAGTACATTGTGAAAGTTGTAATTCAAGTGATTGTAAACAGCGAATAGAATTGTATGTTACTGAGTAATAAAAGAATATTGAGTAAATTCTTTATAATCAGGAAACAGAGTTGGCGACATTTATTTAACAATCCAGTGATCGGAGCCGAAGGATTTAGGAAATCATCGAGGTTATTCAGCAAAATCGTACCAATATTGTAAATTTTTTGTTAGATACGAGGTTTTAAATCAGAAATTTTTTTTAAGAAGATCATTAAATAACAATTTGGTTATGCAAAGCTCTCAATTCATTATTATTTTCAATCATTTAATTTTACTTAACATGCTATAAAACATTTAATTAATATTTAATTATTTTGAGAATTTGTATGAAATTTTGTCCAAGTTAACAACTGAACAATCTGGAAAATGATTAAAAACATCGGTCAACACTAAATTCGACTTTCTAAAATGTTTAGGAATTGCCAGTAGATTTAAGAATTTTAATTTTTACTTGTGAAGAAGAAGGATGGACAGTTGTGATTCTGCCTGTCCTATCTGAGACTAAATGATGTGACAAAGGAAGACAGTTATCCTTTGCCCAGGATAGATAAGAAAAGACAACCTTGAGTGTCCGTAACGGTCTTTGACAATTCACGGTGATGCCCTTTGGATTATACAACGCTCCTGCCACTTTTGAACGATTAATAGACCTTGGGCCCAAAGGACTACATTGGAAGACTTGGTTGGTGTATCTTGATGACATCATCGTATTGGGAAAAACTTTGAGAAACATCTGAATAATTTGGAATAGATTTTCCAGAGAAGAGCTGGCACTGGTCTTAAACTTAGTCCTAAGAAGAACGAATTATTAAGGGCATAAAGTCTTCACGAAGAAGAAAATAGAATTAATGAAGGATTGGTCAAGGCCCAGAAGTTTACACGAATTAAGAAGTTTTCTTGAGTTTTATACTTACTATTGCCGATTTGTTCCCAATTTCGCCAGCTTAGCTAATAGTCTCTCTGAGCTCCTTAGGAAAAATAGATCTTTAGAGCGGAACACTGAACAAGAGGATGCTTTCCAGCTCTGAAGGAACAGCTACGCACTGCGTCTATGTTAGCGTACCCGCAACCTTTATTCTGGATACAGATGCTAGCGGCTATGGCATAGGAGGTGTACTTTCACAAGTGATTGATGATCTGGAGAAGATAGTTGTCTATTATAGCAGGTCTATTGGAAAACCAGATAGAACCAGAGTTATTGCGTAACTCGGAGAGAACTATTAGCGTTGGTGGATTGCATTAAACACTTCCACAAATATCTGTATGGTCAACATTTCCGCGTTATAACGGATCATGCAGCGGTGCAGTGACTACTACAGTTCAAGAATCCCGAAGGGCAGCTAGCTCGGTGGATAAAGGGACTGTAAAGTTATGTTGTCGCCATCGATTACCGCAAAGGAAAAACGCACAATAATGCTGACGCTATGTCCCGTCGACCATGAAATTTGGAATGTAAACACTGCTCAGAAGCTGAGGGTAAGGAAGCCATTATAGACGTACGGTTAATACAATTACATCAACAGAAGAGTGAAGGCAAGCCAATTAAGGAAATTTCAGCAAGAAGATCCGGACTTTGAACTGTCAATGCACGGATTAGAGATGAAAAGATGACCAAGTAAGGAACAATGAGATGACCAGTGCTCTCGAAAGCTAATAGTAGTTTCGAGGTTAAGGATTTCGGACGTTCTCAAGAACTTCCATAATGGTCCTAGTGGAGGGCACTCAATCGCTAATTAGAGTGCTAACTTCAAAAACTGCATTACAGCTAAAGGACCAAAATCAGCAAGTCATGCGCCATGAAGCGGAATAACTCATGTGCACCATTTGAGCAGGTTGCCATGGATGTAGCGGGTTCGTTCCCTATAAGCATTCTAGTAATTAAATACGTTCTTTTGGTTATGGACTACTTACTTTAGTAAATGGTCGGACGTCTACGCAGTTCCGAAAGAGGAAGCCATAATAGTAGCGGATGCATTTACTTACATTTGGGTTGCCTATATAACTGCATTCGGGCCAGGAAATAAACTTGAAATCGGCAGTCTTCCAAGAGATGTGCCTGAACTGGGTATTCGAAAAAACCGAACTACAGCTCTGCATATTCAATCAGACGGCATGGCAGAACGGTTCAACCGAGCTCTGGACGAGCACTTGCGGAAGATTGTGAACAAACATCAGGATGATAGGAGTATCCATATACCGCTGTTCTTGATGGAATATCGGTCAGCGGTGCACCAAAAAACGGGTCAAACACCTGCAAGGAGCCTCTTCGTTAGTGAACTTCGGTTGCCTAGTGATGCGAGGAGAATTGGGAAGGAAGTGTCTGACATCCTAGAGAAAGGACTGAGAGAGATACATGCTCCTGCGAGACAGCAAACTCAAATTATGAGTGACAAAATGAAGGCCAGATATGACAAGGCGATGAACCCCGAAGGTATCCCAACAGGAGATTTAGTGTTGCTATACAACCCACACTGGAAGAAAAGTTTTTTTCCAAAACTTCAGTGCAATTGGGAAGGTCCCTACAGGATAATCAAACGACTAAATGACGTTGTGTATCAAATCCAGACCATTAACAGGCCAAGAAGCAATATGAAAGTGGTCCACCCACTTGAAGCGTTTGGAACAGCAAATGCGTCTGATAGGGCCGATCAGACTTAGGTGGAGGGCAGTGTGTCGAAAATGCGACAAGAATGTCAGATAAAAGAGAGAGGCCGATAACTAGCATGATCGAGCAAATCGATTACTATATGAAGCAAAACTTGAAGCAATCAGTCGAAAAGTAAACTCGCTGGAGATAAAACTACTGTGCATTCAAAATATTACATTGCGAAAGTTGATGTATAAGTCATTGTAAATAGCGAAGTGAATCGTTAGTTAGTCAGTAATAAATGAACATTGAGTAAATCCTTATAATTAGGAAACTGCAGACATAGTTGGCGATTTTTGTTTAACAAGCCAGTGACCAGTCTCGGAGGATTTGGGAAATCATCTCGGATATTTAGCAAAATCATAAGAGTACGATCAAAGTTATTCAATGCGGCAGAAATAGCAATTTTGTTTTATATCACTACCCGTGATGTTTGTTCTAAATGTCCGCCGAGCTCACTAGCATACCAGCTGAATATGTCTTTGATATTTCATAGCCTATACCACTGCGTTTACAACCTTTGGTACATCACCTCGGTAGAGCATGCAACATGCCATAGATATATATTGTTACGATCTTGCTGATTAACCTCGATGATTACCCAAATCCTTCAGGTACAATATCCGGATTGTTAAATAAACTCGCCAACTTAATTTGCAGTTTCCTTATTTATAAAGAATTTAATTAATGTCCTTTTTATTACTCAGTAATTCACAATTCAATTACAATTTACTTTACTATTTACAATCACTTGTATACAACTTTCACAATGTACTGTTTTTATTACTTTACTGTAATGTAATCTCCAACAAGTTTAATTCACGACTGGTTACTGACTGACTCCTCTGCAGTCGTGTGTCGCCCTTGTATAATTGTTTGCTGCGTGACAACGAAACCCCCGGAATAATCGCGTCGTTACGATAATCGTGTCTCGTTACGATAATCGTCTCGTTTTACGCTCTAGAAAATGCCAGTTGTCGGCTCCTCTCTTTCATCCGTCAATCGCTTCGCATTTTCGCCACAATATGCATAGATCATCTACAAATCGAGCATACAATACCAATTTATATTTCGCCTTGGCCACTCTATTAGATACTTGTATTACTTTACATTGAAATAATAATGGTCATTAAAATTATCATTGATATTATTAATTTAGAATATTATTTAACTTTCCGTATTAAAAAATTATATGTTGTGGCGAAAATGCGAAGCGAATGGCAGATGAAAGAGAGGAGCCGACAACTGGCATGTTCTAGATCTTAAACGAGGCGATTATCGTAAACGACGATTATCGTAAACGACGCGATTACTCCAGGGGTTTCGTTTTCAAGCAGCAAACAAGTATATAAAGACGACATACGACTGCAAGAGTCAGTCAGCAATCAGTCGTGAATTAAAAACGTTGGAGGTTACATTACATTGAAGTAATAAAAACAGTACATTGTGAAAGTTATATACAAGTGATTGTAAATAGTAAAGTAAATTGTAATTGAATTGTGAATTACTGAGTAATCAAAAAGACATTAATGAAATTCTTTATAAATAAAGAAACTGCAAATTAAGTTGGCGATTTTATTTAACAATCCAGAGATCGTACCTGAAGGATTTGGGAAATCATCGAGGTTAATCAGCAAGATCGTAACAATTGGTGTCAGAAGTGGGATTGTTAAATAAATCCATAAGAATAATAATTGAAAAATGGTGAAGATTCAGGATTTAACGATACCTCTTCTCAAGAAGGAGTTGGCCAAGCGAGGATTGTCTACAACTGGAAATAAGGCAGAGCTGCAATCGAGACTGCGAGAAGCAATGGAAGTCGAAGGCATCGACTTGAACCAGTACGAATTCCGTCGCGAGGATGAAGATGTATCCTTGAAGGACATTTACAAAGAAGAAGCTATTGATTCTGCGAAGGGGTTGGAGCAGCCATCAGGTAAGATTCAAGAAAATGCCCCTGGCTCATCTACCGGTATGGACATGAACATGTTGTTGAATGCAATTTCACAAATCGATGCCAGCATATCACAAAAGATGGATGCACAGGATGCCAAGATATCACAAAAGATGGATGAACAGGATGCCCGTAATTCCGCAATGAATGTCAAGATATCAGAAAAGATGATGCAAAGTTTGATGGATTAGAAGGAACAATCGCGCAAATACAGCAAAATCTGGAGAAAGACAATGCAGAGCTTAAGGAAAGACAGGATCTAATTGAGAGCAAAGTCAACGAATTGCACGGTCGGCAAGAAAAAATAGAAGAATTAATTGAAGCCAAAGTCAACACATTGGAAGGTCGTTTCCGGGATTTGCAGTTAAATCGTCCAACCACTTCAGTGAACGCTCCCAAGGTAAAAACACCATCTTTTGACGGAAAAATTCCCTTTCAATTCTTCAAGCTCCAGTTTGAGAAGACGGCTGAAACAAATAAATGGAACATGGAGGAAAAATCTGCTGCACTATTCGTTGCGTTGGAAGGACCTGCGGCAGAACTTTTGCAAACTATACCTGATTATGAGAGAAATGATTACGACGGATTGATGCGAGCCCTGGAAAGACGCTATGGTAGCGAACACAGAAGACAAATTTACCAGATGGAGAAAAGCGCGACCAAAAGTCCAACGAATCTCTACAGGAATATGCTTCGGAAATTGAGAGATTGGCTCATTTAGCCATCGGAGACGCATCGGGTGAGCATCTCGAAAGGGTGAAAATACAAAAATTAATCAGCGTCATAAAAGACGTTTACACCAAGCGAGAGACATATGCGAATCCAAAGTTAACATTCGCTGAAACAGTGGCGTATGCTCAAACACGTGAAACGGCGGCACTCATAAGCAGACCAGCATACAAAGTCAATAAAGTGGAGGTTGAAACAGCAGATGTGATGACCGAAATATTGAGACTCTGAAGTCGTTAGAAGGAATGAATCGTTCTGGTGGCAAGAATCAGGCTGGGAAATGCTTTAAATGTGGAAAGCCTGGTCACTTCGCACGCGAATGCAAAACCGGTTCCAGCATACAGGAAGGACAGCGCAAACGGAAGGCTGAGGAGGATAAGCCATCAACATCTCAGTCGTTAAACTAAAACGAGCCAGTCTAAAGGGGCGTATGCTGGTTCCTGCAATTGAATGCCCCATAATCTCCGTCTCGCAAATTGGAAGAAAAACGAGCAACATTACTATTGGTATTGGATATGTGGATGGACGGGCGCGAATATTAACAGTGGATACGGGCGCATCACACTCCATCATTCGAACTGACCTGATCGCCAAAGAAGTGAGTCCATTATCTGGAGCAATATTGAAAACGGCGACTGGTGAGGATACCCAAGTATTGGGAGAAGTAACATGTGAGGTAACAATCGGGAATGTGACGGTGTTACACAGTTTTATAGTCGCGCAGATTGTGGATGAGGTAATCATAGGAGTGGACTTCTTGATGAATGAAGGTATCAAGATCGACTTGAATAACAAAATTATGGAGTATAAGAACATGGAGGTACCACTAAACATTGGCTATGATTTCACATACAGCAGCAACCAAGTGGTCTTAGAAGGCAGTGCACTGATTCCACCGAAGTCAGAAGCAGTTGTTTGGACGAAAATTAATGGAGATTGTGGGACAAACAAATTGTGGGTTGGCGAAGCAGCACAAAATTCTACACTGGACTTACTTATTGGAAAAACCCTGGCTAAGACACGAAAGAATGGACGCATCCCAGTGAGAGTATTAAATGACTTCAGATCATCAGTAAAAATTCCTAGTGGAACTGTATTAGGGCAATGTCAAGAGGTAGAAGCCATTATTAACAGCAATGATTCATCTGGAATCGACTCTATTGGCAGCAAGGAGATGGAGGAAGATATCAATGCATGGACGCAAGGGTTGAAAGACAAGTACAAGCACAAGGCCAGCCAGATGATCCGTAAATACTCCAACATATTCGACAAGGATGGCAACAAACCAGGCAGGACCGACGTAGTGACGCAAGACCAATTCGTCAAGCTCCTCGAAGCGTTTCACTAGCCAAACGTGACGCTGTTGGCCAAATAATTAGGGAAATGAGCGAAAGCGATGTTATCGAACCATCGGCAAGTCCATGGAGCTCTCCGGTGGTACTCGTGAAGAAGAAAGATGGCCAGTTGCGGTTCTGCGTGGACTATCGGAGATTAAATGATGTTACAAAGAAAGACAGCTATCCTTTGCCCAGGATCGATGATACACTAGACTCGTTAACTGGCACAGAATGGTTCTCAACACTTGACCTTAAGAGCGGGTATTGGCAAGTAGAAGTGAGTGAAGAAGATAAAGAGAAGACAGCCTTTAGTGCTGGCAACGGCCTATGGCAATTTACGGTAATGCCATTTGGTTTATACAACGCTCCTGCCACTTTTGAAAGACTAATGGACCATGTGCTCAAAGGACTACACTGGAAGGCCTGTTTGGTGTGATGACATCATCGTATTGGGAAAGAGCTTCGACGAACATCTGAGTAATTTGGAAGAAGTTTTCCAGAGAATACCTGGCGCTGGTCTTAAACTAAGTCCTAAGAAGTGCAATTTATTCAGGAAGGAGGTGAATTACTTAGGTCATCAAGTAACCACGAAGGGCGTGTGTACTGCGAAGGAAAAAATAGAAGCAGTGAAGGATTGGCCGAGACCCAGAAATTTGCATGAATTAAGAAGTTTCCTTGGGCTGTGTACTTACTATCGCCGCTTTGTTCCGAATTTCGCCAGTGTAGCTCACAGTCTCCATGAACTTACAAGGAAAAATAGATCTTTCGAGTGGAAAACTGAACAAGAGGAAGCTTTCCAAGCTTTATAAGAACGACTATGCACTGCACCTATACTAGCGTACCCGGTTCCAGGTGCAACATTTATTCTGGACACAGATGCTATTGGTTATGGCATAGGAGGGGTACTTTCGCAAGTGATTGATGGGCAGGAGAAGATAGTTGCCTACTATAGCCGGTCTATTGGGAAACCAGAGCGGAACTACTGCGTAACGCGGAGAGAACTATTAGCGTTTGTGGATTGCATTAAACACTTCCACAAATATCTGTATGGTCAACATTTCCGCGTTAGAACGGATCATGCAGCGCTGAAGTGGCTACTACAGTTCAAGAATCCCGAAGGGCAGCTTGCACGGTGGATTGAGAGGCTGCAAAATTATGACTTCACCATCGAGCACCTCAAGGGTAACACGCACGGAAATGCTGACGCTATGTTCCGTCGGTCATGTAGTTTGGAATGTAAGCACTGCTCAAAAGCCGAGGGCAAGGAAGACATAATAGACGTCCGGCTAATGACAGTTACATCAGCAGAAGAGTGGGAGGCAAGTCACTTAAGGAAATGTCAGCAAGAAGATCCGGACTTGGATTTGGTAATGTACGGATTGGAGGGGAACAGACGGCCAAGTAAAGAAAAAATGGCAGCGGAAAGTCCCATCGCGAAAGCATACTGGGCACAATGGAACAGTTTAGAATTGATATCTGGCTGTTTGCATAGAGTATGGAAAAGTGAAGATGGCCAGTGCTCTCGGAAGCTTATAGTAGTTCCGAAGTTAAGAATTCCGGATGGTCTTAAGGAATTCCATAATGGTCCTAGTGGAGGGCACCTAGGCATTACAAAAACGCTGGAGAAGATCAAGCAGCGGTTCTATTGGGTCGGCTGTCGTCAATCGGTCGCTGAGTGGATTGCTAGTTGCACGGAGTGCATTGCAGCTAAAGGGCCAAAGTCACGAAGTCATGGGCAGATGAAGCAATATAACTCAGGTGCACCATTTGAGCGGGTTGCCATGGATGTAGCCGGTCCATTCCCTATGAGCAGACAAGGAAACAAATACGTTCTTGTGGTTATGGACTACTTTAGTAAATGGCCTGAGGTCTACCCAATTCCAAACCAGGAAGCAAAAACAGTTGCGGATGCATTCACTCACAATTGGGTTACCAGATACGGTGCGCCTATAGAATTGCACTCAGACCAAGGAAGAAACTTTGAAGCGGCGGTGTTCCAAGAGATGTACCAGATACTTGGTATTCGGAAAACACGAACGACAGCCCTGCATCCTCAATCAGATGGCATGGTAGAGCGATTCAACCGGACACTGGAAGAGCACTTGCGGAAAGTAGTGGACAAGAATCAAGATGATTGGGATGTACACATACCGCTTTTCCTGATGGGATATCGGTCCGCAGTGCATGAAACAACAGGTCAAACACCTGCCAGGATACTGTTTGGTAGTGGTCTTCGGTTGCCCAGCGATTTAAAATTTGGAATAACTGGTGATGCGAGAAGAATTGGGAAGGAAGCGTCTACTGTTCTTGAGGAAGAGTTAAGAGAGATACATGCTCTTGTGAGGCAGCGAACTCAAATTATGAGTGACGAAATGAAGGCTAGGTATGACAAGGCGATGAACTCCGAAGGCTTCCAAAATGGAGCTTTGGTATTGCTGTACAATCCACAACGAAAGAGAGGTTTGTCCCCAAAACTTCAATGCAATTGGGAAGGTCCATAAAAGATAATCAAATGACTAATGTATCGAATACAAACTGTGGGGAGGCCGAGAAACAAGATGAAAGTGGTCCACCTAGAGAGGCTTGCTGCGTTTGGAACAGCGAATGTGTCTGATCGGGACGATCAGACTTAGGTGGAGGGCAGTGTGGCGAAAATGCAAAGCGAATGACAGATGAAAGAGAGGAGCCGACAACTGGCATGTTCTAGATCGTAAACGAGGTGATTATCGTAAACGACGATTATCGTAAACGAGGCGATTATCGTAAACGACGTGATTTTTCCAGGGGTTTCGTTTTCAAGCAGCAAACAAGTATATAAGGACGACATACGACTGCAAAAGTAATCAGTCGTGAATTAAACTTGTTGGAGATTACATTACAGTAAAGTAATAAAAACAGGACATTGTGAAAGTTGTATACAAGTGATTGTAAATAGTAAAGTAAATTGTAATTGAATTGTGAAAAACTGAGTAATCAAAAGGACATTAATTAAATTCTTTATAAATAAAGAAACTGCAAATTAAGTTGGCGATTTTATTTAACAATCCAGAGATCGTACCCGAAGGATTTGGGAAATCATCGAGGTTAATCAGCAAGATCGTAACAATATGTATACATTCTGGAAACTTAAAAACAATAAAAACTTTAAAAACAAAGTAAAATTTTAATATACAAAACTATAAACATTTTTATACGTACCTTTTTATGACAGCGTTTATAAAATTTGCGGAGAAATATGAATATATAAAAGTCACTCCGACAGGGCGGAAACGAAACTCCGACATAAAAACGACCCTGTGCCTCAAAATTTCCATTTACTAGCTGTTATATTTTTAATTCAACAGATAGATTTACCTTTGAAAATGTATTCGAATTGACCGGGATGGAAATTTTGACGTAAATGACAACGAAAAATAAAATCGCAATCGTTTAGTTGCAATCACTCTTCTCGGACGGTAAAGTCAAAACAGAAAGCAAAGCGATGCAACCCTGCAAGATATATTTCCTATGACATTGTTGATATCAAAGCGTTTAGTTTTATTAGTGTGTTAACTTTTATTAAATAATTGCGTTTAAAAGAAAGCGTATATATTTTTTCATATTTCATATAAAGTTGTTTGAAAAAATTTGAATAATTTACATATTCTGAGAAAAATTTATAGTTTTTTTTTATGTCTGTGTCAGGCATACGCGTATGAATATGTTCCGAATGACAATGTTAGTATCAAATTGGTTTCTTTTATTAACTATTGTAATAGATTGATTAATTTATTTGTGTTGAATACTATAAAAAGCGACTCTTCGTAATTTGTGTGAACTTCAGTTTTCTACTCCTTCTGTTCCGCTATTCGTTTGTCCCGTTATTTTGAGCGTACTTATAAAAGATCGTTTTCCGCTATTTAGTCATTTCTTGTAAGCACGCGTAGCAAACGGATGGAGTAAAAAACTGGGGTAAGTAAATATAATATCATTGCCATGTGAAACTAATATGTACTTTATTTTAAGAAATAAACTTGCTTAAATTGGCATGTTCCTCCTAAACTCCAGCGTTTATTTTGCTGCGCAACATCTTTATTTCCCATTTTAATTGGAACATCTTTATTTCCCATTTAAATTGGAACATCTTTATTTCCCATTTAAATTGGAACATCTTTACTTCCCATTTAAAATGGGACAGCCAATCCTATAACAAAATTTCAAAATCACTATCTACGTGAAACAGCTGCCATTTTTGTAATAAGTGGGACTGTCGCCAACCACATTGTGATCAAATTCGGAACATTGAACAGCATGATGCGATCGCCAGTACGCCGAAGCCCACGCCTTCAGCCAGAAGACTCGTCAGCCAAAAAAGCTAAGGTTACTGCGCCGACACATAAGACAGACATTTCCATGTCACAATTATGCACCGATAAACCAAACTCAACTAGTGTTTTATCAAATACGCCGCCACCTAACGTTCAATTGAGTATGCCGTCACCTATTGCTTTATTTAACGCGCCGCCAAGTAAAGCCACGCCATATACGCCGCCGACAATTGCTCAGACAGGTATGCCAACACCAAGTGCTTCACATGGAGCTTCATCTAGCACGCTGCCATCGAGTGCTCCATCAAGAACACTAGTAAGTGATACTTATGCCGCCGCCGCCATACCAACAATAACAAGTGTACCGTTAGTGAGCACCAACGTTTTTACAACAAGTTCCTGTCAGACTCAGCAGGTAAGCGAATTCACCACTCTTTATAAAAATGCCTCTGTCAGTGTTGATCCGCGTGTCACCGTCCCGAACATGATCGAGCTCGTCAACGGCGCTTCCTTTGCCAACGCCACTGTCGTCTCTGCTGACGTCGACGCCAACGTTACCACCGCTGCCAGCGTCAGCGTTCCCGTCTCTGCCAGCAACGACGCCGTCTATTCTGCTAACGTCGACGCCAACATTCTTGCCGCTCCTAGCACCGCCTCCTCTGTTAACGTCAACGTGACTACATCTGCCAGCATCAGCTTTCCTGCCTCTGCCAGCTCCAACGCCACATTAAATAACGCAGCTGTACCACATCCTACATCAAGTTCTCCCGGTTTTTCAACTTATGACGCCGCGCAAGCTAACTTTCTTCTTGCCATGCAGCAGAAAATTCTTAAGTTGGAATTGCAGCTCCAACAAGCACAAGCTAGAATTATATGTAGTGAACGCCAGCCGTCAGTGCCGTCAGCTACGTCGCCTGGTACCAGCTCTAATGTACCATTAAATTATGTCATGTCATCGTTCGTGCAGCCAACCGCAGCGTCGCAAAGCGTACCCGTCCAGTCTACCTGCACTTCACTACTCAACGATGCCTCTTTATTAGCCACGAGGCAGCGAAACACTTCGAATCCGGTTCCGTATTTAAATCAACCGCTACCTACAGTCAATTCAAACGGGCTATTCAATGGACAGTCCACTCCTTATGTCAAAACCGCAACACACAATAGTCCTGTCGTTTCCAATAATGCTCTGCCACAGACTCTTTGACACCCAAATAATATTTTCCAAGCCATGCCGCCTAACGTTTCTACTATGCAACATAACGAAGCCCCTAGAACTGCTCACATACCAACCGCCATGCACGTTGACAATGCAGCGATCTTATCGAATCAGGTCTTGCAGAACGACAACACTCACGTTACGTCGGTCAATGCTATGCCGCCACCGAGAAAATTATTGGATTTGCCGTCGTTTTCAGGTCATGCAGAGGATTGGCCAATATTCTACGCAGCATTTACAGAGTCGACATCAGTCTACAATTATACAAATTTTGAAAATAACCAGCGCCTTAATAAGTGCCTCAAAGGAGAAGCAAGAGATGTAGTCAAATCTCTTTTGATACACCCTAATAATGTAAGCTCTGTTGTGGAACAACTGCGCTTTAGATTTGGTCGCCCTGAAATGCTCATACGAAGTCAACTCAAGTTGGTGCGAGATGTGCCACCTATTTCTGAAGCAACGATTGGTAAACTAATATCCTTTGCAACGGTAACTAAGAACCTCACTGTGTTCCTCCAATCTATAGGAGAAGAGAAACACCTAGCCAATCCTACGCTATTGGATGAGCTAGTTGCGAAGCTACCTCTGAGTAAGCGTTTGGATTGGGCACGGAGTTCTCTTACGATTCAGCCTTATCCTACCATAGTCCATTTTAGCAATTGGTTGTCTGAGGTGGCGAATTTAGTTCATCTCATTCAGGTCAATGAGCCACCAGAACTAAAGCGACGTGCTGTATTACATACGTCAGGGGAGCTGCGTACCGGAGAATGCACCATTTGTTGAGGTGACCATAAAATCACTAACTGTCGCCGCCTGTTGGGAGCTGCTCTGCCAGATCGGTGGAACATAGTCCAATGATTACGTCTTTGCTTTAGTTGTCTTTGGCCTGGTCGCTCTACTCGTAATTACCGCTGTTGTAAGGTTTACCCAGTGAAGGGTTGCTCCAAGTTTCACAATCGTCCTCTGCTCGAAAGGATTGGTAGTGGGTCGGTCAAACCTTCGAATGGTCAACAAATAATAATAATAACATTCTTAACTGTCGCGCACATGCAGACGAAAACTTTTTATTTTGAATAGTTCCCGTCACGCTGTACAGACCAAATAAGCAAGTAAATACTTATGCCCTCTTAGATGAAGGCTCATCAATTACCATGATCGACGACGCTTTAATAAAGGAGCTCGGCCTTAAAGCAAACCAACGTCAGGCAGAAATTCAGTGGTTCGGAGGTAAATCCGTTAAAGAATCCGTCGCTATAGTTAATTTATTCATTAGAGGAGCGGAAATGAAGAAACGGCATATGCTACGCAACGTTCACGGAGTTGTAAATCTGAATTTACCTACGCAAAGCCTCAGTCAGAGGGATATCAGCAATGCCGTCAGATATCAGGGTAAACTGCCGGTACAACCATATAAAAACATCATGCCAAAAATTTTGATTGGCTTAGACCACTGCCATCTTGGACTACCTATTAAGCCGATGCTAACAAATAACATTGGACCCTACGCTGCGTTTACTGATCTAGGTTGTGTCATATTTGGACCATCGACTAATTTGCCGCTTAGGAAGCCATCGTGCCTACATATCAACACATCGAACTGTGAGATGAATAATATGATAAAGGAATATTTTAGTGTAGAGTCGTTTGGAGTGAGAGCAGCGCCACCTATTGAAAATGCGGAGGACATACGAGCGAAAAGGATTCTATCGCAAACGACAGTGAAGGTGGATGGCCGGTTTCAAACTGGGCTGTTGTGGAATTGTGACAACCCCGAATTACCGGAAAGTTATAGTATGGCATTGAAGCGTTTGGAAGGTATAGAAAGTCGAATGGATAAAGATAAGGAGTTTAGCGATGCTTACCGGGACATCATCGAAATGTACGTCAAGAAAAACTATGCTCGAAAGCTGCAACCACACGAATTTGCTAAGGTTAATCCTAAGACTTGGTATCTCCCTCATTTTGCAGTAGTAAATCTCCATAAAGCGGGTAAGCTGCGACTGGTCTTCGACGCAGCCGCAACATCAAAGGGAATCTCGCTAAATTCCCAATTACTCAAAGGCCCACAAGAGTATCGTCCATTGGTGTCAATTTTATTCCATTTTAGGGAAGGTGCTGTAGCCGTCTGTGCGGATATACAGGAGATGTTCCACCAAGTCACAATCCGTCCGGAAGACCGATGCGCCCAGAGGTTCTTGTGGCGTAATGGCGACAAGCGGAAGTCTCCTGACATTTATGAAATGACAGCCATGACATTTGGTGCAGCATGCTCTCCCTGCTCAGCTCACTACGTGAACATTAAGAACGCCTTGCAGCATAGAGATCATGATCCGCGTGCGGTTCAGGCCATAACTAACTACCACTACGTTGATGATACGTCGACAGTTTCTCGTCTGCCTCCGAAGCCATACAAATGTCTGAACAGGTTAGAGACATTCATAAAGGAGCAAGTTTCCATCTACGGAAGTTTAGATCGAATGTCACTGAAGTCACCGCCGCGCTGGATCGAGAGACCACCGCATTATCAATAAAGTCGAAAGAATCCGTATCATCGGAGAAAGTTCTGGGAATGTTGTGGCAGCCTATAAATGATAATTTTACATACCGTCTACAATTCCATGGGAATTGTGCATCCGTCATAAATGGAGATGTTGTGCCAACGAAAAGGTTGTTGTTGAGCATAATAATGTCTATTTTCGACCCATTAGGACTACTGTGCCACCTAACTGTTATGGCCAAACTGATGATGCGTGAGATTTGGAAGCGAAATCTGGGATGGGATGAGCCAGTCTCTGATGAAATTTTTGCAATTTGGAGCCGTTTTCGGCAACAGCTGCCGAAAGTTTCTAAATGTCAAGTACCACGTCACTACTTCCACAAAGGGAAACCAGAATCCTTACAACTGCATGTGTTTGTTGACGCTAGTGAAGACGCATTTGGGGCGGTAGCTTATTGGAGGTCTGAGAATTTAGCCGGTGATGTGGAGGTATCAATTGTGTTCGCCAAAACTAGGAGTGCGCCACTTAAACCACTTTCAATTCCAAGACTTGAACTGCAGGCAGCGTTACTAGGATCACGTATAATGTCAACAATCGTTGGGGAACATACGATACACGTCAGTCAATATATCTTCTGGAGTGACTCAAGGACAGTGCTCAAGTGGATAGCTAGTGAACATCGTCGGTACAAGCCTTTCGTCGCCCATAGGATTGCCGAAATTCTTAGTACATCTAAGTCGTCTGATTGGAGATGGGTGCCCTCCAAGGAAAACGTGGCTGATGAGGCTACTCGTTTTAATATAGACGTAAACTTAAGTCCGTCCTCTCGATGGTTTATAGGTCCGGCGTTTTTATACGAACCAGAAGAAATGTGGCCAAAGGATGTTACAGCCTACTCGAATATTGATGATGAAGAAGAATTACGTCCGAAGTTTTCACTTTTGATTGGTACGAGATCTACAATCGATTTCGAAAGATTTTCAACATACACTAAACTAAAAAGAGTTGTCGCCTGGATCCTCCGTTTCATTAATAAATGCAAATCAATGACACAGTCATTAAATACTACATCGCATTACGGATTGACAGCTTGGGAATTAAATTCAGCTGAACGTCTACTGTGTCGTCAAGCTCAAAACGAAGGTTATGCTGATGAAATAAACCGGCTGAAAGAAGGTCTCGCTGTGAAAACAAATAGTTCGATATATTCTCTTGCACCATGGATAGATTCTGAAGGGGTGCTCCGTGTCCGCGGTCGCCTAGATGAAGTAAGCTGGCTTGCCTACGATGCAAAACGCCCTATAATTTTGCCGCCTAAACACTTCGTTACAAAGCTGATAGTCGCCCATGAGCATAGGCGCATGATGCACTTGAATGTTGAGGCAACGATTTGTATGATACGACAGAAATTTTGGATTCCAAATTTGAGAAGGGTGCTACGTGGAGTTATAGCCCAATGCAACATTTGCAGAATAAGGAACGCAAAACCTCTAGAGCCACAGATGGGACTTCTTCCAGAGGATCGCGTTACACCCTACGTACGTCCGTTTTCATATACTGGCATGGATTATTTCGGGCCTGTTAATGTCAGGATTGGGAGGAGAACAGAGAAAAGATGGGTCGCTCTGTTTACATGCCTGACAATAAGAGCTATCCATCTTGAAATTGCCCATGACCTCTCTACAGATGCATGTATACTGGCGATGCGCAATTTTATGAACAGAAGAGGCGTCCCGAAAAGAATACGATCGGATAATGGAAAGAATTTCGTTGGAGTGGATGGCGAGTTAAAGCGATTTGGAGACTTGTTTGATTGTCACGAGTTTCAAAGCGAGCTAGCAACGAGGGGTGTGGAATGGATATTCAATTGTCCAGGAAATCCCTCTGCTGGCGGCTCCTGGGATGGTGCAATGTGTGAAGAAGGTACTGCGGCACACGATGAAGGAATTGAACCCAAAGGAACACACATTCCAAAATCTGTTGACTGAGGCCGAGAACATAGTAAACTCTCGTCCGCACATCTACCGGTTTCTCCAGAACAAGAGGAACCTTTGACGCCGAATCATTTTTTGTTGGGTAGTGCAAATACAGCGCAGACGCCTAGCTGCGCACAACCGCTGGTGCACTATTGTTCTCTACGTAAGCAGTGGCATGTGGCAAGGCAAATGCGAGATCGATTTTGGAAGAGGTGGGCACAAGAGTATCTGCCAACACTGACACGACGGCCAAAGTGGTGTTCGCCGACGAAACCGTTACAACAGGGTGATTTGGTATTCATCTGCGACCCGAACGAACCTAGAAAGGAGTGGCGTCGTGGGAGAATACAAAGGGTATATCCTGGTAGAGATGGTCAAGTTCGTAGAGCGGATGTGATAACTTCCACAGGTGTATTAAGCCGTCCGGCATCTAAACTAGCAAAGCTCGATGTAATTGATGGTGAATCCGGCTCGATTCACGGGGGTGGGGATGTAATAGATTGATTAATTTATTTGTGTTGAATACTATAAAAAGCGACTCTTCGTAATTTGTGTGAACTTCAGTTTTCTACTCCTTCTGTTCCGCTATTCGTTTGTCCCGTTATTTTGAGCGTACTTATAAAAGATCGTTTTCCGCTATTTAGTCATTTCTTGTAAGCACGCGTAGCAAACGGATGGAGTAAAAAACTGGGGTAAGTAAATATAATATCATTGCCATGTGAAACTAATATGTACTTTATTTTAAGAAATAAACTTGCTTAAATTGGCATGTTCCTCCTAAACTCCAGCGTTTATTTTGCTGCGCAACAACTATTTAATATAAAGTCGCTCTATGTATTTTCAAGGAAAGTTCATTTAATTATCTATGAGTCCATTTAATTTTATTTCACAAATTTCACATATTTTGGGCAAATTATTTAATTTTGTATGATTGACGCAGACTATACGCATATTCATATGTGTCGAATGACAGTGTTGTTTACAAAGTATTTTTTAAATAATTAATTAACCTTTATTTGCTAAAAGCATTTTAAAAGAAAGCTCATGTATATATTTAATAGTACATATTCAAAAAAAAAATATATTCGTAAAATTTTGTATTTTCAAACTGCCTTTTTGCGTCTTTCAGTAAACTGACAATCTATCATTAAAAGTAAAAAACACTTCATACTGTTTATAAAGGCCATCTTTTATTACACGTTTATATAAATATCATGCGAGTTTAACCAATTTTAATGTAAATCAAAGATACCATTATCAACTGGAAAACATGGGCAAATATTTTATCAATGTTTAATGGATTTAACGTTCCTGTACTACATATGTCTCCTCTGCAGTTACGTCCAAAAATTATAGAGCAGAGGTACCACCTTCTGAGGTACCGTTATTTGTAGTTAAATTTGACGATAAGCTGCTGCTTTGCTTTCGTCGCAATTTCGATTCATTCTTAATAGTGCATTGCATGCAAACAGTTGATTATAATAAACTATAATTTTAGAAATTGCGTCATTTTTTTTTGATGATGTCGTTGGGGAAGACACTCTTCTATTTATACATAAGCCAGTGAAGGAAAAGTCGGGACGTTCTAAACAAGTCCAACGTCGTAATAATAAAGCAATTGCGTCTGAACTTTTTGATAAAGATTCAACATAACAGGAAGGTATTTTTTTTTAACGCGGAAGCAGAATATATGAATTAAAAAAATATATTTCAACTGAGACACAATTTGATGCTGAAATTCCGAATGACAACCATGAAATTAGTCTCAGTCATGAATATCCCACTTTTTCATGTGGTACTCACACGAGTAAAGGTCGGTTAATACTGCCAAAAAAAATTGGTGCAGCATTTGACTAAACTGGAGGAATTGTTTTAGTTCACTAATGGATGATTGCTTTTAATAACTAAAGACTACGTTAAGAACATGGTGTTTAAAGCAGAGTAAGGAGTATGGAAACTTTTGTTATTTTTTTACCCTTGGTGTACTCTTTTGCCTTCTTCTATTTCGTCTTCTACATACCACGATTCTTAAATATCAAGTTAAATGTATTGAATTCGTCTGGGCACATAACCCCGGGAGATCATGCGACATGCCATAGATATAAAAATGTGTATACATCATCTGCAACTGTTGGTTCCAAATCGAGCAGACATTCCCAATTTATATTTCAGCTTCGACACTTGATTAAATATTCATATTACTTCGCGCTGAAATAATAATGAATGATCATTAAAACTATCATTGATACTATTAAGTATATTATTTAACTTTCCGTATTTAAAAATTATATATACATTCTGGAAATTTAAAAACAAATTAACAATTATTAATATACAAAATTATAATATATTTTTTACGTACCTTTTTATGACAGCGCTTATAAAATTTCCTGAGAAATATGAATATATCAAAGTCACTCCGACAGGGCTGCTTTTTTGCTACTACCTTCTTCTTGTTGAATTTCTATTCAGGCACTACTTACACAAAAAGGCAGAATTAAAAATGCAAATAGCATAATTATATGAATACAATTCAAAACCATTGATAAAATATTATAATGGGCATCATATCACTGTTTTAGAGATATTACGCAACCATTAAACGACCCTGTGCCTCACAAAGTTTCCGCCTAATAGCTGCCATATTTTTAATTCAACCGCTAGAAATACATTCTAAATACATGAGCGTTCTCAGCTGTTAGCTTATTTCGGGAAATTAGCTGATAGTTCCATACTCCTCTATACTCTGGTATAAATTTGTAATATATATTGTTCTGAAATTAAAAATCTTTAGAACAAATTTTTTTACGAAAATAAAAATTAATAAATAAATACTAAAAGAGACTCACCAAAAATAATGGTAATAAATAACTTTAACTATCAGTCAGTCCTTTTAGTTCACAGGTAGCCAATAACAAAAAAAAATACATTTAGCTTTGAAAATGTATTCGAATTGCCCGGTTTGGAAATTATGACGTATATGAAAACAACAACGAAATTTAAAATCCCAATCGTTTAGTTGCAATCATTATTCTCGGACAGTAAAGTCAAAATAGAAAGCAAAGCGATGCAACCCTGCAAGATGGATTTCCTATGGCATTGTTGATAACAAAGTGTTTAGTTTTATTAGTGTGTTAACTTTTAATAAATCATTGCGTTTAAAAAAAAGCGTATTTCATTTTTTATTTCATATAAAGTTGTTTGAAAAGAATTTGCATAATTTACATATTCTGAGAAAAATTTATAGTTTTGTTATGTCTGTGTCAGGCATACGCGTATGCATATGTTCCGAATGACAATGTTAATAGCAAAGTGATTTCTTTTATTAATCATTTAGTATAAAGTCGCTGTATTCATTTCAAGGAAAGTTAATTTAATAATTTTGAGACCATTTCATTTTATTTAAAAATATTTATGTACATATTTTGGGCAAATTATTTAATTTTGTTATGTCTGCATCAAGCATACGCGTATGCATATGTTCCGAATGACAATGTTGTTTACACAGTATTTTTTAAATAATTATTGAACCTTTATCTGTTAAAAGCATTGTAAAAGAAAGCTCATATATACATATATTTAAAAGTTCATATTAAAAAAAATATATTTTCGTCAAATTTTGTACTTTTCAAACTGCCTTTTTGCGTCTTTCAGTAAACTGACAATTTATCATTAAAAGTAAAAAACACTTCATACTGTTACGATTTTGCTGATTAACCTCGATAATTTCCTTAATCTTCCGGGTACGACCTCTGGATTGTTAAATAAAATCGCCAACTTAATTTGCAGTCTCTTTATTTATAAAGGCTTAATTAATGTGCTTTTAATTATTCGGTAATTCACAATTCAATTACAATTTACGTTACTATTTACAATCACTTGTATACAACTTTCACAATGTACTGCTTTTATTACTTTACTGTAATGTAACCTCCACGAGTTTAATTCACAACTGATTCACGACTGATTGCTGACTAACTGACTTGCAGTCGTATGTCGTCCTTATATACTAGTTTGCTACGTGAAAACGAAACCCCTGGAATTATTGCGTCGTTTACGATAATCGTCGTTTACGATAATCGCCTCTTACGTTCTAGAACGTGCCAGTTGTCGACTCCTCTCTTTCATCTGTCATTCGCTTCGCATTTTCGCCACACTGCCCTCCACCTAAGTCTGATCGTCCCGATCAGACACATTCGCTGTTCCAAACGCAGCAAGCCTCTCTAGGTGGATCACTTTCATCTTGCTTCCTGGGCTCCCAACATTCTGGATTCGATACACTGCATCATTCAGCCGTTTGATTACCTTATATGGACCCTCCCAAACGCATTGAAGTTTTTGGGACAAACCTCTCTTCCGTTGTGGACTGCACAGCAACACCAAATCTCCACTTTGGAAGCCTTCAGAGTTCATCGCTTTGTCATACCTGGCCCTCAATTTGTAATGGTTTCGTGGTTTTGGCTCTTTAGTTGCTATGCACTTCTTGCAGTTAGCAACCCACTCAGCAATCGATTGACGACAACCAACCCAATAGAACCTCTGCTTGATCTTCTCCAGCATTTTCCTAATGCTTAGATGCTCTCCACGAGGACCATTGTGAAATTTCCTAAGAATATCCGGAATTTTTAACCTCGGAACTACTATAAGCTTCCGAGAGCACTGGCCATCTTCACTTTCCCATACTCTATGCAAACAGCCAGATATTAACTCTAAACTGTTCCATTGTGCCCAGTATGCCTTCGCGATGGAACTTCCCTTTGCCATTTGTTCCTTACTTGGCCGTCTGTTCACCTCCAATCCGCGCATTACCAATTCCAAGTCTGGGTCTTCTTGCTGACATTTTCTTAAGTGGCTTGCCTCCCACTTTCCTGCTCGTGTAATTGTTATTCGCTGGACGTCTATTATGCCCTCAGCTTTTGAGCATCGTTTGCATCGTCTTTCCTCTCTGTTGGAGCCCGACTGGCATTCGCGTGCGAAGTGACCTGCTTCACCGCAACTGAAGCACTTTCCATCTTGATTCTTAACACCACAACGATTCATTCCTGCTATCGACTTCAGAGTTTTCAATATTTCAGTCCTCACATCTGGTGTTTCTACCTCCAAACGCTTCACTTTTTGGGCCGGCTTACATAGCAGTGCCGCTGCTTCACGTGTCTGAGCATACGCAACCGTCTCAGCGAATGTTAACTTTGGATTCGCATAAGTCTCTCGCTTGGTGTACACGTCTTTAATTCCGCTGATGAACCTCTGGATTTTTAATCTTTCGAGATATTCAGCCGACGCATGCCCTGTGGCTAAATGAGCCAATCTCTCGATCTCAAAAGTATATTCCTGTAGAGATTCATTATGTTTTTGGTCACGCTGTTCCAGCTCCATCTGGTAAATTTGTCTTCTGTGTTCGCTACCAAAGCGTCTTTCCAGGGCTCGCATTACTGCGCCATAGTTATCCCTCTTACATTCGGGAATAGTCAGCAAAATATCCGCTGCAGGTCCTTTCAACGTAACAAATAGCGCAGCGGATTTTTCCTCGATGGTCCAATTATTTAACTCAGCCGTCTTCTCGAACTGGAGCTTGAAGATCTGGAATGGAGCTGTGCCGTCAAAGGATGGTGTTTCTACCCACGGGCCGTTCATCGATCTGGCTGGACGATGCAACTGCAAATCTCGGACACGTCGCTCGAGCTCGTTGATTTTGGCTTCAATTAATTCTTCTATTTTTTCTTGCCGACCGTTCAATTCGTTGACTTTGCTCTCAATTAGATCCTGTCTTTCCTTAAGTTCTGCATTGTCTTTCTCCAGATTTTGCTGTATTTGCGCGATTGTTCCTTCTAATCCATCAAACTTTGCATCCATCTTTTCTGATATCTTGACATTCATTGCAGAATTACGGGCATCCTGTGCATCCATCTTTTGTGACATCTTGGCATCCTGTGCATCCATCTTTTGTGATATGCTGGCATCGATTGCAGATATATTTTGTGAATTGCGGGCATCCTGTGCATCCAGCTTTTGTGAGATTGCAGCCAATAACATGTTCATGTCAATACCCGCAGATGAGCTAGGGGCCTTTTCTTGAATCTTACTTGATGGCTGCTCTAACTCCTTCGCAGAATCACTAGCCTCTTCCTTGTCAACATCCTTCAGGGATACGTCTTCATCCTCGCGGCGGAATTCGTACTGGTTCAAGTCGATGCCTTCGGCTTCCATTGATTCTCGCAGTCTCGATTGCAGCTCTGCCTTATTTCCTGTTGTAGACAATCCTCGCTTGGCCAACTCCTTCTTGAGAAGAGGTATCGTCAAATCCTGAATCTTCACCATTTTTCAGTTATTATCCTCTGGAATTTATTTAACAATCCCACTTCTGACACCAATTGTTACGATTTTGCTGATTAACCTCGATAATTTCCTTAATCTTCCGGGTACGACCTCTGGATTGTTAAATAAAATCGCCAACTTAATTTGCAGTCTCTTTATTTATAAAGACTTAATTAATGTGCTTTTAATTATTCGGTAATTCACAATTCAATTACAATTTACGTTACTATTTACAATCACTTGTATACAACTTTTACAATGTACTGCTTTTATTACTTTACTGTAATGTAACCTCCACGAGTTTAATTCACAACTGATTCACGACTGATTGCTGACTAACTGACTTGCAGTCGTATGTCGTCCTTATATACTAGTTTGCTACGTGAAAACGAAACCCCTGGAATTATTGCGTCGTTTACGATAATCGTCGTTTACGATAATCGCCTCTTACGTTCTAGAACGTGCCAGTTGTCGGCTCCTCTCTTTCATCTGTCATTCGCTTCGCATTTTCGCCACAATACTGTTTATAAAGTCCATCTTTCATTACACGTTTTTATAAAAAAAAGCTCTATCCGCCATTGCCTAGACTGAGTTTGCACATTGATACTCTTGTTGCTCTTTATCTTCAATTTCTTTTTTGGTATTGACCTTCACATTCACACCGAGAACTTTGTTTGAAGAATTTTTTTATTTACTCCACCCCTTTATAAGTCTTCGCATTATTTTTTATTTTAAATTGTTATTATATATATACATAAATTAAAATATTTAAATTTACATAAATCAAATACAAATTTAAATCATCAACCATTGTTAGATTTTCGAGGTCGACATTCTAGGCCCCGTAAAAATAAACAATGAATTCTGCAGAGTGGTGTCCTCTCCAAACTGACGTTTTTTTTACATATCGAGGCTCCCTCTACCCCAGAGGTCATCTCTTTAATTTCGTGCGCCGATGATTGTTCGATATTGGCATCTGCCCCGGATGTTTATAACCGTTGTTCGAAAGTAAACTGCTATTTCGCCGACCACTTCTTCACAGTTCTACATCTACAAATAAACCAGCGAAATCATCGGCCACCTTTCCACCAGCTGGAAGAAGGACTAACGACGCGAGCTCGATGTGACTTAAAAATTCCGAATATAAACAACCACAAGTTACTGGGAGTCACATTCATTGACACCAAACTACAGAGCCGAAACAAACTCCCAAAGCCGTTAGTCGACAGTACAGTGAGAAAGACAAAAAACTTTACTCACAACATACGAGGCAATTGTCTGGTCGGTCATTAGTTACGCTGCAGTGATCTGAACGTCAGAGACCAAAAAACGTAGTTGAAGAAGCTTTATGTATGTTAGAATATCGAGGTAAGGACCGCGAAAGTAAACTTCTTGATGTCACCGACGTATCACTTACAAAGCCAAAAATCTATGCTTGCAGTTCAGCAGACACTTACTTAAAACCGTACCCTCAAGAAGAACTGCTGGACAGGACGGCATGCAGGCCTTAAATACCTTTTATCCAGAGCCCGTTAATACCTTTATGAGCTCTCCCTGTGAATGGTGTTCATGGAATCCATTCATCACTTATTAGATCAAGAGTTCGAGCTGTCTCGAGATATCCGAGTATAACTGGCACAATAATGGTCTGGATATTGCAGTCAACTCAATTCCTATTTATCCAGACTCGTTTCTGACATACCTAACGTATGATCTGCAGGCAATGAGTCCGCGCACGACCCGAGAGGGATGTTAAATGAGTTAGTTTTAGGGAGCATGTCTCATTGCATGCTCTCATTGCATGCTCCCTAAAACTAACTCATTTAACATACCTCTCCCTCTGGTCCGAACCCATCGAAACAGAAAAGTTTTTCAAACAAGATCATTAGATAACAATTTTGTTATGCAAAGCTCTCAACTCATTAATATTTTATATCGATGATTTTATATGATGATAGCGATTAGTTTACAGTGATGCCAGTTTTTAAACTTTAACTACCTAGTTGCGTTCTGGGACATTACCGCCTCCGTGAATAACCCGATTCACTACCTTCAACGTCCAGAGCGTTGGTTGACACTACTTTTCACGACGCGTTAGAGTAGGAAGATATGACCTCTGAGTTGGCGGGCAACGCGCCACTGATATCGGATAACTTGTGGACTTGTTGGCACGTCTGCCACACTAGGAGTGTGTGAAATGTTGGTGGAGCCCAGTAGAAAATCATTCGGCTTTAGTGGTTTTTCTTGATCGGCAGATATGGGCAGATGCGTAAGAGGCTGGGAGATGATGATATTCTCCGTCTCGAGCAGAAGGCAGTTTAATGTATGTTCACGAGGGGTGACTTCTTTGAGCCTCTGACACAACATCCGCTTAACGCACTGTACCATCCTCTCCCAGGCACCGCTTTCCGATGGGTTAAAAGGCGAGTTAAAAACCCAACCGGCACTTCGTTGTGACAATTCTCCCTGTACGCGCTCGCAGTCGAAGACTTCGGTGAACCTTTTGGCTTCGTTATCGACACCGACGAAGTTTTTCCATTATCAGGTGAAAAGTGCTACCCACCGCTTTTCGACGCTATGACGTACTGTCACGCTGAGTGGTCCGAAATAGTCCAAACCAGTAAATGTAAACGGCCTTACGTAAGGAGTGAGTCTATCGGTGGGAAGCGGACCCATCACTGGCGGAACTGGAGCAGACTTTCCGAGACGACATACATTGCAACTGGCAATGACACTTCTAAGTAGCATTCTTAATCGAGGTATCCAGTAAACTTTTCGGATTGCACAGATGGTGGCTTCAGTATTTTGATGTTCCATCAAAACATGATGATGTGCTGTAAGTAGTTTCGTGTATATGTGCGTCGGCAGCAATATAATGAAGCGGCTAGTGTGGATCGGAAGAAAGTTCGCGGCGTCGATGCGGACGCAATACGCCATTTTCATCGAGATATGGCAACAATTGGAGCAGTGAACTGTGGCTTGATATAATTTGTCCACTGCGGATCTGATGAATTTCTTATGGTGGTATTGTAAAAGACTTCAAAGGGGCGCATTTAGATTTTGCACAAACGAAGGCAACCTCTACCTCAGCGCTATCGTTTTCAGCTCTCCAGTGTGAAACGGCAGCAAAGGCGTTTTCGCTATCGTCAACGAAAGTGTGTATCTGTAGGTGCGTCGGTGCACCGTTGCGAAAATAATACCTAGAACAGGAGTAGCTGATCGTTTCTACTAAAAGGGAAGGCTCCTGCACGGCTTGTCCCCCAAACCATTGTAAATGTAAACTATGAGGCTGCCCCTCTAGTCCTAGCTCCTTTACAATATCACTATCGACCATTGTTATGGATGAATCTTCATCTAAAAAAGCATATGTGTCGACACGACGTTGTCTTCCATACAATGTAACCGGGAGGATGCGATAGAGTACCTTTCTCTTTGGTGAGTTGAGAGCACAACTTAACACTATTGCATCATTTTCGCTGGACTGTTGCTGATGATGATTATTCGGCGGCGACGTGGTGAGTGGTGACCCACTACGGGCAGCCTTTCGTGACGACGACAATGATTGTACTGGCGGACGTTCTGACCGGGATTCATGCAACAGTTTATTATGTGTCCTAACACAGCCATCGATTACACAAACATTACGTATCCTGCTTTTGCTGGTAATGTGTCCCGGGTTAAGACACACAAAGGGATTTAACTTCTTTCCACCGATCGCCCACAGTTTATTCCCTAAGGTTCTTGTGTTGACCCTGACATATCGGGCATATCTTCGACGTCGTCTCATCCACGTGGAGAACTACACGGCGCTTTGATTCATCATTTACTGTGCATATAACATTAGCGAGGGATGTCACCCAGTCACTAAAGTGCAACACAGTAGCACGCGTCTGCATCGTAGTTATGTATCTGCCCCACTCAAAACGTTTACTCATTGGAAGCTTTCCGATGAGATAGTCTAAGAGCATCGGATGTCCAGCACCAGCTGACTGTAGGAAAGCACAGAGGTTCTTCACTTTGGTCGCAAACGGTAGCGACGACGACTGAAGCTGGAGAAATTTCTCTTATATGTGCTAGCTGGCTGCGAACTAGTTGCTCTGGCCGACCAAACCTAAACTTCAGCTGCTCAATGATGCATCCGACGTTGCTAGGATGGATCAGCAATGATTTCACGGTCTCTCGGGCGTCACCTTTTAAGTACCTTTGAAGACGTTGGTTATTGTCAAAGTTGCTGTGCCCATACGCCGTTGTAGACTCAACAAATGCTGCATAAAACACAGGCCAGTCTTCTGGACGACCACTAAAATCTGGCAAACCAATCAATTCCTTTGGATGGTTGAGTGGATACTGTACGCTAGCGTAGGCTCCGTTGGCTTGCGTTGTTGGTAACGGAACACTCGTCGACTGCGATGAAAATACATTACTTGTGTGAAGCGTTGTATGCAAATTATCGTATATAGCTGTGCTAATAACTGGATGTTGTACGGTACGGTAATTCACAGAAGTAAGCGGCGGAGGGTGTACAGCATCAAATGGCATAGCGGTACCCGAGTAAACGTTAGTTGGCAGCGCTTCAAGATGCGTTGGCGTTAACTGCGACGGCGGTTGCACCGACTGTGACGACGGTACTAACTGCGGCGGTGTGACTACGCCGCTGGCATGAGTAACAGCTGAACTACCGTTGTTCGATAATGCTGCTCGATGTACTTCATTTTGGGCTTCACGTTCGCGCAACTGTACCTGGATGGCCTTCAAGGTGACCTCCAACATGGCTATGCGTCTCTCGATGTCATTGAAGTTATGACTACTGGACTTATCTTCAGTGGTTTGGCGTGTAATTGGCGAAGTGTCCGTGGCAACTACGCTACATACGGATGTTGTGGATGGGGTTCCATCGGAACAGGCGTTTTGGCAATTGTGGTGGTATTACTATAGTCACTGACTATTGGCATGTTGGGACTTGTGCTCACTGTAGCTGTTTGTGATAACATCGAACCGGTGTTCATCAAACGAGCGCTTCTTCGTGGTGGCGTCCGATGCATACGGTTGGCAAACAAAAAATAATAAAAACGTCGACAAATAACGAAGGCGCTGTGACGGCTATGACAGATATAGGCGATAGTGCTTCTTCGAGAATAAAACAAACTGCGGCTACTGTTACGATTCAGCAGCACTTAAACGGCTGTTTATGAAGTTTAAAATACTGGCGGCGGTGACAAATTCTGTTGCAAATGCTAAAAAGGCGTCGTTGCTGCTGGCACAGCGAAGTTAAGCCTTGCAACAAAACGTTAACCAGCCGATGTGCTGATAAAACATCAAACGGAGTAGCAATGCTGTTGATGGCACATCTAAACGAGACGACAGCACGCTGGTAGCGCAGCAAAAAACAAGGCGGCACTGCTGATGGCACAGCTAAACCAAGCAGCTGCGCTGCTGAAAGCACAGCTAAAACAAGACGGCCCTGCTGATGGCACAGCTAAAACACGACGGCACTTCTGATGGCACCGCTAAAATAAGGCAGCTGCGCTGGCACAGCGAAATAAAATTTATCGTTGGCTAGGGGTGCGAACGTAACGCACGTTCACGAGAATTGAATGTGGTTATAACGTGGTTTATTTCTAAAAAAGGAATGTTAAATTTTATTTTAATACATAAAATAATAATACATAATGCTTACCGCAGTTACGTTCTGGGACAATCGCATTTATTCAAGGAACACGCCAGAATTTATCGCACAATATTGTCATAAAGTCAAAATTCATACCCGTATAAAATATCATACTAAATTTTGCAACCGTTTTTTAGTAAGCAAAAAAAAGTAACGAAAAATAAATATATGTAGCTGTTGTTTTTGAGATTTGTAATTAAAGTGCTGGTTATAAAGGAACTAGCGGAACGTAACGCGGCGTAGTAGCCACGATGATTTCTCAAATCATTCGAGTTCAACTATAGGATGCTAAATAAAAGTCCCAAGATTTATTCGTTCGGCTTCATAATTGCTTGGAATTTGCGCAACGCTTGTTTACTTTTTTATAAATTACAATTCTCCTTTGAATTTAAATTTTTACTAATGTAAATTTTTTTTTGGCAAAATTGTGCTTCCTACGATTTATTATTAAAGTTCATTCGAAGTTGCATCGACTCGCATTTGTTTTGTAATTATTTCACAACGATTTTGACAAAAGAACACGTACAATGAGTCAAACGTATATAAGTTTTTTCGATACTTACTTGTATGTTGTTAATAAATAAATAAAGTTATTGCCAATTGTACCACATTCGATTTATAATTAAAGTTCATTCGAAAGGCATCGATTCGGACTACTTTTCAATTATTTATGTGAGCTGTTGACAAGCGTAGCAATCCCTACGCATTATCTGATTTTTTCCACTAAATCTCCATAGAATCTATGGCAATATTAAAAAAAAATAATTACATTTAATGCCCGCAAAAAATGAGAGTTTACTGCTCTTTATCAATCAATCAGTTATAATAGTACGTTCGTTCCAAAATTGACAACAACGCCAAATGTCCGAATTGTTTACTAGCTGAAAGCTATAAAATTGTACGGAGCTAAATGAAAAAAACTACACACGTAAAATTCATAGTTATTTAAAAAAAATTGATATGGAAATATGGGTTTCAATACGTTTCTTGTAAATTTTGCAAACCAGCTGTCAAATTACCGTCGCGTTCATTATGACCATTGAGAATTTATCACCATTTGGAGCTGCCGTTACCGACGGTCGTAACGCAGAAGCTAGCGGCGATTTGATTATTTCAGTAAATCTGACTCAGCTGATTGATCGCTTGTAGCCAATATGAACATATAAAAAAATTAATGAATGAAGAAAAATAATTTTTTTAAGAAAGCAAACCTGAATCGTAGTAAATTATTTATTCAATATAGATCATGAATTGGAGTTTTTATTCGAACATATGAATTCTGAAATTTGTAGTCGAAAATTATAAATTTGAGGAAGAATACATTCACACTGGCGCTGGCAACATTTCGCCGCTGCATTCAACGTCGAAAAATTATAGAGCAGAGGTACCACCATCTGAGGTAACGTTATTTGCAGTTAAATTTTACAATAAGCTGTTGCTTTGCTTTCGTGGCATTTTCGATTCATTTTAATAGTGCATTGCAAGCAAACAGTTGATTTTAATAAACTATGATTTTAGAAATTTTGTCATTTGTTTAGATGATGTCGCTGAGGAAGACATTGCATTTTATTTATACATAAGCCAGTGAAGAAAAATTCGGGACGTTCTAAACAAGTCGAACGTCGTAATAATAAAGCAATTGTGTCTGAATTTTTTGATAAAGATTCAACATAACAGGAAAGTATTTTTTTTTAACGCAGAAGCAGAATATATGAATTAAAAAAAGATTTTATTTCAACTGATACACAATTGGTTGCTGAAATTCCGAATGACTTCCATGAAGTTAGTCTCAGTAATGAATATAAATATCTCTCTTTTTCATGTGCTACTCACACGAGTGAAGGTCGGTTTATACTGCCAAGAAGAATTGGTGCAACATTTGACTAAACTGGAGGAATTGTTTTAGTTCACTAATGGGTGATTGCTTTTAATAACCAAAGACTACGTACTTTTTTGCCGTCTTCTATTTCGCCTTCTACATAGCACGATTCTTAAATATCAAATTAAATGTATTGAATTCGCCTTGGCACATAACCCCGGAAGATCATGCAACTGTTGGTTGCAAATCAAGCAGATATTCCCAATTTATATTTCGCCTTCGACACTTGATTAAATATTCATATTACTTCACGCTGAAATAATAATGAATAATCATTAAAACTATCATTGATATTATTAATTAAGTATATTATTTAACTTTCCGTATTGAAGAAATATATACATATATACGTCTATATACCTATGTATAAATTAAAGGTTGTTCTTAACTTCTGAAAAATTGCGGGTAAGGATTTCACGTAACATAAAATAGCAGCCAGCGGAAAAATTAGTAATGTTTATATTATGAACCTAATATTACCAACAGAAAATTCACCTGTTACTTTTTGTTTTGTCTTGTATGCATATTAAATAGTTACATAATATTGATTTGAACCTCAGCAAACTCAGCAATGTATTTCTTTTCGCTGAACATCATTTTCAGATGACAAAGCAGTAAAATTGCTTGTGAATTTTAAAATTCTTTGTGTGCAATTGTTTTCGGTATACACATTGATCTCTTTGAATATATGTGTCTTCACCTTCAGACCAAACTTGATTTCTGATTTTTGCAAATTTTGCCATCGTCGCTAGGAAAATGCTTGTTGATGACGGGTAGAATGCAATGGCCTGCGCTTTTTTAAGAGTGGATATGTTTTGTGTATAAATATTAAAATGCATGTGTTTTCACATCGTCGTCCGCACATGAATTTCTGTTTTTTAGATTTTTGGTCGCTGAAACAGCTTAATGTGGCGGAAGAAGGAAAGGAAGGAAAAAGGAATCAAAAACTCTTTGTGTATCTGTTTTTTTTTGTGTATACACATAGGCACATTTAAAGGTAGGAGCTTGCAAGTTTTGCTCAACATCAAGTTTTAGTTTTTGGCAACATTTGACTTCACCTTGGGGGAACTGATATGTTGACTTATGCTTTTTCTTTTCATGGTCATTGACACGTGGATTTTTTATATATATTGCCTTTAAATGGTATGAATTACAGATGCGATTATTGTGTACATATGCATATACATAAATACATACATATGTACGAATATGACAAATAAATATCGATATGATTTCATTAATGTGATTTAACGAAATAGCATAATTTATATCAAATGCATTATCTTTTTCAAATTATTGTAAAATACCTACATATATATGTACGTATGTATACGCATAAATCAAACCAAAATTTCATTTCATTCGTATGTACAAACGTACATCTTGTGCCTACAAGGTTTCTAGAATACAGGTTACGCCAACCGTGAATGACACGAAAACGATTTCAACTTGATACAAATTGTTATTTCTATAAAAAAGCAGGAAATTATGCAGACATATTTTAAAATCTCACAAAATTGTATCAACTTCGTCATTAAACACATGATTCTGTTCTTGTCGTAACCTAATATACTCTAAAAGCTTTAATAGGTGGGCACATATTTATTTATTGTTGTTGATCGACATATTATATATAATATATAATTCATATACAATCTCTTCTTTATATATGCATACATGTGCGTCCATTCAGGTACACGGGGCTTGACTACTTCGGCCCAGTATCCATAACTATACGACGCAGCACTGAGAAGAGGTGGGTGGCGCTTTTCACATGTTTGACTGTGCGGGCTGTTCACTTGGAGCTAGCTCACGATCATCGCCATACGCAATTTTGTAAACCGACGTATAATGGTAAGAATTTTGTTGGGACCGATCGAGAAGCAAAACGATTTACTGAGGTTTTCGACTGCGATAGATTGCAAAGTGAGCTATCTCAGAAGAGCGTTGAATGGGTGTTCAACTCGCCGTTCAATCCGGCGGAAGACGGTGCTTCGAAGAGAATGGTTCAATGTGTCAAGTGTTACGCCATGCCCTGAAAGAAGTTGCACCAAGAGAGCATACACGAAACAGTTTTCTTATTGAAGCGGAAAATGTCGTGAATTCTCGCCCACTGACTCATCTGCCAATCAGCGTCGATCAGCAGCAGCCGCTCACGCCCAACGATTTTCTCTTGGGAGAAACGAATACTCGCGTACACCAATTGGTGATGACGACCAGGGAAGAACTCGTGTTCTGCGCCAGCAGTGCCGTATCGCCCGTCAATTGAGAGACCATTTTTGGGGAAGGTGGGTAAAAGAATATCTTCCCACGTTGACTCGCCACGTGTAGTGTTGCCAACCAACGAAGCCACTACGGGAAGGAGATCTGGTGTTTATATGCCATCCCAACATTCCACGTCGAGAATGGTGCCGTGGTAAAGTCGAGCGAGTGTTACAGGACGTGCGGTCTCGAAGCTGGCAGTGTTGGACGTTGAAGATGGTGGTGAATCCGGTTGATTCGCGGGGCAGGGGTTGTTGCTGATCGACATACCTAATTCATATACAATCTCTTCTTTATATATAATATGTACAATTCGGTTATTTATTTATGTTTTTCTTTGTTCCCAAATTTGTGTACGTACTCTTTGTGTATTTCTTTGACTTCTTATTTATGTATATATATATTACCATTTCGCCTACTTTGTTGTTTGTAAACCACAGTACGATATTTCCATTTTCCACACTGACTGGATTAGTGTACGGTTAGTGCAATTTGTATAACTGTTTGCAAAAGTGCGTATATATTCATGCATTGCACTCCTTTCATCAGTCACTGATCAGCCAGGAAAGTGGACGAATATACTGCGGTAAGTGTTTGAACCTTATATGAATTTGTTATATTTTATGAGCAAAGTGTAATTAAAATTACTTTTTGAAATAAACGGAACCATTTCGGTCTAGTTAAATTCGCGCTTCTTGATCAGTGACAAGCTTTATTTTGCGCATTTCAATGCGAACGTGGATGTGCAGGAGTTTGCAGTTTTAACTAGTGGCATATATTGCGGGTTTGTGCGTTTGTGTTTCATTTTGACTCGTGACTGCGTTAATGGGTAAATCACCTCGCCGCCTTTCATCAGCCAGTTTGCCAACCATGGAGAGCAGTGGTCCCGCGCCAAATACAACTTCATCGAAATTCAGCCAGGGTAATGAAACGTCTGCCACCACCGACCCAGCCAGTGACTTACAAAGTGCCGCTAGTGCCTCTGGAGCAGCAGCAGCACGTCAAGATAGTGTAGTTGCGACTCTGCAGAAGCGCATAGCTATATTAGAGAGCAGTTTATCAGCAGCACAAGCCGTAGTAAAGGAAGACAAATCGCGTAGTGAAATGGTCAGCGTAGACACATCAAACAACCCTAGTGCAGCCATCAATAGCAGTTCCATCAAAGCTCCAGTTTCGCAGATAATGAGACCAACAACAGCACAGTCGGGAGTTGTACAGTCGTCAGAATCACAGTTGCCAGCTAACTGTATAGTACCGCAGCCGCAGTTTGCCGATAACCGTTATTCGCCGCTTACGGTAAATGTGCCAATCGGTATACCTTACGTTGTTTCGATAACAAACCACATATATAGTTCGACTCTGACAGCAAGCGACGTGACTTCAATCAACTCTCATTCAACGACGATGCCCATTTCGTCCAACAGCGAATCTGTTGCCACGCAGCTGTCAAGATTACCTAGAAAAATTCAAGATTTGCCAGAATTCTGTGGAAAGCCGGAAGATTGGCCACTATTTCATACGGCTGTGTACGAATACAGCAATTTCGAAAACAATCAACGGTTGTAGAAGAGCCTGAAAGGAGGAACGCGTGAGGCAGTGAAGTCACTACTCATCCACCCCAGTAACGTTGGCAGCAATATCGAGCAATTGAAATTTCGATTTGGTCGGCCTGAACAACTGATCCGAAGCCAACTGTCGCAGGTGCGGGAACTTGCACCGGTGTCCGAGACCACGATCGTAAAGCTTATACCGTTCGCAACAAAGGTGAGTAACATTTGTGAATTTTTACAATCTGCTCCTGGAGGTGAGTTACACCTAGCGAACCGGACACTTCTCGACGAGCTAGTATCGAAATTGCCTATGCACAAACGCATTGAAAGGGCAAGTTTTGCAGCACTTGTGCAGCCATATGCCACTGTAAAACATTTCAACGATTTTGTTAACTAAGTTAGCTAACGTTATTTGTACCATCTGCGTGGAAGACCGACCAAGGGGAGTCAAAATTCCGTGTTGTTTTACATACAGTCGAGCCACAACGATCGTCGAGGTGCCCAATTTGCCAGGGCCAACATAAGCCGGCCGCGTGTACTTGTTTCCTAGAATCTGCAGTTGCAAGCAGACAGGCAGACGCGAAACGTTTCCATTTGTGCTTTGCTTGCACACAGCACACGCGGTTGTCAACGGCGGAAGCAGTGCTCTATTGAAGAATGTCGAAGAGTACATCACAAGCTTTTACACGTAGCTGTAGAAACCACGAAGCAATCAACAAGGCAGTCAGTATCTCCTCAAACAAACATCGGGTTATCTTCAGGTGCGAATACACGTCTCCAGCGCGAGTATACAGTCAAGCAAACATCGTCTCGAAGACAGCAGCGTTCACAAGACTTGGAATCAGCCATTTTAAGTTGTAGTTCTGACGACAACAAGCTTCTTTTCCGAATCCTGAGTGGAAACCTATGCGCTGCTAGACGAAGGATTATCTATTACAATGATCGACAGCGCTCTAAGTCGAGACTTGGGTCTACATAGGCGCAAGCAGTGTTTAAATAAAATATACAGTGGTTTGGAGGTCGTGCAGCGCAGGAGCCCGCAGTCGTGGTCGATTTACTCATTAATGGCGCTGGTATGGAAAGGCGACACAAGCTTCGTAGCGTGTTTGCGGTTTCGAGTTTGCAACTTCCTTCACAAAGTTTGAACAAGAACGATTTTAGTTATGTTTCCAAGCAAATGCCACAACTGCCAATGCAGCCGTACACAGGGATCAGTCCCAAGTTGCTAATCGGCCTTGACCATTGCCATTTAGGTTTGCCGTCGGCTACTTTGAAGGTAAGAAAGGATGGTCCTTTCATCGCCCTTACAGAATTGGGTTGGGTTGTGTTTGGTCCAACATCTATAACATTACCACGGGTGGCATCATGTTTTTATATGGACAGCAAATCCAACCAGTCGCTACATAATATGGTAGCTGATTCTTTTAAAACGGAGAGTTTTGGTATCAGAGCTGAACCCGCCATAGAAAGTGAGGCGGATATCCGTGCCAAAATGATACTGAAGTCGACCATATGTCGTATCGATGGGCAATTCCAAACACGTCTGATATGGAGGCGGGACGATGTTAAATTAAGTGACAGCTACAACATGATTCTAAAACGATTGATAAGCGTGGAACGGAGGATGAGTCGTGATGCAGATTTCGCCGTTGGGTATAAAAACATTATTGACTCCTATGTTGCCAAGAACTACGCGCGAAAATTTCTACCCGAAGAAGTCGCTAGGATTACACCAACAACGTAGTTTTTGCCTCATTTTGCTGTTGGTAATCCCAACAAACCGGGTAAGTTGCGCTTGGCCTTCGACGCCGCCGCTTTGGTAAGCGGAATCTCCCTCAATTCACAGTTGTTGAAGGGCCCACAAGATTATCGATCTTTGCCATCTATTTTGTTTCGTTTTCGAAAGGGTGCCGTTGCCGTGTGTGGAGATATAAAAGAAATGTTCCACCAAGTTCTCATAAGGCAGGATGATCGATGTGCTCAACGTTTCCTTTGGCGTGATGGTGATCGTACGAAACCACCAGATGTGTTTGAAATGGGCGTGGTGACCTTTGGCGCTGCCTGCTCGCCCTGTACTGCAAGTTATGTCAAGACGATCAACGCATTAGATCATCAAAATAAAGGAGAAATAGCTACCCGTGCTGTGAAAGGGATATTGGACCATCATAATGTCGACGACTACGTAGGAAGTTTCAGTTCAGTAGAAGAAGCGATCGCTGTTTCGAAAAAGGTGCGAGCCATTCACATGAAAGCCGGGTTTGAGCTCCGCCATTTCACCTCGAACTCATCAAATGTAGTAGCTGCACTTGGTGGAACCAATGACACACGCACAATTGCCAAGAAGGAAGACACGCTAGCTGAACGAATACTTGGTATGTTCTGGAACTCGTCCTCAGATTGTTTTGGGTTTAACTTGAAATTTCATAACATCGATGCAACCGTGATGAACGGAATTATACGGCCTACCAAAAGAGAGTCTATTTTCGACCCTTTAGGACTATTGAGCAACTTTGTTATAGGCGCCAAACTGCTCATGCGCGAAGTTTGGAAACATGAAATATCTCTGGGACGGTCCCTTGACAAACGCTGTAAATGCCTCATGAGAGAAATGGCGTAAACAACTACCGGAGGTTGCCAACTATGCAGTCACTCGATTTTATTTTCGCTATGGTGCACCTCATAGATTGCAGCTTCATCTGTTCGTCGACGCCAGTGAAGATGCTTTCGCAGCTGTTGCTTATTGGAGATTCCAAATTTCGTCGGGTGAAACTGAGGTTACGTTCGTATGTGCAAAGTCAAAATGCGCTCCAATAAAGACCCTGACCGTTCCAAGGCTCGAACTTCAAGCAGCGGTTTTAGGCACTCGCCTTATGCACTGTCTTCGTAAAGAACACTCTGTTGACATCAAAGAATGCATTCTGTGGAGCGACTCAAAGACGGTGATCAAATGGATTCAAAGTGAGCATCGACGTTACAAGCCGTTTGTACAGCATAGAAATTGGAGATGGCTGCCCACCGCGTACAACGTGGCTGATGAGTCAACACGCTCTGACGACCACATTGATTTCAACTCAACAGCGCGTTGGTCACGTGGGCCTTAATTTCTGAAGCAGAGCGAATGTGATTGGCCTTCAAGCGATATTATCGAAATTGGATATGACGAATCTGATGAGGAACTTCGCCCCAAATTCGCTTTGGTTGTCATGCATTATAATTTTTTGGATTTTAAAAATTTTTCTTCTTATAATAGATTATAAAGAACGACTGCTTGGATTTTACGTTTCGTTGACAATTACCGTCGCCGCGTTCAGCCAGGCAGATGTTATGGCCTGACTGGTAAGGGGGTCGAAAACCCCAAACACCTTCTATGCCACATAGTACAGCGGGAAGTTTATGTTGAAGAGATCTCGTCAATCGAGAGTGGACAGAACATTTCTGCTAGTAGCTCGTTGTTGCAACTTTCGCTGTACATAGACGTGGTGGGCATCCTTCGTGTGAAAGGTCGCATCAATGCTGCCAGCTGGCTTCCAATCAGCGCACGACGACCTATCATCCTGCCACCTGGACATCATTTAACAAAACTTCTAGTATTATACTATCAAAACGCCATGTGCCATCAGAACCTGGAAGCAACTATTCTAAACATTTGACGAAGTTATTGGGTGCCTCGCCTAAGAAGTTTCTTGCGCAATATCATAGCTAGTTGTGCTGTATGTCGTATAAATGGTGCAAAATCTGTGGCTCCATTGATGCGACCGCTTGCTCTGGATAGGCTTACTTCACATGTGCGTACATTCAGCTACACGGAGCTTGACTACTTCGGCCCAGTATCCATAACTATACGACGCAGCACTGAGAAGAGGTGGGTGGCGCTTTTCACATGTTTGACTGTGCGGGCTGTTCATTTGGAGCTAGCTCACGATCTAAGTACCGATTCATGCATCATCGCCATACGCAATTTTATAAACCGACGTGGTGTGCCCATACGTATCAGATCGGATAATGGTAAGAATTTTGTTAGGACCGATCGAGAAGCAAAACGATTTACTGAGTTTTCCAATGCGATCGCTTGCAAAGTGAGCTATCGCAGAAGGGCGTTGAATGGGTGTTCAACTCGCCGTTCAATCCGGCGGAAGGCGGTGCTTGGAAGAGAATGGTTCAATGCGCCAAGCGGGTGTTACGCCATACCCTGAAAGAAGTTGCACCAAGAGAGCATACACTAAACAGTTTTCTTATTGAAGCGGAAAATGTCGTGAATTCTCGCCCACTGACTCATCTGCCAATCAGCGTCGATCAGGAGCAGCCGCTCACGCCCAACGATTTTCTCCTGGCAGAAACGAATACTGCGCGTACACCAATTGCTGATGACGACCTGGGAAGAACTCGTGTTCTGCGTCAGCAGTGGCGTATCGCCCATCAATTGAGAGACCATTTTTGGGGAATTTGGATAAAAGAATATCTTCACACGTTGCTTTTTGTTCGCAAATTTGCGTACTCTTTGTGTATTTCTTTAACTTCCTATTTATGTATATATATTTATTACCGTTTCGCCTAATTTGTTGCTTGTAAACCACAGTACGATATTTCCATCTTCCCGACTGACTGGATTAGTGTACGGTAAGTGCAATTTGTATAACTGTTTGCAAAAGTGCGTATATATTCATGCATTGCACTCCTTTCATCAGTCACTGATCAGCCAGGAAAGTGGACGAATATACTGCGGTAAGTGTTTGAACCTTATATTAATTTGTTATATTTTATGAGCAAAGTGTAATTCAAATTACTTTTAGAAATAAACGGAACCATTTCGGTGTAGTTAAATTCGCTCTTCTTGATCAGTGACATTTATATACATACATATAGTCACATGCGGTCCCCTCGCATGAGCACTTTGCCCCTCTCTAAACATTCCCACACTACAATCCAAATCATAAACATCCCACACATTCCCACACTGCAATCCAAACCATAAGCATCCCACACATTCCCACATAATAATCCAGACTTTGTTGACATTATAGTCACGAACAACTCCAATTCCAATCCAACAGATGCAGCTGCACCTGCAATAAAATTAAGTACATAATTGCTATGCACAATTCTAAGAATGTTATTATGTATGCTATGTACGTTTCTAATTATGTATGTACTAAATAGAATTAAGACCATAATGTACTACTTTCAAAATTTTAACAAAGTCAGTTGTTAAGAAACAATTCAACTGGAAACAAGTGTTTTCCAATCCAACTGGCGACGAGGATAAAATAAAACGCAACTACAAAACCACAAATACAACAATACAAACAAAAATAGTCTCAAAATTTTCAAACGCAATAAATCGAAAATAATTATTGAAATATATCAAACAAAAACAACAAACAACGATCAAACAACAACAAATATTTGATTTTACAGGAAAAAAAATAGAAAAGATCGAAATAGCCAAAATTTGTTAAATTTTTCAACAAAATTTCAATTCTGGACAGAAATTGTGAAGAGAAATTTGTACCGTTTATGAAAAAAAAAACTTTTAGTTGGGTATTTTTTGTGTTTAAAAATTTTGTTCCGAACTGTTCTGAACACGAGTGTCAAAAAAGCCCAAAACAACAACAAATCAAAAGCAGCAGCAGTAGAAGCAGAAGCAGCAATTAGCAACAACAACAAACCAAAAGCAGCAGCAGTAGAAGCAGAAGCAACAAGAAAGCGACAGGTTAAAACTTCGTGGGAACAGAAAGACAGTGCGGTGAGCTCTAGAGTGAATAATTATGAAGTTGTATGCATAAAATAATAAGAGAAATATTAGAAATTAAAAAAAAAACTTAGTTTAATCAGAATTATAAAACTTATACAGGAAACTTACGTACACGTGCATGAATAAATAAATAAATAAAATATACATTTTCGTTGAATTTTCCGAAAAAGCGGAAGTTATAATAAATAAATATAAAAAAAAGGAGGAAAAATAAAAAAAATAAAAATGGAAGCTCAGACGATAAATACGTTTAACCTAGTTCTAAAAATAAATGCGTAGGTGAAACACATGTTCTCCATAGACACACAACCCCACAGAATTGGTTAGAATTAAAAGAAATCCTAAAAAATAATTTTGGTGAAAAAGAACACTCAGACTAAATGGGACTATTGAACACTACTACCACAATATAATAAAATTGATAAATAGATTACATTACATAGAATCTAACACATAACGACGGCATTTATACGACAGAGGAAATTAACAGAATTGCTTTTACAATTTTTCGCGAAAATTTACCCGAGCCAACGAAAACACTGATTTATGGCAGAAACCCGGGAAATTTAGACGAGGCGTAAGAAATAATCACGGATACGAGACAACAGAACTATACTTTATATGGACCAACGCAAAATTATGTTACTCAGCCAAATTTCAGGAGAAATTTTAGCGACAACGTGAGAAACAATAGACAAGACAACCGTAGCCAAAATTACGGGAACGGATGGAATAACGGGCGGAGAAACACTAACGATAGAAACTACAATAACAACAACTGGAAAAACAACACACAACAGCACAACGAAAGGGGCGATCAGGGAAACAATTCTAGTGGGACTTTCAGAAACAATACTTATAGAAATATTCCAAACGATAATTTCAACTGCAACTATAATGTGAACAAACCTTATCCGCCTCACACTGTACAAAACAACGGCTCTAACTTTAGACAGAATAATACACCTAACTGGACTAATCAAGGAAACACGTCGAATCGTACGAGACTTTCGAATCAAACAAGACAACAATATCGAAATGATGAAATCACACCAATGGATATCGGAAATACCGATATGAATTTTCGCGAGGGTGGAAGAAACAACTTCCCTATATAATAATCGATACTCCCATAAAAAAACTATCGTTTATTATAGATACGGGGGCAGAATTTAGTTTAATAAGTGAAGGGATCTGTAATCCGAAATGGAAAACTAGAATAGACGTAAAAATAACAGCAATGGGAAAAGAATGTAAAGTTAGAACCTTATGTACAGTCCCAAGCTTCAAGGAATTTAAGGAAGAGAATTGCACGTTCCAATTTCTCGAATGTAATTTTAACAGAAATTTTGATGGGCTAATAGGAAACAACATTTTGAATAAAATTAAATGTAATATCGATTACCCGAGCAGAACATTGAAAACAGATAAAGTAATGCTCAATTTCTACATGAATAAAGAAGAAGAAATTTATATGGATAAGAGTTTCAAAGACAATGAGATAGAAATTTTTATGAATGCAGTAAAAGATAAAAACGCTATTGAATCTATAAACACGGACCATTTAAACGACATCGACAGAAATAAACTAATAGCTATACTGAGACGATATAAAGATGTATTTTACAATGAGGGCGATAACTTGACGTTTACGGGCCAAACGAAACACAGAATTATTACACACAACGATATTCCGGTTTATTCTAAAATATATAGATATCCAGAAATTCATAAAGCAGAAATCGAAAAACAAATAGAACAAATGCTAGAACAGGGCATAATTAGAGCATCTGCTAGTCCTTACAACAGCCCTATTTGGATAGTACCAAAGAAGCTGGATGCGTCAAATGAACAAAAATGGCGCCTCGTAATAGACTACAGGAAATTGAATAGTGTGACTAAGGAAGATAGGTACCCAATCCCAAATATAGATGATATATTTGATAAATTGGGGAGATGTAAATACTTCTCAACGCTCGACTTAGCCAAGGGGTTCCACCAGATAGAGATGGATGAACGAGACATCCACAAAACAGCATTTTCTACAGCAGATGGACATTACGAATTCTTAAGAATGCCTTTTGGATTGCGTAATGCTCCCGCAACCTTTCAGAGGTTGATGAACGAAGTCTTGAAAGAATATATTGGGAAAATTTGTATCGTTTACTTAGATGACATCTTGATTTTCTCTACAAGCGTAGAAGAACATCTAGAGTCATTAATCAAAATCTTAGCCTGCCTAAAAGAAGCAAACCTAATAGTACAGTTAAACAAATGCAATTTCTTAAAACAAGAAACGGAATTTTTGGGGCACTTAATTACCAAAGAGGGTATAAAGCCGAACCCAAGGAAAGTGGAAGCTATAGATAAGATTCTACTTCCCAAGAACCAGAAGGAAATAAAATCTCTTCTTGGTATTACGGGCTACCACAGGAAATTTATAAAGGACTACTCGAAAATTGCCCATCACTTGGTAAAATACTTGAAAAAGAATACAAAAATAAATCTAAAAGATAATGATTATATTGAGGCATTCAAAAAACTAAAACTACTAATTAAATCTGAACCAATCCTAACTCGCCCAGACTTTGGGAAACCCTTTACATTGGTTACGGATGCTAGTAACTTTGCATTAGGCGCGGTCCTGATGCAGAATAATAGAGCAATCTGTTACGCTAGCCGTTCATTAAACGGTCACGAGAAGAACTATGGCACAATAGAGAAAGAGCTACTAGCTATTGTATGGGCGACTAAGTATTTTCGTCCCTATCTGTTCGGACGGAAATTTTTAATAAAAACAGACCATAGACCGCTAATCTGGTTAAACAACTCAAGGAACCAAATTCAAAATTACAACGATGGAAAATAAAACTCAATGAATATGATTTCGAAATGAGTTACATAAAAGAAAGGAAAACGGGGTTGCGGACGGATTGAGTAGGATAACAAGCGGGGAAGATAACGTAGAAGATATATATGTAAATTTAAATGAAATGTTCAATGAAGACATTGACACTATTCACAGTGCTGAAACTGACAGTACAAATTTCATAAAAATTTCGGAGAATCCACTCAATATTTTTAAGAGACAAATTATTCTAAAATGCGCCAATAAACAATCTTGCTCCAAAAAAATATTGTATAGGAAAAAGACAAGGGATACAATATGTGTGGAACCCAAGGGCAAATTATTGGAATTGATGAGGGAAAAGTTACCAGAAAGAGGATTAGTGGTAATCTTTTGTCCTGACAACGATCTATTTATGGATTTCCAAGACCTTTTTATAAAATGTTTCAGTAGCAATAAAAATCTGAAAATAATGAAGTCAAACACTTTACTAGAAGATATTACCGATAAAGAACATTTATTAAAAATCAACGAAAGGGAGCACATGAAAAACAATCACAGGGGGGTAAATGAAGTTTTTGAAGAAGTAAAGAGATCATACTACTATCCAAACCTTCAGAGAGATGTTCAGAAATACATAAACAACTGCGAAATATGTAATAAGGCGAAGTTTGACAGAAAACCGACGAAATACCCTTTGAATATTACAGACACCCCAGGGAAACATAACGAGATAGTCCATGTTGACATTGATAAACTCACAAAGTACGCAACGGCTCACCCATTAAGAGAGAGAACTTGGGTATCAATAGTTGAGGCACTAAAACTCAGAATACAATACTTAGAGAAACCCAAACTAATAGTAACAGATAATGAACTAAAGACAGTAATGGCAAAGCAGTTTTTGGAAGAGAACCAAATACAAGTTCACTACACAACACCATATCTTAAGACCGGCAACGCGGACGTGGAAAGGCTACACTCGACTTTAAACGAACATATAAGACTTTTCAACGCTAACTCTGAAAATAAAGATGACCTAAAAGAAAAAGTGTTTAAGGCCGTCATGGCATACAATAACACCATTCATACTACGACGAAAGTAAAACCAATAGATTTGTTAAAGAACACAGTTAGCAAAGACGAGATAGCACAACTGGGCAATAGGGTACACGAAGAGAAAATAAAAAAATAGAGGAAAGAAATAAGGACGATAACCGTAACGAAACTGACTTCGGGAACAAATATGTTGATAATAATAGAGTAGGAAAATCACAGCCCAAATATAAAAAACTTGACAATTATGAGGTGGAGGGAAATTATTTAAAATCAGGAGATAATAAGTTCTATAAAACACAAGTTAAACGGAAGTTTAAATTACAGGATCAAAATGAGAACCACTCACATACCCCTTCTCCTAATGATGGCTCTAATGACCAGGGCATTCCTTCAGATAGAACAAATACAGAATAAAGCGGGTTATGCACGGATACAAGTCGGGGAAACGGAAATTATAAACGAGACTGTCACAATCCTACACATAATCCACCCTAAGGAAATTAGATTTCTCATTAACAAAATAGCAAGTAACATAGAAAATAATCTAAAAGAGTTTAAAACAGCAGACAGGGAAATACTACACACAGAACTAAAAATAATTAAAGCTAAGATTGACACAATAACACGGACTGATACTCACAGAAAGAAAAGATGACTAATAAATGTTATAGGATCGGCTCACAAATGGCTTTTTGGATTAATGGACGAAGATGATAGAAACGAGATTTTAAAACACCTGGAAACAACGGATAAAAATAATCACAATACAAACAGTAAACAACCAAATTTATATCAACGAACATTTTAACGAAACTATCACTTTATTAAAGAATACAATAGAAAAAGATAGGACAAAAATAGCAGAAGCCCTCAACGGAATAAAAAAAAGAAAATAACGAAATAATTAAACATATCCTGTATACAGACCAAATGTCCAAACTTAGATATTTGGAAGACAAAATAGGGCGAATACAAGACAATATTGCTTCTGCGAAGCATAACATTCTCCACCCAAACATTTTGATAGCGGAAGAAATTGAAAGATTCCAAATTGACTATTACAAACTAAAATCCGCAAAATTGGGAATACTATCGTACAAAGACGACTCTTTAATTATAGCGATAAAAATACCAACTAACTACATTACGACAGACTTGACACTACTCACCACTACCAAACATACAATTTATGGAGATTGACGAAAATAGTGCCTACGTAATCAATGTAAATAATAAGCTTTATGAATACGCAGAAGGCGTCCATTTAAGAAATTTAAAAGAAAGTAAATCCTATAATATAATAAATGTAAGGAACAATTGTAAATTAAGATTCAACAACAAAACAATTATTGAAAGTATCGAAGATGACTCGATATTGGTTAAAATTGTCAATAACATAAAATTAATGCAAAATTGCGACGGTAGAGAATTAATATTAAGAAACAATGTATTAATAAATTTCTATAATTGTAAACTAAAAATAAATGAAGAAACGTTTCAAAATTCAAAAATTACAGTACAAGAAAAGTATTCATACCCAGAAAACAATACGCATGAATCAATATTTGAAAAACAACTAACCTTCTCAGAAATTATTGTAAACCAAGTAGAGAATATTAAAAGAATTGACGAATTAAAAGTGCATAAGAACATTAATTACTGTATTAACACATTCCTAATAATATTAGTAGCTGCATTAGTATTGACTAGTTGCCTAATATTTATCAGAAATAAAAAAAAGAACAAGAAACAATAATGTAAATGTTGAACTGACTGTGCATCCAAATTCAACAGGGACTGTTGAATCTGGGGGTGGAGGAGTCACATGCGGTCCCCTCGCATGAGCACTTTGCCCCTCTCTAAACATTCCCACACTGCAATCCAAATCATAAACATCCCACACATTCCCACTCTGCAATCCAAACCATAAGCATCCCACACATTCCCACATAATAATCCAGACTTTGTTGACATTATAGTCACGAACAACTCCAATTCCAATCCAACAGATGCAGCTGCACCTTCAATAAAACTAAGTACATAATTGCTATGCACAATTCTAAGAATGTTATTATGTATGCTATGTACGTTTCTAATTATGTATGTACTAAATAGAAATAAGACCATAATGTACTACTTTCAAAATTTGAACAAAGTCAGTTGTTAAGAAACAATTCAACTGGAAACAAGTGTTTTCCAATCCAACTATATGCAAGTACTCAATTTCAATGGCTTCTTTTAAGGCGAATACCGGTAGAATCTGTACATGTAAGAAAATTAAATAAAAATAAATAAGATGCTATTTCTATTTTTCTTGGTATAAATACTTAATTATGCAGGTGGAAAGTAACTGAATGAGTGGTGCAGATGGTAGCGAGGTACCTCAGAATTAATCTTTGCTACTTTTTGCTGACGCAGAAGGAAGTATTGACAAAAAATTATATTTCGATAATTTTATAATTTTATTTCAATTATTTTTTATTTTTTGATAGTACTTATTTCGAGAGTTGTTCGCAGTAACAATTTTTTTAGAATTGGCTTACAACTAAAATAAATATGAAGAAATAAAAAAAAAATTATAATAAATTAATTTTTTCGATTTCTCTAATTTTCTCTATATTTATGATAAAAATGATATGTTATGATATAAGAAATGGTTGCTTACAGAAATTGAAATAAATTCGTACTGTTTTCATAACATTTAGAATTTTATTGCTCTTATTTGTTTTTTTTTTCTGCTGTAAGTAAGTAACATTTTTCTTTATGCGCAGTCTGGTAAATTTTCAGTCAAAAACATTTTTTCTTTATGTTGAACTGTCAATTCTGTTAGCTAATTTTAAGAGAGTGTTGAATTCCTTACCCGCATTTTTCTGTTAAAAGGCAGTACAAATAAATGCTGCCATTCATTTGTACATTCTCGTTATTATAAGTTCTCTGATTGTCCATCAATGTGATCGTAATAGTGTTGGTCCTTTTGTTCATTTTGAGCATTTTCGTTATATTCTGGACACTTAAAAAGAAAAACAAAATAAATAAAAAACGATGCAAAAATTTTAATATATAAAATTTTAATATATTTTTTACGTACCAGCGCTTGTAAAACTTTTTGAGAAATATGAATATGTGAAATTCACGCCGACAAGGTTGCTTGGTCGGTTTCAGATCACTACTTACACAAAAAGGCATATTATAATGGGGATCGTAATTCCCATCGAAAAAATATAAAATATATTTACGTAGTAGAAGTCTTGGGACAAACTTTCAGATATGAAACTTGATGGTTTGTTTAATATCTCAAATATATGACCCTGTGCCTAACGGTGTAGGTATACGTTTCAAATAAAAATGTGTTCTCAGCTGGTAGTTGATTTCGGCAAATTAGCTTATAGTTCCCATACTCCCCTCTATTTTGGTGTAATGTATCTAATATAGTAGTTCAAAAACAAACAAACAAATCTTTAGGACAATTATTCTTACGAAAATAAAAATTAAAAAATTAATTAACTAATGAAGGCTCACCAAAAAATGAGAAAATATACCAAAATATTAACTAAATAAATTTTTTTTCACCTTTTATGCAATAAAAATGTAACTATTAGTCCTTTTATTCACAGGTAACCAATAATGATAAAAAATAAATTTACCTTTGAAAATGTATGCGAATTGACCGTTGAGCACAAAAAAATTTAAATTATGATGGCCAGTAAATACTACTTAAATCTTTTCATCTTTCATGATTGTGTTACATGATTATACTCAAAGAATACATCCTAATGCTAGAGAAGTCTTTCCATTCGATATTTGGATATTCATATGTAAAAAAAAATGAACGTATGTACACAAAAAAATTACTGCTATGATGCGATCATTTTAAAAAGTTTTTCGTGTGAGGAGGTAAGAAATTTATATTGTTAAATTTAATCGAAATATTTATTAACTATTTCGTTTTTAATTCCAACAGAGACTCGATGCCAGGACTAAAGAGGTACGTAATACATTTTGCAACCAAAAATTTATATAAATATTCTAATACATACAAATGTGCATTTTGCAGAACCAGAAAATTGAATAGTTCCAGGATTGTAATTTCTGACCAAGAAATATAAAATGTGAATATTAAATTGAAGCTGTTGCCAAAGTTTTTTTAAACGTATTGTTACGATTTCGCTAAATTACATATATTGGTCGCAGTTTCCTAAATATAGGGAATTCACTCAATGTTAATTTATTACTCAATACCTAACAATTCACTTCACTATTTGTAACCACTTTTATTACAACTTTCTCAATGTAAGATATTTACTTAACAGTAGTGTTAGCACCACCGAGTTCACTTTACGACTGATTGGCTCTGCAGCTGTGCTTCGCCTTTATATACTAAATCGACTGTTCATCAAAGCGCCTGTAATGATCAAAATGTTCTCAGTAGAACATGCCAGGTATCGGCCTTTCTCTTTCATTCGACATTCGTTTTGCATTTGCGCCAGAGTACTTAAATAATATGAAACCATTTGGCCATATTTTCAAACAGGTATATTTGCATACGTGCGTATACATATGATTATAAATATGGGAAAATATGCTGGCAAATTTATGCTATGCAAATGTTCCAAATGAAAATGTTTGTAAATTTATTTCGATATTTGTTTATTTTTATTTAGTACATGTTCTTAAAGAAAGTTCATTCGATTATTTTATACTTTAGAAGAATTTATAACCAAAAAATTGTTATTATCTGTTGAGGGAGATGGTGGTCTAGAATAAAAAAAAACTATTTTTTTATCTTTTATCACTGATTGTTAAATAAAAGTCATCATTTTAATTTGCAGTTTCTTTATTTATAAAGAATTTATTTAATGTCCTTTTATTACTCAGTAATTCACAATTCAATAACAATTCACTACAAAATTTACAATCACTTGTATTACCACTTGTACAATGTTCTTATTATATATTCTATTTTTGTTTACTTCACTGTAATGTAATCACCAACGCGTTTGCTTTACGACTGATTAGCTTCGCCCTTATATACTTGTCGGCAGCGAAAGCGTGGAGTAATCGAAATTGTCTCGATAATGAAGGTTTTCGTTCTACGCTCTGGAACATGCCAGTTATTGGCTTTTCTCTTTCATTTGACATTCGGTTCGCATTTTCGCCACACTGCCCTCCACCTAAGTCTGATATTTTCGATCAGACACATTTGTTTTTCCAAACGCTGCAAGCGTCTCTAGGTGGTCCATTTTCATATTGCTTCTTGGCCTCCCCACAGTTTGTATTCGATACACTACGTCGTTTAGTCGTTTGATTACCTTGTATGGACCTCCCCATATGCATTGAAGTTTTGGGGACAAAACTTTCTTCCTTTGTGGATTGTACAGCAACACCAAATCTCCATTTTTGAAGCTTTCGGAGTTCATACCTGACCTTCATTTTGTCACTCATAATTTGAGTTCGTTCCCACAAGAGCATGTATCTCTCTTAACTCTTCCTCCAGAAAGCTAGACGCTTCTTTCGCAATTTTCCTCACATCACCAGTTATTCCAAATTTTAATTCACTGGGCAACCGAAGTTCTCATCAGGAAAAGCGGTATGTGCACATCCCAGTCATCCTGATGCTTGTCCACTACTTTCCACAAATGTTCTTCCAGAGTCCAGTTGAATCGCTCTACCATGCCATCTGATTGAGGATGCTGAACTATCGTTCCGCATCATCTCCTGGAAAACCGCCGATTCAAAGTTTCTTTCTTGATCTGAGTGCAATTCTATAGGCGCACCGTATCTGGTAACCCAATTGTAAGTGAATGCATCCGCAACTATTTTCGCTTCCTGGTTTGAAATTGGGTAGACCTCGGGCCATTTACTAAACTAGTCCATAACCAAAAGAACGTATTTGTTTCCTTGTCTGCTCATAGAGAATGGACCGGCTACATCCATGGCAACCCGCTCAAATGGTGCACCTGAGTTATACTGCTTCATCTGCCCATGGCTTCGTGACTTTGGCCCTTTAGCTGCTATGCACTCCTTGCAGCTAGCAATCCACTCAGCGACCGATTGACGACAGCCAACCCAATAGAACCGCTGCTTGATCTTCTCCAGCGTTTTTGTAATGCCTAGGTGCCCTCCACTAGGACCATTATGGAATTCCTTGCAAACGTCCGCAATCCTTAACCTCGGGACTACTATTAGTTTTCGGGAGCACTGGCCATCTTCACTTTCCCATGCTCTATGCAAACTGCCAGATATCAACTCTAAACTGTTCCAGTAAGCCTTCGCGATGGGATTTTCCGCTGCCCTAATGGCAGCTTGGTCGTCTATTTATCTCCAATCCGTGGATTAACAGTTCCAAGTCCGTATCTTCCTGATGACATTTCCTTAAGTGGCTTGCCTCCCACTCTTCTGCTGGTGTAATTGTCATTATTCATTAGCCGGACGTCTATTATGCCATTCCATTCCAAATTACATGGTCGACGGGACATATCATCAGTATTTCCGTGCGTATTTCCCTTGCGGTGCTCGATGGTGAAGCCATAACTTCGCAGTCTCTCAATCCACTGTGCTAGCTGACCTTCGGGACTCTTGAACTTTAGTAGCCACTTCAGCACTGCACGATCCGTTCTATCTCGGAAATGTTGACCATACAGATATTTGTGAAAGTGTTTAATGCAATCCACCAACGCTAATAGTTCTCTCCGAGTTACGTAGTAGTTTCGCTCTTGTTTCCCAATAGACCGGCTATAGTAGGCAACTATCTTCTCCTGCCCATCAATCACTTGCGACAGTACACCTCCTATGCCATAACCAATAGCATCTGTGTCCAGAATAAATGTTGCACCTGGAACCGGGTACGCTAGCATATGCCCAGTGCATAGCCGTTCTTTCAAAGCTTGAAAAGCTTCCTCTTGTTCAGTTTTCCACTCGATAGGTCTATTTTTTCCTAGTAAGTTCATGGAGGCTATGAGCTACGCTGGCGAAATTCGGAACAAATCGACGATAGTAAGTACACACCCTAAGAAAACTTCTTAATTCATGCAAATTCCTGGGTCTTGGCCATTCGTTCACTGCTTTTATTTTTTCTTTCGCAGTACAAACGTCCTTCATGGTTATTTGATGACCTAAGTAATTCACCTCCTTCTTGAATAAAGAGCACTTCCTAGGACTTAGCTTAAGATCGGCGCCAGCTATCCTCTGGAAAATTTCCTCCTAATTACTCAGATGTTCATCGAAGCTATTTCCTAAAACGAGGATGTCATCAAGATACACCAAACAAGTCTTCGAAAGCACATGAGCACATGTTCCATTAGTCTTTGGAAAGTGGCAGGAGCGTTGCATAATTATGTAGAATTTTGTGCTGCTTCGACAACCCACAATTTGTTTGTCCCACAATCTCCATTAATTTTCGCCCAAACAACTGCTTCTGACTTCGGTGGAATCAGTTCACTGCCTTCTAAGACCACTTGGTTGCTGCTGTATGTGGAATTATACCCAATACTTAGTGGTACTTCCAAGTTCTTATGCTCCATAATTTTGTTATTCAAGTCGATCTTGATGTCTTGATCCATCAGGAAGTCCACTCCTGTGATTACCTCACCCATTATCTGCGCGACTATAAAGCTGTGGTACACCGTCACATGCCCTATTGCGACCTCACATGCTACTTCTTCCACCACTTGGGTGTCCTCACCAGTCACCTTTTTCAATATTGCTTCAGGTAATGGTCTCACTTCTTTAGCGATCAGGTCAGTTCGAATGATGGAGTGTGATACCCCCGTATCCACTGTTAATATTAGCTCTCGTCCATCCACATATTAACCAATAGTAATGTTGCTCGTTTTTCTACCAATTTGCGAGACGGAGATTATGGGGCATTCAATTGCAGGAGCCAGCATACGCCCCTTTAGACTGGCTCGTTTTAGTTTAATGTTTGAGAAGTTGATGGTTTATCCTCCTCAGCCTTCCGTTTCCGCTGTCCTTCCTGTATGCTGGAACCCGTTTTGCATTCGCGTGCGAAGTGACCAGGCTTTCCACATTTAAAGCATTTTCCAGTTTGATCCTTGACACCAGAACGGTTCTTTCCTTCGATCGACTTCAGAGTTTTTAATATTTCGGTCATCACATCTGATGTTTCAACCTCCACTTTATTGACTTTGTATGCTGGTCTGCTTATTAGTGTCGCCGTGCCACGTGTTTGAGCATACGCAACAGTTTCAGCGAATGTCAACTTTGGATTCGCTTATGTCTCTCGCTTGGTGTAAATGTCTTTTATTCCGCTGATGAATTTTTGTATTTGTACCATCTCGAGATGCTCACCCGATGCGTCCCCAATGGCTAAATGAGCCAATCTCTCAATTTCCGAAGCATATTCCTGTAGAGATTCGTTGGATTTTTGGTCGCGCTTTTCCAGTCCATCTGTTAAATTTTTCTCCTGTGTTCGCTACCATAGCGTCTTTCCAGGGCTCGCATCAATCCGTCGTAATCATTTCTCTCATATTCGGGTATAGTTTGCAAAAGTTCTGCTGCAGGTTCTTCCAACGCAAAGAATAGTGCAGCAGATGTTTTCTCTATGCTCCAGTTATTTTCTATAGCCGTCTTCTCAAACTGGAGCTTAAAGACTTCGAAAGGAAATTTATCGTCAAAGGATGTTGTTTTTACCTTGGAAGCGTTCGCTGAAGTGATTGGACGATTTAGCTGATAATCCCGGACACGACATTCCAATGCGTTGACTTTGGCTTCATTTAACTCCTATATTTTTTCTTGCTGAACTTCCAATTTTTTCACTTTGGTCTCAATTAGCAATTGCCGCTCCTCGATTTGATCCTGTCTTTCCTTAATTTCTGCATTGTCTCTCACCAGATTTTGCTGTATTTGTGCGATTATTTCTTCTAAGGATGATATCCGCTTCCTTTGTTCAAGCATTTGTGCATCCAATTTTTGTGTAATCTTGGCATCCTGTGCATCCAACTTTAGTGACATGCCGGCTTTCTGTTCATCCATCTTTTGTGTCATGTTGGCATTGATTTGTGAAATTGCAGTCAACAACATGTTCATGTCCATACCCGTAGGTGAGACAGGAGCCTTTTCCTGAATCTTACTTGATGGCGGCTCCAACTCCTTAGCAAAATCAACCGCCTCTTCCTTGTCTATATCAATCGAGGATATATTTTCATCCTCGCGACGGAGTTCGTATTGGTTCAAGTCGATGCCTTCGAATTCCATTGTTTCTCGCAGCCGTTATCCTCGCTTTGCCAATTCCCTCTTGAGAGTAGATATCGTAAAATGCTGGATCTTGACCATTTTTCAATTATTACACCAATTGTTACGATTTTGCTGATTCAACCTCGATGATTTCCCAAATCCTTCGGGTACGATCACCGGATTGTTAAATAAAGGTCACCAACTTTATTTGCAGTTTCTTTTATTATAAAGAATTTATTTAATGCCCTTTTATAACTTAGTAATTCACAATTCAATAACAATTCATTTCACTATTTACAATCACTTGTATTTCAACTTGTACAATGTTCTATTTTTATTAGTCCACTATAGTGTAATCACCAACGCGTTTCCTTTACTATTGATTAGCTTCGCAGCTGTGTGTCGCCCTTATATACTGGTCGGCTGCTCGCAACGAAAGCTTGGAATAATCGAATTTTTCTCGATAGCAAATCTTATTGTTTTATGCTCTAGAACATGCCAGTTTTTGGCCTCTTCTTTCATCTGACATTCGCTACGCATTTTCGCCACAATATCTTACGTTTTTAGGTCAAAAACTGACAAAAAATAAGCATGTTTCGATTATCGAAATTTAAAACCTCGCTATTTAATATTTTTTTATAATAAGTGCAGATAAGCACAATAGCTTAAATTTCTTGCGCCACCCACGTCCACTTTTTTTTAAAAGATCAACTTCAGGACCAATTTAAACAAATTTTTTTTTTGTTTATATTTATTTAAATGTTTTTGTATTCAATATAAGTTGCAAAATATACCTACAAAGTTTAAATATTATTGTTTAATATTATCACCTTTGAAAAAAATTGAAAATGCCTGAACACCATCTTCCTTTAAATTTTTGTACACTTGATATGCAATTGTATAGCCAAATGAATTTCATATGTGCCTAATGACAATGTTGATTTCAAAGTGTCTAGTTTTATTAGTGTGTTAGCTTTTATTAAATAATTCCATTTAAAATGAAGCTGGATTATTTCTTAATTCTATATAGAGTTATTCGAAAAAAATTTACATAATTTACATATTCTGAGAAAATTTTATAGTTTTGTTATGTCTGTGTCAGGCGTACGCATATGCATATGTTATGTGCCGAATGACAATTTTGTTTGCTAATATTTCCTTTTATTAATCATGTAACGTAAATTCGTTATATGTATTTTAAAAGAAAGTCCGCTTAATTATCTTTAAGTCCATGTTATTCACTTTAAAAAAATTAACATATTTTCTTTAATATTTTTATATTTGCGAGTTACCCATATTTGCCGAGGGACAATGTTGTTTACAAAGTGTTTTTTATTTATTTATTGTTTAACATTTATTTGTTAAATGCATTTTAAAAGGAAGCTCATATACATATATATTTAAGTAGTTCATATATCTTTCAGTAAACTGACAATCTATCTTTAAAATTAAAAAAAAACACTTTCCATCTTTCATACACGTTTATAAAAATATCTTTGTTTTGAATCTTTCCCAACAAATTTGTTATTCTTTATAGATTTAAATTAACTTGCTGTTGCAATCAATTGGACATGTGCGCGAGCACAAATATCAGCCAAAACCAATTTTACTGTGAATCAAAGTTTCCGTTATAAACTGGTGGAAAACGTGAGCAAAAGTTTTATCAATGTTAAATGGAGTCAACGTTTCTGTACTACATATGTCTCCATAGAGTGTGACATAAAAAATATTTTGCATAATGTTATAAGTTATTTTGCTGTAATGAATAGATGATTTTCTAAAATCCTTTTATAATCAGCTACCGACATTATATAAAAAAATTAGAAGTTCAAGATGTACATATTTGTGTCAGCGAAAGTCGAATGACATCTTTAAATCCTATGCAATAGCGTGGCCGTATGCTCAGCGTAATCGATACCGATATTGGTTTATTTTTATAAAATTATTACGACTGAAATAATTAATATTTTTTTTAATGAATAAAAAATTTATTTTCATAGTTATTAGCAAAACATATTCAATGCTTGAGAATTGTTGTTGGTGATATAAATAAAGAGCAAATAATTTTTTTTAACCTCTTATTTTAATTTTGTTTTATTACTGCTTCCACGTAAAAATAAATATATATTGTTACGATCTTGTTGATAAACCTCGATGATTTCCCAAATCTTCAGGTACGATCTCTGGATTGTTAAATAAAATCGCCAACTTAATTTGCAGTTTCTTTATTTATAAAGAATTTAATTAATGTCCTTTTGATTACTCAGTAATTCACAATTCAATTACAATTTACTTTACTATTTACAATCACTTGTATATAACTTTCACAATGTACTGTTTTTATTACTTCAATGTAATGTAACCTCCAACGTTTTTAATTCACGACTGATTGCTGACTGACTCTTGCAGTCGCATGTCGTCCTTATATACTTGTTTGCTGCTTGAAAACGAAACCCCTGGAATAATAGCGTCGTTTACGATAATCGCCTCGTTTACGATAATCGTCGCTTACGATAATCGCCTCGTTTGTGCTCTAGAACATGCCAGTTGTCGGCTCCTCTCTTTCATCTCTCATTCGCTTTGCATTTTCGCCACACTGCCCTCCACCTAAGTCTGATCGTCCCGATCAGACACATTCGCTGTTCCAAACGCAGCAAGCCTCTCTAGGTGGACCACTTTCATCTTGTTTCTCGGCCTCCCCACAGTTTGTATTCGATACACTACGTCGTTTAGTCATTTTATTATCTTGTATGGACCTTCCCAATTGCATTGAAGTTTTGGGGACAAACCTCTGTTTCGTTGTGGATTGTACAGCAATACCAAATCTCCATTTTGGAAGCCTTCGGAGTTCATCGCCTTGTCATACCTAGCCTTCATTTTGTCACTCATAATTTGAGTTCGTTGCCTCACAAGAGCATGTATCTCTCTTAACTCTTCCTCGAGAACAGTAGACGCTTCCTTCCCAATTCTTCTCGCATCACCAGTTATTCCAAATTTTAAATCGCTGGGCAACCGAAGATCACTACCAAACAGTATCCTGGCAGGTGTTTGACCTGTTGTTTCATGCACTGCGGACCGATATCCCATCAGGAAAAGCGGTATGTGTACATCCCAATCATCTTGATTCTTGTCCACTACTTTCCGCAAGTGCTCTTCCAGTGTCCGGTTGAATCGCTCTACCATGCCATCTGATTGAGGATGCAGGGCTGTCGTTCGTGTTTTGCGAATACCAAGTATCTGGTACATCTCCTGATTCAAAGTTTCTTTCTTGATCTGAGTGCAATTCTATAGGCGCACCGTATCTGGTAACCCAATTGTGAGTGAATGCATCCGCAACTGTTTTCGCTTCCTGGTTTGGAATTGGGTAGACCTCAGGCCATTTACTAAAGTAGTCCATAACCAAAAGAACGTATTTGTTTCCTTGTCCGCTTACAGGGAATGGATCGGCTACATCCATGGCAACTCGCTCAAATGGTGCACCTGAGTTATACTGCTTCATCTGCCCATGACTTCGTGACTTTGGCCCTTTAGCTGCAATGCACTCCGTGCAATTAGCAATCCACTCAGCGACCGATTGACGACAGCCAACCCAATAGAACCGCTGCTTGATCTTCTCCAGCGTTTTTGTAATGCCTAGGTGCCCTCCACTAGGACCATTATGGAATTCCTTAAGAACATCCGGAATTCTTAACCTCGCTAAGCTTCCGAGAGCACTGGCCATCTTCACTTTCCCATACTCTATGCAAACAGCCAGATATCAATTCTAAACTGTTCCATTGTGCCCAGTATGCTTTCGCGATGGGACTTTCCGCTGCCATTTGTTCTTTACTTGACCGTCTGTTCCCCTCCAATCCGTGCATTATCAATTCCAAGTCCGGATCTTCTTGCTGACATTTCCTTAAGTGACTTGCCTCCCACTCTTCTGCTGATGTAACTGTCATTAGCCGGACGTCTATTATGTCCTCCTTACCCTCGGCTTTTGAGCAGTGCTTACATTCCAAACTACATGATCGACGGGACATAGCGTCAGCATTTCCGTGCGTATTACCCTTGCGGTGCTCGATGGTGAAGTCATAATTTTGCAGCCTCTCAATCCACCGTGCAAGCTGCCCTTCGGGATTCTTGAACTGTAGTAGCCACTTCAGCGCTGCATGATCCGTTCTAACGCGGAAATGTTGACCATACAGATATTTGTGGAAGTGTTTAATGCAATCCACCAACGCTAATAGTTCTCTCCGCGTTACGCAGTAGTTCCGCTCTGGTTTCCCAATAGACCGGCTATAGTAGGCAACTATCTTCTCCTGCCCATCAATCACTTGCGAATGTACCCCTCCTATGCCATAACCACTAGCATCTGTGTCCAGAATAAATGTTGCACCTGGAACCGGGTACGCTAGTATAGGTGCAGTGCATAGTCGTTCTTTTAAAGCTTGGAAAGCCTCCTCTTGTTCAGTTTTCCACTCGAAAGATCTATTTTTCCTTATGAGTTCATGGAGACTGTGAGATAGTAAGTACACAGCCCAAGGAAACTTCTTAATTCATGCAAATTTCTTGGTCTCGGCCAATCCTTCACTGCTTCTATTTTTTCCTTCGCAGTACACACGCCCTTCGTGGCTACTTGATGACCTAAGTAATTCACCTCCTTCTTGAATAAATTGCACTTCTTAGGACTTAGTTTAAGACCAGCGCCAGGTATTCTCTGGAAAACTTCTTTCAAATTGCTCAGATGTTCGTCGAAGCTCTTTCCCAATACGATTATGTCATCCAGATACACCAAACAGGTCTTCCAGTGTAGTCCTTTGAGCACATGGTCCATTAGTCTTTCAAAAGTGGCAGGAGCATTGTATAAACCAAATGACATTACCGTAAATTGCCATAGACCGTTGCCAGCACTAAAGGCTGTCTTCTCTTTATCTTCTTCACTCACTACTACTTGCCAATACCCGCTCTTAAGGTGAAGTGTTGAGAACCATTCTGTGCCAGTTAACGAGTCTAGTGTATCATCGATCCTGGGCAAAGGATAGCTGTCTTTCTTTGTAACATCATTTAATCTCCGATAGTCCACGCAGAACCGCAACTGGCCATCTTTCTTCTTCACGAGTACCACCGGAGAGCTCCATGGACTTGCCGATGGTTCGATAACATCGCTTTCGCTCATTTCCCTAATTATTTGGCCAACAGCGTCACGTTTGGCTAGTGTAACGCTTCGAGGAGCTTGACGAATTGGTCTTGCGTCACTACGTCGGTCCTGCCTGGTTTGTTGCCATCCTTGTCGAATATGTTGGAGTATTTACGGATCATCTGGCTGGCCTTGTGCTTGTACTTGTCTTTCACCCCTTGCGTCCATGCATTGATATCTTCCTCCATCTCCTTGCTGCCAATAGAGTCGATTCCAGATGAATCATTGCTGTTAATAATGGCTTCTACCTCTTGACATTGCCCTAATACAGTTCCACTAGGAATTTTTACTGATGATCTGAAGTCATTTAATACTCTCACTGGGATGCGTCCATTCTTTCGTGTCTTAGCCAGGGTTTTTCCAATAAGTAAGTCCAGTGTAGAATTTTGTGCTGCTTCGCCAACCCACAATTTGTTTGTCCCACAATCTTCATTAATTTTCGCCCAAATCAGTTGGAATCAGTTCACTGCCTTCTAAGACCACTTGGTTGCTGCTGTATGTGAAATCATAGCCAATGTTTAGTGGTACCTCCATGTTCTTATACTCCATAATTTTGTTATTCAAGTCGATCGAAGGTATCAACTTCATTCATCAAGAAGTCCACTCCTATGATTACCTCATCCACAATCTGCGCGACTATAAAACTGTGTAACACCGTCACATTCCCGATTGTTACCTCACATGTTACTTCTCCCACTACTTGGGTATCCTCACCAGTCGCCTTTTTCAATATTGCTCCAGGTAATGGTCTCACTTCTTTGGCGATCAGGTCAGTTCGAATGATGGAGTGTGATGCGCCCGTATCCACTGTTAATATTCGCGCCCGTCCATCCACATATCCAATACCAATAGTAATGTTGCTCGTTTTTCTTCCAATTTGCGAGACGGAGATTATGGGGCATTCAATTGCAGGAGCCAGCATACGCCCCTTTAGACTGGCTCGTTTTAGTTTAATGTTTGAGAAGTTGATGGTTTATCCTCCTCAGCCTTCCGTTTCCGCTGTCCTTCCTGTATGCTGGAACCCGTTTTGCATTCGCGTGCGAAGTGACCAGGCTTTCCACATTTAAAGCATTTCCCAGCCTGATTCTTGCCACCAGAACGATTCATTCCTTCTAACGACTTCAGAGTCTCAATATTTCGGTCATCACATCTGCTGTTTCAACCTCCACTTTATTGACTTTGTATGCTGGTCTGCTTATGAGTGCCGCCGTTTCACGTGTTTGAGCATACGCCACTGTTTCAGCGAATGTTAACTTTGGATTCGCATATGTCTCTCGCTTGGTGTAAACGTCTTTTATGACGCTGATGAATTTTTGTATTTTCACCCTTTCGAGATGCTCACCCGATGCGTCTCCGATGGCTAAATGAGCCAATCTCTCAATTTCCGGAGCATATTCCTGTAGAGATTCGTTGGATTTTTGGTCGCGCTTTTCTAACTCCATCTGGTAAATGTGTCTTCTGTGTTCGCTACCATAGCATCTTTCCAGGGCTCGCATCAATCCGTCGTAATCATTTCTCTCATAATCAGGTACAGTTTGCAAAAGTTCTGCCGCAGGTCCTTCCAACGCAACGAATAGTGCAGCAAATTTTTCCTCCATGCTCCATTTATTTGTTTCAGCCGCCTTCTCAAACTGGAGCTTGAAGAATTGAAAGGGAATTTTTCCGTCAAAAGATGGTGTTTTTAGCTTAGGAGAGTTCACTGAAGTGGTTGGATGATTTAACTGTAAATCCCGCACACGACCTTCCAATGCGTTGTTCACTTTGGACTCAAATAGCTCCTCTATTTTGTCTTGTCAACCGTGCAATTCGTTGACTTTGCTCTAAATTAGATCCTGTCTTTCCTTAAGTTCTGCATTGTCTTTCTCCAGATTTTGCTGTATTTGCGCGATGGTTCCTTCTAATCCATCAAACTTTGCATCCATCTTTTGTGATATGCTGGCATCGATTTGTGACATGCTGGCATTCTGTTCATCCATCTTTTGTGATATGCTGGCATCGATTTGTGACGTGTTGGCACTGATTTGTGAAATTGCAGCCAACAACATGTTCATATCCATACCGGTAGATGACCCAGGAGCATTTTCTTGAATCTTACTTGAGGGCTGCTCCAACTCCTTCGCAGAATCACTAGCCTCATCCTTGTCAACATCCTTCAAGGATACATCTTCATCCTCGCGGCGGATTTCGCATTGGTTCGAGTCGATACCTTCGACTTCCATTGCTTCTCGCAGTCGCGATTGCAGCTCTGCCTTATTTCCTGTTGTAGACAATCCTCGCTTGGCCAACTCCTTCTTGAGAAGAGGTATTGTCAAATCCTGAATCTTCACCATTTTTTTTAATTATTATCCTTTGGAATTTATTTAACAATCCCACTTCTGACACCAATTGTTACGATCTTGCTGATTAACCTCGATGATTTCCCAAATCCTTCGGGTACGATCTCTGGATTGTTAAATAAAATCGCCAACTTAATTTGTAGTTTCTTTATTTATAAAGAATTTAATTAATGTCCTTTTGATTACTCAGTAATTCACAATTCAATTACAATTTACTTTACTATTTACAATCACTTGTATACAATTTTCACAATGTACTGTTTTTATTACTTTACTGTAATGTAATCTACAACAAGTTTAATTCACGACTGATTACTTTTGCAGTCGTATGTCGTCCTTATATACTTGTTTGCTGCTTGATAACGAAACCCCTGGAATAATCGCGTCGTTTACGATAATCGCCTCGTTTACGCTCTAGAACATGCCAGTTGTCGGCTCCTCCCTTTCATCTCTCATTCGCTTCGCATTTTCGCCACAATATTGTGTCGAAAATGTATAGCAAATGGCAGATGAAAGAAAAAAGCCGATAACTTGCATGTTGAAGAACTTAAATCGGGTGTTGTGGATTACACAACGGTGAAGTAATAAGAAATACTAAATTGTGAAAGTGGTTTTATTACTAAGTAACTCAAAATTCAATTCACTATTTACAATTGCTTATATTATAACTTTCACAATGTTCCATTTTTTACTTCACAGCAATGTTTTCAATAACGCGTTCACCTTACGATTAATTAACTTTCTAGTTGTGTTTCGCCCATATAATCTCAATCGATTTTTGCGATAACGAATGTTCTCGATTTACGCTAAAGAACATGCCAGCTATCGGCGTCTCTTTCACTTGACATTCGCTTCGCATCTTCACCACACTGCCCTCCACCTAAGTCTGGTCGTCCCGATCAGACACATTTGCTGTTCCAAACACACCAAGCCTCTCTACTTTCATCTTGTTTCTTGGCTTCCCAACAGTGTGGATTCGGTACACTACGTCGTTTAGTCGTTTGATTATCTTGTATGGACCTCCCAAATTGCATTGAACTTTTGCGGACAATCCTTTCTTCCGTTGTGGATTGTACAGCAACACCATTCCTGGCCTTCATTTTGTCTTTCATAATTTGAGCTCGAGAGAATGTATCTCTCTCAACTCTTCCTCTAGAACGCTAGACGCTTCCTCCCAATTCTTCTCAAATCACCATGTATTCCAAATTTTAAATCTCAATCTTCATGATGTTTGTCCACGACCTTCCTCAAGTGCTCTTCCAGAGTTCGGTTGAATCGTTCTACCATGCCGATGCAGAGCTGTCCTTTTTCGAATACTCAGCATCAGGCATATATCCTTCAATATCGTCGATTCAAAGCTTCTTCCTTGGCAACTGTTTCGATGTTTTCTGGTTTGGAATGGGCAGATCTCAGGCCATTTACTAAAGTAGGCCATAACTACAAGAACGTATTTATTTCCTTGTTTGATCATAGAGAATGGGCCGGAAACATTCATGGCAACCCGCTAAAATGGTGAACCTGAGCTATACTGCTTCATCTGCAAATAACTTCATGATTTTGGTCCTTTAGCTGCTATGCACTCCTCGTAGAAAGCAACCCACTCAGCCATCGATTGATGACAACCAACCCAATAGAACCGTTGCTTGGTCTTCTCCAGCTACTCTAAACTACTCCATTGTGCCCAGTATGCCTTCGTTATGAGACTTTCGCTGCCATTTGTTCCTTACTTGTCTATTCATCTTCAATCCGTCCATTAATAATTCCAAGTTCGGATCTTCCTGATGACATTTCCTTAAGTGGCTTGCCTCCCACTCTTCTGCTGGTGGAATTGTCATTTGCCGGACTTCGCGATTTAGTGTTGCTATACAATCCATAACGCGAGAACGGTTTGTCCCGAAAACTTCAATGCATTTGGGAAGGTCCCTATAACATCATCAAACGACTAAGCGACGTAGTGCAACGAATCGAGACTGTTGGAAGACCAAGAAGCAGTAAGTAAATCTAGAGAGGCTTGCTGCGTTTGAGATAACAAATATGTCTGATCGGGATTATCAGACTTAAGTTGAAAGCAGTGCGGCCAAAATGCGAAGCGAGTGTCAGATGAAAGAGAGAAGCCGATAACTGGCGTGTTCTAGAGCGTGAATCGAGAACATTCGTTATCGAGAACAATACGATTGGTTCAAACAGTTGTTTCGAACAGTAAAATTGAGTATATAAGGGCGAAAGTCAACTGCAAAGCGGATCAGTCGTAAAGTGAACGCTTTGGTGATAAAACTTCTGTGAAATAAAAATAGTCCATTGTGAAAGTTGTAATAAAAATGATTGTAAACTGCGAAGTGAATTGTTAGTTACTGAGTAATTTCTTTATTATCAGGAAACGGCAAACATAGTTGGTGACATTTATTTAACAATCCAGTCATCGGACTCGAAGGATTTAGGAAATCATCGAGGTTATTTAGGAAAATCGTAACAATATTGTAAATTTTTGGATTGTTTAATGCGGCCTGTAATTGTTTTTAGTTATAAGTAATGAGCTGTATTCAAAGGCCTATTTTTGTTAGAAAAATTATTTTCAATTGAATATTTTGTTATACAACGAGGAAAAATTGGTAGAAGTGGCAGCTGTTTCGGAGATCACCACATCTCCTCATCAGACTTCTTCTGCCAGGAATCGAACCGACGGATTCTGGCATCAGAGGCGAGTGCTCTACCAACTGAGCCAACGCCTGCCATGTAATCTGTTGTAATATTCAATTTTTTACTAACCAACAACTATTAAGTGCGCTAATATTGAGCCGCTATTTTTACTTAATGTTGGGTTACTGAGTATTTTGCAATCCTGCATACATTCAGGCATTAATAGTCTGAGAAAGTAGGATTGCTTGTCGGGCTCGACTTAAAATTTTTTGTTAGATACGAGGTTTTGAATTAGAAAGTGTTTAAAGAAGATCATTAGATAACAATTTGCTGTCAGTTCATTATTATTTTCTATCATTTAATTTTTACTTAACATGCTATAAAACATTTAATTAATATATAATTATTTGGAGTTAACAACTGAACAATCTGGAAAATGATTAAAAACATCCGTCAACACTAAAATCAACTTTCTAATATGTTTAGGAAGTGCCAGTAGATTTAAGAACTTTCATTTTTACTTGAGAAGGAGAAGGATGGACAGTTGCGTTCTGCGGAGACTATCTGAGGCTAAATGATGTGACAAAGACAGACAGTTATCCTTTGCCCAGGATAGATATGCAAAAGACAACCTTTGGGGTAGGTAACGGTCTTTGGCAATTCACGGTGATGCCCTTTGGATTATGCAATGCTCCTGCCACTTTTGAATGACTAATAGACCTGGGGCTCAAAGGACTACATTGAAAGTCTTGGTTGCTTTATCTTGATGACATAGAATAGCTGACGGTGGTCTTAAACTAAGTCCTAAGAAGTGCTTTTCATTCAGGAAGAAAGTGAATTATTAAGGGCATTAAGTATTCACAAAAAGCGTTTGGACTCCGAAGAAAAAAATAAAATTAGTGAAGGATTGGTCAAGGCCCAGAAGTTTGCACGAGTTAAGAAGTTTTCTTGGGTTTTATACTTACTATTGCCGATTTGTTCCGAATTTCGCCAGCTTAGCTAATAGTCACTTTGAGCTGCTTAGGAAAAATAGATCTCTTGAGTGGAACAAAGAACAGGAGGATGCTTTCCAAGCTCTGAAGGAAAAGCTATGCACTGCGCCCATGCTAGCGTACCCGGTTTAGGTGCAAAATTCATTCTGGTAACAGATGCTAGTGGCTATTGCATAGGAGGAGTACTTTCACAAGTGATTGATGGTCAGGAGAAGATAGTTGTCTATTATAGCAGGTCTATTGGGAAACCAGAGCGGAACTACTGCGTTACTCGGAGAGAACTTCTAGCGTTGGGGGACTGTATCAAACATTTCCACCTATATCTGTAGGATCAATATTTCCGAGTTATAGAGGATCATGCAGCGCTGAAGTGGCTTATACAAATCCAGAATCCCGAAGACCAACTAGCTTGGAGGATCGAGAGACCGCAAAGTTATGACTTCGCCATCGAGCACCGCAAGGGGAATACGCTCGAAAATGCTGACGCTATCTCCCGTCGACCATGAAATTTGGAATGTAAACACTGCTCAAAAGCTGGGGGTAAGGAGGAAAGTCTAGACGCCGCGCTTATACAATTACAACAGCAGAAGAGTGGGAGACAAGCCAACTAAGGAAATTTCAGCAAGAAGATCCGGACTTTGAACTGGAAATGCACGGATTAGAGATGACCAGACGACCGAGTAAGGAACAAATGGTAGCGGAAAGTCTCATCGCGAAGGCATAATGGGCACAATGGAGCAGTTAAAAACTGATATCTGGCTGTTTGCCTAGAGTGTGGGAATGTGAAGAAGGCCAGTGCTCTCGAAAGCTAATAGTAGTTTCGAGGTTAAGGATTGCGGATGTTCTCAAGAAATTCCATAATGGTCCTAGTGGAAGGCACTTATTCATTATGCAAACACTGGAGAAGATCAAGCAGCGGTTCTATTGGGTTGGTTGTCGTCAATTGATCGCTAAATGGATTGTTAACTGCAAAAACTGCATTACAGCTATAGCATATATAAATCACGAAGACATGCGCAGATGAAGCGGAATAACTCATGTGCATCATTTGAGCGGGTTGCCATGGATGGAGCCGGTCCGATCCCTATGAGCAAGCAAGGAAACAAATACGTTCTTTTGGTTATGGACTACTTTAGTATATGGCCGGAAGTCTACGCAGTACCCAAAGAGGAAGCCAAAACAGTAGTGGATGCATTTACATACAATTGGGTTGCCTATATAACTGCACTCGGACCAGGGAATTTACTTTAAATCGGCAGTCTTCCAAGACATGTGCCTGAGACTGGGTATTCGAAGAAACCGAACTACAGCTCTGCATCCTCAATCAGACGGCATGGTAGATTGGTTCAACCGAGCTCTGGACGAGCACTTGCGGAAGATTGTGAACAAACATCAGGACGATTGGGGTATCCATGTACCGCTGTTCATGATGGAGTATCGGTCAGCGGTGCACGAAACAACGGGTGAAACACCTGCAAGGAACCGCTTCGGTAGTGAAATTCGGTAGCCTAGTGATGCGAGGAGAATTGGGAAGGAAGTGTCTGATATCCTAGAGGAAAAACTGAGAGACAGCAAACTCAAATTATGAGTGACAAAATGAAAGCCAGCGATGACAAGGCGATGAACTCCGAAAGTACCCCAAATGGAGGTTTGGTGTTGTTATAGACTCCACAACGGAGGAAAAGTTTTTTCCCAAAACTTCAGTGCGATTGGGAAGTTCCCTACAAGATAATCAAACGACTAAACGACGTAGTGTATCAAATCCAGACCATTAACAGGCCAAGAAGCAATATGAAAGTGGTCCACCCAGAGAAGCTTGCAGCGTTTGGAACAGCAAATGCATCTGATCGGGCCGATCAGACTTAGGTGGAGGGCAGTGTGGCTAAAATGCGACACGAATGTCAAATGAAAGAGAGAGGTTGATAACTGGCATGATCTAGAGCATGAATGGAGAATATTCGTTATCGAGAATATTCGTTATCGAACGTATTCCAGGCGTAAATTGCGAGCAAATCGATTACTATATAATGGTGAAGCACATCGTTGAAGCAATCAGTCGAAAAGCAAACTCGCTGGAGATAAAGCTACTGTGAATTCAAAATAGTAAATTGCGAAAGTTGATGTAGAAGTGATTGTAAATAGCGAAGTGAGTTGTTAGTTATTGAGTAAAAATGAACATTGAGTTAATCTTTATAATTAGGAAACTGCAGACATAGTTGGCGACTTTTATTTAACAATCCAGTGATCGGTCTCCTAAGATTTGGGAAATTATCTCGGATATTTAGCAAAATCATAACAGTACGTTCAAAGTTATTGAATGCGCCAGAAATAGCATTTTGTTTTATATCACTACCCGTGATGATTGTTCTAAATGTCCGCCTAGCTCACTAGCACACCAGTTGAATATGTCTTTGATATTTTAAATTCGTAGTTGTTTAATATGTTTCTTGCAAATTTTTCAAAACAGCTGTCAAATTGCCGTCGCGTTTATTATGACTATTGAGAATTTATCACCCCTAGGTGCTGCCATTACCGACGGTCGTAACGTAGGAGCCAGCGGCGATTTGATTATTTCCGTAAAACTGACTCAGCTGATCGCTTTTAGCCAATATGAACTTACGAAAAAATAAATGAATGAAGAAAAATTATTTTTTAAGAACAGAAAAGTGAGTCGTAGTAAATTATTTATTCAGTATAGATCATGAATTGGAGTTTTCGAGCATATGAATTCTGAAATTTGTAGTCGAAAATTATAAATTTGCGGAAGAATATGCATTCACATTGGCGCTGTCAACATTTGGCTGCTGCATTCAACGTCGAAAAATTATAGAGCAGAGGTACCACCTTCTGAGGTGCCGTTATTCGCATTTAAATTTGACAATAAGTTGTTGCTTTGGTTCGTCGCATTTCCGATTCATTCTTAATGGTGCATTGCAAGCAAAAATTTGATTTTAATAAAATATAATTTTAGAAATTCTTCTATTTATACATAAGTCAGTGAAGGAAAAGTCGGGACGTTCTAAACAAGTCTAAGGTCGTAATAATAAAGCAATTGTGTCAGACCTTTTTGATAAAGGTAGGTAATATTTTTAAGGCAGAAGCAGTATATATGTGTTACAAAATAATTTTTATTTCAACTGAAACCTAATTTGTTGCTGAAATCCCGAATGACAACACTGAAATTAGTCTCAGTCATGAATATAAATATCCTACCTTTTCACACGAGTGAGGGTCGGTTAATACTACCAAGAAGAAATGATGCAGCATTTGACTCAGGTGGAGGAATTGTTTTAGTTCACTAATGGATGATTGCTCTTAATAACCAAAGACTACGTTAAGAATCGGGTGTATAAAGCAGAGTACAGAGAAGTATGGAAACTCTTGTTATTTATTTTTTTACTCTTGGTGTACGCTTGGCTGAGGTGTTGAATGTAAAATTTAATATTTTATTACGACTGTTGCTTTAAAAGCTTTGTATTTATTTATGTTTAATTTTATGTAATTTTGATTAAGAAAAAGCCTCTGGAAGAACCGAACACCCCAAAAAATCAATTGCACGCCTTGTTGCATGTGGTACGGAAAATGACAAAGAGTATAAATCTCTTTAAACTTTCTTTATTGAAGCATTAAATGAAAAAAACTAAAAAATTTAATTACCTACAATATTACACAAAAAATCAATTAAACAATTGTTATTTTATTTATTTAAAGAAGCAACAAATCAGTTTTCTTAATTCTTTTATTTTTATTTATTGAAAATATTTTAAGTTTCGTCGTCGGTGTTATGACTTATTTTCTCATCGCCACCGACCTCTTCATAGTCACGTTCTAATTTAGATAAGCCCTCACGTGCTTATGTGATTTTGCCTACTTAATTCTTAAATATCGTGTTAAATGTACTGAATTTGCTTTGGCATATAACCACGGGAGATCATACAACATGCAACCGTTGGTTCCAAATTAAGCAGACATTCCCAATTTATAAAGGGTGTTTTTTTATAGAGGTATAGAACTTTAAGTTGGCATTACTTTTCAAGATGGCGACCGATTTAACAGCTGTCAAGTGATTTATTCTCAGTTTGGTTTGGCAATTCATCATGAATAGATTCACGCCTGAAGAACGCTTGCAAATAGTGCAATTTTATTTCGAAAATAATGGTTCTGTGCGGAAAACGTATCGCGCACTACGTCCATTTTAGCGATATTTAGCGATGATGCGCACTTCTGGTTGAATGGCTACGTCAACAAACAAAACTGCCGCATTTGGAGTGAAGGTAATCCTCAAGTGTATGTTGAAACATCGTTACATCCAGAAAAACTGACTGTTTGGTGCGCTTTATGGGCTGGTGGAATCATTGGTCCGTATCATTGGACGTAGTGCGCGATACTTTTTCCGCACAGAAGCATTATTTTCGAAATAAAATTGCACTATTTGCAAGCGTTGTTCAGGCGGGAGTATATTCATGATGAATTGCCAAACCAAACTGAGAATAAATCACTTGACAGCTGTTAAATCGGTCGCCATCTTGAAAGTAATGCCAACTTAAAGTTCTATACCTCTATAAAAAACACCCTATATTTCGCTTTGGACACTTTATTTGATATTCATATTACTTCAAGCTGAAATAGTAATAAATAATCATTAAAACTATCATTGATACTATTAATTTAGTATATTATTTAACTTTCCGTATTTAAGAAGTATATATATGTAAATTTTCATCTACATACTTATGTATAAATTAAAGGTTGTTCGTTGTTCCAGAGAGCTTACAATAACGAGAAGGTGCAAATTCATGGCACTACCAAGGAAACTTCTGAAAAATTGCGGGTAAGGAATTCACGTAACATAAAATAACATTCAACGGAAAAAATAACACTTATTAGCAGATATGGTTAATATTATGAACAGAATAATACTAACAGAAAATGCACCTGTTACTTTCTATTCTCTTTTTGTTTTGTCTTTTATGCATATTAGTTGTCTAATATTGATTTGAACTCAGCAATATATTTCTTTTCGCTGAACATTATTTTCAGATAACAATGCTGTAAAATTGCTTGTGAATGGCAACAAATCAGTTTTCTTAATTCTTTTAATTTTAATTTATTGAAAATATTTTAAGTTTCGTCGTCGATGTTAAGACTTATTTTCTCATCGCCACCGACCTCTTCATAGTCACGTTCTAATTTAGATAAGCCCTCAAGTGTTTATGTGTTTTGCCTTCTTCTATTTCGTCTTCTACATATCACGATTCTTGGATATCATGTTAAATGTATTGATTTCGCACATAACCCTGGGTGATCATGCAACATGCCATAGATGCATACATCATCTGCAACTTTTGGTTCCAATTCAAGCAGACATTCCCAATTTATATTTCGCTTTGGACACTTTGTTAGATATTTATATTACTTCACGCTGAAATATTAATGGATGATCATCAAAACTATCATTGATCTTATTAAATTAGTATATTATTTAACTTTCCGTATTTAACAACTATATATATATTTTCATCTACATACTTATGCATAAATTAAATGTTTTTCGTACAATCATTGTCTAGAGAACTTACAATAACGAGAAGGTGCAAATTGATGGCACTACCAAAGAAACTTCCGAAAAATTGCGGGTAAAGAATTCACGTAACATAAAATAACAGTCAGCGGAAAAAATAACATTTATTAGCAGAGATGGTTAAATATTTTCTGTTATGAATAGATATTTATATAATGAACACTTTTTTATTTATAACAGATATTTATATAATACTCTTTTTGTTTTGTCTTTTATGTATATTAGTTGCATAATATTGATTTGAATTTCAGCAAACTCAGCAATATATTTCTTTCCAGTGAACATCATTTTCAGATGAAAATGCAGTAAGTCAGTAAAAATTATTATTACTACCGGATTAAAGAATACTGTGTTCAAAAACTTCTTTCAATAACAAAAACGAAATATCTTACAATATGATTATTTTATAATTTTTCTTAAACAAAAATCACATTTTAGTTGCATATTTTAAAACTAATAATCCTTCAATAGTGCCACTCGTAGGGGTATAGAGAAAAATTCTTTTAATACTAATTCAACGTCGACCTCTAAATTGCGATGAATATTAACTGCAGCAAGACCATTACGGCGGTCTTTACTCATTGTCGATCTTAAATAAGTCTTAAGACGACGCAAAGTTGAAAATGTTCGTTCATTTCCTGCAGTCGGAACAAGAAAAACAGCCAGTATTCTCAAAATTTTATATACATTGGGGAAAGCATCAATATTACAAATATCAAGGGCTTCTAAAGAATTCTTGATCTTCATACCCGCTATGCGCTTGCTCCACAACTGTGCCTCACTCGTCCATATTGCTGGCAATGAGTCATGTAAAATAGATTCATATGTCTTGAATAGCTTACAACAAGACTCTATATGAAAATCTTCTCTTTTGTCTGGGAAGAGACAGATAAAATTAGATAAAATGTCTCTGTGTTTCAAAAATCTATCTTGCAAATGCGTTATGAAAAGATCCAAGTAAGGGATGTAAATTGCAATTCTATAGTACTCTTCAATGGAAAGCTGCAAATCGTGCGTGCAAGTATTGGTTTCCGAATTTCAATATCGTACTCAACACATATAACCAATACTGCTTGAAAAATTGTTTTAAAATTTTCTTCCGCAAGTTCCTTCCTCGATACCAAAATATTTCTTGCAGCATCTGCTAGCACCACTACTTCGCCTAAATCCTGATTGTCACTTTGTAGAGCGCGACTCAATGTCAAGGTCAAGGAATTGACTGACGTGAGTACTTGCAATGTGATCTTAAATAAAAAATAAGATTTAATTTGATAAATTGATCTTACCCTATAATGCAGTAAATACAAGCATCACTGCATAGTTTGCCTCGATCTTTGGCTGCCGGCAATAGAGTTTCCTGATAATACTCAATAATTACTATTTGTTTTGCGAAAATTGCTTATACTCCTATAACAAAGGAGACTAGGGTTCCATTTTTGAAAGTAATGCTTTGAAAATACTATGCAGTGATGCATTATCGAGCAGGCCCATATTGTTTTTACTATACCTGAAATACCAATGTTTTGATTGCTGACATCAACTGAAAAGCTTCGGATGCTGTTGAGTCCTCCCATGTAGCTGAAATATTCTGTAAGGAGGAGATAACTGCAGGCTGTAAATAAAGGTATGTCGCTACAGCTTCATTCTGCTCAACCCTCTCGTGGCACAATGACTTTTTAATTTTTTGTTCTTCGCCAAATTTTGTTCAGCGTCAATAGCCTTTTGTAGAGCAAGTTGCCTCTTTGGATATATATAAAAAATCCATAAACACTCTTGATGGTGCCTATGCAATTTTTTATTACATTCATTACTTTTGCACACGTCATTAACAGCTAAGTTAAAACTGAAGCGCAATGGGAATAATTGGCTAGCGGATATTTGTCTTTGACGTAACTATGCGCACCATGGAATTCGCTACTCATAGACCTAGCTCCATCATATCCTTGCCCAACTAAATATGTAAGGTCGATGCGAGAAGATTCAAGAAAATTTATTAGAGTTTCCGCCAATCCTTTTCCAGAGAAATCGGTCACAGGTGTGAATGTCAAGAAACTTTCACAAATTTTATGAGTACCTTCGTCAGTGTCCAAATATCTTACACAAATCGACATTTGTTCAACGCCTGAAATATCTGAAGTCTTGTTCGCTAATATTGAAAAAGCTTGCGATCTATTCACTTTATCAATAATTTGTTTTTGTATCAATGAGAAGCAAATAAAAATCAACTCACTTTGAATACGAGGGCTTGTGTACGTAGCGTTTTTCGATAATGACTCCAAATGTTTTTTCAATTCGACATCACCCTTAGCTCGATACCTTAATAGCGACCGAAAGTTTCCATCGTTGTTGAGTGGTTCACTAGAAGTTATCCTGCCATTTTCTTCCGATCCACGCAATGCTATACCCTGTCTACCGCACAAAATTATGGTATCGATAATGGGAACTAAAAATGTTGCTTTTTGCAATAAAATCCAACTTTTGTTGTGATAGTTGCAAATCCATTGGTAAATTTTTTTCTTGGTCAATACTAGTTCGCATAGTATATAGACTGTAGTAGTGCTTTTTTGTGATAATCTGTGGATTGATGTTTGTTGAATGCCTCTAACGCGTTTTTCCAGTTCCGGAATGGTATTAGTACCAATTGCCCAAATATTTTTTATTAGCTCCCCCTTCTCGCACACCAAATAATACGCAACATTTACTTCTGCAGCCAAGCGCATTGAAATTTCAAATTTCGTTGCACAGATGCAGGAAACTCATAATTTGATGGAGGTATCCAAATTTTATTTTGAAGTTTAATAGAATACTCAATACTGTCAGCTGTTGACTTATTGACAAACAAGCTAATGTCAAATTGACTGACTGCTGCCAAACGTTTTGTTGTAGTTGGTTCAGGAGTTACAGATGGTGAAGCTACTATTTCGGAGACTGATTGTTGCTCTGTAGATTTTGGTGTTGTGGTGTTGGTTATTTCATTACGTTCATTCACCTGAATTGTTTCAGTGATGCATAAAGATTTAGAAAAGTAAGATCTTAATAAAAACAGGTAGGGGTGTCTAGGTTTGGATGTAACCGAACCGAACATTGTATACTAAGCAGTATACATGGTATACTAATTGCACAGTTCATTTTAGATAAATAACTTTTCTAATCCTGCTGAGGCACATTTCAAACACGAACGGCAGGGTTATTAACACATTTTCCAGCTTTTACTAGAAATGTGCTTATTTTATGCATCTAAAAACTTTTAAAAAAATGTTATATAAAAGAGGTCCTTTAACCGATTTAGTAAATTTTACTGAATATAGTTTCTGTTATAAGTCTCAAACAAAACAGGAAGCTTCTGGTGTTTGCCAAGAGGACAGAGATGTTTTATAACATAAGTCCTGATTCAGAATAGGGGTTGTTCGGTTTGGGAGAAAAGCAGAAAAAACTCTCGCCTGTAAAATTTGATTTATGGTGATTACGATAAAATCGAAATTAGGGCTCTATATGTTTATATGTTTTTCAGTTTTCTTCAATAACAAATAAATATAATAAAACTGTGACACAAAATGAGCGTTCATCTCTCCGTAATTGATGAAACCAAATGGAGATGAAACTTTATCCCTTAACCCTCCAATATCAAAACCTCATACTGGGTTTTTGGCCTATAGGTCTGGTTTCATTTTTATTTTTATTTAAAGTTGGCAACCCTGTGATGAGAAAAGTTGATTAAAACTTGATCAAATGAAGCAATTTTAGATGGGTTTTTGGTATATCGCTTTTTTTGGATCGAGGAACTCATTTTTGACATTAACTTTTACCTAAATCTTACGATAGGTGGCGCTGTTATACAATTTGTCTTATTTTTCATGAAAAATAATATTTTTAGTTTTATTGTAGAAATGATCGTATATGATACATATAGAAAGGAACATTACACTATATTTGGCACACAAAAAAGATGATAAATACTATACATATACATATATGTAGGCGTGAAAAGTTTGAAATAAAAAAATTAGTATACGTACAAAGTAATATTTCTGTTAAGAATTAAATTATTTTCTGACATTTTGAAAAAATATGCCATAAAAAGCTTACAAAAATAACGGTGCTTAAAAACTAAAACTTGAATATTTTTGAAGGCGGTAAGTTTACTTCCTCCTCTTCCTCGTCGGTATTGTCTTCTTCATTTCTCGTTAGCCACCAGCATAGATCTGCTAACATTGGTAGTAGTTCCCCCCCCCCCTATACCGTGTCTCCATTGTTAAAGCGACCTGGTGAAAACGTTCGCCTTGTTCATCCGATTCCGTTGCGATTTGGTGTTCAAACCAATCTATATGATGATGGAGAAAATGTACCTTCAAACTCATATGTACACCGAGCTTCTCAAACATATTCAGGAGGTGATCTACTTTTTCTCTGATATTCGTGGCACGATGTTTACCGAGAATATTAGCTATTACGTCTTTTATGGCATTCCAGGCATTTAGCTCATTTTCATTTAAAGATTTATCAAACTTACTATTTTTTTATCAATTTTCTTATGTCTGGACCATTAAACATGTAAAACGATATAGCAATTACATAAATCTTAAAAAATCTTATTTTATATGTAAATATAAAATATCTTCTTTTACTTTGCTTGGACTAAGTCGTGGAAATATTGACCTTAGTGTAATAAAAGCTGGTCCATCTGCAGGAAGTGCTTTTACAAAAATTTTAAAAGTACCCAATTTGAGATGTAGTGGAAGTAGCAACACTTTTTCAATCGGAACAAGGGACGTGTGTATTACATTATCTGATCCAACAACTAAATCTTCTCTGTTCTCCCAGTCATGTTTTGGTATTGGTTCCCTTTATAACGTGTATTCCACAAACATATAAAACACATATTCTTCGTATATCCACCTTGTACTCCACAAAGCAGAGCTACCATTTTAAAATTGCAACATATACGCCATTTATGGCTTTCATAGTTTATTGCTTCTAGTAGATGCCTCACAGATTCGTACGTTTCTTTAGTGTTCAAATTGTATGCTATCGGAACGCTAGGTTTCTTGTTGTTGTAGTACAGCAAAACTGCTTTCATACTAGTTTTGGATGAATCAATAAATAACCTCCATTCGTGGGGAATATAAGTCATACACATTTCTGCAACAAGTTTTTCAATATCGTTACAGTAAACGAAGGTGTTTTCTTCATTGGCAGAGAAAAATGGCTTTTTTGCTTGGCGATGACGGTAACCAGTAACTTTAACATCAGGTGTCAGTAAATTATTTTGTTTGAACTTATGTGCTATATACTCTGCATCACGTTTTGATAAATTGACATGTTTTACCATGTCATCCATCCAATTTTGAGATATTGGTATCATATTTTTGGAAGCTTCAGATATTTCATAATCAGGATCCTGCAACTGGTTTTGCAAGTTCGCAGTCCATATAGAAATCGTAGTAGGGCTTGGTGGACATGGTACAGGAATAGCATCTGAATGCGATAATGGCAGGCTTACATAATCTGTTCCAATATATTTCATTGATCTTCGCGATCTTTTAGTTTTTTCCATTTACATCATTGAAACACACATAACAACTCGCTTCACTATGCTCACCTGAATGCACAACCATTCTGAATGAGTACATAGATTCAACACATTAAATAAAATAAACTTACCTGGATCAGTCCAAATCATAGGAACACCAAACTTCAGCGATTTTTTTATTCCTTTAACCCAGAGACGTAAGTCGTCGTAGCAGGTTCTACATATATCTTTGGGAGCCCAATTTACGTCTTGAACAACCGGCATCCAAAAATAATGTTCATACCACTCTTTCGCACTAACACTTATAACAATCAGATTGGTTGCTATGCTGAATTTACCGCAAACATAACAATAACGCGCTAACTTTCGCAAGCATTTATTTATTTTAAATTTATTTTAAAGACGCTTTACGCTACCAAAATCTTCAGAACTTATTTTGCTGTGGTATTGCAAGAGAGCTGACAATGAAACTCACAGAAATTGTGATTGGTAAAAAAAAACTCCTATGACAGCGCCACCTATCGTAAGATTTAGGTAAAAGTTAATGTCAAAAATGAGTTCCTCGATCCAAAAAAAACCGATATACAAAAAAACCCATCTAAAATTGCTTCATTTGATCAAGTTTTAATCAACTTTTCTCATCACAGGGTTGCCAACTTTAAATAAAAATAAAAATGAAAGCAGATCTATAGGCCAAAAACCCAGTATGAGGTTTTGATATGGGAGAGATAAAGTTTCATCTCCAATTGGTTTCATCATTTACGTAGAATCTTGTTGCACAGTGTAATTTACTAGGAATTATTATAACCATCTTGAAGTAATGAAAAATTTACTGAAAATAATCATTTTTTTTGTTTTTTCCAAATATTATATGTAAAAAAGTGGGCGTGGTTATCATCCGATTTTTTTTAAAATAGCAATGGGAGACGAGTTCCAAAGAACTCGTACAATACCTTACATAAGATACCTCAATATTTACCCAAGTTATCGTGATCACAGGCGGATAGACGGACGGACATGGCTAAATTAATTCCTGTTTTTATCCTGAGCATTTCGGTATATGGAATTCTATGATCAACCGTTATGTTACCAAAGTGAATAAACTCTGTGTGATATGCACGCTGAGTATAAAAATATGGGGACTGTCGTTTCCCAAACGGTGTAAATTGTGATACCGAAATGATTAAACAAACTATGAAATTGTGAACGCTTAACCGCCTTTAATAAACCGTCGCCAAAACAATCACTAATAGCTACATAATTTTCTACCGAAAGTCGATAAAAAAACCCAAGGTGCTTGACACCTTACAGGATTTCTTAGGGAAAACAATAATCAAATACCAATAAATAATACTTACCGTTTTTGATTTTTTACTGCATTCAGGTCTAGTATCAACACCCTTAAAATATTGGAACAAATTCCGCTTCATAATTAAAGATTTTACTTTTTATTTGATTATTACAGCACAAACCCTATTTTAATGGCAACCTGTCGAATTATATTTTTTAACTGAGTCAGTCAGTAGAAGCAGTTTCCAAGGCATATTTGCTACCAATTTTTGATCTCTTTGGTACTAATTTTTGATCTCTTTGGTGCCTGAAAGCTGCTTCTACCGAAAACAGCACTTTGTTTATTTTTTTCTTATATACTTTATTTACACTTACTTTCACTTTTATAATTCCAGTTGATCTAATTAGAAAACTGCCACGCTTAAGTACTTTTTTTGCGACGACCTGTTCAGGTTCGTTGAGCTTACGATTTTGCTTCGGTTATTCCGAAGCGTAGGTGTGCAGAATATGTATTTAAGCGAAGTGTTTTGTCAACCGCAGCAGCATTGTATAATGATTGATTAGTGCAGGCCGTCAGCTTCCGCTGTGCTGCTGGTATTTAAGTATATATGCTTGTATGCCAATTCAACGCAATGCCGTCTTACAGCCACTGCTGTATGAATATTTACGTATGTATGTTTGCTTATTTACATTGAAATGAAAATGCAGGCATAGGTACATACCACTGTTTTAACTTTTTTAACAAAACGAGAGGCAAAGACAGATTATAAATTAATGGTAAATTGAAAATTTGTTTCATTGTCTGCTTTTGCTTTTTCAAGGAAAAGCCAATATCATTGCGCGCTTTCACTGAACACAACTGTTGCTCAGCACCGCTGAGTATTTCCGTAATATTTCATTTAGCAACAAGATTTTATTGTACAAATTTTAAAAATGTTCCTTTTGGTTCAGTTTGTTTCTGATCAAAACATGATTGGATAAATTTCGAAGCCCTATCATTAGAACGAAAATGATGGTCTTCTTGTATTGTGTGATAGCCCCAAGCACTTTCTGCAGCGGCAAAAAATTTCAAAACAAGTTTAGCATTGAAGAACTTGAAGCAGCGGCAATATCGGCATTTAACTGTCCATGAAAATTGGATTGGTCCAGGGACATTTATCAGTAGCAAATGCAGAAACGTTGTTTTGGATGTACGGTATAAAGTCGTCCCTATCGATGTATATTGAAGGCAAAACAAAACGCAGTGCCGATTTCATTGGTGTTTAAGTTTCCATCGATGTTTCAAACAACATCATATCGTAAGTGGATGTAAACCTTTGATCGTAATTTAACCTAGTTAAACCGAATGAATCGTAAGCGTTCACTTTAAATTTTAGCAAACATATCCACGAAGTATTGATTCAACTGACGATATCGAAGAATATAGTTGTCCTGATTATGTTTAATAATTAATCGACGCGCGTAGTAATTTATTGAACAAATTTTTTTTACTGAACTCATTAACATTGATATTGGTGTGATATTCGTATTGTCCTTGCCAGAATATCAATGTATACTGGAGTGCGTCGTACGAGCGATATACATCTGAAATTCTACTCACTGTATTATCTAGGCGAATAATTTTATTAGATCTGTTGTCAATTAAATCACCGACCCTAATGATCGCAACATCATCTATGGTTGGTGCATTGAATCTGCAAGCATGTCCTCCTGGTGGTACTTTGTCGGCTTTAAGACGATTTGATAATTGTCACGTTTTAATTGTGGTAATACTCTGTTGAACAATTGAGTCAGATGATTACAGATCTCCAAAAATATTTCTAACAATACTACAATTAATCTCTCTTCTGCTTGTTCAATGAAATTATACTGGCATCGTGTTGTCACACGTTCTTCGCAACTGCCCATAAAATAAATTTGGAGAAATTTTGGATCCTCATTTTTAATTTGCATCAACGACCCTATTTTATGGTACACTTGGTCTTGTAGTTTAAATGTTGTTTCAAAATTACGACCATCAGATGAAGGATCGCAAATTTTTGATGCTCTAAATGATGTCATTTGAAAGCAAGAACTAAATTTCCGTGTCTTGCGCATAAATAATTTAGAATCATTTGAATTGCTAGAAAGTAGTAATTTCAAAGGTTCAGGCGCAGAAGGGAGTGGTACTGATACAACTTTCTCTGAGGCACAACACATGCCAGGTGATTCATTGTGAAATTTTAACGCCTGAAAATATTTGCATATTTTGTCCATCACACCCATAGCTGAGTAATTAATGTCTGGTGCATAATTAAACGAAGAACAAACGATTAACTGGTTCGCTGCCTTTCTCGGTCTCGTTATCTAATTGAATATATGCGTCGTACACGTGCAACTCTTGTTCACTGGGAACATACATTGTGACACTGGATTTTCATATATTAAGATATGTTTTTAAGACTTTGTATGCTTTTCAAAATCATTGGCTTAATAAACGGGTATTTCACTTGTAAATTTACATTAAATGAGCAATGCAAAGTGCAACAGATACTCTCAGGCGATTGTAGCGGAAAGTACTCACTTAAAATAGAATTTCTGCATCATTACTTTTGCCATTTATATATAGCTGATCTCATACATATGTTGGCCAAGGTTGATTCTGAGCAATTTTGCGATATTTTCACATTGTTACACCTTATTACAATAACAGATTACATAGCTGATATTGGCTGAGTGGTAGATCACACGCCTGTGAAATCAAGATTCGTTGGCTCGATCTCTGCCGTTAGAAAACTGATGAGGAGATGTATTGATCTCTGAAACAGCTGTCACTTTTACTATTTTTCTTTGTTATATAACAAAAATATTCAGTTCAAAACAAAAAATAGACCTTTAAAATAAAGCACATTAACTTATAGCCCAAAACCAAAAGAGTTTTTACTTGAAACGAAGTTAAATTTATAATGTTCTAGAAAATCCGGCCACATGTTGTTGTGGCTTTCAGTTTTGTTTTCAATTTAGATTTTATAGTTGGTATTTTAAAAGAGGTTATAGGTAAAGAATACCAAAAAGTCTTAATTAATCTTTAACTAATGCAAAATATTAAATTTCCAATTATATTGTTGATCAAGCTACGTATGTGTAAGTACATATGTATGAACGTTCAAAACTTGGCGCATGTCATATATAGTCAGAGATTAGTTGCTTTTTCGCTTCTCAAGATCCTCCAGGGAAGTTTGAATATGAATACCTGGAAGCAAGGTGTACGCCACTACCCCGACTAACATATGCTTACGCACAAAATCGATAAACATATGTACATACATATAAGCATAGAATTCAACCGCTATGGATGAATAGCTCCGTAAAACTAAAAACATTTCATTTCATTTCATTTATTTATTACAGCTTATTTTAAGCCTAGCTTATACATATTTAAATTATAAAGTAATCTAACCTAGACTAAAGACTAAAGACTAACCTAGTTACATCTATGAACTACGGTACAGTGCTAAGTTGTATCAGGCTTCCAGCTCATATCAACACAATGCTGGTATTGGTTGTCTGTGGAATACAGGCCAATTGTGCATATAAAGCGGGAAGGCATCATTTGAACGGCGTTACACTGATTCGATCGAGTGATGCTTTTTGGTATGAGCTTCCGCTACTTGTTGTATGCATGGAACTGTTGGCGCTGCATTACAGAATACTTGGCACGCATGCACTGCTATTGATGCTATGGAAGCCTGCCAGTCTAGCACTAAATTGGTAGTGCTCTGCAATAATTATACAATTTTTGTTTGAAACTGTTTACACTACAAGTTTTAATATCGTTTGGAAGCTCATTATAGCACTTTAATCCTTTATAATATAAATTACATTTGTCTGCTTCTGTTCTATAATTTGGTAGATTGAAATTATTTTTATTTCGTGTATTTACCGGGTGCGTATCTCTTACATATTTTATGTTACACTTCAAGTAATCGGGCAAATTGCCTTCAATTATGTTTTTAATAAATTTCATAGTATAGAAAAATAGCTGCTGTTTAACACTTAGCCAATTTAAAGTAGATAGCATGTCTCTGATAGGTGTGTCATAGCGTTTTTTGAGAATGAACCTCATTGCTCGGTTTTGTTGCTTTTGTAGTTTTTGAATTTGACTGTCTCTCATAATAAAAAATAGTAGGACAGTATATGAAATGAGGCTCAATTATAGATCTGTAAATCATTTCCTTGTATTTCCTGCTTAAAAGCTTGCAGGTTCTTTGCATAAAATATACTTTTTTGGCAATTTTTCCTACCGTGTAATCAACGTGCTCACTGAAGTTCAGTTTATTATCAATTTTGATTCCCAAGTATTTGAAACTATAAACTCTACTGATTATTTCGCCGTTTATGTTTAGATTTTTTATCTCGTTGATCTGAAAGTTTCGCCTTGATATAACCATAAATTTAGTTTTGCTAATATTCAATTTAAGTTTGTTCAAGCATAGCCAATCATAGACCCTGTTAAGATCTGCCTGTAGCTTAAGGTATATTTCAGTGATATTATCCCCACTAAGCATCGACAAAGTATCGTCCGCAAAAAGTTTAATATCACAGAACTTCAAAGAATTAGCAATATCGTTAATATAGATACTGATCAATATAGGTGCTAATACTGAACCCTGCGGAAGCCCAATAGGTACCCCCCTGCTATCTGATATGGAAGAACCAATAACCGTTCTTTGGTATCTATTCGTGGTGAAATCCTGAAACCATTTTAATTCCGTAGAATTAACACCCATTTTGGACAGCTTTGTTAGTAGCATATTCTGGTCAATAGTCTCAAATGCACGTTTTAGATCCAGGAATACCGCTACTAAATGTTTGTTCTTGCTCAAGTCTTCTTTCCAGTTAGCTATAACCAAGTTCAGCGCACTTTCACAAGAATTTTTTTTCCGAAAACCTGATTGTTGCGGTATGATAATTTGATTTTCTTCCAAATACTTTACGAGCTGGTTTTTTACAACTGTCTCCAGTATCTTTTCATCGCAAGGCAGCGTATTAATTGGTCTGATTTCTTCCGCTCTTTTTGTGTTGTTAACTTTCTCTATTGGCACAACAATGGAAGTTTTCCATAATTCAGGAACTATCCCTTTATCTAAACTTTCATTGACAATTTGAGTATAAAAATATGCTGTGTAGGCAATAGAATCCTTTATAACACCCTCAGATAGTAGTTTTTTCCCTCCTATTTTATTTTTGAATCTAATGACTATTTCGAGTATTTCATTCGTGGATACTCTATGAAATTTGAAGGAATTGGTGCTATTTCCCATAACCGAGCGATCTTCATTACTACCAGCGGGAATATTTGAGCTAATTTCTAGTATACTATCAATAAAGTAGTTATTAACGACTGCGCTATTTTATTTTCCTCTGTGTAAAGTCTACCGTTTATTATTATTTTATTAATAGCATTGTTTTCTTTGGACATACATACGCAATTTTTTAAGTATTTCCACAAGGCCTTGCTGTCTCCCCTATTATATGTTATTTTATGTTCCATATACTTTGCCTTTTTTGTCTTAACTAATCTTTTGTATTTCTGCTTCAAACTTTTATATTCATCCCATTCCCCGTATTCGCTAGTTCGGAGTCGTACCATTTGTTCATTACTTTTACATTGACCTTTTTCGAGTAGGTCAAGCTGGTCATAGCGTCTGATAATACGTTTTTTAACAACGTTGCCTTGTTTTCTATATTCAGATTTTCAAACTCTGTAAAGTCATATAGTCTTAATTGGTTAAGAAGGTTATCACATGTATAATATTCCCATGAGGTTATAGTTCTGACCGCTCTCATTCGGAATACTCTGCCTAATTTTATTTTGAACTGTATTGATTCTGATTTGATATTCTTCCAATCTTTGACACGAGACCTCGTTATTACTAGCAAATAGTAGATCAATCATTGTTTCTGTGTTATCCCCCCTCCGAGTATAGAAATCAATTTTTTGCTCCATGGCAAATGAACGAAATAGCTCAACTAATTGCTTACTATAGGTCATATTCCTGTATAGATTTATATTGAAATCCCCAATAAAGACAATATTGTCTTGGGTTAGACAGCTGCTGTTCAGAATTTCATTTAAGTAGGCAATAAAGTCTGCATCACTCGAGCTAGGCGAGTGATATACAAGACCTATTTGGTACTGAGGAAAGACGTTTTTTATTTTAAGAATTATAATTAATATTAGTAATTCGTTTTATACTCTAGTGATTCGTGTACATATACTAATACACCGCCTGTATGTCTACTGTGTGAATTACATCGGATATGTTTGTATGTTTGTATTTGTAACTCTTGATTGGTAATTTCATCCGTAGAACAGCTCTCTGAACACAAAATCATGTGTGGTTTTTTAATTTCTATAAGGTGCTCTAATTCCAATTTGTTAGCAATGATGCTGCTTATGTTTAAGTATATACAATTCAGCTCTCTAAATGTTCGTTGCTAAACCCGCGGTTTATATTTTGACTGCGCGTGTTTTTTGTACACAGGACATTCCTTGCTAAAGGCATGATGATTAACATCGACATCTATTACCTTTTTTCTAATTAATTCGCTGCAGTTAACACATTTAATTGTATTTGAGGTGCATTCCTTGCTATCATGGAACCCGACACATTTGCTACACGCAACTTTGTTTATACAAACACTTGCTTTGTGCTTATACCCCGAGCACTTAAAGCATCTCAAAACACTTAAGTGTTCGTAGGCGACACAGGTATCCCATTCTATATATAGCCTCTTTTGTTGAATAATATTTTCAAATGTTACTGCATCGGTTTCCACTAATGCAATATAACTCTCTTCTCTACGACTGGCATTTTCATATACTTTTATTATTTTGAACTCTTTTCCAGCACATGAATCATTTTGTTTCGTTAAACATTCAATCAAGCGTTCATTGCTAGTTTTCTCAGTTATACCAACTATTTTAACTATTTTTTTCATATCGCTTTTATTTTTCGATTTTTCTGCTTCATATTCATTACCCATAGTATCTCTAACTTTCTGCTGTACTTCCTCACAAGCTTCCTTATTTTTGCATTCTACAATTATGGCCCCTTTTTTACCTCTTTGACATTTCTTACCAAGCCCGCTGTAAGCTCAACCACTTTTTCAATGCTTCTTTAGTTTCTTTCGATTTCTTACTCTTATTTTTGGGTTTTATATAAATCTTGTTTTCGTTCAGCTTAACTGCTTCTGAGAATGTCATTTTCGTGTTTGCATTTTCATTGGCTATTCGTAAGCTACTAAGAACTTCATTACTCTTTTGCAACTCATTTGATATGTCTCTAATAATATCGTTTTTCATTTCACTTATTTTAACTTCTATATTGTGCTCCAAAAGGGAGTTAAAATCTGTTATGATGCTGTTCTTTAAGTTCGAGCATTTATTGCTAAATATTTGTTCAACTATTTGTTTCACATCAGAAGCTGTCAATTTCGATTGCTCATTTTTGTCGATTAGGTGTTTAATCTCAATGAACTTTGTATTCGTGTCCGACAAAGTGCATTGGTTACAGAACCATTTCAAATTTAAACTCTCTGTTACAATTTTAATTTCACTTCTTTTGAGTTTACTGCATGTAATGCAAAAGCTATGACCACATCCACCAGAGCATGTTATCATATCATCTATCTGCAGCAATTTTGCCGTACACTCTTTACATTCCGTCGGCATTATGAACGCAACAAATATAGATACATATGAGAACAATACTTATTAGACTAATAAATATATACAGAATAAATACAGAATAAAAAGAGCAAATCTATAAATTATAATATGCTTACTAAAATTTAACTTGCTGGCAGCACCACTATTTCGGCTGATTTGCTAATTATCTTCCTCCCTTTTTATGTTTTAAGCTTTGCTTCTTCCGTCTTCACCTATGCAAAACAAAGGCAATGCTAAACAGGCGCAAATATTAGGCGCTTTGTTGCACTTGTTTATCTATGCAGCGCAGCAACTGCGACGCTCCCTTTCGCGGCGATCTCAGCAGCAAAGCTAATCCGAATTCGTTGTATACTCCCACAGCACTTGTTGTCCACTCTTTAGATCCCTCAGCTGTTCGTTCTGCCCTTTTTTCTTGTATTTATTTATCTTCTTCGCTTCTTAGTTGACTGCTCTCTGTGCGTTGTTACGCATACTCATTAAAGTTGTCTCACGCCACTGTTTTTATTTTGAAATTTTTTTTATTCTTTTTTATTTTATTTATTTATTTATGTAAATTGACACCTACACGTAGGTGCGATACTTTATAGGTAATTTTGTACGATGTTTGAGTAATTTTTTGGCATATTTTTTTTTTTTTTTTTTTTTTTTTAATTTGTTTTACTTTTGACTTTGGTCTTCAATCACTCACACTCCCTAAAGCTGTAGTATTAACATCATACCAACTTTCATCAGACTGTTGATCTAATTCTAAGTAAATCGGTCCTGGTCCATTCCCGGGAAATAAAAGTGCTATATACATACTTTTGCCCTAAAATTCAACCAAAATGAACCATAAACGACATTTTATTAAAAAAAATTTTTCAAAAAGATTGTTATCTGGTCCTGGAAAGAACAGAATCTCAAGTAAATCGAGTAATAAGAACTATTCTTATCGAATAAAAGCCACTTACATACCGAATTTGAGGAAAATTGAACCATAAATTCTATTTTTTGAAATGTATTGAAGAAAAAGTATTTCATATGCTAATTTAAACAAACGTTTATCTATGTATCAAATTTGAAGAAAATCGAAACTAAAATACACTATTTTCCAATATGTCGGTCCCTGATACACTTCAGAAAAAAGGATGCTCGTGTTAAAATATGAGTAAAGTTACCCGCGTACCAAATTTGAAAAAATCGGACCAAAAAATAGTGCGGTCCTTGATTAACTTCCCGGACTTTTCTTTTCCGTTCTTGTTTGGCCGGATACTAATACGGATTGTTGCGAATCATGAATTATAAACGAATTATAAACACTTTCTTGAATTATAAACGAAATAATCATCATCACTCTCTTTTCTATATTTATATATATATAAAAAAGGAGCCATAAATAAGATTTTTTGAAAAAATAGATCGGTTTCATTTCGGCAAGCTATCGGTCGCAGGCCATGATTGAGCTTAAGCCATGAAAGAAAATGCTGCCGCTGCCCAGTTCGCTGCCGCAGATGTCGTCGTCGTCGTGTAATGTGTTATAGTTTTTACCGTACAAAGTGCAAACTTGTCAAGTATACATCTCATGATTATTATTTGTGCAACAATGTACCTATATAAGATGATGTAATCGCGTGATATTGAAGTTATTTATTGGAATGTTGTTTATTAATCAATTTATTGTTTATATACAATGTTATAATAAATACTTGTTTATTGATTGTAAATGTGTTGGTATGGTATTAGGACGGGAAGGGTTTACCTATCCAAATCATAATTATTTAGAACCGGGAAACACAATTTATAAAGATGATGAACCAGTTGATGAAGCAGATTTAGATGCATATGTTCATCTTTTAGAATATGAATTTGCTACAAGTGATAAAGACATAAGAAAAGCAGATCGTGAAGCTATAAAAAAACGTATAGCTGATTTTAAAAGAGATCATACTTTCATTGAGTTAAATATGGTTAAAATATGGATTTTTGGTGTTGTTTATCTTTTTAATATGTCATCTGCCAAACATTTCCACGATTAATATGTTCAAGTCGTGAAAGACATACAGCAGCAGAGTGTTCTCGTATAAAAGATACTCCAGATAAAGGTGGTTTTCGAAATTTCCAAGATTTTGAAAATAACACATTGATAAGAACCAATAATAACGACGAGCCTGCCGCCAAACGACTAAGACCCACAGCAGATAACGAACCAGATCAACCTTCTCAATCAGGCCCTGCATACATTGAAACCCCAAATTATCGTAATAATAATAATATTAATATGGATACTGATATGCAAGAAAATCATCCACAACAAAGTGGTTTGGGTCTTGGACCGACTGCGGGGGCGAGGTAAAGTACAAAGGGAAGTGGAAATTCCAATTCTGGAAACATAACGTGGATAAGCCTAAGTAATCCATGTTCAAATATTTATCATTTCTCCAAAATTAAAATACTCTGTGATTATGGATGTAGTACAGAAAATATTGAAACTTTGGATACATTAGATCAAATATCAACATCGTTAGCATTGATACCTGTTGATTTTTTACCTTTTTATTTAAGCGAAGCTGCCAACGACAGTAAAAAGTGTAAGAATGGATGAAAAAGTTCGTCAGTTTTTAATAAATCAAGCAAAAGGAATACCAATAGAAAATTATGAATATAAATCAAAGAGTGGATTTATAAAAAGAGGAAAAGAAAATTATGTTCCAAAAAGGAGAACCAAATATAAAGTACATTCAAATATAACACGACCTCATAGTCATGTTATTCAGTCTTTTACTAAAGCAAATAAAACTATTGCAGGAGATATTGGTTTAGCAAATAAGCCTACAACTCCAATAGTTATTAATAATATTCATGATATATACGCTAGAACAATAGAGTCATATGGAACCTATCATTCTACTAAAGGTGGATTTGGAAACACTGCTTCCGCATTCGGAAAATGGTTTAGTGTAAGTTGGCCACTTGAAACTACTTTCTCTCTCTTTTTTGAGCGCATAAAACAGTACTGTTACAAATCTTTAATTTTTTTGCTATTTCTCGAGACGGCTGTCCATTTTTTGTTAACGCCACGATGCTATTTTCTAAATCTTGCGATATTTTTCAGATATTTACACTGTTTTATTAATCGTTGAACTAAACACACTTAAAGGCTCGATTATATTGAACAAGTGACAAAAATTGTGCCTTTGAAAACAAAGTGTTGAGCTGTAAACGAAATTCGCAAGATTTTCATAAAACAGTAAACTCAAAGCCTAGTTTTTCAAAAAAAGCATAAGGTGCAAAATTGGATGAATGGAGATATGTTTAGTTTTTTGGCTTAGAATTTTTTGCATTTAATTTTTTTTGACTTTTCTTGCATAATATGTTAGTATAATATATGGATTAAAAATTTAAAAAGAAATGGTTTTATTTGATTAAGTACAACGGATGTTATGAACAAATAAGTGCAGAAGTAACAAACATGCAACCACTTATGCTCGCCACTGTATAACACGACGACGACGGTGACATCTGCGGAAGCGGGCAGCGAACTGGGCAGCGGTAGCATTTTCTTTCGGCAAGCTATCGACCGTAGGCCATGATTGAGCTTAAGCCATGAACTGGAAGGAAAAGTGTAAGGTAAAAGTAAATTGAACCTTAATTCATTTTTTTAAGAACTGATCCCAGGTTTCAGAGTAATTTCCGGTTGAAAATTTAATATTCGTGCTAAAACAAGCGTAAAGCTGCGTGCGTACTAGGTTTCAAGAAAATCCAACACTAAATACGATTCTTTCGAATCGGTCGGTCCTTGATCCACATACTGGATTCAGTTTATATATATGTAGATTTTCCGGTTTGTTCGATACCCGTTTGTCACGCCGTTCTTCAGAGAAAATCTCCAAAACGGAATTTTTCTAACAAATTTTGGCATTGCCGTTAATTAAAAGCTTTATTACTTTAAACATCACTTATCCTTTTTGGAGTCTTGTATTGGTTTTTTTCCATTAAGGAAATAAATAGCGGCAATGGGGGTCAATGAAGTTAGTAAACAGCTTTTTGGTAATAGTATTTTTAGTTGAGTTGAGTTTATGTGGCTGTTGGTCAGTGACCAACACAATTAGATCAATAGGTCACTGTGATGCCACCGTGAGGCTCTCCTTATCAAATTGCGAGCCATTTGGTGTGGCTTATATATGCAAAAAAATTATTAATTTTTGCTGAAGAAAGCTCAGCGAGGCAGTGAGAGATGTGTTTTTCTCGTAACTTGCACCTCGCACACGTCAAGGTTGGACAGTAACAGAGGTAGTGTTCAACAGACTCTTCCTCTTCTTAGTCCTTACCTGCTACCTTAGGTCTGAGCAGCCACTTAGCTGCCATGATTCCAAAGAAGAGTTCTACTTGGGAGACGCTACAATGGTCTGATAGTCTCATGTTCATATTTATTGAACACATCGAAGAGTGAGTTCCACAGCCCACTTTGCCATCGACTTTTGAGCCGCCTGTAAATATGGATATTGATCCCTGATTTGGGGCATTCGTGTTTTCCCATTGCCATCTTTTCTTATATTTATTGCACTAGAGCCTCAGACTATGTGATGGGAATTCGAATGGGCTCCAACAATTATGTGAAGCTTTTTGTGGTTCGCCTCCTTTCATAAAATCGACCACATCAAAGTTTTCGTAAGTATTGATACACTTTAACTATACATTAATTTTTAACAGAGTACGATATAACATTTTATTATCACTGTTCAGCACTAGCTCCAATGTTTTACACTAATAAAAACCACTTTGACTGTTCACTTTAAACGTATAACTGGCTCCACAATCTGTTGAGCGTTTATTTATATAATTTCTTTACAAATATATTTCCATTAATTTAGCTAATACATAAGCATGATGTTCATAAAATATTTTCATTATATAAATTTATATAAAGTTTTTGAATTGCTTCACTAAATACAAATTTTCACCAATTATATTTGGCGTATATATATTTAATTTGAACTGGAGAATTTTTGTGCAAGCTACGATATATAATATATAATATAAATAAATTGTAAACAAATATATATTTTTTACTGAAATGAGTTGAAAAATTTACACGTGTTTTTTTAATGTTTAATTTTAAATATCTTTTTTTTATAGAAAACAGTCATTTTATTTTTCAAACACAGGTGGTTTTGTCTACCTTTATTAAGAGTCACCGCCAGTAATTTCATTCTACTTATATATACCCTTGAGCTTGGATTAAAATATTTATCAAAAATTATACACCGTTTATATATTATTAATATAAATGTCTATGTTTTTATTGTAATTGAACTATCTACTTTTAAAAATTAAAGTAACAAAATATATATCTAGTAAATAATTTTATGAAAATGATACGTTGAAAAGCAACCCTGTTAATGTCAAGTTAGCTCAAATTATCATCCAGCATTTTTAAAGTTCAATCAACCGAAGACAAAAGCAAAGAAATACGTTTGGAGCCTTAAATATTTGTAAATAAATAGTTATTTGTCTTTTTTAAGAGAGCAATACTTATATAATGATTCTTTTTACATATTCAGAATGCCTAACCGGACATGTATCGTTGTGTTGCACAAAAAGTTTGTGCTAAAACTTGCTTTTTTATTAATGGTGTGCGGTGCTAAACTATAAATTATTTAACAGTAGAAGCTTTTTGAAAAAAAAAATAGTACATTAGATCTTTTTTGCACGGTTTTAATTGGTATGATTTTTGTAAATAAATAGTTATTTGTCTTTTTTTAAGAGAGCAATGCTTATATAATGATTCTTTTTACATATTCAGAATGCCTAACCGGACATGAATCGTTGCGTTGCACAAAAAGTTTGTGCTAAAACTTGCTTTTTTATTAATGGTGTGCGGTGCTAAACTATAAATTCTTTAACCGTAGATGCTTTTTGAAAAAAAAAATTGTATATTAGTTATTTTTTGCACGGTTTTAATTGGTATGGTTTTTGCACGGCTTTTTTATACATGTCCCATATACTATTTTAGCACGGTTTTACTTTTTGCGGGTTTTTGCATGAAATTCAAAAATTAGTGCTAAAACTTGCAATTTTTTTTAACCAAATTACATATGTATTTACAAAGAGTTTTAAGCGCTTACATTTATCAATCATTTCATTATATTTTTTGTTTGTGATGTTGAAAAGCAACTTACTTGTGTATATGTGTATTTATTAAATACTCGGAAAAAAATTGTTGTATCAAAATAAATTTTTCTAGAATTTGCTCCCTGTTCCTCCCTGTGGGCTCCCGAAATGCAGATTTATATGTAAAAGTAAATATTTTTTAACGTGTGATCGAAAAATGTGTTAGAATTTTTTTACTTTATTTACACGGTTTTTTTTGCACGGCCCAGTTAACCATGCAAAAAGGAGATCAAGCTTACATGTACATATGTATTTGTATTGATATATAACCAACATAAGAGCTAACAAGATTAGTTTGGGTTTTCAGTTTTTAAAATTTAAAAGGAAAAATGAGTCCCTGAATATGCAGTGTCAAATTTTTTTAAGCGGGGTTTTGTTGAAGTTAATTTAGAGGCAGGTAGTTCAAATTCTAATAAAGAAAGAACTGGGATAGAGCTAGGTGTAGGCGATTTTAATCCGGTATTTTTCGATTGCAAAAACGATGCCTCAACTTCAATCTGCGAACAATTTGAATTTGCGGCCTCTTCAGAGGAGACCTTTCCCTCATTTTAAGAAGTTCCCTGTTCTTCTTCTTTAGGACCAAAAACTTTGGTGAGCACATGGGCAAATAGTCGTCAGTCACAAACTGACAATTACCTGACTGATGGGACTCCAAGAAAGCGAAAGTACCAGGATGATATGATTTGTAAGGAACAAGAAATAGAAATTCTTCGCAATAAGGTGACTGAACTAGAGAAGGAGTAGAGAGTTTGCGAGATGGTAGAATTTTGGATATTCCACCGCAGGACGGAAATAGACAAATTAATGAGCTACTCGGCAAGTTGCCTTCATATCTTTCAATATGTGTAAGGAACTGCCTTAAAAATTCGTCTAGGACTCCAAAAGGCTAAAGGCTTGATAGGGAGTTAAAGACACTATCAGTGAAATTTTTGTCACCCGTATGCATATAGGTATTTGAAGCCCATATTTAATTGGCCCTCTAGGAGAACTCTCGAATAATTCGTTCAAGGTTGGCCTAGAAATCCTGGCTGCGGTTCCAGAAGCATAAAAGCCCTGGAGTTGAGAAGCCGTGGCTTCCCAGATGCACAGCGATATGTATCTATATGCTGTGACGAAATGTCGCTGAAGATCAATGTGCAATATGAAAGCAGTAGTATTATATTGTAGGTCTGGAGGATTGTGGTGACGAAAATCGTACGGGTAGAGTAGAGTAGCTTCTAGTGTTTTAACACTTTTGGTTCAAGGCATTGGTAGGGAGTCTTGGACCCATCCCTTGGCTTATTTTTTTTGTTCACAAAACATGTAAAGGAGACATTTAAAAAAAATATATATTTGAAACGATAGGTCAACTTCAAGGCATTTTTCTTCATCCCTATCATAAGGTAAGCGATCAAGGGTCCAATTTTATGAATTTTCGTAGGATAGTAGGAGTTTTAAAAGAAAGTCCATTTTTCGAAGTTAATGGCGAAATAATCTTCTACGATTCTCCGCATCTTTTGAAAAGTACCAGAAATTGTCTTGAAAACAAGAAAAATAGAGCCACTTTTAATGACAGGGCAGTAGATTGGATTGATATAATCCACTTATATGAACAAGGATCTCATTCAGATATCAGTTGTACTTACAAATTAACCTCGGCACGTATTAGGCGCAACACCTTTCAAAAAATGAATGTTAAGCTAGCTGCCCAAGTTCTCAGCAATTCTGTGGCAAGTGCAATGTTCGCATTATACAAGTATAGCTCACGTAATTTGAATATTTCAAAGTCTCCAACTTTTCTTAATACTGCCGTGTTCGTCCCATTTTTTGATAAATTATTTAATATTTTTAATAGCATCGCATTTGGAGCAGTAGGCAATTATAAACAATTATTTTCAGCAACTGCGGAACAAATTAGTTTTTTGGAGGAAGCCAAGAAATTTCTAAATGCACCTGGGACGTGGCATTACTAATTCTTTTAATTTTTTTTAAAGTTTGGCTCCTTAATATCAGTAGTTTGCGACGATTGTGGCGGTTTTGTTCACATAAGGGATTTAAGCATTCGATCACCCGGAAACTATGTAAAGATAAATTAGAAAACTTTTTTGGTCACATTAGGGCAGGTGGGGCGTTTGATGTGAGAATAAGAGGCGAGCTTGGGGCATTGATTGTGTTAATGGGGGTAATTGCGAACTTTTGCCAGCAAATAAATGGGAACTAGTTTCCAGTGATAGCTTGGCCACAGGCACTTCTTGGCAAACTTTTCAAGGTCTGCCTAAACCTTTCCTGCGCACTTTTCAAGACATCCAAATTGACATATTCGTTGACGTCGATGAAAGTACTTTTCTTCACCAAAGTGCTTTCGTATACTTTTGCGGGTATCTGTATATTAAATATTTTAAAAACCACAATTGTTAAATGCCGTTACCTAATTTTGAAGATGGCCTTACTGAAGCGGATTTTTTTTTTAAAGGAGAAGCAATTCAGTAACAGCCATTTGGTGAAACCTCCGGAGGAGTTTGTGAGTTTATTTTCAAAATTGAAAATATTTTTGCGGAACACTTTGATTCCATTGTCCACAGGATAGGATTTTCGCAAATCCTGCTTGAGAAAATGTCGGGTGTAGACCCGTACTTTTGTTGTGAAAATTTTAGTCCCGAAATATATGTACTTAAATTAGAATTAGGACATACTTTTTGCTTAAGAGATTTAATAAAGATCAGAAACTACCTAACTTTAAAAATACGAAATTCTTGTGCAGGACTAATAAATAGATTCAAAAAAATTGGTTTTCGCGGAGAAACGTTTATTTCATTTGACGTCTTGAAATGTGCTTTTCTTATTTACATAGGTCCCAAAAATTTTATTTATTATTTGATATTATATTATTTATGTCGCAAATGTTTAAAAAAACTTTTTTACCTGTAATAATTAATTGATATTTTTAGGTCTGATGTCTGCTATTTTGTTTCCAAGGCAGTATTTCGATAGCTTTTTTCTTTAGATTCGTCTTTTTAGAACCCTACCGCTCATTTTTGATGTTATAGAATACAGTTCTTATAAAGGTATTTCCTGTGGGTGTTGTAAAATTTCTTTATATATTGCATGTGAAGTTTTTATATTTCAACTTGCATGTGTTGTAATATTTGTATATATATATATATTATGGACCTAAAATAATAATTTTTTGCATTAGAATTGCATGCTTATATATATATGTCTAACATATAAAGGGTGTTTTTTATAGAGGTATAGAACTTTAAGTTGCAATAAAAAACGATGGATTTTTCGATTGACATGAATTTCATTTATCCGAAAGATAATCTTGTGGCATTACATTTTAAATATGATTTCTGCCATATGACCGCCACGGCTGGCGCGGATGTAGTCCAATTTTCGATGACTTTCCAACATTTGTGGCCTTATATCGGCAATAACACGGCGAATGTTGTCTTCCAAATGGTCAAGCGTTTGTGGCTTATCCGCATAGACCAATGACTTTACATAGCCCCACAGAAAGTAGTCTAGCGGTGTTAAATCACAAGATCTTGGAGGCCAATTCACAGGTCCAAAACGTGAAATTAGGCGGTGACCAAACGTGTCTTTCAAGAAATCTATTGTGACACGAGCTGTGTTACATATTGCGTCGTCTTGTTGAAACCACATCTCCTGGGCATCATGGTTATTCAATTCAGGAATGAAAAAGTTAGTAATCATGGCTCTATACCGATCACCATTCTGGCCACGATCGTTTTTGAAAAATTACGGACCAATGATTCCACCAGCCCATAAAGCACACCAAACAGTCAGTTTTTCTGGATGTAACGGTATTTCAACATACACTTGAGGATTGCCTTCACTCCAAATGCTGTAGTTTTGTTTGTTGACGTAGCCATTCAACCAGAAGTGCGCTTCATCGCTAAACATCGCTAAACATCGCTAAAATTGACATAGTGCGCGATACGTTTTGCGCACAGAACCATTATTTTCGAAATAAAATTACACAATTTGCAAGCGTTGTCCAGGCGTGAGTCTATTCATGATGAATCGCCAAACCAAACTGAGAATAAATCACTTGACAGCTGTTAAATCGGTCGCCATCTTGAAAAGTAATGCCAACTTAAAATTCTATACCTCTATAAAAAACACCCTTTAGTAATTTCATATTTAATTCGTAGAACAATGTAGCAATTTTAATAGAAAATTTGTAGATAGTAAGGGTGAAAATATGCCTACTGGGGAACTGAACACCCGAAAAAAGTCGGTAATGCACCTTTATAGAAACCTCAGTGATGGTGCGGAAGAGCAATAACACGAAACTTTTAACGATTTAAAAAACTTGTATTTAGCAAAAAATCGTTATTTTAAAAGCAGTAACAGAGCCCTTTTTTGTATTTTGCTTAAGGTAGACAACATTTCCATATAAGTGGTAAAGTCAAAAATCTTTAAGATTTCACATCATATGTACTCCAATTAAAGAAATTATATTTTAATGTTTTTAGTTAAAATGTAAATCTTTATAGAAACAAAAAAGGGAAAAATGAAGAGAACTTATTTCACATACAACCTTTCTAGGTATTTTACTAACCAATTAAACAATATTTAGTATTAAAAAATAACAAACTCAAATTTGCTGGAATATATAAGTATTATATTTTATAATATATATACTTATATGTTGCTATTATTGCAAAGAAAATACAATATTTACATATATACATTCTCATTTTAAAGAAAGAAAAGGTTTAAATTAAACCTAAAAGAAGTTAGTTATATATTGTTATTTGAAAAATATTGCGAAATGTTCAGAAAGATATAAAAATTATTATATATTACAATAAATGCAATTGACTCTGTAATTTTGTATACATTTAAATTTTATCCTTAACTAGTATTGACATATTTTTTACCATATTCGAGCGCTATAAAAATCTGTAACATAAGCCTGTGTGTAAGTATTTTTAATAAAAAAGGAATTTGTTTTATAACTTTATGAATTTAAATGAACTTTATTAATTAAGAATTATATGTAGTGTTTACTGCACAAAAATTTTTGGTTACATATATTATTTTAAAAATGCTTTACTAACTTTTTTTTAGATATTACGTTCACTTATTTAGCAAAATTGTGCATTATTTTTAGTGCAACTCTGCGTAAGTAGTGAAAATTTTAGTAGTTTTTAATGCAATGCTGGGTGGGTAATGAGAGAATAGAAAAGTTTTAGAAATCAGGTGACCTCAGCTGTTTTCGAATGTAAACAAACAATATGGCGGATTCCATACTTGTAAAGATCTACGATGCTTACCAATGTAACGAAACTGACTAATTTTTTATTTTCATGTAGTGAGCGAGTTATGAGTCCGTGCCGGAAGTTTAAATAAAATACAAGCATTAGCTTAATTTAGTCTTCCTTTATTTTCAGAACTGCCTTTACATTTTTACGCTTACAACTATTTATACTATTTCTAACTATTGTTTGATAAAAAGATGTTTACATGTTGAGCATTATGTTATCATAATGCTTTGTTACTTATGAGACAAACATGTTTGTTTGTTTTGCTTTGTTACTTATGAGACAAACATGTTTGTTTGTTTTGCTTTGTTACTTATGAGACAAACATGTTTGTTTGTTTTGCTTTGTTACTTATGAGACAAACATGATTGTTTGTTTATTATAGCTTATCAATAGATTGTTTACGTCTTCGTATATTCTGAACAAGAATATACATGTTTATTTGTATATTATAGTTTATGAAATGTATGTAACAAAGTTTGTTAGCTAAGTATGTGTGTATGCAATATATGTATGTATGTATGGACGTAGTTATGCTAACGTCGTTAACTATGTATGGACGTAGTTATGCTAACGTCGTTAACTCTCCCCTGTGTTGAAAATGGAATGTCCTCATTTCAACGGGCTTAGGTTTTGTATTCGTTGTAACTCTGTTTGATAAGCTAATTCGAACTCTCTTTGGCGTCTGGTGTTTAATTGTAGTTGTCGGCATGTATATAATTTTATAATTAAGTACGTGACTAAAGCTAATATAATTATGATTGTGATTAAATATAAGGTAAATTTCCAAGGATGTTCCTCAATTGGTAAAAATAATTTATACATTTCTTGTATATTAGTAAATTTATAATCTGATTCAGAGTTTAAAATTCTTAGTACATTAACCTTTTCATTCTGATAAGCATGTATTACATTTTTTATTTCTTGCTTATGGTTAATATAAGTTTTATTATCAATAGTTGTATTGGAATTGAATTGGATTAAATGTGGGCCATTTACCCTAATTCCGTTCCATGTGTGTTCATTGTCGATAATAATATTACCATTATCTAATATTTGTAAGGGAGAGTTATTTTCTTGGATAATATTACAATGGGCTTTTTGTTTTAATAACAAAGGGATAGTACAATTATCCCTTGGTTCTTTTTTACAAATATGTGTTCCTACGTAATTTTTGCATTTTGATAAATTGGTGAAATTATTATTACACAAGGCAATTCTATTATGAAGTTGATATTTTCCGTATTTAAAGGCTAGTGGGGTTAAATTGTACATTTTACATTTATTTGTTATTATGGGGTATTTATAGATTGTAATAATAGTATTATTAAAAGTACATATGTGTATATCGGAATACTCTAGTACATTTATTATTGGAATGTCATATACTTCGTTTTTTATTACCTGCTGTACGTCTCTAAAATTAAGTGTGCCAGAAAAGAAAATTCCTGTTTTTGCAAAGTTAATGGTATTTGTTATAGCTACTAATTCGTTATATATTTCTGTAAGTACTGACTGATCAAAAATTGATTCTGGATTTAATGTTGCTAAAATTTTTTCAAACCGGGAATTTATTTTCCTTTGCTGATTATTATTATCTATAAGCTGGTTCACTCCAGTTTTAATTTCAACAAGGTCATCGTGATCTGGTATTCCTGTTATAAATTTTAACGCGGAACCTAAAAAATTGAGGGCACGTTTGGCACGATACTCGGATGGTATTAATTGTGACTTCAGAGTTTCTATTTTATCAATTATTATATTTTTTTCATCTGTTTGAGTTGATTCATATTTACTTCGCACAATTCTTTCATATGGTTCTAATATTATGGATAAATTTGATACATGGTAAAGAAATGTTGAACTCTCATAGGTATACACAGTATCTACTTCAGTAAGTACATATTTTTTACCAGTCAAATCTGTTATTTTATCGCAAAATCCGTGAGTAACTATTACTAAAATTAGGAAGCCTATTCGTTGCATGGTGTGCTAGTTTTCCTTATACTGTCCTTGTGTATGATTTTCCCCCTCACTGTTAGGATTGTGTCCCCACGATCTTCTTTTACTTTGTGTTTATTATACTTTGTTGCGAGTTTATTACGTCGATCTGTTCGACTATAAATTATATCACCTGGTTTGTATATAATGGTTTTCCTTTTTTTATTATGTTGCCTGAGTAGTTTTTCTTGTTTATCCTCAAGTATGTCCTTGATATCAGGATATTTTTCTCGGTTGTAAAAAACCTCCTCGGGCTTATATCCTGTTGTGGAGTGAATCGTCCTGTTGTATTGGCGAACTGCGTTGAATAATTCGTCACCGGGAGCAGTATTATTCTCTGCAGCTAAACTTTGGCAAAGTTCAATTAGAGTGTTATGTATCCGTTCAACTTGAGCGTTTGATGTTGAATGATGTACAGGCGTGACAGAGTGCGTTATTTGTAGCCGGCTGTACAAGAATTTTGTTATGTTGCTCTTAAATATACTTTCGTTATCAGTCATGAGGTACTTGGCATTTGGGTAAACTTGTGTGAGTACTTCTTCTATGTATTCGTGACAGTTTGTCTTTGTGTCCAATTTTCGTAAGAAACAGTATTTGGAATATCTGTCTGTAGAACTAAGGTATTGTTTATTATTAATATGGAAAACATCCATCTGTATATACTCTCCTACTTGTGTTGGTATTGGAGTTTTTCCAATAGGTTGTTTATTTGGTTGTCTTTCGTATTTGTGCTGTAGACATATTTCACAGCCTACGACTAGTTTACGGCACATTTCTTTAATATTGGGCCAGTAATGAGTCAACAATATTTCTTGCGTGTTATTTTTGTAGTTCCTATGTGCACGTTTATGTGTTTGTGTGATGATTTCTCTGTGTTCGTTTGAAGAAGTTACGTCGTTTAACTTATTTTGGGCTAGCACTAGGTTATAATTTGGAAAGGCGGAGATAATTTCTTGCTTTAAGTGAAACAGTATTTCCTCATCTATCTTTATTGCATTAGTAACTTTTGCGTTAACTACATCTTTAAGTTTAGATAGTAAGTCCGGGGTATCTCTATAAAATATTGTATGTCTAAACTGACCAGGAAATATTGTTTGACTGAGGACTTCCTTCCTTGCATTATCTTGTAACATAATTATTTGATTTCTGAAAGCGTTAAGTGGTTGTTTAACTTTCTTCATAGTTTCGACAGGAGAACTTTGTTGTGAATGATCGGAGCAATTTGTTGTAGTATTTATTTGCTGTCGCGAAAGCGCATCTGCAACGACATTCTGGTGTCCAGGTTTATATACAAGTTTGGCACCGTATTCCTCAATTAGGTTTTTCCAACGCTTTAATTTCGCATTCGGATTTTTTTCGGAAATTGAAAATATTAGGGATTGGTGGTCCGTGTAAATTGTCAAGTTTGCTACACCATACAAATAATTTCTAAGTTTTTGCAAGGACCAAACGATTGCTAGTAGTTCTTTCTCATTGGTACTATAGTTTTGTTCTGTTTCATTCAGAGTGCGTGAAATGAATGCGATCGGGTGGCGATTTTGTGACAGAACTGCCCCGATAGCGAAATTACTAGCATCGGTTGTTAAACTAAATGGTTTAGAGAAATCGGGCTGGAAAAGCTCAACTTGTTCTTGTAAAGCGTTTTTTATTTTTTCCAAGGCTTCTTCTGCTGCTATATCTAATTGTATTGGTATTTTAGCACTTTGATTTTTTGATACCATTCCTAATTCTCCTCTCAAATTAATCGTTAAAGGTTTCGTGATTTTAGCAAAATCCTTTATAAACTTCCTGTAGTAACTAGCAAGTCCTAGGAAAGATCTCAATTCTTTCAAGTTTTTTGGTTTTGGGTATTTCTTTATAGTTTCGAATTTTTTGGGTCTACAGTATTCCAATTATGTTTTATAATGTGTCCAAGGTATTCAACTGAATCCTGGAAAAAATTTGACTTTTCGTCAGAAATTTTCATGTTAGCATTATGAAGTGCGTTAATTATAATCCGGATGTGTTCCATATGTTCTTCTGGTGTAGATGAATAAATTAGCACGTCATCAATATAAACATACGCGAACTTTCCGATATACTCTCTAAGAATGTCGTCAACGCATCGTTGAAATATGGAGGGTGCATTCTTTAATCCGAATGGCATTCTGATAAATTCATACTTTGCGCCGTTGACAGAGAATGCTGTCTTTTCTCGATCAGATTCTTTAATTAAAATCTGATGAAACCCTGATTCTAAGTCTATTGTGGAAAAAATCTTGGCTTTTCCGAGGTTTTGTATTGTCATATTAATATCTGGGATTGGATATCTGTCAGTAATCGTATGAGAATTTATCTTTTGGAAGTCAACAACCATTCTTCGTTTGGGCTTGCCTTGGTCATCGGTGCCCTTTTTTGGTACAGTCCATATAGGTGAATTATATGGGCTTTTGCTTGGTTGTATTATACCGTCGTTTAAAAGTTTCTCAATTTCTTTCTTGACAAAGTCGTGATCGGACATGGGATATGGATATTGTTTTGTCCATATAGGGTCTTCCGATTCAGTCTTGATAGCTGCTTGTATTGTGGTTGTAAAAGGCAATTTCCCATTTGTATTATTATTTCTATTCATTAGCTCTTCCACCTGATCTTTAAATTTTTCATTATTTATTGTATAATTAATCTTGGGTTCTACTTCCAAGATCATTTTTCTTTGATACTTCAAACTATAGTCAAATAACCTAATTTCTGCCTTCATTTGGCGTAATCCCTGTTCTCCGAGTATCATGTCAAAGTCATGTAGTTCCCTAATTTCATAGAACGTTAAATGATGCCCGTACATCGTTATAATTTTTTTAGAATTTACAATTGAGTAACCATGTAAGGTTTTGGTTTTAAATGGTTTCAATTTAATAGATTTTCCTATATTACAATTTATGTTTATGTAATTGTTAGTGGAGCCTGTGTCGATTAATAAGGTAACGGGTGTGCCGGTTAGGCCGCATTTTGTTTGTAAGCAAGGCAACCCGTTTACTCGCCTAAAAAAGTACTGCCTGTTTCAAATTGTACCTGGTTGTCTGTATATATTGCCTGGATTGGTCTACGTCCATTGGAGTAGGTGTGGGTTGTTGTTGTCGTTGTGGTGGTTGTTGTTGGTGTTGTTGATTAAAACTCCTTGCCTGGTAGTTATGGTTCTGCATCCTTACGTTTGGCTTGTAATATCTTTCCTCTTTATGTTGTTGTGAGTAGGTGTTTCGGTTTGTGCTGTGTTGATATCGTCTGCTGTTACTTTCTGGTCTGGACCGTGTCTCGAATTCTTCATTCTCGTTGTCGTGAAAAATGGTACAAGCTATCGCATATGCCGATTCCAAATTTTTTGGGTTATGGCTGTACAATGTACCGCTTGTATATTTGGAGTTTAACCCAAGAATAAACGTCCTTACTGCCTCCTGATTAGCGTATGCTATCATTCCTTTGTCATCATTGGACATCTCAATCTTTGATAGGGCTAAATTAAGTGCCTTAGAAACTTCACTGTGGAATTCTGCAAGGGTTTTTCTACCTTGTGTGATTCGCTTCATTTCATCAAGAAGCACATATAGTGGGCGTTGATCTGCATACGTATAATCCAATCTGTTGATGATTGAATAAAAATTCAATTTGGTGTTGTGGTTCGTAAGAATGTTAGCAGCGGGTCCTGTAATTTTTGTCCGCATTATTCCCAGGGCACTATAATATTTTGGGTGATCTTGGAAGATCTTTATAGCTTCCATGAATGTCCACACTTGTGATCTCCATGATCGGTATTGTTCTTTATCCCCGTCAAATTTCGGTAGAGATTTGAATAGCTCAAGGTCGATATCCTTGGCGTCAGTAATATTTAGTTTTGCCTCCTCATATAAGACTAATTCTTCCGGAGCGTTTTGTTGCTCCAGTGCAGCAATTCTCTCCGTGAATTCCATTGTTTGTTGCTGCATCTGGTTAATCAGTGTGGTGAACTGGGCATTTAGTTGGGCCAGTTGATGCTCCATTGTAAACTTATTTAGATTTCTGTGGTCGTCGTAGGATTTCTGCTTTTTTCCCCTCCGAAGTCTCCGTAAAGTATCCAGATTTTTCACTTCACTTTTTTGTCTAAAATTTTCAGAGTTTTTTTTTGTTTTATTTGTACACTTTTTTTTTGAGTAACTAGTGTTTTGTCGCCTTTTTTACGATTCCGGTTTATGTTGTCGGTATTATTCCGTTTTTTCAGGATCTATACTTGATTTTCGTTGATTATTTTTTGGCACTTTTTTCAAACGTATAGTGCTGGAAGTCTTTCTTCCCGTGGATTTAGTTTTTTTCTATTTCTTTTACATAGAAAAATGGCTTAAGGTTCGTTTGAGCCCCCAGTTATGAGTCCGTGCCGGAAGTTTAAATAAAATACAAGCATTAGCTTAATTTAGTCTTCCTTTATTTTCAGAACTGCCTTTACATTTTTACGCTTACAACTATTTATACTATTTCTAACTATTGTTTGATAAAAAGATGTTTACATGTTGAGCATTATGTTATCATAATGCTTTGTTACTTATGAGACAAACATGTTTGTTTGTTTTGCTTTGTTACTTATGAGACAAACATGTTTGTTTGTTTTGCTTTGTTACTTATGAGACAAACATGTTTGTTTGTTTTGCTTTGTTACTTATGAGACAAACATGATTGTTTGTTTATTATAGCTTATCAATAGATTGTTTACGTCTTCGTATATTCTGAACAAGAATATACATGTTTATTTGTATATTATAGTTTATGAAATGTATGTAACAAAGTTTGTTAGCTAAGTATGTGTGTATGCAATATATGTATGTATGTATGGACGTAGTTATGCTAACGTCGTTAACTATGTATGGACGTAGTTATGCTAACGTCGTTAACTAGCGCGATCGGTAAACATGGTCGTGCAGCACTAAGCTGGTATAGAAACATGAGTTGGTACAATATTATACCCAGAGGAGTGCATTTGTAGGTACTACAATGGACCATATGGTTCACAAATATTTGCAGGAAAGTCGCAAAAACATAAATTCAAAAGAATATACCTATATGTAAACAAAAAACATATACACAGAAAATATTGTACAATTCCTCTCACCCGGCATCCTCCACTAACAAGAAGTTTCGGTAAAAAAATTTGTCAAAAATCGGAACTCAGTCATTCGGCTCCCTCGGTGCACAACTAACAAATTGGCTCCCCCTCAGAAATGTGTATCGGTGCCAAGCTATAATAAATACTCATTTGTTTACCTAATATAGAGATTTTACTGCAACGTACTGCTCGGTACGACGTTACATTACCTTACGATAGGAATTTATATTGTGAGAGGGGGTATTATATTTCGCTAGTTCAACTGAGTAGGGACTAGTGATTTGCCTGCTAAAAATGAATTTGTTGTTCCGCTAATGTAGATGATTTATACACGAAAATATTTTGAAAGCCAACAATTTGTGTTTTCGTTGAAATATCTGACAGCTTTTGTTGCCATTCATATTAAGTAACTAAATAGAAAGTGGTAATTTATTAAATTGAACAAATGAATTTAATGAATTGTTTACAGCTTTTACAGATTTTTGACAAAAGTGAAATCATAAAAGCGTTGGCATTGAGGAATAATTTGTAAGGACCCCAAAAATTCCAGATGTTGGAGGCCTTACAGCAAAACATATATACAAACATATCTAGTTATACAAATATATATGTACATATATATTGAATTCCTTATAAAACATGTATAATGAATCTAAACTATTCTATTCTTAACTAAATCGCATTAAAGAGAACTTATTTAACAGTTTTTATACCGATGTACATATGTATGTATGTATGTACATTTATGAACTTACTCTGTTGCGTTATACGTACATATGCATGTACATATATTTTACCTCTTCGCTTTAGACATGTTCAAACATGAATATTTTCTTGAACATGCGTACATAGCATTAAAGAGAACTGTTAATGACAATAATGATTGTTATTGTAGAGTTCTATTCTTTTGTTATACCTATGTATGTACATACATACATGCGTACGTTTATGAATTTTATTCTTTTGCGTTATACGTACAACGTACAACGATGTATAAATATGCACACATATTTACCTCTTCGCTTTAGACATTTTCAATTATGAATTTTCTTGAACATGTACATATACATACATACATAACGTTAAGGAAAAACTGTTAATAATATTAGTTGTTATTATAAAATAACATTCTGCCTGCGTGCAGAATAGTATAAACGGGCAGGAGAATTGTAAATAAATTAAGTAACCAATAGATGGTTGATAGGCATACTTGTCCGTGGCTATCACCGACAAACGTAGCGCACCTGGGGGATTTCCACCTCACGAGCGCTTAGTATATATACGACTAGGGTTTTCACCTGGTATATTCGGAAGAGGGTCTCTACCTTACCGAAGGGAAGATTAGCGGAGGGAATATTACCCCGCTCTCTTTACGTTTGTATCAAATAATACTAAATAAACTTTGTTGTACGAAATATAGGAAATTGAGTAGTGAGTTCAGTAACCTTGGCGAGACTGAGCTAACCCAAGCCAAGAGGGAAATTTCGTTAGAAATTCCAGAATTACCAACTATTCAATTGCTCAAATATACGAGCCGACATAGCAAACCCTTCGCCGAAAGCTCCGGATATCTATGCAATTCAGACACTTTTAAATTTATTAGCAGATAACACGTACACTAAATCGATGAATCATGCAAATCTAATTTTTCTAAAAAGAGTATATAATGTATAATTTCATTACTTTAATTTCAGTTCAATCTGTCTAAAAATAATAATTAATGATTTAATTCAATCGCTTTAATTTCAACGTACCTTTTATATAAACCATCCATTGAAATAGTTCATCATATCGATTGATGAAAGTTATTTTTCCTGTAAGTACATCCTAATTATAACATATGTTTACTTTTCTATTCTTTTTATTTTTTTGTAAAAAGCTGTTTTTTCCCTATACTATTTTTTATACTTATCATTTTATATAAAAAATTTTAATCACACAAATTTCCCGATCTAAAGAAATCTAAAGCCGCATAAGCAAAGCTCGTCTAAATTTCTAAGTGTTAAATGAATTTTTGTTAGTTTTCAAATTTTAGGAATTTTAGTGTGTCTTTTAATGCACAATTTTCCCCCGACAAGCGTTGCGTGACCATTCGGTAGTGATTCGCCTTACGTTCAATGCATCGAGTGGCTGGTATACTCGAATTTGAACGCAAACACCTCATACCGTTTGTTAGTGAATTGTTTAACGCTTGGTAATGTGCTAAAGCATCAATCTTGACACCGTCAGAACTACTGGGAAATTGATGTTGAGCTGACGACGATGAGAAAACACATGCATTCAAGCATTTGAATACGTATACGTTAAACATATGCAATCTTAATAATGAGCAAGCCTTTTATTGTTTCTGCTCAAAATCAAAAGTCTTCTTAGTGACGATGACAATGTTTACAAAAATTTAAATTTAAATAGAACTGAAGTGAAAAAAACACATTCAAATCACCTGTGTGTAAACTCATCAACAAGGAATTCTCAGCGACAAACGGCGACGTTTGAAATATATAACAATTTCATAAAACAAAATCCGAAAAAGAAGCGAGGGAAGGATTTGAACTCGCGCATAAAAATGAGGTTATGCATAACCACTACGAAAGAAAACTCCAAATTTTGTGTCCTTAATTAGTATTTAGGTGGCTTATTACATAGAATTTACAAAATTTAAAGCAATACTAAAAAAAACATACATATATGACCTTCATTTAATTCAACATATGGAGACGAAGTAATTTAAGTTATGTTTTATTTGTACTGCAGTCATTTATTCATAGATAATAATAAAAATTTCCTTTGATCTATTTTAAAATTATGTTATTTATAAGTTACATTATATATTTTTTTGCGTTTTAGTTCTTTCTAACAATTTAAGAAACATATAATTAAATAATAAATAAATAAATAAATGAATTATTTAAGTTTGAAATCAAATTTTTGTCTACATTGATAATTTATCACATAAATATGTTACCAAACTTAACATAAAACAATGCCAATTTAAATACAAGGAATTACATTTCTGGTCTGATTTCTCATTGTATTGCTCAGAAATATCGGTTACCAGATACAATTCTATTTTTATTTTTTTATTTCTTTCACAAGCCTGTCTGTAATTGAACATTCTCGTTGTTATACGTTCTCTGCTCTGTACTGTGTTGCGCATGTACATTTTTTATAGTTATAATAGGGGAATTCTCTATGCCTAGGCAATGTATACTATGCAAATATTTCCTATGGAATTCTGCTAGAGATCAAGAGCACCCCCGTTGAAAAAGTGTGACATATTAAAGAGAAACAATAACAACAACACGGCACAGGGTTGATTTTTCCTTCTTGCTATCTGTGGGAAATAAATATACATAGGTTTGGATATAGGATATTTTTATTTTTTATCGTAGCATTTTTTTTGCATGTGTTTTGTTTTTGTGCCATTGCACGGATAGGAAAACTTTGCTATCCGAGCACAGTAGACATAAAGAATCCCCCTATTATCAGTTTGCAGAAATGAGGGTGACAGGAAGCAGTGTCTATGCCACCCATTGCAAAGTAGAGCAGCCATTCAGTACATCTATGCCACAACGGATAGTGGTGCTACTATTACCTTTACATCATACCGCTTATTATATATCGGTTCGTTATTTTTCTTACAAAGATTCAGGTGCAGCCATATCTCAAAAACAAACCATGATCGAAAATAATAACCAATGGTAATAAAATTTATGTTTGCTAGGTGCATCCTAATTACAGTTTAAGGACAAAGCTAAAGGAATAGTTAAATTCGCCAAAAACTAATTACTATGACAGTAATGAAGTAAACAAGTTAAATCAAATTAAAAATATGTTTATGAAGTAAACAAGTTAAATCAAATTAAAATAAAAATTAAAATAATTGAACAAAATCAAATCTAATGTTCTTGTATATAAATAAACAAAAGAAATATATTCAAACAAAAAAATATTTATTTTATGAGTGAGAATCCGCACAAATTACTTGGTTGTACATACATTTACTTGGTTGTACAAAGAGTCTTGCTTATGGGTGTTAAATTTAGTCTTTTGAATGTGTAAAAGGTGGAAAAGGAATATGAAAATATTCCACACATTCTTATAGCTTAAATAGTTACTAAAGTAATGAGTAAATTGAAGGTCGTAAATTTAGGAACTTCAAAAAAAGTTACTTATTTATACATATATATAGTATAATAAAGATGTATTTATATATGGATATATCTAGATAGTTCAAGTATGTATGCAGTACAATATAATTCAAAAATTTAGTGACTGCAAATTGCTGTTCTAACAGCATGATAAAAATGATTTTTTTTATACAATGGGTCCCTTTGCATAAACAGTACAGCATAACTACGTATACACATATTGTCATACTTAGTCTGAGTCAAATGAGAGCTTGGTCGACTTGTTTCAACAAGGAACGATTCTTGTAGGCTCGATAATCACAGTTTACTTGGCAATTTATTTCTAATATACATTTTATGCTAAATATTTACCCCTTTGATAAGCTTTCAGAATCTTGCCCTTATTTATATAAGATATTTAGAAGTGTTCAATTGATTCAGATATTGTAATATTTTATTTAAAGAACTATAGGTACGTCTATTTAAATCGGAGATTATTTGCTGATTTTTATAACTTTTGTTCAGTTAATAATAATTATTTTTCGAGTTTTACTTAAACTCTCAGAAAATAATCATTTTCCTTTTATCGATACTTTTTTCGCTCAAAATATCACTCAAACTCGGATTATCTCGGACTTATCCAATGTTGAGTGATATTTTGAGCGAAAAAGTAACGGTCAAAAATTAATGATTATGTTTGGAGTGCCTAAGCAAAACTCGAAAAATAATCATTATTAACTAATTAAAATTATAAAAATCCTGAAATAATAAATCCCTTCAGATTTGAAAAGAGAACACAAGTGGAAGCATACTGGTGGAATCCGCTTGTTTATGTGGCTTTCCTAAGTGGATTATTTTTTTTTCATTAAAGAAAATATAGATATTATTTACGGTCCCTGATTTAAATGATTATTTCGGAAAGGTACTCGGGCATGCAAACATAAGTTACCTAGTGGCCCTCTACTGGCTACTCAACTAATTTCTTTCTATACAAGTAGTTTCACTTAATATTTGTACATTGTGATGTGATTTCGAATACAAAGTTAAATGTACATACATATAAAAATTTAAGTTTAGAAGTTATATGCTTGTATACATGTATATAAAAATAATGTTTTAAGGACACCAAAAGTTGTTGGTTTTTTTGCAGCTTGCTCAATTCCGCTTAGATGGCAATTACAGGCGTACGAGGCGTGCAGTCTATCAAAAGTTACTCCCAGCTGGTGAAGAGGGTAGCCGAGAATTTCGCAAGCTGTATGTGTTGTGTTCGTGCAGTTATGTAGCAGTTTACTTTCGAGCAGAGATTTTCAATATCATCATCGGCATAAGAAATCAGGGAAACACTCTATAGTGGTGGGAAATAACACCGTCGGGTGATAGAGGAAGCTTCGAAATGTTAAAATTAAACAATAGTGGATAGAGGACACCACCATGTTACACCCCTGACTGTCGACCACTCTGGTAGTTATGATTCACCTCTTCACAACCGGCAGTAATGAGGATTCCTCAATGCCCGATATCATTACTGCATACTTGAACGTGTAAAGCCTTTTGATAGATTCATTGCTACCAGAACAGTTCGCGCGACTTTTATTCCGATATCCAGTTTTAGTGTTTCAAAAAAAATTTATCATTCCAATGGAGTGGAGGTCTTCTTCTTCCTCTGCTTCCACCAGTGGTTACTCCACGGAATACTCGATTCGCTGAATTATGTCAGTGTCATCGTATAACTCGTACAGCTCATCGTTCCATCGTTCGCGGTATACTCCGTTGCCAATGCGCAAAGAACCATAAATTTTCCGCAAAACTTTTCTCTTGAAAACTCCTAAAGCCGACTCATCAGATATAGGCTTCGTCCAAGTTCGTACACCATATGTCAGGACGGAAAAAATGAGCGACGACAGTTTGGTTTTGTTCGTCGAAAGATACTTTACTTTTCAATTGCTTATTCAATCCAAAGTAGCACCTGTTGGCAAGAGTCATTCGGCGTTTGGATTTCAAGGCTGATATTGTTGGTGTTATTCATGCGGGATCCTACCAAATAATCCATGACTTCGAAGTTGTTAAGTGGAAGCTGAGTCGTGAATGCGATATTTCCCTTGTCCTCGTTCACCACGAGACTCATTTGCTAAGCTTTTTCTTCTAACCAGCAAAAGTCAGAACGTACGATGCGGTTTTTATGGCCAATAATATCAATATAATCGACATACGCCAGCAATTGAACATTCATGTGAAAGATTGTACCTGGTATATTTAGTTCTGCAGGCCGTATTTTTTCTCCAGTATCAAATTGAAGGATTTACACTGAAACCTCGTTTGGTACGAAACGGCTCGGACAGATCCTTCCCAATTCTGACAGCGCTTTTGATATTGTGCAGCGTCAGTTTCCATAGTCGTATGAGCTTTGTAAGAATATCAAACTCAGACATAGTGGCGTATAAGCAGCTCTTTATCGTGCTGTCGAAGGCAGCTCGAAAAACGATGAAAAGATGGTGTTGTGTTCGATTCTTTTATCAAATGTCTTCTCCCAGATTTAGCACATGGTGAATATCTGGTGAATGGTGGTTTTACTGGATTTAAAGCCACAGAGATAAAATGCAAGCACTTAAGCGACGGTAGGCCTTAATCTTTCACGCAATACGTTAGATAGAAACTTATATATGATATTGCGGAGGATTATCCCACGATAATTGGGAAAATTGTGGGTCTCCTTCTTTGGATTGGGCAGAGCAAACTTATGATCCATTTGTTGGGAAGTTGGGTGATGGAACTTCTATACTATTGACATCGATTGGGGTTTCCGGTTCGCCATTTCTAGGTGTTTCACTTTCACTGCCATTAAGAAGGCTGGCGAAGTTTTCCCTCCGTACACTAAGTATGATCTTGATATCCGTCACCAGATTACCTCCTTGGTCCCTACATGAATTTGTTCCGATCTTGAAACCTTCTGTAAGCCGCCGCACTTTTCATACAATTTTCGAGTATTATCCTTGTCGGCCAGCTTCTCAACCTCTTCATACTCACGAATTTTGGTTCTGTTAATTTTTTTGTCTGCTTTCCTCTACAGCTTTCGATATCTATCACACACCGCACGAATTGTGGTCGACCGCAACGTTGTGAAGTAGGCAATCTGTTTACTCTCCAGTGCAGTTCGACATTCCTCATCGTTCCAGCTCTATTTCTGACATTGTTGAAAAGCAAGTGTTTCCGTAGCGACGGTGGATAAGGTTTTTGACATTCCGTTCCACAGCTCCCTTATATCGAGTTGCTGATGAATGCTGTTAGAGAGCAGGTGTGCAAGTCAGGTAGAAAACCTGCTGGCTGAAGTTCAGCTTTTCAAAATCGAACCTTCCTTGCGTTTGTTGACGGACGTTCTTTGCTACACAGAGGCTGGTGTGTATCTTCTCTGCGACAAGATAGTGAGTCGAATCGATCCGTCAATCTCAACATAGTCTATTTAGTTGCGTGTTTCTCAATCCGGCGACAGTCATTTAGCTTGATGAATTTTCGTGTGCTAGAATCTAGTACCTACCATCTACCTATCTACCATATTTTGGGTACGCGGTGAAGTCATTCAGCCTCAGCTTGTTTGGGGATGTTTCTTCGTGAAGACTGGATTTGCTGACCGCTGCGCCAAAAATACCTTCTTTGCATACCCTGGCGTTTAAATGGCCTAGCCCTTTTTTGACATCGTGGCGGGGGCAGCGCTCTTAAGTGCGTTCTCTCATAGAAAGCATATTCGGTAACATCGTCCTTCTGTTCCATCGGGGCCTGGGCGCAAACCGGCTTTGTGTTGAAGAAATTCACTCCACACAGCGGCTAGAAGTTCATCCACCTGGGTGAATGCCAGGATTCGGCGACGGAGTCTCTCTCCCACCATAAGAACTCACACCAAATTTGAGCTCCTTTAAATGTCCCATGTAGTAGATTTCACATGGGCCCACCTTCTTCTGCACTTGCTCTGTCTATCGCACTTCTTCGCTTTAGCCGAAGAAGGACACACCCAAATGGTCAGAGGAACCTTCCCAATTCCAGGTACATACCCTCAAATGATCCTTTAAAAGTTTGTAGTGGTCGCCATAAATTCAAGCTTAAATTGATATCTATATATTTGCTTATATATCATATTAACATAAATTTTGACTTGACATCATATTTTAATAAGCTATTCCGATTCTAGGAATCTTGTAGACAAAGTAGTTTTGTTTTATAATATTTACATTGACTTTTGCAGAAGCAAAGCAAATGGTGTTATATCAAAATTTTAACAGATTTCGGCGATTCGACCTGTCGGTATGAAGTAAGAGGAAGCTGTCAGGACTCTTCTGCGAAATAGACGTTCGCCAGTGATAACGTCAGTTGGAGTGGGGAGTAAAAGTTTTATCGTTTAGTTTCGTGAAGGACCATTCAGTTTTTTTGAAGTGAAAAAAATATGCGGGGATCGGCAGAAATCAAATCGGGGGCCTTTCTATCGAGATAGTTATGAGCAAATGGCCTTATTAGAATTTGAGCATAGGTCGCTTTTTATCAGACCAGCCCTAAAAGCAGTGATGTCTGGCGAGCTATGTTTGAAAGTCATACTGCGGTGAGCCCTGTTGGATTACGGAGTTCTGTACTGGTTACCTAAAGTGGGCACACCATAGAGGCATGGGACGCGATTAAGAGCTGGCAGCATGGAGCCACATAACGAGTGGTCAACTCTCAATGAGACTTAAGGCCTGAACAGTTCTCTAACCACTGCACTGGTTACATCTAACCGAAGTAGAAGAATGGTGGAGACGTCACTGGCACAAGCAGCAGAAATATTCCGCAAGACCAGGTTTGGTTCCATGCCAACCCAGGATTGCGGTTTGTTTCTATTAAGTGTTAGGGGCTGACTACACCTTTGTGATGCAATCTGTAAAAAATAATGTAATTTGAAAAACATCCATATTTCTAGCCGATACATCTTAAAATATCAATGTGTTTTCTAAGTGGATACCTATGAGGCTTAAAAGGAATGTCTTTGAACATTCTCGAAAAGGTGGATGAACTGGCTCGTACTGCCGACTGCCTCAGACCTTTCACTGCCTTCAAATTTTGTATAAAGCTATGGACTCTAGTGGAATACTTGAAGTCCTGAAGCATTTCCAAAGAAGGGCGTACCACGAAACTACTGTGGGCAGCGTGGATTGCAGACAAAACAAATGTTACTAACAGTAATAAAAAGGTAATTGTATTCTTGCAAGGTTGAATCTGCTGAGATCAGTGCACAGAAACTCTGGAGCAATACTTTCGAGATTAGGCGGCCTCCAGCTGCTTGGGACGTTATATCTTCTACAATGCTCCAAGCTCCGGTCAAACCGAAATGTACAAGCATAAATAGATGAAAATAAAAAAATTATCAAATCGAGCGATAACACAAAGTTGGGTTAAGTCGGGGAGAGCAATGAGCTTACTCAACGGTTTCAGTGCGGCCGCTCAAGGGCATGCTCTTAACCTCCCGTTTTAAACCAACCTACAAAAAATAAGTTCCCAAAGAAAAATCAGTAAATATTAGCCAGTAGTAAAATTGAGAGAGTGAAATGTCTTACACTTTCAAAGAAAGAAATTTACTGAGGATTGCGCGGACAGGATTTAGTTGTTTATTGTTTTCTGCTCTGAAGTACATATTTTAATAAACATTCAAAAAATTTGCATTACTGTGACATATTTATATACAAATATAAATATAATGAAGTAAGCCGAGCTGCACTACTCGGATATACGCTTATGATATGAATATAAAAGCACCGTCAAAGTCAAATCATCTCAGAGCGTTAATATATTGCTTACCAACTTTTGTCAAATTGTCGCTGATCCACTTCTGGAGGAAAATTATTGTATATACGTTAATTTATGCAAAAAACCCACCTATGTATGTACTTCATATATTTATTTAGGCAAAAATACTTTTTCGTAAACAAATTCAAGCACGGGTAACGTAAAGTGCGTGTCTTAAAAATCTTAAGTTATTTGGAGAAATAAAATACTTTTCGAATGGAAAGAATAACGATATATGTTAGTTGGCCTTACGCAAAACTTTCGACTGCTAATAGAAATACTTTAAAAGCTATTGCTCACACCAAAAAAGATATAAGCCGGAATGTTGTTCCAAGACTGTCTGCCACGAATCAAGAAATAAAAATTATAATTTCTCTCACAACTATTAACAGTACTAGCCACGAAATGCATCTCATAAAATCCGGTTTATTAATTCTTTCTAGGGATTTAATTGAGTTTCTAGTTTTAAGATAGGGGACGGAAATCGGTTGAGCTAAACTTAACCGTGTGAATATGTTTACAATTTTCGTTGGATTATATGCATAAAAAAAAGTTGTCAAACCATTTGTTTACTTTTTGCGAAAATTGCAATGCATTATTGTGCTGAAATGGCAAAAGAAGAGGTTTTCACCCTGTCTTAAACTTAGATATTGCAAGCAATATTTTTTTAAATACAATAAAATTTGAAAAATTTGTTCCATTACTATTAATACAGTCAAAAAATGCAAACAAGGCATATCTGGGAATGTAAGGTAAAAAGCTGAAAATTTGCATACATATGGCAAATAACTCGTATGAGTTCCCTCAAAAGTTTCAAAAATTCTCGCGTTATATAAGGTCACAAAAATCATTTCTTTGCAAATATCTCGTTTCCTTTACTTCAAATTACATGTGAGTTGATCAGAACAATTTTATGGCAAAAGTTCTTTCAAATTTTTGTCTTAAAGATTTTTTCGTACATCTTACCCTTTTTGAGTCAGACCTCGAAGTGAGGGGACCTTTGTATACGGTAACGCAAAGTCTACTCTAGATTATATCAAATAAATGATAAACATATTTAATTGGATACTAAAAAACTAAATTTATTTATTATTATTAATAAATTTATTGAGGGGACCTTTGTATACGGTAACGCAAAGTCTACTCTAGATTATATCGAATAAATGATAAATATATTTAATTGGATACTAAAAAACTAAATTTATTTATTATTATTAATAAATTTAAAATTTTCGGTGCTGAATAGACCATATTTATAGATATTAATCTTTAATTAAACATTCTTAAAAATATATTTACTTAATTTTAATTAATACTAAAATGTTAATATGAAACAGTTCAAATAAATTGTAAAGATATATTTATTCAGTGATTGAAATTATGTAGTGGATAATTTTATTACAAATGTAATAAGAGAATGTTGTTATTTATTATCAGCAGTAAATTTTTTTTTTAATTTTTTTTCTTTTTGTTCAGCGTCAGTTTCATCTTGGCGGAGAAACAGAATGATGACAATGAAACTGATATAACTACCAAAAAATTAATTATTTTTGTTTCAAAAATATATACATGAACTTAATAACATAAATACGGTAAAAAACTACAGAAAAATTAACGTAAATCTGTTATACAGAAGAACAGATAAATTATGTAATATTTTTTTTAATAGAATTTTTTATACTTTTCATGTACATGAAATGGTATATTAACTTTGGTCCAAAGTATGTAAGTACCAGAAGGAGAAGAGATAGACCCACGACCCGAAATTTATACCGATCGTATCAGAATCACGAGTTGAATTGGCTTAGCCATATTTTTGTGATATTTCAACCAAACTAGGTAGGAGGATCCACCTATACGCTTAAGCGATCATTTGTTGGAACCGATCAGATCGGGCCATTATAGTATATGTACGACCGATTTTTCAAATTTGAAATGTTGGGATATAAATCCATCAATAATGTACATAAGGACGTGAAATACGGTATACTACAAATACATTATAAATTGCATATTGATTCTGAAAATCATCGAAATCAAACGAATATGACATATAGCTCCCATACACCGATATTTTCAGATACGAGGTTTTGGTCAAAACTCAGTCAAAAAGTATTTAGGAGCATGGAATCTGGCATCTAGAAGCTTGAAATAGAGTATTATATACACATCATCGAAATTGGAATATTATATCATAAAGCCACTATACAATCGATTTGTTCAGATATGAGGTTTTGGGTAAAAAATCAGTCAAAAAAGCATCTAAGGGATAGAAATTTAGTATTCTACAGACCTAAATTCAAGTCCCTATTGACACTGAAAATTATCAAAATCGAAATTTGAAATTTGCAATAAATTTGATATGTTCATAAAGGAATAGAGACTTCGGCATGGCGGAAGACAGCCGTTCTTTCTTGTTTATATTGTGACGAAAATCCCAAATACGAAGAACAGATTGAAATAAGTGACAATGTAAATGCAATTCCCCGAAAGGACAGGAAATAAAGAAGCGGCCGTATAATGCAAATTACCCATACCAAGGACAAACAAAACTGCTGACAATGTAAAGGCGATTCCCCGAAAAGGACCGAAAATAAAGCAGCGGGCGTAAAATGAAAATTACCCTTCCCAAGGACAAAGAAAAGGGTAACAGCGTAAAGGAAATTACACGCGATTAAGGATAAACGGAACAGCTGCAGCTACCGCAGGCAAATGAATAATCAGCCTATTCTTGATCGCGTGAACAGAATGTTGAGGTATAAAAGGAGCTGCAACAGCTATTTGCGAGGTATGAAGTTGAAGACTCAGTCCTAGAGTGTACTAAGCGTAAAGAAGCAAAGATTAAAAAAAAGATTTGTTAAATAAGTCATTGGCTATACACGAAAATTGTAATTATTGTACAAATAAATTCCTGACGATTAAGAAGCCGAAAAAATAAATCTTTGGAGGTTTGTTTAGCAATCCAGTGATCGAACTCGAAGGATTTGGAAAATTATCGAGGTTGATTCAGCAAATTCGTTACAATATTATATATTTAACCTTACAGTCATCTCACGTCGTAGCACAAAAATGTATATTATCATATTTATAAAGTAGGGGATTCACGAAGATGACTCCGCATTCAGCCATATCGAAATCAAACACTGAAGATGGCGGTTCGCCGAAACCGGTTTGTTACAAAACCAAAATTGACAAGGGATGACGAAAATTCGTTCCAATATAAACCCATATCGCAACTTTATTTTAGTTTTCCATAACATTTTAATATTAAAATTCACTGCACCCTTTTTCAGTGCTTCGAATTTTTAAACACAAAATTTTTCGCAAGGATGAACTATATCCTTAAGCCTTTGTAACTGATAAAAAAACATGCGACAATCGGTTCCTATACTAATATTTTAAAAAATAATACGCGTTTGTAGGGGTTTTTTAGTGGTTTTGGCATTATTTATACAAGTACATTCCAGTCATATTACATCACAACAAATACTAGAGTTGCCGGTTAAAGAAATATTTTCTCAAAAATAATATTAATTATCATAATTTAACTATTTTCGAAAATTTAAATTAATATTTTCGATACAAAACTACTCAGGACGTATTTAATTCAAATTTATATTTTATTATTGGACGTTTTTAAAGGGTGAGCCAAGTAGTGGTACTTTTTTCAATAGCCTTCTTTTTGACAGATCGTGTCAAGCTGTCATGTTATTTTTGTTCAGTATTGCTTGGCATTTCATCATAGAAAGACTTATGCCTGAACAACTTTTACCAATCATTGAACTTTATTTCGAGAATTCACGTTCTGTTAAGAATGAGTTTCGCGCGCTTCGCTCAATTTAGGGTCAACATAATCGGTCTACTGAGCGTACTATTCGCAGCACCATCACCCATCTTGAGACCCAGCATTTATTATTGAAGAAAATATATCGGTCGTAGCTGAGAGTGTACATGAAGACGTGTATAGTTGATTCGGCGCCGTTCGCAGCAACTCGGACTAACGTACGTCGGAACGACTTGGTGCATTTTACGTCGAGATCTTAAATTGAAAGCGTACAAAATGCAGCGTGTGTAAGAACTGAAGCCGCTCGACCTTCCCAAGCGACATCCCTTCACTCTAAGGGCTCTTGAAAAGTTCCAAGAAGATTCGACGTTTTCGTGCCAAATTTTCTTCAGCGATGAGTCCTATGTCTGGCTCAATGGGTATGTAAACAAGCAAAATTGTCTTATTTGGGACGAAAAGCAGCCTGAAGAGATTCATGAGCTGTCATTCCATCCAGAAAAAACAACGGGTTGGTGTGGTTTGAGGGCTGGTGGAATCATCGGTCCATATTTCTTCAAAAATTATGTCGATGGGAACGTAACCATGATAATCGACTATTTAATGCCTGAAATTGAAGCTCGTGATCTCTGCGACATTTGGTTTTAACAAGACAGTGCCACTTCCCCCGCATCGCATAAGTCAATGGATTTACTGAGAGAACACTTCGGTGAGCAGATAATTTCACGCTTTGGGCTGGTCGATTGGCCACCAAGATCGTGTGATATGTAAAATTTAAAGTCATTGCGGACAATACTGCTTCGATTAAGGCCTTGGAGAAAAACATGCATGTCATTCGCCAGATTGGCCTCAACGGATGGACGATCTGAGACGTACCCGCGGCCAACATTTGAAAGAGATATTCAAAAAATAAATGCCAAAGAATGTTTTTTCAAATTATAATAAACATTCCCTATTAAATTTGAATTTTCTGTTTTTTTTTTAAGTAGGGAGCCTCGAAATGCATCACCCGTTAGTTAAAATGTTAATCAATTTCATGGGTTTATGGTTCCATTTATATTTCGGGATTTGGCAACTCTAGTGTTGAAATCTGGCAGCTGACAACTTCATCATAGAGTTTGACATATTTAATGTTATATATACTCAGAGCGTTGCGACATACAAACGGTATTTGAGTCGTTTACAGTAGCTTAAAATATTCATCTCGACCAAAAAATGGAATTAAAAGACATTTTTGCACAGTTTTTTTTTTAATCTTTCGACATCGAGTAATTCAACAGCAGTGCATCGATGATTTTAATTAATCTTTTGGCGATGAAGCTCCACCGAAAACCAGTGTGTATGGTGTGATGAATTCAAGGTCGTAGATCACTCCAATACAAATTTCATGAAGGTCCTACAATAACAGTTGTTGCTCCGGAAACTATTGATGATGTGCGCAAGCTGATATTGCAAGGTCGTCGTGTGACCTATTGTGAGTTCTACATAAATATTTCTTTACCAGTTATCTTTCAAGAAATCAGGAAACCCAGCCGCCGAAGACGGTTCACCACAACAATGCGAGCTCTCACATATCAAATGAAACAACTTCACTTTTGAGCACTCAAGGTACCGATTAGATGAATCATCCACCGTATAGTCCTGACTTGGCACCGAGCGCATTATTTCGGAAATACCTTTATCAGAGTGGCAAAACTGCTTCGAGAATTGGTTCAAATACATGCAAAAGTGTAAAGGTTTTAATCGAGAATGTTCTCAAAGACAATAAAGTGAGTTATAAAGAACAAACCCCGTATTATGCAGACTTATTTTAAAATCTTTGGCAACTTACAAAATTAAACCAACTTCGTCATTAAACTTATGACGTGTGATTTTGCTCTTGTCGTAATCTTTTAATCTATAAACTTTGCTTTACAGTTGTATGAAGTAATTCAGTGGAGAAACAGAAAGAGACACAGAAAAAATTATAGATGGGGGCAAGACAAAGCAAAAAAATTATCTCCCATGTATTTGCTGAACGAATTGGTTTATTTTTTTGAGAGTTTCTAAAACTTTAACCGTAAATAAAAGGGGTTTGATTTTTGAAAATACAAAAAATTAAAACATAATCCGCAAATGCTTTGTTAAAAAAAAAAAAAAGATTAAAATAATAACAAAACTAAGTACTTTTTGAGTTAAGCTGTTGTACACGCTCAATATATGAGCATTTTTATATAGCAAGTGTAGATTTATAACAAATTTGTATAAAATTTTTACACAGTTTTTGAGAGTCGGGGCTCCAATGCCTCGTTATTTTTTGTCCTTACAATGTTTTTCTAGAAATATCTTAAAGTAAGTAGTTCTGCTTTATTAAGATTCTAGTTTAAAAAAGCCGCCAGTTTTAGGCTAGGAAAATCTTCTCAGTATCCGAACTGTGTATTTTGGATGCTTTTTGGAGGTACCAGAACCATTTATTTTCATAAGCAATATGCAGCGATAAAATGCAGAGCCGAGCCTGAGTTGGAGGATTATTTCAGCTAGCGCAAAGACCGCAGATAGTGTTTTATGACTATGAATTAGCAGACATTTTGTGATGTTATGTTTCAGCTCGGCCATTTAGTTACAAAGAATTAATCTTAAAAAACCAACTTCAAGGCTTCAAAGCTTTCAGCTTAGAGACGTGCAATCTTTATACCCTTTATGTATATTTAATGTTCTCAATTCCCTTTTTATATTTCCCCGTTTCTACACATTGACGCAAAGAAACTGTTTCAATATTAATATACCTTTGCTTTAATGAAAATAATTTCAGAAATATTTAACGTTATGAAGATGTACAAATTTCATATGAAGCCACATGAACTGTAAAGTAATTGGAAAATAAAAAACAAAGTGAATATTAAAAGGGTCAGAATTTCAGAAATCTTTACGCATACAATATTTAGGTATATAAGTTAGCTCAGTATAAAACATTCCACCGCATAGTATGGCCTCGGTCGCCGCTTGGCTGCCATTTGCACGGGCGGCGGCCATCGGTTGGGTACCAATCGCCACCAACCCACTACCTGCACCACCTATACCAAAGGATCGCCGTAAAACTGACGACGAAAAACTGTTGATTAATGTTTCGGGTCGTCGCTTTGAAACGTGGCGTAATACGCTAGAGAAGTATCCAGATACATTATTGGGCTCGAATGAACGTGAGTTTTTCTACGACGAGGATTGTAAGGAATACTTCTTTGATAGAGATCCAGACATATTTCGACATATATTAAATTATTATCGTACGGGAAAACTCCATTATCCAAAACACGAATGCCTCACAAGCTACGACGAAGAGTTGGCTTTCTTCGGTATAATGCCCGATGTAATTGGCGACTGTTGTTATGAAGATTATAGGGATCGTAAACGTGAAAATGCTGAGCGTTTGATGGATGACAAATTATCAGAGAATGGCGATCAAAATTTACAACAGCTAACAAATATTCGACAAAAAATGTGGCGAGCATTTGAGAATCCGCACACATCTACTGCAGCATTAGTATTTTACTATGTTACTGGATTCTTTATTGCCGTATCTGTGATGGCAAATGTAGTGGAAACAGTACCCTGTGGACACAGACCAGGACGTGCCGGTACACTGCCGTGTGGTGAGCGTTATAAAATTGTATTTTTCTGCTTAGACACCGCCTGCGTTATGATATTTACCGCCGAATACTTGCTACGTCTGTTTGCTGCACCTGATCGCTGCAAATTTGTGCGCAGCGTTATGAGTATTATTGATGTTGTTGCAATACTGCCATATTATATTGGATTAGGAATCACAGATAATGATGACGTGAGCGGTGCCTTTGTGACGTTACGAGTCTTCCGGGTATTTCGAATATTTAAATTTTCACGCCATTCTCAAGGATTACGAATACTTGGGTACACTTTAAAATCATGTGCATCCGAATTGGGGTTTCTGGTATTCTCATTAGCAATGGCTATTATCATATTTGCGACAGTAATGTTCTATGCTGAGAAGAATGTTCATGGAACCAATTTTACTTCTATTCCGGCCGCTTTTTGGTATACTATAGTCACAATGACAACGCTTGGGTAAGTAATCCTTGAATTTGACAAGTGTTTATGTATTCATATATTTTTTATATCAATTTTGCAGTATGCATACTGATATATATTTTATAAATGTTTTAACTAAGTTATGTTAAGCGAACTCCAAATAGTTAATTTATATCTGTGATAAGTTATTACATTCATTCCAGATATACAATATAAGGGTATTGACATTCTCTGTTATCTACAGCATTTAGAAACATCTTTTTTCATGTTTTTTTCTAAACTATGGCTGGAATTTCAGTCCACGGGCAAGAGCTTCTGTTATGTGTATCGGCTCTGGAAATACTCAGAGGCGCGGGAGTGTTTTATTCCTTCCAGACAGCTACCTTGATAGTAACCGCAGTCGGCTCAGCACGTTAAGACTTGATATCAGCGCTGCCCATGGCTTTAACCGTAGTAATTATGCTCACTACCATATATATTTAGTCTAAAATAATTTTTTTCTCTCCTAGAGCCGTATCACCGACTGTTGTCGTTCTCTTCTCTGCAATCATATAATATTATTTTCAAAACTGTACCAAATGCCAGAATAAAACAAAAATATCTGGGGGCTACCTTGTCCTTGTTTTACCGAAATATATTTCCAGTCAGATCTCTTAATTAACTTATTGACTATCACCAGCTGAGACACCATGTATTTCCGGTTTGATAGACATTAATTGATTAACAGTCTCAGCGCCGAATGAGCAGTCATTACCTGAGACAAAATGTATCTCTCAATATGTATCCAACATAAGTGCTGAAATGAAGCTATTAGGGTTCATCCTACTGTAACTAAAACTACCACCAGACACACATTAGTTGTTACACCTAGCACAAGGCATGCCCACGTTACCAGATGTTCACAAAACTTAGATATAAGAGTAGGAATATCAAGCAGTACGAGCAGCTCAATGCATGTTCATTGCTGAACTGCTCAGCAGAACAAAAACTTTCAATATTTTTTTGTCAAAATTTGTTTAGCCTTCCAATGAATTTACGCCTTGCATAAAATAAATTGAAAATTATAAAAAAGAAATCTGAGAAAGAGCTCGTGCTCAAAAATTTTCGAGCAATGAGCAAAGTGCAAGTATGTGCTCACCCTGTCATTAATAACTGAACTAAATCTTATGCTCTTATATGTATATAATTGCCGCCTTCGAAGAGCTGATGGATTTTGTTTTATGTCAGAAATGTACTCGTATCTGCGACCGGAATTAGAAAAATTAAATTTCATCTTTTAAGCATTTCTGAGTTTGTCTTACATAAAATAAGATGTAAATGTCTCACACTTAAATACAATTATATAAAAGTTTATATAGAGAAAATGTAAATTCATATTGAGAATATAATATCGTTTGTTAATGTGAAAACGAATATCCATAATAAAAAATTGTGAATTGATAAATGGACCGTAAACACGGTGTGCTGATGAGCAAGGGCATTGCTCAAATTAGTGATTAAATAAAATAATTTATTTGGCACACATATGTTTTCAGAGGAAATTATGAATGAATACATAAAGAACGTTACGCTATTTAAAGAATGGGAGGGGTCCCAGAATGCAATCTCTCTCATCAGTTTGTGTTTTCTCAATATAAACATACATTTTCTCGTTTTGATTTCTGATTATGAAAATTGTAGAGAATAAAAACTCAATTTATTGCCACGAAACTCAAACTTTATTATATATATTTTTTGCTTTCAGCTACGGTGATATGGTGCCCGAAACTATAGCGGGCAAAATTGTTGGAGGAGTATGTTCTCTAAGTGGAGTACTTGTAATCGCCTTACCTGTACCAGTTATTGTTTCAAACTTTAGCAGAATATATCATCAGAACCAGAGAGCAGATAAGCGTAAGGCACAAAGGGTAAGACCAAAGATATTGTATATTTGCATTAACCTGAATAAACATAACAAATCCAGAACTCTGTTGTTCTTTTTGAAAGCCAAATTAGATTTGAATGCACACATCCCATAGTGCGTTCGAAAACGAAAAATTACCAAGTCACAGTTTTCTAACATTTGACAATTTTGGTAATATGATTTCGAAAGAGTGTACCAAACATTTGATAATCGAGAACCCATAAGGTGGTCGTATTTTATATCCCCCAATTCTTACCTTCTACTCACATTACCGCTACACTAGATCGGCGTAATATATATAATTCTTATTTAATTATATTCATAACATATATATAATTTAATAATATTGGCGCTTTGTAAACGCTGAAGCGACTTTCGTCCGAGCTTTTCCTCCAATTTGTGGTGTGCGTCTTGATGTTTAAACAAAAATTTAAGGAACCTACAGTTATTATAAGATGAATTCGAAGAGGAGCTTTTATTTCATGCCAGAAATACAATCGGAAGGCTTGATAATTATAAAAAATAAATAACTATAATTTTTTTTGGATATTGGTCGAACCCTGGCTTTCCGAATGGCAATACGCACTGCTAACCAATCGGTTATTGCGGTCTGAATATAACATATACATATATTTCATTATTTCGTACTTTAATATGGCCCTAAAAAAATTTGTTGACCACATAGTCTATTAGAGTACCTATTAGATTAATCCAATGTAGTGCTCCGTTGGACCAACTCACGACCCGCCATCAGCTTGCTGTTAGTCGATCATTTCTCGGATGTAAATGATCGCAATTACGTAATAGTAAGAATACAGAAAATGTATGAAACTGAAATTGAGTCAGTTTCTTTTCATTGATGAACTCTGCTGATACGCAGAAGAAGGAGGGGTTGGAGCTATATTATTACAATGCAAATAGAACAAATTAGTAATAAATTACTACTATTAATACGACTTTGTATTATAAGTATTAAGTTTTACTAGTTATTCACCAAAGCGGATTGTATTCGAAAAAGCAGGCTTCAATAAATTTTTTCGTAGATGTTCCATAATGTAAACCCTTGGAGGTACTTCATTTAGTAATTTTGTAGTGTAGTTTCCTGTAGGTACTCCATGGAGTTCTCTGATGCTATGTAGAAGTGTAGTATATGGTCCAGCTCTGGGACAACTATTGTTAATTAGACCACATACTATATATATATTGTGGTTAGTTTTGGAGTAATCTAATACACGGGGTGGTACGAATAATTTCATTGAGTAAATACTACCAAAATGTATGTGAAAGAACGGCTGTCTTCAGCCATGCCGAAGTCTTTATACCTTTCATGAACAAATCAAATTTATTGAGAATTGCAAAATTCGATTTCGATAATTTTCAGTGTCAATATCAACTTGAATTTACGTCTGTAGAGTACCTAATTTAACGTTCTTAGATGCCTTTTTGATCCAAAATCTCATATCTGAACAAATCGTTTGTATGGGGGCTATATGATACAGTAGTCCGATTTCGATGATTTTCACTACCAATATGCAATTCAAAATATGTGTGTATACTATCAAATTTTTAGCGCATTTTTCGACCCAAAAACTCATATTTGAGCACATCGGTTGTATGGGGGCTACATGATATAGTATTCCAATTATGATGATTTCCAATACTAATATGCAATTCATAATATTTTTTAATTTTGGTATTGTGCATGCTCCTAGATGCTTTTTTGATTTATATTCGTCCGATTTCGATGCTTTTCAAAATTAATATACAATTTATTATGTATGTGTAGTATACTAAACTTCACATTCTTAATTACTTTATTGACGGATTTATTACCAAAAATTTCAAATTTGAGAAATCGGTCATATATATCCTATAGTGGTCCGATCTGATCGGTGCCTTCCTGCCAAGTTTGGGTGAAATATCTCAAAAATTGAGGGATAAGTTTGCGTTCAAACAGACAGATGGGCTTGGCTAAATCAATTCAACTCGTAATTCTAATACGATCGGTATAAATTTTGCTGGGTCTATCTCTTATCCTTCTGGTACTTACATACTTCGGACCATAGTTAATATACTATTTCATGTACATGAAAGGTATAAAAAAAATCAACAACAAAGAAGGAATATAATATGAAATAAAATACTCACATGTTCATTGTAATACAACGCTGTATATCGTTGAGTTCATCGTTGGCATAATAAGTAGCTTTGTGTGTATTAACTTGTGCTACAAGATAGAGTTTTAATATATTATTCAGTTCACATTCTTTAATCGTGTTTAAATTAAGCAATCATTTAGTATTAATATTTTTTAAATTAAGAAATTTTATATAAATTTTTTTTATTTATTTAATAAAAGTTAAAATATTCAGAATTATTTATTCGACTTTTATGGAAGGAATTATAGAATGTCAGGCATTAAAGTAGAGGTATATCATCGTTTGGCATTCAATACCGCGTATATGCAAAAGAGCCAAGTTTTGGCATTTGGTAATTCTGAATAGGTAACATCGGCTACTATGGATTTGTGCTAAAACACTGATATTTTTACCAACAAAATTCCAATTATAATGAATTGCAATACCGCGTATGAAATCGTGTACAAAAACTTGGCTGCAATACCGCGTATATTTTAGCTCTAATTATTTAGTCATCTCTTTAAAATTTATGAACTAAGTGCAATTAAGTTGTCTCAGCCAATTCATTTAAAAATTACATCTGTTATGTATTGTTTTTTATCTGTTTTTTACGAAGAAATTTTATCACTATTGAAAAAAAAAAAAGATTCAGGAAATATCTATTTATTAGTCTCAGAACAAAATATATTTCTGTCCATGAACTTATTATCCACATTGAACGTAAAAATGCTGCAAGAGTCGATAAAAGGTGTTGCTTTGTGGTTCCTAAAATACAAATTCGACAGACAAATCCACAAAACAAAGTGGTTTTTAAATTTTATAGTTGGTTAGTAAAAAATTGAATAATACAACAACAGATTACATGGCAGGCGTTGGCTCAGTTGGTAGAGAACTCGCCTGTGATGCCAGAATCCGTCGGAACGATTCCTGACAAAAGAAGTCTGATGAGGAGATGTGGAGATCTCCGAAACAGCTGTCATTTCTACCATTTTTTTTGTTGTAACAATATTCAATGAAAAAATAATGTTTCTAACAAAAATAGGCCTTTGAATACAGCTCATTACTTATAACCAAAAACAATTACAGGCCGCATTAAAAATACCCAGAAACAATTTATTTTTGAATGTGTATTTATGGTCTACCTGAATCAATTGTTACGAAAAAGAATCATCACCAATCGATTAACATTCCGTGTGACCTTTATAAGCATGCATACAAATATCACATATTTACATATGTTTTCAGAATTACAACCGAATGATAATGCCGCGGGCAATCGCTATTCGAACTTCATCATTGTCGGATGCTGGGTTCGCCATCTCCAGGTGTTTCACTTTCGCTGTTATTCAACAGACCGGATAGGTGTTTCCTGTATGTGTTGGCTGTCTGTTATAATTGCAGCTTTTCGATGTCGAACCTCCCTTGTGTTTGTTGACGGTCATTCTTTGTTGCACAGAAGCGGGTGTGTATCTTTGCTCCTAAAAGATAGTTTCCCTTGTCGATAAATGGCCTCAGGAACGTACGCACGTCTAGAACATTAGATATATCCCTTCCATCTATCACAGCATGATCGATTAGGTTGCGTGTTTCTCGATCTGGCGATAGCCATTTAGATTGATGAATTTTCGTGCGCTGGAATCTAGTACTACAGACAACCAAATTTCGGCCCCGGCGAAGTCAGTCAGCCTCAGCCCATTTGGGGATGTTTCGTCATGAAGGCTGAATTTTCCTTCTTCCTCCACCCTAGCGTTGAAATCGCATAGCACAATTTTGTCATCGTTGAGTGGGCAGCGCTCATAAGTGCATTCTATGTTCTCATAGAAAACATCTTTGGTCACATCGTCCATCTCTTCTGTCGGAGCATGGTCGCAAATCAGCAATATGTTGAACTTCTCTTCACGTTCCTTTATAGGGCCGCTAGGGTACATTTCACAAGAACCCACCTTCTTTCGTCCTTGCCTCCTCCATAAACTTCTTGGACGGCGGTGGTGTCAGCTTTTAGTCTTATGAGGACATCAATCAGCTGGGCAGCGGCATCTTCCTAAGTAAGAGATCGGACATTCCAGGTGTATACCCTTAAATCGAGATATTTTATACGTTTGCAGGGGTCGTCATCCAAAAGGCATCTCATCCGAGGTATTTGTTGGCTTTTCATTGAACTTTTTTTTAAGTGGTGGGTACGCACAACCGCGGGGGATTTGCATTCTCACTTTAGTACGCCTCCAAACGGATGTTTTATCTACCCAAAAGTTGTGAGCTGCTTAAATCATAGGTAAAAGAATCGTTTCCGGCTACTCCCAGGTGAATGGCAGTCAAAAAATTTCCTGATATGCGTGAATTTCTACACATGGCCTCATCCTCCATTTTCCGTTGCCTGGCTGAAAATAATAATGTCGTCATCAATTTTATTGATGCCCTTATCGTGGTTGGTGAGGGTTGAGCCATGAGTAGCGAATATCGATTATCATACGGCATGTGTTTATTTCCGCTCTCAGTAATAGTATTAATTTCAGCAAAGTGTAAAACTCTTTTTTCTTGCCACTCGGCAAATAATCTAAGTTTCTCCCAAATTGTGTCAGGTATACGATATTTTATAATAAAATCTATGTTTTGCAATACCGTAATTCTAGACATTCCAAGTGTTTCTATTTTTTTGACAATTCTACTTATATCATATATACATATATTATTGGATTTATTAAATTACTTAAGCTGACGTTATTGAAATAGATATTTCCCCTTTTTTCATGGGAGCAACAATTTTGTTTATTTTATCTGTAATTTTAATATTTTTTTATTGAATGTGGGCAGTTTATTGTTTGTTGTTCAGCACCTATCCAAAGTACAGAAATTTTCTCAGGTGCGACTGAGGAAACAACTCCAATACATTTTTTATATCATCGTTCATAGTTGAATACAATGTCAAGTGAGTGAAATGTTTCAAGTATGGGAGCAGTACATAGTGCTTGGCGTTGGTGAAGTCTGTCAGTTTTTCCGTTAAGATGGTCGTAAATATGAAAGACATTGTTATCAGCCTATAATTAAATGTTTGTTCATGATTGGTTGGTTTGTCAAGGTGTCTAAATATTATCCTTGTGAACCCTCCTCCCCCTTATTACAACGTTGGTTACCAGGGGCTTCTCAACTATTTCGACCTTATAACGCCGAGAGCTGATTACCTAACCTTTTGTTAAGCTTCTCTAGGTCCTTGTCACCCTTCGTTCTATGTTATGTAATCACGTTATTTATTATGATATGACCGATATATGTTTGTTTTCTATGCAATCTCGGATTAACTCAAAAATGTCCACTGATATTTCATAGCTTTTTGTTCGTTACTGAGTGAATAGACCTATTATACTCTATCGTCGCTAGTAGTACTAAATAAATTATTTCACCTATATTTTTTCAGGTTTTATGTGGTATGCTATCTCACTGAGCGTACTGTGAAAATGTTCTAAACGTAAACGTTTGAGGTACTGTGAAGTGGTGGAGCGTTTACTTTTTCTATATTATTGAAACTCAGCAGTATTGAAGGATTATGGTGTGGGAACTTAACGATTTTTTATTATCGCAAAAGATAATTTTAACATTTGGAAAAAATACTTAAAATATGTTGAATTGGAGGTTTTACATCTATTACAGTTATCCAATCAATTTATTGAACTATCACAATTTTTAAGGATTTGTCGATACAAGTTAGGAAGTACTTTTGATAAGTTGGAAAAATATCCACTGGTAATATATCTCCCGCATGGGATGGTTAAAATGTTAGGTTATAACACATATGTACTTTTTTACATACTTCACATGTCATGTTTGATAATATCTAAAGATAAAAATTTGGATATTTACAAGAGTTTAAGAACTTTACAATCGATATTGGAAATTAGAATTTCTCCTGAAAATGTCGTTCGTTATTATAGGCAAATTGGGTGCGAGCCCCTGGGTCAAATTCTTGGCACGAGCATAAGCAAATCACACCAGCTGATATATTTCGATTTATTATAATTTTCAAACCATTCTTATCACTGTTATTTAGAATATAAAATTCATTATCGCTTGATTCTCGGGCTGACACGATCAAAATGGAATATACATATATGTGATATTCTTTTACCTACCCTATGGTAAATAATATAACATTTCACGGTTTTGTCTACAAATGATAAAAACATGTGATCATTTCATAATAATAGTCGCAGATAAAATTAGTGCTTCCAAGTCTTGTTATATAGTATTCATTGATATTTTGAAAACTGAAGTATCATTTTTAAATAAGTGGCGAAATGGCGATTTGCCTTTTTTTAAATTTTAAGCGCAGATACATATTCGCTACAACAACCACGGTTAATATTTCACTACAAAGAATTTATCATTAAAGAATATCTTTACAACTCGAGGTGGCGTTTCCAATCACCTGAGAGCGAACATATTTTCTTTCGAATCGAGCTATAGAGTGATTACGAGTATTCAGCAATAAATATTAATATAAGAAACATTAACAAAAACAATTTATTTGGTTATAAGTAATGAGCTGTATTCAAAGGCCTATTTTTGTTAGAAACATAATTTTTTCACTGAATATTGTTACAACAAAGAAAAAATGGTAGAAGTGACAGCTGTTTCGGAGATCACCACATCTCCTCATCAGATTTCTTTTGCCAGGAGTCGAACCGACGGATTCTGGCATCACAGGCGAGTGCTCTACCAACTGAGCCGACGCCTGCTATGTAATCTGTTGTTGTATTTATTATTAAATTTTTTACTAACCAACAACTATTAAGTGCGCTAATACAGCTCATTATTTATAACCAAAAACAATTACAGGCCGCATTAAAAATACCCATAAATATAAGTCGAGTCCGACAAGCAATCCTACTTATATACATTTCTTAGACTATTAATGCCTGAATGTATGCAGGATTGCAAAATACTCGCAAACCCAACATTAAGTAAAAATAGCGGCTAAATATTAGCGCACTTAATAGTTATTGGTTAGTAAAAAATTGAATAATACAACAACAGATTACATGGCAGGCGTTGGCTCAGTTGGTAGAGAACTCGCCTGTGATGCCAGAATCCGTCGGAACGATTCCTGACAAAAGAAGTCTGATGAGGAGATGTGGAGATCTCCGAAACAGCTGTCATTTCTACCATTTTTTGTTGTTGTAACAATATTCAATGAAAAAATAATGTTTCTAACAAAAATAGGCCTTTGAATACAGCTCATTACTTATAACCAAAAACAATTACAGGCCGCATTAAAAATACCCAGAAACAATTTATTTTTGAATGTGTATTTATGGTCTACCTGAATCAATTGTTACGATCGAATCGATTAACATTCCGTGTGACCTTTATAAGCATACATAAAAATATCACATATTTACATATGTTTTCAGAATTACAACCGAATGATAATGCCGCGGGCAATCGCTATTCGAACTTCATCATTGTCGGATGCTGGGTTCGCCATCTCCAGGTGTTTCACTTTCGCTGTTATTCAACAGACCGGATAGGTGTTTCCTGTATGTGTTGGCTGTCTGTTATAATTGCAGCTTTTCGATGTCGAACCTCCCTTGTGTTTGTTGACGGTCATTCTTTGTTGCACAGAAGCGGGTGTGTATCTTTGCTCCTAAAAGATAGTTTCCCTTGTCGATAAATGGCCTCAGGAACGTACGCACGTCTAGAACATTAGATATATCCCTTCCATCTATCACAGCATGATCGATTAGGTTGCGTGTTTCTCGATCTGGCGATAGCCATTTAGATTGATGAATTTTCGTGCACTGGAATCTAGTACTACAGACAACCAAATTTCGGCCCCGGCGAAGTCAATCAGCCTCAGCCCATTTGGGGATGTTTCGTCATGAAGGCTGAATTTTCCTTCTTCCTCCACCCTAGCGTTGAAATCGCATAGCACAATTTTGTCATCGTTGAGTGGGCAGCGCTCATAAGTGCATTCTATGTTCTCATAGAAAACATCTTTGGTCACATCGTCCTTCTCTTCTGTCGGAGCATGGTCGCAAATCAGCAATATGTTGAACTTCTCTTCACGTTCCTTTATAGGGCCGCTAGGGTACATTTCACAAGAACCCACCTTCTTTCGTCCTTGCCTCCTCCATAAACTTCTTGGACGGCGGTGGTGTCAGCTTTTAGTCTTATGAGGACATCAATCAGCTGTGCAGCGGCATCTTCCTAAGTAAGAGATCGGACATTCCAGGAGTATACCCTTAAATCGAGATATTTTATACGTTTGCAGGGGTCGTCATCCAAAAGGCATCTCATCCGAGGTATTTGTTGGCTTTTCATTGAACTTTTTTTTAAGTGGTGGGTACGCACAACCGCGGGGGATTTGCATTCTCACTTTAGTACGCCTCCAAACGGATGTTTTATCTACCCAAAAGTTGTGAGCTGCTTGAATCATAGGTAAAAGAATCGTTTCCGGCTACTCCCAGGTGAATGGCAGTCAAAAAATTTCCTGATATGCGTGAATTTCTACACATGGCCTCATCCTCCATTTTCCGTTGCCTGGCTGAAAATAATAATGTCGTCATCAATTTTATTGATGCCCTTATCGTGGTTGGTGAGGGTTGAGCCATGAGTAGCGAATATCGATTATCATACGGCATGTGTTTTATTTCCGCTCTCAGTAATAGTATTAATTTCAGCAAAGTGTAAAACTCTTTTTTCTTGCCACTCGGCAAATAATCTAAGTTTCTCCCAAATTGTGTCAGGTATACGATATTTTATAATAAAATCTATGTTTTGCAGTGCCGTAATTCTAGACATTCCAAGTGTTTCTATTTTTTTGACAATTCTACTTATATCATATATACATATATTATTGGATTTATTAAATTACTTAAGCTGACGTTATTGAAATAGATATTTCCCCTTTTTTCATGGGAGCAACAATTTTGTTTATTTTATCTGTAATTTTAATATTTTTTTATTGAATGTGGGCAGTTTATTGTTTGTTGTTCAGCACCTATCCAAAGTACAGAAATTTTCTCAGGTGCGACTGAGGAAACAACTCCAATACATTTTTTATATCATCGTTCATAGTTGAATACAATGTCAAGTGAGTGAAATGTTTCAAGTATGGGAGCAGTACATAGTGCTTGGCGTTGGTGAAGTCTGTCAGTTTTTCCGTTAAGATGGTCGTAAATATGAAAGACATTGTTATCAGCCTATAATTAAATGTTTGTTCATGATTGGTTGGTTTGTCAAGGTGTCTAAATATTATCCTTGTGAACCCTCCTCCCCCTTATTACAACGTTGGTTACCAGGGGCTTCTCAACTATTTCGACCTTATAACGCCGAGAGCTGATTACCTAACCTTTTGTTAAGCTTCTCTAGGTCCTTGTCACCCTTCGTTCTATGTTATGTAATCACGTTATTTATTATGATATGACCGATATATGTTTGTTTTCTATGCAATCTCGGATTAACTCAAAAATGTCCACTGATATTTCATAGCTTTTTAATAAATTAAATAAATTATTTCACCTATATTTTTTCAGGTTTTATGTGGTATGCTATCTCACTGAGCGTACTGTGAAAATGTTCTAAACGTAAACGTTTGATGTACTGTGAAGTGGTGGAGCGTTTACTATTTCTATATTATTGAAACTCAGCAGTATTGAAGGATTATGGTGTGGGAACTTAGCGATTTTTTATTATCGCAAAAGATAATTTTAACATTTGGAAAAAATACTTAAAATATGTTGAATTGGAGGTTTTACATCTATTACAGTTATCCAATCAATTTATTGAACTATCACAATTTTTAAGGATTTGTCGATACAAGTTAGGAAGTACTTTTGATAAGTTGGAAAAATATCCACTGGTAATATATCTCCCGCATGGGATGGTTAAAATGTTAGGTTATAACACATATGTACTTTTTTACATACTTCACATGTCATGTTTGATAATATCTAAAGATAAAAATTTGGATATTTACAAGAGTTTAAGAACTTTACAATCGATATTGGAAATTAGAATTTCTCCTGAAAATGTCGTTCGTTATTATAGGCAAATTGGGTGCGAGCCCCTGGGTCAAATTCTTGGCACGAGCATAAGCAAATCACACCAGCTGATATATTTCGATTTATTATAATTTTCAAACCATTCTTATCACTGTTATTTAGAATATAAAATTCATTATCGCTTGATTCTCGGGCTGACACGATCAAAATGGAATATACATATATGTGATATTCTTTTACCTACCCTATGGTAAATAATATAACATTTCACGGTTTTGTCTACAAATGATAAAAACATGTGATCATTTCATAATAATAGTCGCAGATAAAATTAGTGCTTCCAAGTCTTGTTATATAGTATTCATTGATATTTTGAAAACTGAAGTATCATTTTTAAATAAGTGGCGAAATGGCGATTTGCCTTTTTTAAATTTTAAGCGCAGATACGTATTCGCTACAACAACCACGGTTAATATTTCACTACAAAGAATTTATCATTAAAGAATATCTTTACAACTCGAGGTGGCGTTTCCAATCACCTGAGAGCGAACATATTTTCTTTCGAATCGAGCTATAGAGTGATTACGAGTATTCAGCAATAAATATTAATATAAGAAACATTAACAAAAACAATTTATTTGGTTTTAAGTAATGAGCTGTATTCAAAGGCCTATTTTTGTTATTTTTTCATTGAATATTGTTATACAACAAAGAAAAAATGGTAGAAGTGACAGCTGTTTCGGAGATCACCACATCTCCTCATCAGATTTCTGTTGCCAGGGATCGAACCGACGGATCCTGGCATCACAGGCGAGTGCTCTACCAACTGACCCAACGCCTGCCATGTAATCTGTTGTTGTATTATTCAATTTTTTTACTAACCAACAACTATTAAGTGCGCTAATACAGCTCAGTATTTATAACCAAAAACAATTACAGGCCGCATTAAAAATACCCATAAATATAAGTCGAGTCCGACAAGCAATCCTACTTATATACATTTCTTAGACTATTAATGCCTGAATGTATGCAGGATTGCAAAATACTCGCAAACCCAACATTAAGTAAAAATAGCGGCTAAATATTAGCGCACTTAATAGTTGTTGGTTAGTAAAAAATTGAATAATACAACAACAGATTACATGGCAGGCGTTGGCTCAGTTGGTAGAGAACTCGCCTGTGATGCCAGAATCCGTCGGAACGATTCCTGACAAAAGAAGTCTGATGAGGAGATGTGGAGATCTCCGAAACAGCTGTCATTTCTACCATTTTTTGTTGTTGTAACAATATTCAATGAAAAAATAATGTTTCTAACAAAAATAGGCCTTTGAATACAGCTCATTACTTATAACCAAAAACAATTACAGGCCGCATTAAAAATACCCAGAAACAATTTATTTTTGAATGTGTATTTATGGTCTACCTGAATCAATTGTTACGATCGAATCGATTAACATTCCGTGTGACCTTTATAAGCATACATAAAAATATCACATATTTACATATGTTTTCAGAATTACAACCGAATGATAATGCCGCGGGCAATCGCTATTCGAACTTCATCATTGTCGGATGCTGGGTTCGCCATCTCCAGGTGTTTCACTTTCACTGTTATTCAACAGACCGGATAGGTGTTTCCTGTATGTGTTGGCTGTCTGTTATAATTGCAGCTTTTCGATGTCGAACCTCCCTTGTGTTTGTTGACGGTCATTCTTTGTTGCACAGAAGCGGGTGTGTATCTTTGCTCCTAAAAGATAGTTTCCCTTGTCGATAAATGGCCTCAGGAACGTACGCACGTCTAGAACATTAGATATATCCCTTCCATCTATCACAGCATGATCGATTAGGTTGCGTGTTTCTCGATCTGGCGATAGCCATTTAGATTGATGAATTTTCGTGCACTGGAATCTAGTACTACAGACAACCAAATTTCGGCCCCGGCGAAGTCAATCAGCCTCAGCCCATTTGGGGATGTTTCGTCATGAAGGCTGAATTTTCCTTCTTCCTCCACCCTAGCGTTGAAATCGCATAGCACAATTTTGTCATCGTTGAGTGGGCAGCGCTCATAAGTGCATTCTATGTTCTCATAGAAAACATCTTTGGTCACATCGTCCTTCTCTTCTGTCGGAGCATGTTCGCAAATCAGCAATATGTTGAACTTCTCTTCACGTTCCTTTATAGGGCCGCTAGGGTACATTTCACAAGAACCCACCTTCTTTCGTCCTTGCCTCCTCCATAAACTTCTTGGACGGCGGTGGTGTCAGCTTTTAGTCTTATGAGGACATCAATCAGCTGTGCAGCGGCATCTTCCTAAGTAAGAGATCGGACATTCCAGGAGTATACCCTTAAATCGAGATATTTTATACGTTTGCAGGGGTCGTCATCCAAAAGGCATCTCATCCGAGGTATTTGTTGGCTTTTCATTGAACTTTTTTTTAAGTGGTTGGTACGCACAACCGCGGGGGATTTGCATTCTCACTTTAGTACGCCTCCAAACGGATGTTTTATGGCTACCCAAAAGTTGTGAGCTGCTTGAATCATAGGTAAAAGAATCGTTTCCGGCTACTCCCAGGTGAATCGCAGTCAAAAAATTTCCTGATATGCGTGAATTTCTACACATGACCTCATCCTCCATTTTCCGTTGCCTGGCTGAAAATAATAATGTCGTCATCAATTTTATTGATGCCCTTATCGTGGTTGGTGAGGGTTGAGCCATGAGTAGCGAATATCGATTATCATACGGCTTGTGTTTTATTTCCACTCTCAGTAATAGTATTAATTTCACCAAAGTGTAAAACTCTTTTTTCTTGCCACTCGGCAAATAATCTAAGTTTCTCCCAAATTGTGTCAGGTATACGATATTTTATAATAAAATCTATGTTTTGAAATACCGTAATTCTAGACATTCCAAGTGTTTCTATTTTTTTGACAATTCTACTTATATCATATATACATATATTATTGGATTTATTAAATTACTTAAGCCGACGTTATTGAAATAGATATTTCCCCTTTTTTCATGGGAGCACCAATTTTGTTTATTTTATCTGTAATTTTAATATTTTTTTATTGAATGTGGGCAGTTTATTGTTTGTTGTTCAGCACCTATCCAAAGTACAGAAATTTTCTCAGGTGCGACTGAGGAAACAACTCCAATACATTTTTTGTATCATCGTTCATAGTTGAATACAATGTCAAGTGAGTGAAATGTTTCAAGTATGGGAGCACTACATAGTGCTTGGCGTTGGTGAAGTCTGTCAGTTTTTCCGTTAAGATGGTCGTAAATATGAAAGACATTGTTATCAGCCTATAATTAAATGTTTGTTCATGATTGGTTGGTTTGTCAAGGTGTCTAAATATTATCCTTGTGAACCCTCCTCCCCCTTATTACAACGTTGGTTACCAGGGGCTTCTCAACTATTTCGACCTTATAACGCCGAGAGCTGATTACCTAACCTTTTGTTAAGCTTCTCTAGGTCCTTGTCACCCTTCGTTCTATGTTATGTAATCACGTTATTTATTATGATATGACCGATATATGTTTGTTTTCTATGCAATCTCGGATTGACTCAAAAATGTCCACTGATATTTCATAGCTTTTTGTTCGTTACTGAGTGAATAGACCTATTATACTCTATCGTCGCTAGTAGTACTAAATAAATTATTTCACCTATATTTTTTCAGGTTTTATGTGGTATGCTATCTCACTGAGCGTACTGTGAAAATGTTCTAAACGTAAACGTTTGAGGTACTGTGAAGTGGTGGAGCGTTTACTATTTCTATATTATTGAAACTCAGCAGTATTGAAGGATTATGGTGTGGGAACTTAACGATTTTTTATTATCGCAAAAGATAATTTTAACATTTGGAAAAAATACCTAAAATATGTTGAATTGGAGGTTTTACATCTATTACAGTTATCCTATCAATTTATTGAACTATCACAATTTTTAAGGATTTGTCGATACAAGTTAGGAAGTACTTTTGATAAGTTGGAAAAATATCCACTGGTAATATATCTCCCGCATGGGATGGTTAAAATGTTAGATGATAACACATATGTACTTTTTTACATACTTCACATGTCATGTTTGATAATATCTAAAGATAAAAATTTGGATATTTACAAGAGTTTAAGAACTTTACAATCGATATTGGAAATTAGAATTTCTCCTGAAAATGTCGTTCGTTATTATAGGCAAATTGGGTGCGAGCCCCTGGGTCAAATTCTTGGCACGAGCATATGCAAATCACACCAGCTGATATATTTCGATATATTATAATTTTCAAACCATTCTTATCACTGTTATTTAGAATATAAAATTCATTATCGCTTGATTCTCGGGCTGACACGATCAAAATGGAATATACATATATGTGATATTCTTTTACCTATCCTATGGTAAATAATATAACATTTCACGGTTTTGTCTACAAATGATAAAAACATGTGATCATTTCATAATAATAGTCGCAGATAAAATTAGTGCTTCCAAGTCTTGTTATATAGTATTCATTGATATTTTGAAAACTGAAGTATCATTTTTAAATAAGTGGCGAAATGGCGATTTGCCTTTTTTTAAATTTTAAGCGCAGATACATATTCGCTACAACAACCACGGTTAATATTTCACTACAAAGAATTTATCATTAAAGAATATCTTTACAACTCGAGGTGGCGTTTCCAATCACCTGAGAGCGAACATATTTTCTTTCGAATCGAGCTATAGAGTGATTACGAGTATTCAGCAATAAATATTTATATAAGAAACATTAACAAAAACAATTTATTTGGTTATAAGTAATGAGCTGTATTCAAAGGCCTATTTTTGTTAGAAACATAATTTTTTCATTGAATATTGTTACAACAAAGAAAAAATGGTAGAAGAGACAGCTGTTTCGGAGATCACCACATCTCCTCATCAGACTTCTTTTGCCAGGAATCGAACCGACGGATTCTGGCATCACAGGCGAGTGCTCTACCAACTGAGCCAACGCCTGCCATGTAATCTGATGTTGTATTTATTATTAAATTTTTTACTAACCAACAACTATTAAGTGCGCTAATACAGCTCATTATTTATAACCAAAAACAATTACAGGCCGCATTAAAAATACCCATAAATATAAGTCGAGCCCGACAAGCAATCCTACTTATATACATTTCTCAGACTATTAATGCCTGAATGTATGCAGGATTGCAAAATACTCGCAAACCCAACATTAAGTAAAAATAGCGCCTAAATATTAGCGCACTTAATAGTTGTTGGTTAGTAAAAAACTGAATAATACAACAACAGATTACATGGCAGGCGTTGGCTCAGTTGGTAGAGAACTCGCCTGTGATGCCAGAATCCGTCGGTTCGATTCCTGACAAAAGAAGTCTGATGAGAAGATGTGGAGATCTCCGAAACAGCTGTCATTTCTACCATTTTTTTGTTGTAACAATATTCAATGAAAAAATAATGTTTCTAACAAAAATAGGCCTTTGAATACAGCTCATTACTTATAACCAAAAACAATTACAGGCCGCATTAAAAATACCCAGAAACAATTTATTTTTGAATGTGTATTTATGGTCTACCTGAATCAATTGTTACGATCGAATCGATTAACATTCCGTGTGACCTTTATAAGCATACATAAAAATATCACATATTTACATATGTTTTCAGAATTACAACCGAATGATAATGCCGCGGGCAATCGCTATTCGAACTTCATCATTGTCGGATGCTGGGTTCGCCATCTCCAGGTGTTTCACTTTCACTGTTATTCAACAGACCGGATAGGTGTTTCCTGTATGTGTTGGCTGTCTGTTATAATTGCAGCTTTTCGATGTCGAACCTCCCTTGTGTTTGTTGACGGTCATTCTTTGTTGCACAGAAGCGGGTGTGTATCTTTGCTCCTAAAAGATAGTTTCCCTTGTCGATAAATGGCCTCAGGAACGTACGCACGTCTAGAACATTAGATATATCCCTTCCATCTATCACAGCATGATCGATTAGGTTGCGTGTTTCTCGATCTGGCGATAGCCATTTAGATTGATGAATTTTCGTGCACTGGAATCTAGTACTACAGACAACCAAATTTCGGCCCCGGCGAAGTCAATCAGCCTCAGCCCATTTGGGGATGTTTCGTCATGAAGGCTGAATTTTCCTTCTTCCTCCACCCTAGCGTTGAAATCGCATAGCACAATTTTGTCATCGTTGAGTGGGCAGCGCTCATAAGTGCATTCTATGTTCTCATAGAAAACATCTTTGGTCACATCGTCCTTCTCTTCTGTCGGAGCATGGTCGCAAATCAGCAATATGTTGAACTTCTCTTCACGTTCCTTTATAGGGCCGCTAGGGTACATTTCACAAGAACCCACCTTCTTTCGTCCTTGCCTCCTCCATAAACTTCTTGGACGGCGGTGGTGTCAGCTTTTAGTCTTATGAGGACATCAATCAGCTGTGCAGCGGCATCTTCCTAAGTAAGAGATCGGACATTCCAGGAGTATACCCTTAAATCGAGATATTTTATACGTTTGCAGGGGTCGTCATCCAAAAGGCATCTCATCCGAGGTATTTGTTGGCTTTTCATTGAACTTTTTTTTAAGTGGTGGGTACGCACAACCGCGGGGGATTTGCATTCTCACTTTAGTACGCCTCCAAACGGATGTTTTATGGCTACCCAAAAGTTGTGAGCTGCTTGAATCATAGGTAAAAGAATCGTTTCCGGCTACTCCCAGGTGCATGGCAGTCAAAAAATTTCCTGATATGCGTGAATTTCTACACATGGCCTCATCCTCCATTTTCCGTTGCCTGGCTGAAAATAATAATGTCGTCATCAATTTTATTGATGCCCTTATCGTGGTTGGTGAGGGTTGAGCCATGAGTAGCGAATATCGATTATCATACGGCATGTGTTTTATTTCCACTCTCAGTAATAGTATTAATTTCACCAAAGTGTAAAACTCTTTTTTCTTGCCACTCGGCAAATAATCTAAGTTTCTCCCAAATTGTGTCAGGTATACGATATTTTATAATAAAATCTATGTTTTGAAATACCGTAATTCTAATGTTTCAAGTATGGGAGCACTACATAGTGCTTGGCGTTGGTGAAGTCTGTCAGTTTTTCCGTTAAGATGGTCGGAGATATGAAAGACATTGTTATCAGCCTATAATTAAATGTTTGTTCATGATTGGTTGGTTTGTCAAGGTGTCTAAATATTATCCTTGTGAACCCTCCTCCCCCTTATTACAACGTTGGTTACCAGGGGCTTCTCAGCTATTTCGACCTTATAACGCCGAGAGCTGATTATCTAACCTTCTGTTAAGCTTCTCTGGGTCCTTGTCACCCTTCGTTCTATGTTATGTAATCACGTTATTTATTATGATATGACCGATATATGTTTGTTTTCTATGCAATCTCGGATTGACTCCAAAATGTCCACTGATATTTCATAGCTTTTTGTTCGTTACTGAGTGAATAGACCTATTATACTCTATCGTCGCTAGTAGTACTAAATAAATTATTTCACCTATATTTTTTCAGGTTTTATGTGGTATGCTATCTCACTGAGCGTACTGTGAAAATGTTCTAAACGTAAACGTTTGAGGTACTGTGAAGTGGTGGAGCGTTTACTATTTCTATATTATTGAAACTCAGCAGTATTGAAGGATTATGGTGTGGGAACTTAACGATTTTTTATTATCGCAAAAGATAATTTTAACATTTGGAAAAAATACCTAAAATATGTTGAATTGGAGGTTTTACATCTATTACAGTTATCCTATCAATTTATTGAACTATCACAATTTTTAAGGATTTGTCGATACAAGTTAGGAAGTACTTTTGATAAGTTGGAAAAATATCCACTGGTAATATATCTCCCGCATGGGATGGTTAAAATGTTAGATGATAACACATATGTACTTTTTTACATACTTCACATGTCATGTTTGATAATATCTAAAGATAAAAATTTGGATATTTACAAGAGTTTAAGAACTTTACAATCGATATTGGAAATTAGAATTTCTCCTGAAAATGTCGTTCGTTATTATAGGCAAATTGGGTGCGAGCCCCTGGGTCAAATTCTTGGCACGAGCATATGCAAATCACACCAGCTGATATATTTCGATTTATTATAATTTTCAAACCATTCTTATCACTGTTATTTAGAATATTAAATTCATTATCGCTTGATTCTCGGGCTGACGCGATCAAATTGGAATATACATATATGTGATATTCTTTTACCTACCCTATGGTAAATAATATAACATTTCACGGTTTTGTCTACAAATGATAAAAACATGTGATCATTTCATAATAATAGTCGCAGATAAAATTAGTGCTTCCAAGTCTTGTTATATAGTATTCATTGATATTTTGAAAACTGAAGTATCATTTTTAAATAAATGGCGAAATGGCGATTTGCCTTTTTTAAATTTTAAGCGCAGATACATATTCGCTAAAACAACCACGGTTAATATTTCACTACAAAGAATTTATCATTAAAGAATATCTTTACAACTCGAGGTGGCGTTTCCAATCACCTGAGAGCGAACATATTTTCTTTCGAATCGAGCTATAGAGTGATTACGAGTATTCAGCAATAAATATTTATATAAGAAACATTAACAAAAACAATTTATTTGGTTATAAGTAATGAGCTGTATTCAAAGGCCTATTTTTGTTAGAAACATAATTTTTTCATTGAATATTGTTACAACAAAGAAAAAAATGGTAGAAGTGACAGCTGTTTCGGAGATCACCACATCTCCTCATCAGACTTCTTTTGCCAGGAATCGAACCGACGGATTCTGGCATCACAGGCGAGTGCTCTACCAACTGAGCCGACGCCTGCTATGTAATCTGTTGTTGTATTTATTATTAAATTTTTTACTAACCAACAACTATTAAGTGCGCTAATACAGCTCATTACTTATAACCAAAAACAATTACAGGCCGCATTAAAAATACCCATAAATATAAGTCGAGCCCGACAAGCAATCCTACTTATATACATTTCTCAAACTATTAATGCCTGAATGTATGCAGGATTGCAAAATACTCGCTAACTCAACATTAAGTAAAAATAGCGGCTAAATATTAGCGCACTTAATAGTTGTTGGTTAGTAAAAAATTGAATAACACAACAACAGATTACATGGCAGGCGTTGGCTCAGTTGGTAGAGCACTCGCCTGTGATGCCAGAATCCGTCGGTTCGATTCCTGACAAAAGAGGTCTGATGAGGAGATGTGGAGATCTCCGAAACAGCTGTCATTTCTACCATTTTTTTTGTTGTAACAATATTCAATGAAAAAATAATGTTTCTAACAAAAATAGGCCTTTGAATACAGCTCATTACTTATAACCAAAAACAATTACAGGCCGCATTAAAAATACCCAGAAACAATTTATTTTTGAATGTGTATTTATGGTCTACCTGAATCAATTGTTACGAAAAAGAATCATCACCAATCGATTAACATTCCGTGTGACCTTTATAAGCATGCATACAAATATCACATATTTACATATGTTTTCAGAATTACAACCGAATGATAATGCCGCGGGCAATCGCTATTCGAACTTCATCATTGTCGGATGCTGGGTTCGCCATCTCCAGGTGTTTCACTTTCACTGTTATTCAACAGACCGGATAGGTGTTTCCTGTATGTGTTGGCTGTCTGTTATAATTGCAGCTTTTCTATGTCGAACCTCCCTTGTGTTTGTTGACGGTCGTTCTTTGTTGCACAGAAGCGGGTGCGTATCTTTGCTCCTAAAAGATAGTTACCCTTGTCGATAAATGGCCTCAGGAACGTCTAGAACATTAGATATATGCCTTCCATCTATCACAGCATGATCGATTAGGTTGCGTGTTTCTCGATCTGGCGATAGCCATTTAGATTGATGAATTTTCGTGCGCTGGAATCTAGTACTACAGGCAACCAAATTCGGCCCCGGCGAAGTCAATCAGCCTCAGCCCATTTGGGGATGTTTCGTAATGAAGGCTGAATTTTCCTTCTTCCTCCACCCTAGCGTTGAAATCGCATAGCACAATTTTGTCATCGTTGAGTGGGCAACGCTCATAAGTGCATTCTAGGTTCTCATAGAAAACATCTTTGGTCACATCGTCCTTCTCTTCTGTCGGAGCATGGTCGCATATCAGCAATATGTTGAACTTCTCTTCACGTTCCTTTATAGGGCCGCTAGGGTAGATTTCACAAGAACCCACCTTCTTTCGTCCTTGCCCCGTCCATAAACTTCTTGGACGGCGGTGGTGTCAGCTTTTAGTCTTATGAGGACATCAATCAGCTGGGCAGCGGCATCTTCCTAATTAAGAGATCGGACATTCCAGGTGTATACCCTTAAATCGAGATATTTTAAACGTTTGCAGGGGTCGTCATCCAAAAGGCATCTCATCCGAGGTATTTGTTGGCTTTTCATTGAACTTTTTTTTAAGTGGTGGGTACGCACAACCGCGGGGGATTTGCATTCTCACTTTAGTACGCCTCCAAACGGATGTTTTATGGCTACCCAAAAGTTGTGAGCTGCTTGAATCATAGGTAAAAGAATCGTTTCCGGCTACTCCCAGGTGCATGGCAGTCAAAAAATTTCCTGATATGCGTGAATTTCTACACATGGCCTCATCCTCCATTTTCCGTTGCCTGGCTGAAAATAATAATGTCGTCATCAATTTTATTGATGCCCTTATCGTGGTTGGTGAGGGTTGAGCCATGAGTAGCGAATATCGATTATCATACGGCATGTGTTTTATTTCCACTCTCAGTAATAGTATTAATTTCACCAAAGTGTAAAACTCTTTTTTCTTGCCACTCGGCAAATATTCTAAGTCTCTCCCAAATTGTGTCAGGTATACGATATTTTATAATAAAATCTATGTTTTGCAATACCGTAATTCTAGACATTCCAAGTGTTTCTATTTTTTTGACAATTCTACTTATATCATATATACATATATAATTGGATTTATTAAATTACTTAAGCTGACGTTATTGAAATAGATATTTCCCCTTTTTTCATGGGAGCAACAATTTGGCTAATTTTATCTGTAATTTTAATATTTTTTTATTTAATGTGGGCAGTTTATTGTTTGTTGTTCAGCACCGTATCCAAAGTCTAGAAATTTTCTCAGGTGCGACTGAGGAAACAACTCCAATACATTTTTTGTATCATCGTTCATAGTTGAATACAATGTCAAGTGAGTGAAATGTTTCAAGTATGGGAGCACTACATAGTGCTTGGCGTTGGTGAAGTCTGTCAGTTTTTCCGTTAAGATGGTCGTAAATATGAAAGACATTGTTATCAGCCTATAATTAAATGTTTGTTCATGATTGGTTGGTTTGTCAAGGTGTCTAAATATTATCCTTGTGAACCCTCCCCCTTATTACAACGTTGGTTACCAGGGGCTTTTCAACTATTTCGACCTTATAACGCCGAGAGCTGATTACCTAACCTTCTGTTAAGCTTCTCTAGGTCCTTGTCACTCTTCGTTCTATGTTATGTAATCACGTTATTTATTATGATATGACCGATATATGTTTGTTCTCTATGCAATCTCGGATTGACTCCAAAATGTCCACTGATATTTCATAGCATTTTGTTCGTTACTGAGTGAATAGACCTATTATACTCTATCGTCGCTAGTAGTACTAAATAAATTATTTCACCTATATTTTTTCAGGTTTTATTTGGTATGCTATCTCACTGAGCGTACTGTGAAAATGTTCTAAACGTAAACGTTTGAGGTACTGTGAAGTGGTGGAGCGTTTACTATTTCTATATTATTGAAACTCAACAGTATTAAAGGATTATGGTGTGGGAACTTAGCGATTTTTTATTATCGCAAAAGATAATTTTAACATTTGGAAAAAATACTTAAAATATGTTGAATTGGAGGTTTTACATCTATTACAGTTCTCCAATCAATTTATTGAACTATCACAATTTTTAAGGATTTGTCGATACAAGTTAGGAAGTACTATTGATAAGTTGGAAAAATATCCACTGGTAATATATCTCCCGCATGGGATGGTTAAAATGTTAGGTGATAACACATATGTACTTTTTTTCTTTTGACCGCGTTTTACAATCTCTTTTTGTTCATCTTAGGAAAAAATAGTCAGCGAGTGTTTGTTTAACATTTTTCTGTACCACTCTATAAGCTCGATTGTGTTCAGCAGGTCCAACTTCTCGCTGGTTATTTTCAATATTGGATTCCTACATAAAAATATTTTTTCACTGATAAAGATTTAAACGTTTACTGCAAACTTTTAAAGATAATTACGAGATGATGTCCTAACTTTTTGTGAGATTTATTTGTAGAATAAAAGAGTGTGTTCCTATTTCCAAAGAAGATTTTTTTTAAATATTTGGCTCCGCAGTTATGCTTAATAAAAATTTTGTTTTCCTATAATCCTCCGTTCGGAGGCGGCATAGAAAAAGTATATATAAATGTGTATGTACATAATGGCCTATTTGATGTATATTGAAAACATACATTTAATTTCATTTTGGTAATTGATAACAGATTTGAAAAACTGTATTAATCCAGACGTCGTACGATGTTTTCTTGCTTAAATACGGGGTAGAGTTCCCAGCGGTTACAATTCGGCACACAAAAAACCGTGTTTTTAACGGAAACGACCAAAGAGAAATTCAAATAACAGAATAGAATAGAGTTCACCGTTCTTCAGGTGAGAAGATACAACAAACCCTAGAAAGTTACTACTTTCCACTCTTACGTGAAATGACAAAGGAAATAACCTCAACTTGCAAAATTTGTCACCAAGCCGAGTATCAAGCCGTCATACTCTTGAGAAATTCTTCACGTAAAGACCTATTCTACCAACAAGACCCACTCGTTAGAAAAAATTTCGAAATTTCCTATGGTATTCCCAATAAAGTCAAAAGTTATATTTGATATAAAAGAGCCCATCTGTGAGTTTCCTAATTTTTATAAGAAATTTAATTCTGAAACAATTAAGATCAATCAAATCAAAATAATTACCTCAACAAGAGGACATGAGCGTGATACTGGGAACTTATTTGACTTAATAGCAACGAGAAACAGAGCATCGGTAAAGTAAATAAACCCATTATTGTTAAACAGCGATGAAGTTAAAAATTTACTAGCCAATGAGCACTTAACGATAACCGATTTACTAACAGTATCGAAATTGAAAATTTTACAAAATTACGAACAAAGTTGTAAGAAAATCAGAATCACGCTCGTTATAAAGAATGATAAACGAACTATGTTAGAAACTAATATAGTATCAAAATGTAATAATGAATACTAACAGCTTGTAAATTGTAAAAATTCAGTGCCAATTGCCAAGTATCAAATAGAAATAGCTCTTGTGTTTTAAATTTGTTAAGCCGTTCTAAACGATAAATTGGTTGAAGTTTGCGAAGGAGTTTCCCGTACAATTATCTTAATTGGCACAATTTTTTAATCTGACTTATCATACTACATTATTGTCATATATATCCATACCTGCGCAATATTAACCAAAAAATCTGCGACACAACGCATCATTGAGAGGATTCGTTAAGACATAATCGTCTAAATGGCTCAGTGTGCGGCACATCGCATCGTTTAAATGGCTTATAGTTTACGCTGCACAACGGCTTTCTTTGTTGTTGCCATATTAGTCTACATAGTGAACTTCCGCCGAAAGCACAACGTTAGTATTGCAATATTGGGAAACGTTCTTAAGGATTCCGGAGACGGCTTCTCTATAGTTAACCTACTAGAATAAAGCACAACAACAAAACAGAATAAAAAAGCGCGACTCAGGTTGCATACGAGACAGAAATGCAAGCCGGCAATAAATGACAAGGACATCCAAGCGAATTTGCTGAATCAACAGAAAGGTGTCATGAGGCCGCCCATGTGAGTTGTTAGCTGGTAGGGTCTGGGCATGTAGGTGCTGGTACCGCTAAAATGAGTTTTTATAACTCGGCCAACCGACGGCTGCCCTTGCTATTTAGTAAAGGAAATAAATTAGGTCAAGCTCAATCGTTGTCAATTAACTCATAGTTGTGCGTTTGAATAAAATAAAACAAAATCAATGGATTAATAAAAGTTTATACAAATTATATGCAGAATAAAGTGTTAATAAAAATTTATAAAATAAAACATGTTGCGAATTGTTCATATGCGAATATACATATGTATGTTTGTACGTAAGCATGTACGGTTTTATACAAAAGATCATGTAATTGGTAATATGTAATAATATTAAATAAAAAAATATCCAGACAAGACAAAATCTTTTTATCGCTTCGCTTCGTTTTTATTGTAATTTTTCCATCAATTCACTAAAAAATTAAAAGTATGATGTATATTGAAAACATACTTTTAATTTTTTATTATTTATATGTATATATATATAAAATAACGCGACTTTAGCTAATTTGACTAAAAAAATGACCGTTTGGTTGAATCTTTATTTTAAGACTGAATTTTACAAAGTTAAAAGCTTAAAACTAAACTTAGCTTAGCGGCTACTTTCGCTGACGTTGCTGCGCGTGTTGGGCTTCCGCTTAGGTGCATTGCTGACTGCGCTTCTTGGTAATTGGAGATTTTGGACTTCCGTTCCCATTAAATGTAGCTGACTTTGCGTCTGCAATTTTGTGGGAATAATTGTGCAACAAGAGTTGCATATCCGCTGTATTTGTATTGCTGTTGTTTGGAAAACTGTTAACATATTCCATGTTTACACTTCCCCTCTTAAAACCGTTCGTCCTCGAGCGCTGATAGAAATAAGGTAAGTTATTGAAATTCACGTATGTTGGTTGATCGGGGGAGGTATCTTTGCTTTCGTTAAGAGTGATCTTTGTTGCCGGTATCTGCTGAGTATCAAGATTCGGAGAGATGAATACTCTATTTTTGGATATTTGCCAAAATTTGAAAAAAATTATTGCAACGATTAAAGTAGCGGCAAGTGCTCCGATTGAAAGAGTGCTATTGGAAATTGTTGCTACTTTAAGAAGTCGTATTCTGCGTATGTTGTTTATGTGTAGCTCTTTCAAAGCTTTAATAGAAAGCAGTTCGATTCGACTTTTTTCTATTGGTGCAGGTTGTAGGACTGCTGGGATAGCGGGCAGCGGAAACAAATCGTAGTTAATATAGAATTGGTTATTTATTTTTAAAGTTTGGTTATGAAAATTTATGAGGTGTGTCCCTGACACATTCTTTTGCGTACCGTCAGCGTCTATTTTGCCTTTAAAGCCTTTAAGTAATAGTGTACCGGGTTTTATCTCTTCAATTTCTTGTATGTGTTAGCCGTTCGTAAAGGTGCACGATGAATTTAAACTACTTATTATTCTAGGTATACAACTACTATTGCTTATATCTATTAAATCAGTTTGTTTACAAATTTCGATTTCTTTATAGTTATCGCAAGATTTCCTTATTCCATTGGTATATTTTGTACCTTTTAAAATTTTTTCAAATTCGACATTAATTATAGTTTTATTTTCTTTGACAACTGGCTTAATAATAATTTTTTGAAAATTTCCCTTAATAGTTAATGGTATTTTCACCATGTAAAAAATTGTCATATTTTGACTTATTACGTTTACTTTTGATATTTTTTATGCTTCCTCGACATTTTTAAATGGTATTTCATCATCTTCTAATTTTTCTAAAGCAATTTCAATTTCACTTTTATTTAACAGTAATGTGTTTAAAATATTTTTCTTTGCCCATTGTATGGCATACTTAATATTAATCAATTCTTCTTTTATTAATCTTATCTTATTAATAACAATTTCATTTTCTACATACATATGTATCTTTCCTAATATTATTCAAAAGATTGTTAACAATTTTTGTAATATTATTAATTTTCTCGTTAAAAAGTTCGTTTACAATTACTTGGTTTTTATTATTGGTGTTTATATTGTTTAAATTGTTTGTTATTATCTCCAGATCTTCGTGATCTGGGCTTCCGGCTATGAATTTCCATGCCGTTCCTAAAATATCTATTGATATTTTTTTCTTATTTTCTATGGGTTTAACAGTGTCTAATATCTGAAGGGATTGGGTTAATTCGTGCTTTAGGATGGGGTACAGGATCAGGTTTTTAGGTATGTCTGAAGAAATGAATTTGTATATGTCCGTCAAAAATTGTTCGTATTTTCTAAAGTCAATTACATGTATAAGCCCAAAGGCACCGTTCTGTATTTTAGCGAGTCCGTCATTTATTGTCACTAGTTGTTCCTTTGAGTAGGCGTAGATGTCTATTGTCGCCGTAGTGGGGTAAATAAGGAGGAATCTGGAAAGGAAAATTTAATTTTGATTTTTTATATTGCTTTTATGTACAACTTTTCCCGATTCTGTTAAGATGGTTGAGTTTCGATCTTCTCTTACTACTTCTTATTTGAATCTTTTGGATATTTTTGAATCTAATCGTTTATTTATTTTTACATAGATGGTATCTCCCGGATTATATACCTTTATGGGGTGCCTAAATTTATTGTGATAAGCAAGGTCTTTTTCCTGCTTATTTTTTAATTCGGTTATATTTTCAGCCCTAGCCCTTTCGAATTGGCTTGGGTCGGTAGCAACTCTTCTACCAAAAAATACTTCTATTGGTTTCTTTTTGGTAGTTGAATGGAATGTATAATTGTACTCATAGACGGAGTTATCGATGAGTTCGGCGAATGAAGTGAAGCTTCGCTCTGCTTTCAAAAAACGCATTATTTATGTGAGGGTCGAGTAAAATCGTTATACTTGACCATATACGGAGCTTGCATAAGGCGGCGTTTCAAAGATTTGTATATTTATGGTATCTTACAATAGGAATCGAATGAAAGCTGAATTCAAGGACGTTTCGTTGTCTATCACTACTGATTCTGGTACGCCAAACTGGAAAAGTAGTTCACGGAGAGGTTCCTTAACGTGTTCTATAGCTCTTGATCTAAGGATTTTTGTTTGGGCATACTTTGAAAATTTATCTATTGCTGTGAGGACGGTATTTCGCTCAGTAATATAAATATCAATGTGTAAAATTTGGCCTGGGAATTGTGGAATGGGGGTTTCTCCTAATTTAGGTTTGGTGGGGTGACGGTCGTATTTGTTTTCTTTGCAATTTGAGCACTGTTGGATAATTCTATTTATTTTTTTGGCCATAGATGGAAAGTCGAAATTTTCCAGGATTTGGATTTTATTTCCTCGGCATTTTCGATGTGCTCTTTTGTGGGTTTTTACAATGATTTCTTCTTGTTCATGTTCATTTGTGACATCCTGCACTTGCATTTGAGTAAATCGGATTTTGTAGTTGTTAAAGTGTATTGGGTAAATCTCTTGTATTTTCCCCATAATCCTTTCCTCTGTTTTAATACAGTTGACAATGAAGGGATTAAGGTATCTTTTCAGAAAATTCTTTAAAGTTTCGGGGGTATAATCGGGTTCTTCCAAAATGTGTCTGTGGTAAGTGGGAAACACTATTTTAAATTGATATGTTGGGACTTCGTATATCTTCAAAAAAATTTGGTTTTTAAACATTTATTGGGGTTTCTACAGATGGAATTAAGTTATGCGATAAACTTTCGTCGCTGTGTTGGGAATTGATGGGTTAAGCTGGTATCCTTGATAGCGCATCGGCTACGACATTAGTTGTGCCAGGTTTATAGTGGAGTTCGTGATTGTATTCCTCCAGAATTGATTTCCATCGTTTCATTTTAGAATTGTTGTTTTTATTGCTAAGAGCTTGCGTTAGCGGCTGGTGATCTGTGAATATCTTGACTCTTGCTGAGCCGTATAGATAGTTTCTAAAATTGCTCAGGGCCCATATTATAGCTAGGAACTCTCTCTTAGAAACTTTCTCTTTCTCGTTCGTAGCGTATGCTTCTTCGGTCTTGGTGAGTGTTCGTGAAATGAAGGCAATTGGTTTTTGATCTTGGGAAAGGACTGCACCGATGGCATAATTTGAGGCATCGGTGGTTAAATGGAATTCTTTACTGAAATCAGGGTATGAGAGTATAACATCGTCAGATGTAATGGATTTTTTTATTTTGTTGAAGGCGTGTTTTGTCTCCTCGTTCAAGTCTATATTTACTTTAGCCGACTTGTTTTTAGATATGCGGCCCCTTCTCCTCTTAGGAGTAAGGTTAGGGGTTTTGCCAACTTAGCATAATCTTTTATGAATCGGCGATAGTATCCTGAGAGACCTAGAAATGAGCGGAGTTGTTTTATATTTTGTGGGTAAGGTATTTTTGCTACTGCTTCTACTTTTGCGGGATTTTTCGTTATACCTTTTGAGGATATAATAAATCCTAGGAACTCTACAGAGTCCCTGAAAAACTGGCATTTGTCCAATTGAATTTTCATATTTGCAACTTCGAGAGTTTTGAAAACTTCTTGAAGGTGGAGTGTGTGCTCTTCTTCAGAGTTACTGAAAACGACTATATCGTCGATTTAGACGTAGCAAATTTTGCCAATTTGATGGCGAAGAATGTCGTTTAAGGACCGTTGGAATACTGAAGGGGCATTCTAAAGTCCGAATGGCAGTCTCGTGAACTCGTATTTGCCATTATTTATTGAGAAAGCTGTTTTCTCAATATCGTATATTCCTTAAGAGGGATTTGGTGAAATCCGCTCTTCAGATCCAAGACGGAAAAATATTTATTTTTTCCAAGCTGGGAAAGTACCTCGTTAATTTGCGGTATTGGGTAGCGATCTGTAAAGTGATCGCGTTAAGCTTGCGGTAATCGATTACTATTCTGTTCTATTTGCTACCCTGGGAGTCGGGTTTTTTTGAAATGACCCAAATGGGTGAATTATACGGTGACCTTAACGGTCGGATAATATCGTCGTCTAAAATTTTTATAATCTGGGATACAACTTCATTTTTTAGCGACATTGGGTAGGGGTGGTGTCTTTGCTGGTATGGATTTCGCCTATGACTTTTGTAGTATATGTGAGTTTATCATTAGGTTCGGAAAACAGAGTTGGAAAATTATTTACTAAATTATCGACTTTATTTCGTTGATTTGTTGATAAATGATCGTCAGTGAGTTCAATTTTGTTAACAGATTTTGAGTGAAATTTTTTCAGTTTAATTTTGTTCTTCCCTTGTAATGATCGCAGGGTGGGGATAGGTATTTAATTTTTTATCTATGTGGAACAGATTTAAGAAAGTGTGTTCTTTTATTTGAATGTCTCCGGCTATAGATTTTGCAAGAAAAATTTCTTCATTTGTAATTGGTTTTGGTACAATGGATGGTTGGATGTAATTTTTGTTGATCCTGTATCTATGAGAAATTTTATGATGTCCCCACTCTTCAGTTTGCATTCGATATATGGCAGCGAAGAGTGATTCATTCTAAAAAATTTGGGTCAGTTGTATCTATGAACTCATCGGTTAATTCACTATTATTATTATTATAGGTATTATTATTGTTATAGGTATCATTAGTGTTAGTTTCATACTCTTGGTTAGTGGGATTGTAATCGTTTAAATTGTACTGGTCTTGTTCAGTCGTCTATTCGATGTGAAAATTCCTCTGTATCTTGTTAGGAGGTGCGGGAGGGTTGGAGTTAGGTGGTCTTTTGTTAGCAGGCTCGTTGGGGCGCGGCCTGTTCATGTAGTTAAGGTTTCTTGTTCGTAAGGATGGATCGATATCCATCGGTTCTGGTCGTGGTTGAGGTTTTTGGGGTGGACGAGGTAGTGGGTTATTTGGACGTGGGATGTGACTTGGATGGAATTGATAATTCGGTTGGGGATGTTGTTGATACTGGTAGTTCGGCTGGGAATATTGGTATTGATAGTTCGGTTGGTATTGATAGTTTGGTTGGGGAGGCCTGTAGGGAGGAATTGTGTTCGACCTAGGTTGGGGCATGTATGCCAATTCGGGGTAAAACTCGTTATTAATTAATATTTTGGGAGGAAGGGGTGGACGGATGTCCAAAGTTCTCCTGGGTTGGCCACTAGAGCGTAGTGGGACCTAAGGTTTTGATTTTCCAGTTTTAAGCATAAGTGGAGTGCTTGAGGGAAATCTGCGGATTCCCTCATTCCAAGGAGTCTTTGCAAGTCTCCTTTAAGCCCAGGAATGAACGTGTCTAGGGTTTTGTCCCTGTACGTGCGGGTAAGCAAATGCAAGGCTTCTGCGCCGACATCCATAAATCCGAGCTTATTTAGAATAAGCGACATGTGCTAGTATACCCGCTGGTAAAATTCCTGTATCGTCAGGTTACCCTGCACAAGCGACGTCATTTGGGACTCGAGAGTACCTAAGTCGCGCTTATTCGCATAATGAAGCGTTAAGCATCTGGAAATTGCTTTCCAGTCTAGTGGAGTATTGTATGACTCCAAGGCAATGTCGGCGTTTCCGACAATTTTGTTGCGGATTACATTGAGGATCCCATAGTATTTGGGAGATCCCCTTTGTAGCTCGTAGATCTGGAGGATCCTGTCCACACTTTTTTCCAGGAGTTAAATTCTTCAAGTTTCCCTGAGAATTCCCGCAGACACCTTACTACATCGGTGTCTATCGTAATATCCCTAAAGTTGGAAAAAATCGCGTTGGGGTTGATGGCGGCTTGAACCATGTTTCGCCCTTCTTGTTTGAATATATTGGTTACGATGCCAGATATAACCTCCGTTAACTGGTCCATCGTTAAGGGATTGCTAGTAGGGGCAGCGGGTGCGGGGGGTGCGTTTAGTATAGGTGGTCGAACGAGGTTTTGAGGATTTGCCATTTTAGTATAGGTAAGGACACTGGCTTAAATTACTAAACTAGGTCTACTTAAAAGCCTATTTGCTAAAATGACTTTTAACTTTATTAAGTTCACTTTATTAAGTTAATTAACTCTAAAAAAAATTTCCTTCTATTTCAGTTTTTGCCTATTGTTTACAATTTTTATCTATGTTTTACTTAAACTTACATAAATAATCCAAATCACTTTTCACTTTATAAAGTTAACTTTGCGGATTTCTCAATTAACTTTAAACAAATATTTTTCTCTACTTCGGTTTTTGCCTAGTGTTTCAAATTTTTTTCTATTTTTTTCTTAAACTTACATAAATCCTAAGGTAGTGCGGCGGCTGAGGTTTGACATCTCCTTTTTCCAATCCAATGGCCGGTACTAAGGGGCCCTTTCCTGCACACTTGTTGGTTTTAGCCGGGGGCCTTGTTGTTGCTCGGTTGCGTTATAGATGATTTGATTATAGTGCTGATTTTAATTTGGGCTCATTGGCCTCTTTTATTAGTTTCACTTGTATGTTTGCTTGATTTCTTGTTTGTTTGTTTCCTTGTTTGGATTTTATTGTTAAACATAAAATAATTACCGCGAACACGAACTAAACAACTTGGCCCCACGTTGGGCGCCAAATAACGCGACTTTAGTTAATTTAACTAAAAAAAAAGAACTACATGACCGTTGAATCGGTTGAATCTTTATTTTAAGACAGAAAAAAGACAGAGAAATTTTACAAAGTTAAAAGCTTAAAACTAAACTTAGCTTAACGGCTACTTTCGCTGACGTTGCTGATGGAGTTGTTGTTTTATTTCGCGACTTGCTGCGCATGTTGGGCGCTTTTTGGTAATTGGGGGGTTTGGACTTCCATTCCCATTAAATGTTGCTGACTTTGCGTCTGCAATTTTGTGGGAATAATTATGCAACAAGAGTTGCATATCCGCTGTATATGTATTGCTGTTGTTTGTAAAACTGTTACCATATTCCATGTTAACATATATACATATATTTATATACTTGTATATACCCTGCCAACCACGACTACCCACTTTCCCCTTAAAATGAAAAAATTTACAAACATATTTAAACATTTTTATTTTCTCACAAACACATTTACAAATTTTGTGATCGAATAGAGAAATAAATTTCCTTAACTTAATCCTGCTAGAACAGCGAATCTAATAATAATTTGTATTCTATTAAGAACTGCGTGTGTTAGAGAGAGCAAAGAATGAACATAGGATTTTCCAAAGTTCTCACATGAGGCGAATTCTTTCTTACAGTCATGGTTGCCGTTCGAACTATCATGTACCAATTTAATTTTTAATATGGTGTATTTAGTAAACATCTATTGATATAAAATTTTAAAGACTTATCACTGTTTCTTAATTACTCTAGCAAACAAACTAAAGAATTTTTCGATAAATAATTGCAGTATTTTAAAATTGAGTTTCCTCGACTTAGCTTCATATAATTTTGTATATAATATTATATGAATCTCACAAATCCAAGTACACTTACTATTTTAAAAGGAGAATTGCATATTGTGGCGGATATGCGAAGCGAATATCAGATAAAAGAGAAAAGCCGATAACTGAAATTATCTAGAGCGTGAATCGAGAACATAGCGACTGCCACTCCTTTTACACCTGTAGATGACCCAAATATTCTATTCACGCGCTTAAGGATAGGCTGATTATTCGTTTGCCTGCGGTAGCTGCAGCTGCTCCGTTTATTCTTAGCGGCGTGAAATTTTCTTTACACTGTCTACCCTTTTGTTTGTCCTTGGTAAGGGTAATTTGCATCTAATTTGCCGCTTCTCATGCCTTTCCTTCGTATTTGGGATTTCCGTCACAGTATGTATATTTTTAGGAACAAATATGTAATAATTTTTGTGCATTTTTGATGCGGAGTGGCAACAGTGATCACAGCCATCTTAAAAATTCAAATGAAATAGTATTACTTCAAGCGAATACATACTATTGGATTCGTTGTGGCACCATTTCTGTGAATTTTTCTGAACTAAGCGGTAAGAACCATTTCTTTAAATTATTAATATTATTTTCATTACAGATTTCCCAGCCGTTCCAAATTTATAGAGAAACCAACACAAGTAAGTATTATTATGAAAACTGTGATCTTAATGGCAATAATTTATGCCTATATACAATTTTTCTTTCATTGCAGATTTGCTTACCGCAGAACTCGAATTTTTTCAATTACGCATATACAGTGAGTAGTTGTTTCTAAAAATTATTAATTGATGGTGATTATGAGAACAGTGGCTTTTGTTTAAAATGATATATTATGATGTATTTTTTTCAAAATAGTTTAAAAGTTATTAATATTTAAAGTCGTACTTTTTCATACATATGTACGGGGCGTCCTCCTGTGTATTGCTAACAAACAAACTACAAATGCTTGGCTTTATCGTACTTCGTGAAATAATCTATAAAATAATAAATATGCAAGCAAATTATATAAATAAAAAGTGTTGCGTGAATATACTATGCAAGTCAAAACCGGTGTTGGTGTGGCTCAGGGTTATTTTTTTTAAAGCACAGCAACTATCAATGAAATACACATCAATTACACTTATTTTGGAAAGGAACCCCAAACATTTTGAGTAATTTTAAACAAAAGCCGCTGCTGTTCATAACTACTAAATTTATTTCCATATAAATAAGTGCACTGTGTAAGCAAATTTAAAATAAAAAGTGCAAGTGTTTTAAAGAGTGATAAAATAATAATAATAATAAAGAGTTTTGCTGAATGCCTAATACATCTGGATTATTAATGTTTTTTTTTATTCAACGTGTGGACGCTGCTTCCAGTAAAAATTATTAATTAACATTTTAGAAGAATGACAATAAATATTATTCTTGGTATAATACACTCCTTTTTTCATAAAAGTTGAAATAAATTTTAATATACGATAATACGACTATCTTTCTTTTGGTTATGAAATTGTAAAATTGTAAAATTTTTTTCTTAAAATTTTTTCAAGTTTTGAACTTCCTATAACCAAAATTTTGCGCTGTAACTAAATTTTAATTTTATTTTTATTTTTTACGAATTTTTAATATTAAATTATTTTCTAATATCGCATTTTTTATATTTTCAGATCATGTTTGCGGAAATTAGAATTAATTTATTTTAGTAACTAATTAAGTTAATCTAAAATTTCAATATTGTAATTTGTTAATACAACAAAATAATTAGTTATTAAAATAAATTGTAAAATTTTAGATATTAATCCATTACAATATGTAATTTGTTAAATAGATACTAAAATAATATAATAATGTATAATTATATTTTTTTAAATAATTTTAAATATTTATAAATACAATTTTTTTAAATAACAAACACCTGTTTTAAATTTAAAATATGGGAGCGAATTATATTTAAAAAAATGCAGCCCTGTATCCATCTGACGAGAGAAATTAGAAAAGGACAGTTACTTGTATATGTTTTCTTTATGGGGTAAACTGAATGGGTTAAACAAGAAAGCAAGATCACATGTACACGAAAAAAGTGGGTAAAATCTGCACTCTCTTTAGTAAATTGCCTATGCTGTTACCCAGTTTTTTATGTTTATGGTTGGCAGGGTATATATATATATGTATTCGTACATATACAGCGAAAAAACTTTTTGTCCTGGTTGGATATTGTGTATTTTGTCTGGTCGAGATTTCGTTGCCTGTTTGATGTAGTGCCGGAATTGTGTCCTGTCCGGATTTTTAAATGTCTTGGGGTTATTGAGTACTCCTGTTGACAACACCATTATTAATGACGTCCTGTATTGTATTTGAAAGATATTCTATCTCGCCAATGGTCAGTGAAAATGTTTAACTGGTTTATTCCATGCAAGTGATTTCTCAGTGTTGTGGGCATACATAATTTGTTTTGTTTCATTTGTTACTAAATGTTCCACTTTATCTCTAAGGACCATAGTATGGGTTTCCTTCTTGTGAAAGTACAGCTCCAAAGCCTTTTGAAGATGGGCCATTATGTTAAATGGCTTAAAGAACTATGCCAGTATGGCGTCTTCTGAAGCTAGAAATTCTTTTTAGTTTGTTCAATTTTAATTCTTTTTATAGTGTAACACTCTTCGAAAAGTGGTCCCTTGCTCGTAATGTCTAATGCCGTTGACTTTGTTTCACCCGCCCTTGAGGCAACGCTACCTAAATATATTTAACGTTTGACCGCCTAAGTGCAATCAGATATTGCTTCAAAATAAATGACTGTGGAGAAGGATGCCAAGATTGCATCCGCCGGTCTTTTCTTAACCGCTAAAGTGATTGTGAAATTTGTGGTGTGCATCTTGATTTTTTCCAAATGGAGGGATCTACCGTTTATAATAAGCCGTCTCCAAACGGCCGATATATTTTTATGGGGAACTTTAATTTCATGTCAAAAATACACTCGGAGGGGTTGACATTCCCTGCCTAGGGTCGAACCCAATTAGAAAAATAAATTTACTATAATTTTGGATGTTGGTTGGACCAGGACCTTCGAACGAAAATTTTCACAATATACTTTTTCACAGTATATATACAATATCTTGTTGTAGTTGTAACGACTAATTGTATATATTTGGCGCTTTGCAACCGCTGGAGCGATTTCGAATCGAGCTCCTCCTCCAATTTGTGGTTCTTGTTTGTTGATGTCTTTGTCAACAAATAGAAGGACCCACAGTTTATTCTAAGCCCCCTACTGACGGCCAATGGATTTTTGTGAGGACCTTTTATTTCATGTCAGAAATACACTCGGAGGACTTGACATTCCCTGGAGAGCTGACGCAATTAGAAAAATTAGTTTTCTATAATTTTTTATTCATAAGTTATATTTAACAAGTTTTTTAGTCACCTTTGTGTTTTATTGAGTATAATTCATAACTTACACTACCCTCAACTTATAGCCTTGAAGATGACTATCGAAAATGAAGAGAGTTTTGAAAATTTGTTTTATTATATAAATAAGTAAAAAAATTGACGCTCCATAAAAGTGAATAAGAATAAAGAGAAAAAGGAAAAGAAACCAATATATACATAATTAGAAACAAACAGTTTAACATAGCAGTGGCAGAAAAGTAGCAAAACAGAGTTTTTTATAAGTTGGGCCTAAAGGAAGCAAATAGTGCATAGAAAAAATCTTGTGCGTGAACAACTAATATGAGTGCTCAGGACTCACTTTAAAGAAACGAAGGCACTCTATTCAATTGCTTAGCGAGCTACTTCACTGTTGTTTCTTCCAACTCTGCATCTATCTAAATAAAGAGAACGCAAACACCCTGTAAAAAAACACCAATAGAAACAACATCAACACCAAAAATAGCCAAATTAAAAAGGTTCCGCTGTGCAGACAGGTATTGACCGATGAGAATGTAGTGTATAGAGAAGGTGCAAAGCCAACGTTTTTTGACGCTTCTAGCAGCGACATTTCGTCTCGTGTAATTGTGATTTCCTTATCGTCTTGATTTTCTGTTTCATCGCGATGTGGGAAGTTAACGGAATCGAGCGTTTTCAAACATAACCGAGAATTAAAATGTATGCAAACGTCGTTTTTATTTCCTATTATCACATATTATCTCGAATTACATGACCTTTTGCATATAACTCTACAGGCTTATGTACAAAAATACATATGTATATTCTCATATGGAAAATTCGCCCTAATGAAACGCGTGATATTATATTTTATTATTAATCAAATTAAAGAATTAATTGTCAGCATAAATGTAACTTATTAAAACACGTTTAATTTAATAATTTTCATTAATACTTCATTCTGCATATAAATTTTTTATGTTTTACATTATTCAAACACCCAACTATAAGTTAATTGATAACGATTGAGCTTGAGCTAATTTATTTCCTTTACTAAATAGCAAGGACAGTCGCTTCGGTTTGCCGAATCATAACAACTAATTTCAGCGGTACCAGCACCTAAACGCGGAGACCTTACCAGCTAACAACTCACGACACCTCAGGACACCTTCCTGTGGATTAAGCAAATTCGCACGGATGCCCATGTTACTTATTAGCGGATAGCTCAACCTATAAAAAAATCAAGAAAATCTAAGCGAAAAATGTTTATTCTTAAATCAGAATTGTTTTAAAATTTTTTTTATATTTTATTTAATTTTAATTTTTTTCTCTCTTACCCTCTCTCTTCCAACACCACATACAACGTAATGTATTTAGAAATTTAGAAATTTTTATCTGTCATAATCTTTCGAGATAACATTTTTGAGACCATGATGTATCATTTGAAAGAAAAAAAAATCCATTTTCCGAAAATTCTAGAGTGGCCTAACCCCTTAAGTTGAAGAATTTTGTGTCGCCACTCGACAATTGTACAACGCACTTTCGATAAAGCAACTGAGTTTATTTAGGACAATTGTGAAACGAATATTTAGAAACAGCACATGATTATTTTTAAGTATACATTTTTTAATTAAATTTATGTTTAATACATGGATACTATCTAAAATTTAATAGAAACTTGAAATCAATGAGCATTTACTTTAAGATGCACTCTGCATAGTTAAAGTTTTTTTAGCATTTTGTCCATCCTCGCCACAAATTAACTTATGGACGATGTCCATGAGGGAAAACAAGCAAATCTCTCATAGGTGACAGGAAATTTAGCAGCAGATGGCGATTTTCTTCATTTTGTCCCAAGAATTTTAAGCAATGCTTGACTCATGGATATTACGGGTTGACGGGTAAAGGGCAAGCAATATGTGTTGTCGGTATTTCACAGTTCGAAAAAATTTTTATTTTTTTTTTATAGAGAGTATATTAAGTTTGTTCCGCTAACGGTTGTAAAAAATTCGATATCGGTATTTTAAATCATATGAATATAAAACTTACAAATTGATTTGACTTTGTCTATCCGTCTCTCTATGTACACGATAACTCGAGTAAGAATTGTGAAATGTCTTCGCCAATACGTAATATAAATACCAGCTGAGTATCTAATGTTTAATTTTCCTTACTTGTTTTATACTGAGACCGTTACGAATTGACAAGTGGTGAGACGGGTAAGGGCTATTTCAAGGATGACTAGATACGAAACTTACTCAAATTCGCTAATATTGAAGCTGCGAGCGTTCATCCCCACATATTGGCAGCAGTGTCAGATCCTGGAACATTCAACAAATGATGTACAAAATACACAAATACCACTATGTAAATAAAAAATAAACCGTTTTAAATTCAAAATATATTTGCTTCAGCAGAAAATATTAAAGAAGAAAATATAGTCATAATATTAAAACTTAATAGAATTATGTATTCAATTGTTTTTTTTTTTCAATAAAATATTGGAGTAAAATTGCAATTCAATACGATTGAAGTACTTCTTATTCTAGAAATCCCAAAAAGTTATTTTTTGAACATGGTGGCACTGTTCCGAAATGTTATAAAAAATGCGAGTTTTTGGGTGCTCTCACGAAATAAAGAGTTTCGTATCTAGTCATCTTTGGTTATGTGCCCGATTGTCTTTATGAATAATCGCACTTTGCTTTAATGTATAGCGCATGCGTTTATAACTGAAAATGTTTGTAACTGTTTGCAGTGGCGGACAAAAGTCTACAAACACCCACTGTTTTCGTTGAATTGAAAGTCCAAAAAGATTATTGGAAAATTTAACGATACAGTTTAATTCAACTATTTTCCCTTATCATTAAAAACCAATAAAAATAATTTTTTAACATATAATAGTAAAGCTGTGACAAAAAAACCGAAAATCCAACAGTGACAAAAGTATACATACATAACTTATCTTAGCGCAAAAACTTTGGTTAATATCAGGTAACATGATTTATTTAATCCTTAACAATATGGGCCGTGAGCTTTGGATCGTTATCCTGTAGAAAGATCCAGCCTGCGCCAAGCTCCAAACTGTTCACCGAAGGCTTCTCATTAGCTTCCAACAATGAATTATATTTGAACTGATCCATATTACCCTCAATAAAAGCATATTTCCTCCATATGGGCGCAATCGCTCCCCAAACCATTACGTTCCTCCCACCATGCTTCACTGTTGGTACTGTATTTTTGGAGTTTAGTGAAGTGTTTCCTTTTCTTCAAACTTTTACTTTTCCATCGCTGTCAAATATCTTGAGCTTCAATCCGTTTGTAAACAAGACTTTTTGCCAAAAATGCATTCCCTTGTCTAAATGTGCTTTAGGGAACCCCGAGCGAACTTTACGATTTTTTTCAGAAAAATGGGTCTTTTTATTTGGCGTTCTACTGTGGAAGCCGTTATAATTCAGAACTCTTCGAATTGTACTTGGATGAACACATTTTCTTGATGAGCTTGCGATGTTTTCGGCGAATTTCGACGCAGTAACTTTAGGATCATCATTCACTTCCTTCAGGATAAAGCTGATGACTCTTCGAGATAGTCTCTTCGGGCGGCCAACATGCGGCTTTTTCCGGTGGATTCATTTTTTTCCAAATTTTTTTACAATGGACTTAAGATTACAAATTTTGAAATTTCACCATACAATTTCTTCTCTCTTATGTGCTGAATAACCATGATTCTTACGTCAATGGGTATTTCTTTTCGAGGAGCCATTGTTGATGCTCATGTGTTTAAACCACAACTAAATTCAATACTAGCAAATTAGGAAACAAAATTTAAAAAAAATAGTAAAAACGGTACCTAAACGCCATAGCAATACAGTATATCGACATAAAACTCGTGATGTATGTAGATTTTTGTCAAGGATATTTTTGCGTTTTTTCACCATAATTGTTTTATTTTATGTTAGAGAATGGATTTGTTTTTAATGATGTAATTAGAAAAGTAATTAAAATAAAACTTTTTACCTAAATTTTTCAGCAAAGTGATAGTACTTTCTAAACAACGAATTCACGTGGTGTATGTAGAATTTTGTCCGCCACTGTATATATGTATATATATATTTATATATGTGTGAAAATGTAAATATTTGAACATTTGCATGGGGCAATGGAAGAGCGGTGAGGCCGAATCATACCATCATACATATTTTGTACATAGGTTTGAGTACAACCCCGCAAACAACGCGAGTACTCTATGCACGCGTGAAATATATACTCCACGCGGACAATAGAGTAATCCAAAACCTGCTACAATCCATACAAAATATATGGTCCAATTAACATTGTGATATCCTAGGCTGGACCATTTAATCCACCTCTGCATAACATTCGAGTACCCATGGAGTACCTACAGGGGATTATATTTTGGAGTATATTCGAAAAATTACATTCTAGTATACTTTTTATTTTCGAATGGCATTTGCTTTGGTAAAAGTTGGTAAAACGTAGTAAATAAATTAATATTAATATTAATAGATTATTGTTAATAAAAATATATAATCTATATTAGTTTTCGCATTTATTCTACGTATTTGTATTGAAATAATAATAAATTCCGCACGTATTTTGTGTTGCAGCAGAGCTCACCAGCGAAACGAAACTGACTCACGCATTTCACGCATTATGTGTATACGAAAATAAAACTTATTTTGCAATCTTAAATTTATGTTATATGGAAACATGAGTTGGTCCAATAGCTCCCACAGAGCTATTTCGTAGGTACTCCAATGGACCGTATGGTCCACAAATAAAGGGTGTTTTTTTTATAGAGGTATAGAACTTTAAGTTGGCATTACTTTTCAAGATGGCGACCGATTTAACAGCTGTCAAGTGATTTATGCTCAGTTTGGTTTGGCAATTCATCATGAATAGACTCATGCCTGAACAATGCTTGCAAATAGTGCAATTTTATTTCGAAAATAATGGTTCTGTGCGGAAAACATATCGCGCACTACGACCCAATGAAGCGATAAATTATTTCTCGATTCCATTTATTCTGATATAAAATTCATAAAAAAACCTTGAATACAAAGAAGTCACCACGTTAGATCGAGAGATTTCTTGAAATTTTTCTGAAGGCATGGAAAAAGTCGCAGATCCGTTATAGCCAAACCTGGAACAGACTCAAAGCTACCGTCATAATGTAGGCCAATTAGGTTGTTCTTTCCAATTTTGTTTAAAAAGTAATGCTATCCAAAATATTTCCTTTTCTCCACGATTACAAACTATACCAAACCATCAATTCGGTTTTCACGAAAACATGACACTATAGAAAAAGTCCATCACATTACTAATGAGCTAAGGACGGCAATTGAGTTGAAAATTTTTTCTTGAGGTATCTCAAGCATTCGTTAATTTCTGGACTCATATCTATAAATGAAATTAAAATACTTTGCGAAAAAAAATTCTGTAATATTTTCATATCATACCTTAATACCTTACTGCACTGAAACTAAACAATGTAATGATCGCTAAAACAATCGAAATTATATACCTTGGGATCCACATAAATAGGGAATTGAACTCGAAGAGCTATATTTCCGCTAAAATACAGCAACTTAAGCTTAAAGACGCCAGCATAAATTGGTTATTAGGTAAAAATTCAGCTCTATGAGTGAATTATAGAATTCTTTTATAAAACTCTGTCATAAAGGCAATCGGGATTCAAGGAATAAAATCAGGGGACCCTGCTTGCGCGATAAAATACAGCCATTTTGATTAAAAGCGATGCGGAACCTAAAGGATGCACCGTGGTATATACGTTACGAGGATATACGTGGAAACAGTGATATACCAATGGCCCAACCTGGTAAAAACCTCGATTCGAAACTGCTAAATCATCACAATCCTGTAGCGAATGTTTTATCCTGCCCAACAAGACGAACACACCTTCGAAGAAGAGTTAAGCCATCCTTTTGAAGAGCGACATTTCTAGGTATTAATTAAGCAGATCCAATAAAAAAAATTCGGAACCGGATGCCATTCATCTGGGAGTGGCCAGAAACGATTCTTGTACATATGGTTCAAGCAGCTCACGACTTCCGGTTTTAAACAACAAACATCCGTTTGGAGGCGAGCTAAAGTGAGAAGGCGAATCCCCTGCGGTTGTGCGTAGGGTTTGGAACCCACCACATGAAAACTATACTCCAATGAAAAATCAACATATGCCTCAGATGAGAGACCTCACTTTTGATGACGACCCCCGCAAACGTTTAAAGGATCATGACTTAAGGACATGCACCTGGAATGTCCGGTCCCTTAATTGGGAAGGTGCCGCTGTCCAGCTGGTTGATGTCCTCGTAAGACTAAGGGCTGACATCACCGCCGTCCAAGAAATGCGATGGACGGAACAAGGACGGAAGAAGGTGGGTCCTTGTGAAATCTATTACAGCGGCAATTTAAAGGAGCGCAAATTTGGTGTTGGGTTGGTGATGGCAGAGAGGCTCCGTCGCCGAGTCCTGGCATTCACCCCGGTGGATGAACGTCTAGCCGCAATTCGCATCAAAGCGATGTTCTTCAACTTATCGTTAATTTGTGCCCACGCCCCGACAGAAGAGAAGGATGATGTGACCAAAGATGCTTTCTATGAGAGCCTATAACGTGCTTATGAGCGCTGCCCCCGCCACGATGTCAAAATTGTGCTAGGCGATTTCACCGCCAGGGTGGGCAAAGAAGGCATTTTTGGCGCAACAATCGGAAAATTCAGCCTCCACGACGAAATATCCCCAAACGGGCTGAGGCTGATAGACTTTGCCGGGGCCCGAAATATGGTTGTCTGTAGTACCAGATTCCAGCATACGAAAATGCATCAAGCTACATGGCTGTCGCCAGATCGTAAAACACGCCACCAAATCGATCACGTTGTGATAGACGGAAGACATGTATCCAGTGTTCTAGACGTGCGTACGTTTCGAGGGCCAAATATCGACTCAGATCATTATCTTGTAGGAGCAAAGATACGCACCCGCTTCTGTGCAGCAAAGAACGTCCGTCAACAAACGCAAGAAAGATGTGACGTTGAAAAGCTGCAATCACAGCAGACAGCCAGCAAGTATTCTACCCGGCTTGCACACCTGCTCTTTGGGATTACTCATCACCGACTCGATATAAGGGAGCTGTGGAGAGAAATAGCAAATTCCTTGCGTACCGCTGCTTCGGAAACCATTGGTTTTCAACAATACCAGAAAAACAGCAGGTACGATGATGAATGTCGAACTGCAGTAGAGAGACGTGCGGGGTGGGATAGATATCGAGAGCTGAAGAGGGAAGCGAGACGCATTTGCAGACGAAAAAAGAAAGAGGCCGAAATGCGTGAGTATGAAGAGATTGAGAAGCTGGCCGACAAGGGTAATGCTCGAAACTTCTATTAGAAGATGCGGCGACTTACAGAAGGTTTCAAGACCGGAGCAAACTCATGTAGGGACCATTCAGGTAACCTGGTGACAGATGTCCAGAGTATACTTAGTGTATGGAGGGAACACTTCTACAGCCTGCCCAATGGCAGTGAAAATTAAAACCCTGGAGATGGCGAACCCGAAACCCCAATCGATGACGGTGGTTTAGAAGTGCCATCACCCGACTAAGAAGAAGTTCGAATAGCGATTGCCCGCTTAAAAAATAACAAAACGGCAGGAGCCGATGGCTTACCGGCAGAGCTATTCAAATACGGCGGCGAGGAGCTGGCAAGGAGCATGCATCAGCCTCTTTGCAGAATGTGGTCGGACGAAAGCATACCTGACGAATGGAACCTAAGTGTGCTCTGCCCAATCCAAAAAAGGGACCCCACGGTCTGCGCCAATTATAGTGGGATAAGTCTCCTAAATATCGCATATAAGGTACTATCCAACGTATTGTGCGAAAGACTAAAGCCCACCGTCAACAAACTGATCGGACCTTATCAGTGTGGCTTTAGACCTGGCAAATCCACCATTGACCAGATATTCACCATGCGCCAAATCTTGGAGAAGACCCGAGGGAAAAGAATCGATACACACCACGTTTTTATCGATTTTGAAGCTGCCTTCGGCAGCACGATAAGGAAATGCTTCTACGCCGCTATGTCTGAATTTGATATCCCCACGAAACTTATACGGCTTTTTAAACTGACCCGGGATAATACCAGAAGCGTGGTCAGAATTGGGAAGGACCTCTCCGAGCCATTCGATACAAAACGAGGTTTCAGACAAGGAGCCTCTTTATCGTGTGATTTCTTTAATTTGATGCTGGAGAAAATAATACGAGCTGCAGAGCTAAACAAACCAGGCAAAATATTCTACAAGATTGTTCAATTGTTGGCGTATGCCGATGATATTGATATAATTGGTGATAACACTCGCAACGTAAGTTCTGCGTTCTCCAGATTAGACAAAGAAGCGAAGCGAATGGGTCTGGTAGTGAACGAGGGCAAGACGAAATATCTCCTGTCATCATATAAACAGTCATCGCATTCGTGACTTGGCTCCCACGTCACTGTTGACAGTACCAACTTCGAAGTCGTAGATAATTTCGTCTATCTAGGAACTAGCATTAACAACTCCAACAATGTCAGCCTTGAAATCCAACGCAGAATCACTCTTGCCAACAGGTGCTACTTTGGACTGGGTAGGTAATTGAGAAGTAAAGTCCTCTCTCGACGAACCAAAACCAAACTCTACAAGTTGCTCATCATTCCCTTCCTGACATATGGTGCAGAAGCCTGGACGATTTCTACATCCGATGAGTCGGCTTTAGGAGTTTTCGAGAGAAAAGTATTGCGGAAGATTTATGGTCTTTTCCGCGTTGGCAACGGCGAATACCGCAGACGATGGAACGATGAGCTGTACGAGCTATACGACGACATTGACATAGTTCAGCAAATCAAGAGACAGCGGCTACGCTGGCTAGGTCGTTTCGTCCGAATGGACGAAAGCGCTCCAGCTTTGAAAGTATTCGATGGAGTACCCGCTGGCGGAAGCAGTGGAAGAGGAAGACCTCCCTCCGTTGGAAAGATCAGGTGGAGAGCGACCTGGTATCACTTGGCATTTTTAACTGGAGCCAAACAGCAAAAAGAAGAAACGAGTGGCGTGCTATTTTTGACGAGGCTATAATCGCGTAAGCAGTGCCTACGTCAAAGAAGAAGAAGAAGAAGACTACCAACACACTGACCAACAGATCTAAGTAAAACTCCGGATTTGATTGACTTTGGAGTAACTTGTGGTATCAATAGAGCACAAGTAAACATAAAACTATTATTCGACTTATCTTCTGATCACTCGTATTTTTTATGTTCTCTTAACACAATTCCAGTATTCAATGAATCGCCCATAGTTTTAATCACAAATTGGCTTAAATCCAAAAACATTATAAGCTAGCCTTTAAAACTGCACACTCCCACACGCACTCAGTTGAAGGGTTTAAAACATTACTACAATTGACAGCAAAAATCTCAACGCACGGGCCGCCTAACATACATAGGAGACAAATTTTCAAAGATCTCCAAGGTTAAGATATAGTTAGATAGCCAAAAAAGACCACTCAGGAGAGATCGGCAGAGTTTTCATTCCCCGTTTTATTTAATTTAGTCTTCAATAACTTACTTAAAATCTATATAAATGGTAACAAAATACCATAAGAGAATTCGTTACTAACTTGGGATTTAAAATTGATCGGACACTCACTTTGTAAAACCACATAGATCAAAAGATTACCCAGATTGAAAATTATGGGTTCTAAGTTTAAAGTAAGAAGAAATAAAACGCATATAATTTAATCTTATGGCCAAGAATTTAGCCATATTATATACGGGATTCATCTTTGGGGCTCAGAACCTAAATCTAGTCTAGAAAAAATTCAAGCGCTATAGTCTAACACCTTTAGAGCTATATGAAAGGCTCTTTGGTATGTAAAAAAAACTATGCAATTCAATACCATCACGAAATTAACTTCGTAACAGAACATGTCGAAAAATTGCGTAAAAATTACTTACATTGAGGTTGCCTAACAACCCAAACTTTCTAGCTAAAATTTTATTACAGCAGAACTGCCCCAAGCGATTAAAGAGGAAGGACTTAAATCCGAGCTGTGATTAAGGCTTGCAGTATTAAGTTGTACTACATGGGAGATACTTTCCGTCTGTATCCCTTAAAATATTTAGTATAATTTACTATGTTATATGTCATCCTTCATAGTATCCCTTTTGTTAAATTACTAATATAGAGTTATTAGAGGTATTCCTAATGATATCTGTGTATATAATGACATTCTTTGTTAAAGCTAAGCTACATATTTATTACAAATTTTGGTTAGTTTCTGGAAAAAAAAGATTCGATAAAATACCTTAGAAAAAAATATGTGGTTAGCACGTGAACTCAAGTTAATATTGGCACCGAAAACCATCGAAATCGGAAAACTGTATCATATAGCCTCATATAATAGCCTTTTCAGATGTGAGGTTTTGTTCAAAAATTCTTCAGAAAACGGTATTAAACAGTCAGATATTGAAGTAAATTTTGATACAGAAAATCATTGAAATCGGAAGACTATATCATATGGACATATATAACTGATTTGTTCAGATGTGAGGGTTTGCGACAAAAAAGCAGTTAGGAGCGTGAAATTTGAATTTTTTCAACAGGAAATTTAAATAAATATTGATGCTGAAAATCATAGAAATCGAATTTTGCAATTCACAATCAATTTGATATGTTTATGAAAGGTATTAGGTATATACACTCATGTATGTAAGTATATATAATTTTAAGTATTATTCTTTTATTCTATTATTAGTCTTTTACAATATCAATATAAAAGAGGTGATTGGTGAAGAATAATGAAAAGTTCTCATTAAAATTCCACGAATATAAAATATTAACATGATTATTGCTATAATTTTAATTGAGAAGATCTTTGAAAATGTTTTATAATTGTTCTACCTAATTATATTTTCTCTAAAAAGTTCTTTCAATTGGTTAAGACGCTCAAGTTAAGAGCTCAGTGACAAACAAAGATTCCCGCTAATCTCTCTTTAAAACAAAAATATTCCATAAGAGAAGCAAAGATTTTCCAACTACAAGCCACATATATCACAATCATAGTCTGCCCTTGCGATCTATTATTTTATTTTTTTTGAAGAGTCTTGCAGATTTTGATTGCACCATAGGCCTTCGCGGTAGCTGAACGGGGTTTTCAGTTATTTGCTTCCAGCAAAATTTTGAAATTCTTCTATTACCAAGGGTTTATTTGCGGATATTCCGAAAATAGGAATAAGGATTGATAAAATAAAAAGAAACATAGATAAATATGTGTATATTTACTATACTTTATTTTCAGTAATATATCAAGCCTTCTGACATGTATATATATTCAAATCCTTTGACATCAATTCCAAGATAAAGAAAAATTGCTAGTGCAGCTGGAGCAACATAAATGAATTTTCAGATAAAACTTACGGTCACGCCACCATTTTTTTTTAATTCCGAAAAAGGAAAACGAGTTGCTGAAATTAATAACCGAGTGTTCACGGAGGGAAATCGAACTTTTTGATGGAATTTTGAAAATAAGGATTGGTGTGTCTTCCAGAACATTCAGAGGTGTTAACGACAGATTTGATAAAGCTCAGAAAGTGAAAGCATTATGTTAAGTAGTGGATGGAATTAGGAGGATGAAGAGAAAAAGTGAAATAAATTGGCCGATAGGCTTTTGTGATTTTCGCATAGCATTTTAAAAGAAAAACATTAAGTAGAACAATCAAGTTAAACATACTACAAAACAAATAAAATACAAATAAATAAAGAGTGCAAAAAAATTAATTTTAAAAAATAAAAAATTGAAATTAATGTCTAATTTGCTTTTGTTGAGTCAAAAACTCCTACATCGACAAAAAAAAACTGTGAAACAGAAGACTCTCATCATCACCAGCGTCGTTGCAAAACAAACTATCCCAAACTTAGCCTAAAAAGTAACCACAATTAACTTTTGGTGCTTTTTTAAGCCTATAAAAAATTAAAAATCCCAAACAGGGTCAATGGGGATATTTCAGGATATTATTGGGAGTTAATACAAAGGCCAATGTCTATTTTGTCTGTGCTATTACACAAAGGTTTGTTTAATGGATTCATTACATATTTCCAAAAATGTTCAACATCGTCTACAACTCCAATTTTATCGTGCAACTTTAACAAAAGCAGATTTTTGATGGATCATAAGTATGACACAAACTATTTATTTCAAATAAACGCAATGAGATCAAACCAATGTACTGTGGTTTGATTGACACCTATACTCATCATACCTCCACTGTAGAAACGTCGTGATTATTTTACGAACTACAAAAACTTTTTCAGAAATATTTAGAGGAATAATCCTATCATGATTACACAGCTTTCCAATTTCTTACAAAAAGACAAGTTAAAATTCTAATTATAGATATCCTAGCTGAGTGGTTGGTATTGCGTACTACCATTTTGAAGACCAGAGTACGATTCCAGGTTCGACTAACATCCACAATTATAGAAAATTAAGCCACCGAGTGTATTTCTGACATGAAATGAAATCACCTAATAAAAGTCCATTGGAGGCGGCTGAAAATAAATTGTATGTGCCTCCTTTTGTTGCTAAAAACATGAAGACGCAAGACCATAATTGGAGGAGGGGCTCGGCTTAATATCGCTTAAGCGGTTGGAAAGCGCTAAAAAAAACTTATTTAAAATAAAGAACAAATTAGCAATATATTTTTACTTGGAAAGGTTCCAAATTTGCAGTGCGCACAAAAAAATATCCAAATGCAAATAAAGGTATTACACCTCCCACAACAAAACCCCCAAACTGATTTTCGCTTTATAGATTTGATTTCTTATGCAAAGTTAAAGTTGAAGCACCCTGTAAACAGGAAAACTGTAATACAATTTCATACATTAATGAATTTCTGGAAAATTATGGTATCGTTCTGTTTTTGTGCCGTGAAATTTTTTTATGAAAGTACCACTTATTCCGACCCGAAAACAGACACTTATTCGTATATGCCAAAATATTACATATAAAAATAAAGCAGCTACTAATATAAAAAACTCTTCTAAAACTGGTTCAAAGGACTAATTTATAACACCTGGGGTAGGACCGGTGCAATTAATATTGAGAAACTACTAGTTAAATTGAAAGGAACAGAACAAAGTACCTCACTAAACTGATAATTTATCCCAATCTCTTAGCTAAGGCTTTTGTGCAACTAATCAAGAAATTCCCGATTTCTGCGAAGATATGTTCCCACTCTCGAAAAAGAGCAATAGAGTTGGTTAAGTCGAGCTAACTAATACGCTTTTAATTTGGTTTTAATATTTGTACACTTACTCTTAAGCTTAGTGAGTTTAAGCAGATTCAGTAATAAATGAATTGTGCAAAAAAAAAAATACGTATAACTGAGCTGGAAGGCCCAAAACAGCGCACAAGTGCTCGTATAATTGGAATGTACTAAATTCTTGCAAGTCTTCCTTTTCTTTATTGGCGTACGCGATTATTGCCGAAATAACAATAGCTTGTCACTCGTTCCTTCGATATTTTGCACCAATTGGAAACACCAAGGTAAACGAGGTTGCCTAATCCTTCCAACGTTTTGGTCTTTCTGTTTTTCTGTTTTCACCATCGGGTACTGTATCGAATACTTTCGTAGCTAAAGCACTTTTATTGATTCAGACGGCATCACCTAGTCAGCGTAGATGCTGTCTCTTTATTCGCTAACCTATCTCAGTGTCAACACATGATTCGTACAACTTATCGTTTAATCATCTGGTCCATAAATCTTTGCAAAACCTTTCTTTCAAAAGCTCTTAGCACCAACATAGTCCACGCGCACCATATAGTAGGGCGCGAATATCAAGCGACTTGTAGAGTTTAGTTTTATTCGCTGACTCTTCATTTTCAATTCGCTTCTTATCAATTAAAAGTAGCACCAGTTGGCAAGAATGATAAAGCGTTGGATTTCAAGACATTTATCGGTGTTAATATTTCGTCTTGTTTTCGTTTACTACTGCACCCATTCGCTCTGATTCTCTGTCTAACCTTGAGAAAGCATCAATTTAAGGAATTAGATAGAGAATGTGATACTCCGTTTGGTGTCGAAATGCAATAGAAGGGTTGATAATCCCATAATATTTGGCGCAGACTGTGGGTTTCTCATTTTATGGATTGGGCGGAAGACACTGGTTCGAATCGTCAGGCAAACGTTTGTCCGACCACATTCTGCTAAGAAGCTAATGTGTGCACCTTGTTGATTCTTCGTGATGAGATTTGAATAGCCAGTCCGTACGATGGCTTACCCGCCGCTTGTCATTTAAATAGGTTATCGCTTTTCGCTTCGCCATCGCTGGAGATAAGGGACTCGGGTTCATCAAATCCAGGGGTTGCACTTTCACTGTATGATCTGGACATTGGTCACCAGAATACCTCCTTGGTTCCTACATGAATGTTTCGGTCTTGAAACCTTCTGTAAGTCGCAGTATTTTTTTTTTAATTTCTAACGCATTCCTCTTTTTAGCTCTGGGTATCTGTTCTAACCTGTAATAGTCGACTGGTTAGCATTGTGTACTACCATTCGGAAGGCCATCCAAAATTACAGAAAATTAATTTTTCTAATTTTGGGCGTTCCTCGGCAGGAAATTTCGGAGCATCCGAGTGTATTTCTGACATGAAGAAAATGCTCATAAAAATCCCTCGGCCGTTCGAAGGCGGCTTAGAATAAACTGTATGTGTGTGTATTTGTTAGTAAAAATATCAAGACGCAAAACCACAAATTGGAGGATAGGCTCGGCCGAAAATCGCTTATACGGTTACAAAACGCCAAATTTATATATATATATATATATATATATATATATATATATATGTATGTATATATATCTGTCCTCTCCCACAAGTGTCGTGGTCGATCTAGACGTTGAGAGGTCAGTCTGTTTTCTTTCCTCTTAATATCGACATTCTCATCGTACCAGTTCTTTTTTGGCCTTGCCGAATTCTAATTGTTTCTGCAGCTGCAGTTTGTACACAGTTTGAAATACCACTGCACAGTTTTTTTACACTGAGTTACTGATATTCTTAGGAAGTAGGAGTGGCAGTTGAATAGAAAATTGACTAGACGTACGTACACCTAGGACAGTGGAGGCATGTCTTCCGTCTATCACAACATGATCGATTTGGTTGGCAGTTTCTTGTTTGATGTTTTACACATGCGAAGCTTTAATTAAAAAATATCGCCTTACAATTTGCTAAAAATATATGGTAAATAAGGACCTGACTTCACTTTGTCCATTCCATTGGCGCCTATCTCCGAAGAGAAGAAACAACTGTCTAGTCCTTGTTAATTCACCAATAATCGCGAAAGTTTTTTGCATATATCTATTTATTTGGTTTTGATAGTTTTTTCTTAGTCTGTTAATTTTTTTATACTTGAAATTTCCAGCATTCTGATTTTCCACACTCTTTCTTTGCAGAAAGCACGCTTGGCTCGAATAAGAATCGCTAAGGCCTCATCTGGAGCTGCATTTGTTAGTAAGAAAAAAGCTGCAGAGGCGCGCTGGGCGGCGCAAGAGTCTGGTATCGAGTTGGACGATAATTACCGTGATGAAGACATATTTGAATTGCAACATCATCATCTCTTGCGATGCCTGGAGAAAACAACTGTAAGTACATATGTAAATGTATTTAATATGGTCGCTTATGCTGCATAATTCAAATTAGATACACGTAGACCATAAAGTCTGCGTTCACCCAACACATTTTTTAGGTAATGTAAAAACACAACTGAAATAGTGAATTCAGTTAAAAGTTTTTGCATGCATTTATTTATTGTATTTTCAAGTTTAAAATGCAAAAGCAAAAATCTATATTTCCATTTTCATTTTCGTTATAACGGCATCTAAGTGTACCAACAAGTAAACACCACAAAGTCGGCGTTCAGGTTTATAATTATTTAAAAAAGCAATAAAAATTATAAAGAAAAATTAAATTTAATATTTTGTTGGATAACTACGTTGTTTTAATACCTCACTTAATCGGTTTGGTATTGAATTTACGAACTGATCTGTTTCCTCAGTTGTAATCCGGGACCATTCTGCCAGCATAACTCTTGGCAAAACCTCTTCACTTGTTATTATATTCTGAATTCGAATTTATTTCGAATTCTTTTTCATAATATATCCCAAAGGTGACTATTTGAGCAGTATGCTTCGGATCGACATGCTGTTGAAACCAACACGTCGAAGATAGGCCTAGATTCTCTGCATTTTGTTTCAAGTTCTATTTTAAAATGTTTAAATATCACAATTTATCCATTGACTGATCGATAAATTCAAGCTGACCCACACCATTAGACGCCATGTACCCCCACACCATAATTCCACTTCCACCATGTTTCACTGTACCAACAAGATTTTGTTTTTCAAAGGCAGTTCCTGATTTGCGCCACACAATTTGACGACCTTTTATGTCGAATATTCAAATTTTGCTCTCATCCGATAAAATGACTTGTTTCCTGAATTGTGTCATGATATAATTATGAGAAAATTCAATGCGCTTTCTTCTGCTGACAATTGAGTTATTTTCGAGCTACTATGATATGCAGCTTTACGTAAAATTTTTCTAGCAGTTTCTGAAAAAATTGTTTTTTTAACGTTTTATTTACGTTTTCAACTATATTTGTTGACGTAATTCGCGGGTTAACTTTCGCCAGATTTATTATTTTGCGTTCATCCCGTACTGATAATGTTTTTGGACGGCCAGATCGGGAACTCGACGTTAAAATACCGGTTATTTCCAACGCGCTGGACGGAGGAATACGTTCTTCCAATAGTTTGTGCAATTTTTCGGAAACTCGCCATTTTTCCACTGTTTAATAATTATTTTTCTTTCTGACACACCAATTTCTTTCCCTTTTGTTTCTATTTTTTCAAACTAATATTAAAACACGTTACAAACTCTTTAACGATTAATTAGAATAAAAGAAAATATGAAAAAAAAAATCTTCATGAAAAGTAACGGTATTCTCAAATCAAGCAAACTGAACACAGACTTTGTGGTGCCTATGTTTACTTGTTGCTGCACTTAGATACTGTTATCTCGAAAATGGAAATAGGAATATAGGTTTTTGTTTTTGTGTTTGGAACTGGTATAATGATAGATGCATGTACAAAATTTAACTGAATTAACTATTTCAGTTGTGTTTTTACTTTATTTAAAACAATATGTTGGGTGAACGCAGAGTTTATGGTCTATGTGTATATGCGTACAAGTATAAACGCGTACATACAGTCATGTTCACTTGAAGTATTTTTTATGAAAAGAAGTTCTGATTGTAACTATGGTATGTATTTAACTTAGCGACAAAAACATTACCATGTATTTCAATTGTCAGATATACTACATACAAATATATAAAAACATTGGCATACTTATTCAGTTATCGGTATTATATATTCGTGAAACTCTCTGTTTCTGCAAGTTTAAGCTAAATTTAGTGGTTCACTTGGTTAGATTCACTTATTTGGCGCACTGAATCGTTTTACTTGTAATTTTTGAAGAATAAAAACCTAAGGAATGTGGGTTAATGCGCTTTCTAACGTTATTTAAAACGAGGCCGGCGTTTGGCCGATTGGGATGTGAAATCCTCCACGGAGCTCCGAGCTTTAGTTTTATGGAGGTAGGCAAGTACAGGTAGAAGAAACAAAAATAATTCAATAAATCGAGCGATCTATTTGTAAAATTATAATGGGGACAAGCAGCGAAGCCTAGCAATAAGTCTACTCAAAACTAAACTACCCTCTCAACTAACCAACCACCCAAAAATTATTTTAAGGTAGAGCGACAAAAAAAAAACCAGCCACCCTTATTATGGTTGTCGTCGTTGACACAGTGTGAAAAAATTGCTATTGCCGTAGTTTTTATCGATAACTATTGACAGCTATTGACGCATATTAGCTATACCCCATGGCCCCGTCGCAAAATCTATCGACACCAAATTTTGCGCCTAAAACAAATATGTTGAAAATTCCTCCTCTTTAAGACGATCCCATGAATTTTTAGGTAGGTATACATATGTTATATTTCTTAGGACGTTATGAAGACCATTTAATTTTTTTAAGTAAGTATACATACATATACATGTGGGAATGGACGAAAAAAACATGGACTACGGGTACAAACCTACACTAATAGGGCGAAACAGGATGGCAATTCTAGGACCATGAAAGTTAAAATTTTACCTCCCAGCCATACCACCCGACTGGAAGATCGACATGTTGTCACAAGTTATCGACATCGGAACGGCGATATGTTGCCGGCTACAAGTATGCCTGTATAATTTAAAAAAAAATACTTTTCGTCGACAATGTTCAGATTTTATTACTCGGATGTAAACGCAAATCAAATACACATGTCCTGTATGGTAATAAATAATTAATTACGATTCAAACAATAACTGTATTGTTTCTTTAAAAAGAAAACATTTTCTTAGTTTACATAAAATATATTTATAAAAGTCCATACTGGAAGCCTTCTATAACAGCGAATAATCAGCTGAGTCAGTTTCACGGCAAAAATGAAATCGCCGCTTGTCCCTAGGGTAAAAACGTCCGTAGAGGCATCATCAATCGGTGATAACTTTTCATTTACATAGCGCTCTAATATGATAGGTTGTTACATCTGTGTCGCTATGTTTTGTCTAGTTACAGTATTAGTGGAAAAACAGATACCGCGCTTCAATATTAATCGTTTCAATACTTCATGATATATATATATACTTTAAATGAATGAATTTTATTAAATAAATGATAAATGATAAATAATTTGAAATTAAATTAGTGTTTTACAACAAATTGAGGAGTCTAAGCCGATATGTGAACAATTTGAGACAGTTCTGTGAAATATTGAATCGCCAAGTTCTTGCTCCCATTAATCCCCACTCCACAGCCTCACTTTTCCGTCCACGTAGGATAGCAGCGACTACCCCTCAGTCCGCATTAGAACTACTGCATCGCCGTCAGCTTTAAGCCAATGGCAGATAGGACGTTACTAGCAAAGCGAAAAGCGGAAATAGTATGGCACAATGAACATTTTGCTATTCAATTATTTTTCTATCAAAAGTCTAAAAATATGTCATGTTAAGTAATTATTTGGTAGGGACATAAATACTGTTTCAACATTAAACACACGCATTTCAATAGAAGAATTGAGCATACCACATAATTCCGATATGATTTATAAAATATAACCTGTAAAGCGTTAGTCTGTATCGGGAATTCTAAATTTTGTGAGTTCTCAACATGGAATGGTCAGATAATGAAAACCGTATCGCTGTTATAGCGCTTTTTAAGTGTGAAATGAAAAAAGATGATATTTTCAAAACACTCCGTCCGCTCGGCATTAGTCGCATGTTCGTCTACCGGTGCATAAAACTGTTAAAGACCGCCACCGGTCGGACCGTCCACGCACAGTTCGAACGCCGCAAGTCATCAAACCTGTCAAATCAAGAATTCTGCGAAATCCGCTCCGAAAACAGAAAATCATGGCCCGGAAGATGAATGTTTCGCAAAAGTCCATGAGTCGAATTATTAAAAAAGACTTGGGACTGGGGCTTTCAAACGCCGTACCGGACATTTGTTGACTGCAGCTTTGAAAAAAATAGGGTGGTAAAATGCAAACGTCTTTTGATGAATCACGCTGATAACTTGCACAGAAAAATCTTGTTTACCGATGAAAACATTTTTACCGTGCAGGAAAAATTTAATAAACAAAATGATAGGGTGTATGCATGGTCATCTAGGGAAGCATCTGAACTGATTCCACGGGTCGAAAAAGGTCATCACCCAGCTTCAGTCATGGTTTGGTGGGGTGTCTCTGATGATGGGGTAACTGACTTGCATTTTTGCGAACAAGGGGTCAAAACATCGGCCAAAGTTTACCAAGAAACCGTTTTGAAAGCTGTTGTGAGACCACTTAACCATTACATGTTCCAAAACCAATCGTGGACTTTTCAGCAAGACTCTGCGAGGGCCCATAAAGCTAAAACGAACCAAATCTGGCTCAAAAACAATTTACCAGCATTCATTTCCTCTGAAGTGTGGCCCTCTGGCAGTCCTGATTTGAACCCGCTGGATTACAAATTGTGGACAGTTTTAGAGGACATGGTTTGCCACAAGATACCGCAACATTGATTCTCTTAAGACAGCTTTGATTCGTGCTGTGGCCAATTTCCCAATGGAGGAGGTGCGTGCGGCTATTGATGATTGGCCAGTCCGACTTAAGGCGTGCGTGAAGGCCAAAGGCGGGCATTTCGAATGAATACTGCTTTTTTGTATACAATATATATCAATAAATATGTAAAAAAAAGTTGGTCAAAAACATTCATTATTTTTTATTTTATAGCATAAAATGTGTGTAACAGTATTTATGTCCCTACTAAGTATTTAACTTGTTTTGTAGTTTTCCTTCTTAATTATTGGGAGTTCGCCTTGATATTAAGCAAATATTGATATTTAATTAGAAAAGGAAAAGTTACTGTTGTTTGAAATAGGCAGCGGTGAACTCACAATATATGAATAGCTTCGTTGTGGATATTTCAGTAGACAAGATGGTAATGCGTATAAAGTTTCACGTGGTAAGAGAAGGCGATTTACTATATGCGGCGGTAATTGCAAGCGGTGTTCTGAAAAGTTTTGAATTGGTTATGAGTGAAGATGGGGTAAAATTTCGAAATTTGAAAATAGTATATATCTATGGCTAGCTTTTGAGTCGCTGAAATAGGAAACGTTGTGTTGGATACTTTATAATTGATAAAGAAGAATCAGTTGATTCAGTTATCGTCGAGGTAAATGATAAATATGTTGCTGCGCTAGCAAGCGATATTACTAGCGAGATTATAATTAGCAGAGATGGTTCAAAGATAACTAGGAACCAAGTGTGCGTTAAAGGAACAGGTATGACAATAGAAACTGCGGGTGAAAATATGTGACTGAAAGAATTTAACGATAAATTTTCTTAGAATTAAAGTGTGTGTAGATTTGGGACTTATCGAACATAGGGAAAAAAGAAGCTGAGAAAATTACGACTTTAATAGGTAATTACGTGCCTAGAAAACCATCCAGTAAACCAGTAGATATGAAACCAATTTTGAGAGATGAAATACTCCTGTTTCAGAGACTGCATCGTATATTGTATGCTGATCAATGATAGTTAAAAGAGCGAATAATAACAAAAATCATTTCATAATTATGTTCCGACTATAGGAAAATGAATTAAAACAATTATTTCAGACCATTTTTCAATTACTCGGATGGACGAAGTGTTAGATAGGTTTGTAGGGTGTAAACAACTCTTGACTTATAAAATGGATTTTTTCTTGTTCTTACTGACCCAAGTTCTAGATAACATACATCTCAACACGCACGAATTTCGACATGTTTCATTCGGAACCTCAAATTCAAATTATTATATATTATATTACAATATATCAGGATTTATTGAAACAAGGTATAGTGATTCCCGCTAAGGAGGAACCTGAAGGTGTTAAAGCTTGCGATTGAGAATGGTTTATGCATTGAATGGCAAATACATTTTTTAGGATACATTGAAAAAACGTCAAATGAGAAAATATTTGTAATTGAAAGTTTTCCAATATCCACTGTTAAATACACAAGCGATATAGCAACCCAACTTAAAAAGCTCAGTCAACTTCTGCTAACTATGCTTTGTATAAATTATTAATTTTATCTTTACCATTTGCAGCATCACCAGCGTCTCAAGTATTTGTTAATAAACATATTATTAATTGAATTTTGTGTTATATCCTGTAGCGGATATAAGCGGCATCTCTCTCTCTACACTGGGATATTTACTGGTCCTTCGAGCCGATATCCAGTACGAGAATTATGTAGCATAAAATTGAAGCCAATCAAATTTGCATGGACATTTTCGGTTCCATCTATCTACTAATTCCCAAGTTAAGCCACTGTTCAGGAAAATAGGCAAGACTTTGAATTTTAAAGGGTCAGGCATAATACAGTAGTAGAGCCCAAAAATTTTGCAATTGGCACAAGGGAGTAAGGAACGATTCCCTTGGTTTTGTACTTGCAGCCAGCAATTTCCAACATAAATATACCCATATTCATGTATATCTTAAATTTACCGCGTTTTTCTCACATATAAATTATATATGTACTTATACATAAGTACGTTTAAATCTACTAAGTTACAGTCTCGCTTTTTTCCATATATCCGTATAAGGATTCATACTATCGATAGTGTTTTATTAATAAACAAGCGGTACTTACTAATAAATATCAAAAATAAGTTGTGGGAAGAGCGAGAGAAAATTTACCCGTTCAAATTAGCATTGCATGCATAACTAAATCTATAAATGTATAAATATTTAAAAATAATCTTGCACGCTCAATTTTTGCGTGCTCATTTACATATATATAAGTACATTCTTACGCGTCTGCTTGCGTTGAACTCACCCTTTAGCCTCCCACAAACGAATTTGCCTTTCGCTACGATTAGCGATCTAAGCGCAAAATATATTTACATGTATCAGCTGTATTTTCGGTAGTGTAAAATCACAAAAAAAAAAAAAAACAACGTACCCCAAAGCTAGATCTGACCACTAATTGAAGCTTAGCGGTAGAGCTGCAGTGAGAGCGAAATACAAAAGTAACAGAGTACCAAGTAGACGTTAGAATTAGAGACAGTAGGCCTTAGCCACTAAATAATAAACTAAATTTTATTATCTAAAAATTATACGAACTTATTAAAATTTTTTTACTAAACGTATATATCTATTGAATTTGCCTATGTTAAATAAATAAATATTAAAAAAAATTAAGATAAAACCATAATTCTTATTGATGTTTTTTGTAGAGTTTTCAATAAGTGAAGTGCAGGTACATATAGTTGTTGCGATAAACACTATACATGACTGTTTGTGTTCACTGAATGCAGCCACCCAAGTGCATCGTGTTAAATAATTTTTAATTTGCAGGCGGGTAACATAATATATGTATAAGTATAAGTATATTGGATTTTGAGAGTGAACTGCATCGTTGTAGAGCTTTACGAGCTCTTTTGATTAGTTTAATATATTTCAAGGAAAATAAATTGGTGGAGGCCTAAGCGATCATCAGCCCCACATTAATATTCATTGCGACATATACAACGAAATCAACCGAAAAATATTTCCCCGAAAGTAAATTTCAAATTGTACAATAAATTTTTATGGGGATTTCAACTGTCGAAAGTAACTACTAGTCGCAATTACTTAGTTTTCGAACATTAGTAACGTGAACTTTTTTCAATTCGCTCTGCTCGCATTAAGATGGGTTCATTAAATAATTTTTTTTTTTCAAACTACTAATGAATTTCTGGAATTTGAAGAGGGCTTAACGCTTAGTACTAGAAAGCAAACGACTCTCCAGCATGTGATCCAACAAGAGGAACTTAAGTCTTTATTAGCTGAGATAGAGGCAGAATACCAAATATTTCTATCCGATTTCAATGGGAAAATATAGATGACAATGTTACAGTAAAATCAATCTTATGTTAGCAGTGTCAAGTTAATAGTTGAGCAAATTAACAATTTTAAAACATTTCAGCAGAATTTCAGTGCACGACGCAAACCAATTGTCTACACCTCTATTCCAACAGTACCGTCTCCAAATCGTTTTCCAAGTAGGAGGTAAGCTCAAACTATATTGTAATAAATCAATTAAAGCGTAAATTGTGTTCATTGCGAATACATATTCTGAAGACCTGACTGAAATTCGCGAAGATGATGCAATTACAAAACTCGATAACTGCATTATCTGCCTATCTGACAATCCCAACACTAGTGATTATAAAAGCCACTCAACCTACCTTAAATGTAGAAACCGTCATCACACTCTGCTTCATAGGGAGCAAGTGGAAGATGAGCTAATTGCTTTTGACACTGCAAACGTTGCTTGCAATATCGCAACAAGTTCGTCTGAGAGCAAAAACTTGTTTTAATGGAACAACAAAATTGTCAATCCAAACAATATAGGTGATTTTTTCCAGCTAAGAAAATGTACCCAAGTTCGTCAAACAAATTACGAAAAAATCCCCAAATAAAAAATTTTAAGATTCCGAGAGTATTTGGAAGTAAAATCTATCAAACAAAAAACACTGATAAAATCTTTGTAATTTTATTGTTTAGAAGATGTTTCTGGTCAGCAGAAGAGAGACGCGAAAAACAATAATGATGAAGTTGCAGCGCTTAATGGAACAGGCAAAGACCTAATAGTTCTTCCTCCAGTAATAATCTGGTCTCAGGCTTCTTCGATAAAAATGGTCTTGACGACCCCAATATGATGATCGCCGATCCACCCTTATCCCCACTAAATTTTTCAGCAGCATAGGGATTACCGACTAAGACTTGATCCGTTTAAGCGGATTTCCTCTGACCGAACGAGACTCGATCCATCCCGAATCGAGACGCAAGTGCCGTCGAAGTGCCCGTCATTGTTTCACCGTGCCAGCAATTAACAAGGCAGGAACTATGGTTGCAAGACAGTGACTCCGCATTCCGATGCGTAGAGTCCGTCCGGTGTGCAATCTTCTTCTCAGAGTTGAAAATGGGGATCAGGCTGATCTCTCCGTTGGCGAGTATATTTCAAATACGACGAGCGCTGAAATCAATAAAACTCCAGTCGCGCAACAATGCCCGGAAGATTAAATTATATAGAAAATCTGCTCCTAAACGAACTCGCCGCTATAATCGGAATAATTCTGGATACCGACATTTTCTAGAAAATGTTACAACGATGACACCTGAATTCGCTAGCCTGATATCTAGTCGAGCAAGAATCAAACCAGGCATGGGCAGGACTATATGTGGCGGCCTAACGTTAATTCCAGAAAAAACAATTAAAAAACAAATACAAAGATTCTTAGAGATTAATGAGAGATTTCGCTGTGGTAGCTAAACCGCTTTCAGATTTGCTCAGAGAAGATGCGAATTTTAAGTTAGATGAAGAACATATATTAGCGATAAAACAACTAAAGCGTGCATAAGTGAATGCACCGGCCTTAAAACTATACAATCCACATATGTTTCTAAGTATGGGTATGGTCTGCAATCATGTTTCAGGAAGATTCCGAAGATCAAGTGTAGAGTTTTTAAGCCGAAAAACTTCGCTTAGTGAGGAAAGAAATGAACTTGAAGTTTTAACTATACTTAAGGCCTTGGAAAAGTGAAATTTTATTTTGGTTTAAAATAGTCAAAGACTGTAATACTTTCGCGACGACAGTCAAAAAAAAAAGGAAAGTGCAATTATATCATTGAACATAGAGCAGGTAAACGTCGATGCTTTGTTTAAAATTTAGGGAAAAGGGAAGGTTGGTTAACGCCAATTGATAAAACGGGGGAACCATTAGGAGCGTATCATATTGATCACATGTGGCCATTGACAGAAAAAAAAATTACAATTACAATTATGTTATAGTAGACAAATTCTCCAAATTTTTTTGGTTGTATCCAACTAAGTCTACGGGGGTAGGAGATGTGGTTTAATCTGAAGAGCATTGTTTCAGCAGGATTAGTGCTTTTAAATCAAATATTTTTAGAGAGTACTGTGAACTTGAGAAAATATAGCAATTGATTATAACGACAGGTGAAACTCGTGGTAATGGACAAGTGGAGCGGGTTCACAAGATAGTAGTTCCGATGATTTCCAAGCTTAGTCACAATATCCCGAATAAATGGTACAGTCAGTGAATAAAGTACAGTAAACAATTAACATTCGAAGTACAAAATTACGCCTTTCAAAATTTTAACCGGCTCAGAAATAACTTAGTAGCGATCAAACGAATACAGTTCGCGACGAGCATGTGGATAATCAAGAAAGACCTAATAAGCGACAACTGTGACAGAATTTATGAAACCCTGGCATTCGTCGTTTTGGCCAACTAACCTGTCAGGATAGCTGAATATGGGAACGAACGAAAAAGTATCGACTGTGTTAACAAATCTATAATAATAGGACACAATAGGACAGCAGCTATACGATAACAAACGTTAAAATAGAACAAAGTTCATCAATTATGCTGCAACTAGCCAAAAATATAGCGACTTAGCTGTGACAACCTAATTTATGAGAATGCACCAACAATTTGTTGAGGTATGATATTAATAAAATTTTCATGCAATAATCTCATAATGATAGACTCAGAAGATTTTTGTGGCAAAGTAAAATTATCTTTAATTTTCCACTTTATTTTTTCCCCCGATTCCATAAGTAAAAACTCCATATTATACAATTATTTGTCATATTTTTCAATAAAGTCGACTATTTTATAAGTGAAATGTAAATCGCGAACGCAGAAGCGCAACAAATGAATTTTGACACTTCGTATGCTAAAAATAAAACTTAAAAAATAATGGAATTAGTTAAAACAAATTAGTAAAGAAAAATTTTTCTTTAAAGTAGTAAATTAAAGTAGCAAACTATCTATATATTATAGATGTAAAAATGTATTTGAATTACGATCAGAATCAATTGAAAACTATTAACATCTATTGAGAAAACTTATTTTTTGAGTTATGATACAAATGATTCAAAGAGTACTAGTGATACCAGGATGGAATCATATGTAAAAGTTCACACTGTTAATTAGAGGTAAACGAGAGACTCCGTCGCCGAGACATGGCATCCACCCAGTGACCACAGATGCTTTCTATGATTGCTTCCCCCCCCCCCCCCCCCCAAAATATCTAAATCGTGCTTGCAGATCTCAACATCAGGACACAGCAGTTGAAAAAATTGTTGTCTGTAGTGCCTATTCCAGCATAATAAATACATCAAGCTCCTCCAAAAATTGGCTTTAACGATGAGGATTGCCGTGCTGCGGACAAGGGAAGGCATACTGCCTACCTTGCATGCAAACTTGATACGGACACAACAGGCATCGGGATAGATACTAAAAACGGAAGATGGAATAGAGGCGCATACTGAGTTTATAAAGGGAACACTTCTCCAATGTGCTGAATTGTAGTGAAAATGCGACAGATGGTGAACCCGAGTCGTCAATTGAGAATGATGCAATAGACATTCCAATGCCTGAATAGCGATGGCCTGCTTAAAAAATAACAAAGAGGGGGACCGGTGGTTTACCGACCGATCTATTCAAATACGGCGAGCATACAAACTGACAAGGTGTATATATAAGCTTATTTGCAGAATATGTTCAGATGAACATATGCCCGACGATTGGAACCTCATAGTTCTCCGCCCAATCCTTTAAAAAGGGGATCCTAGATTACGTTTACACGCATTTACTGAACTTGGTATCCCTGGAAGCCACCCCGGAAGCGAAGTCAGACCTGAAAAGAACCTCTACGATGCTTCGGTACCAAACGAGGTTTCGCACAGGGTGAGTCTTCAGTGTTTGATTTCTTCAGCCCGATTCTGGAGAAAAAATTTTCAGGTAAAGGAAACCGATCAATTTGAAATAATCGTATGGGCCAAGAACCGATATTGTTTCGTTTGAAATTTAGTTTAGTGGTAGCTTCTGAATAGGATAGCATATGCAATAAATATATTTTGCTTAGGCGCTTGGTGCATCACGTTATTATTGTAATGCGGATGGATTCCTTGGATGCATTTATGTGTATTCGTTTGTATAACCGTTTTGCATAATCGTATTATTGAACAATGTATTTTATATGTATGCAATTGGTTAAGTCTATGATTTATAAATCTTATAGACATGTAACAAACATATATTAGACACTTAAAACCTATAATTAGGAAATAAATGATTCGAGCAATAACCAAAGCGACATCTTGGGAAAGCAAAATCCAGATCAAGGCTTCTGAAGATTTTAATAAACTCATTGGGGCTGTTGAAATGGGATGATTGTAGTAATTATCTTCAATTACAATAGTTCAATATAAAACGGGTAAAGCGAGCGGAAGGATCTATTAAGAACATTGGACATTGATCTCGGAGTTGTTAAATATATCAAATCAACCAATTTTTATCAGAGACTTATGAAAATTAGTGGTTGAAACAACATAAAAAAAAGAAAAACTTAATCAAACAAATCAAGAAAATTAAAAAGGGAAAAATGCTGGAAGTATATATCATGATCAAAATAAATATGTCAAGAAGGGTACTGCCTACAAGTAAAATAAATGGAGAAGCAAAAGAATGTAGCATCATCTCAGCGAAAAACAGCTTTCGAAGCAGTTCATTTTTGGACAAATATCAAGACATATTATTTAGAAATCAATGAAACTTTTTGAGCAGCAGCGTTCTGCCTTCTCCAGATTGGACAAGGATGCGTAGCGTATAAGTCAGACAGTGAACGTGAGGAAAACGAAATAACAATATGTAACCAAACAAAGATTAAGGCGCCTCCGACGACTAATGGAAATATGCACGGAGGTATAGACATTACCTGACGACATTGACAAACACAGTTCAGAGAACTAAAAATTGAATGTAGAGAGGAAAATTGGGGGTAGTGAGGGTTGGCCTTTCTTCCGGTGGTAGCAGATGGTATGGGACGGCAGATTTCATATGCCAAGCTACCACATAGGAATTGCAGTTTTCAGTGTTCTTGATGCTGATGAACAACATCTAAGAAATCAATTAGGATGCTTTTGAATATATACCAATATACCAAGCACCCTGAGCTTAGCATCGAATAGATAATTTAAGTTCATTGTTTCACTGTCCGCTTGAGATTTGTGCTTAGGCTTAAGTACTCATTTGTATATATACACATGTATGTACTTATAACATATTGTAACGTTTTCGTAGCTACCCTCGATGATTTCCCAAATCCTTCGAGTTCGATCATTAGATTGCTAAATAAAATTCCCAAAAGTTCTTCATTTGATCTCTTAACCAGCAGGAATTTACTCAACGATTATTTTGTTCTCAATAATTACAATTTACTTCACTATACACAAGTTGTACTTTAAAAATCTTTATCAAACAATTATTTTCCGTTTTAGTTTGCACCATTGTTATTACTACTGAGTCTTCAACTCGATTGCCTGCAATAGCTGCTGCCGCTCCTTTTATACCTAACGATGATCCAAACATTCTGTTCACGTCCTCAAGATTAAGCTAGTTATTCGTTGACCAGCTGCAGCCGCTCCGTTTATCCTTAGCGACGGTCCAAACAGTAATTTCGACCGCCCTTTTTGTCTGTTCTTTTTACAGGAAATTTCCAGCAAGCTGTCACTTCTTTTGTCTGTCCTTAGTACGTGGAATTTACATCATACTGCCACTTCTTTTGTCTGTCCTTAGTAAGGGGGATTTTCATTACAGTGTCGCCCCTTTTGTCTGTCCTTTGTATTAGGAATTTCTGTCACACTGCCCTCCACCCTATCTGTTTTAAACGCCGCAGGCCCTTCCAGGTAAACCACTTTCATTTAAGTTCTTGGTTTCCCAACAGTCTGTATTCGATACACTCCATCGTTCAACCGTTTGATTACATTGTAGGGTCCTTCCCAATTGTATTGAAGCTTCGGGGACAAGCCTTTCTTCCGTTGTGGGTTGTACAGCAGCACTAACACGCCATCTTGAAAACCCTCGGAGTTCATCACCTTAGCATATATGGCCTTAATCTTGCTACTCATAATTTCGGTTCGCTGTCTCACAAGAGCATGCATCTCCCTCAGCTCTTCCTCCAGGGTATTTGGCGCATTCTTCCCAATCCTTCTTGCATCATCATTTACTCTAAACTTCAAATCACTAGGCAACCAAAATTCGCTACCGAAGAGAACCTTTTCAGGTGTTTTACCCGTTGTTTCGTGAACCGCTGACCGATATACCGCCGGCCAATATCCCAATCATCCTGATATTTGTGCATGACCTTCCTTATGTGCTCTTCCTGGGTTCGGTTGCACTGTTATAACATGTCATCTGATTGAAGATGCAGAGCTGTCGTTCGGGTTTTCGAATACCCAGTATCAATTATACTTCCTGGAATATTGCTGATTCAAAGTTTCTTCCCTAGTGCGAGTATAGTTTTAGAGGCGCACCATATCTGGTATCCCATTGTAAGTGAATGCATCCGCTACTGTTTTGGCTTCCTGGTTTGGAATTGGGTAGACTTCCGGCCATTTACTAAAGTAGTACATAACCACAAGAAAGTATTTGTTTCCTTGTCTGCTCATAGGGAAGGACCCAGTTGCATCCATGGCAACCAGCTCAAATGGTGCACCTGAGTTATACTGCTTCATCTGCAAATGACTTCCTAGCTTTGGCCCTTTAGCTGCTATGCACTCCTTGCAGTTAGCAATCTACTCAGCGATAGATTGACGACAACCAATCTAGTATAATCGCTGCTTGATCTCCTCCAGCGTTTTCGTAATGCCTAAGTGCCCCCCACTAGGACCATTATGGAATTCCTTGAGAACGTCCGGAATTCTTAACCTCGGAACTACTACTGGCCATCTTCACTTTTCCATGCTCTATGCAAACAGTCAGATATCAACTCTCAACTACTCCATTGTGCCTATCTGGCCGTCTGTCCATCTCCAATCCATGCATAAAAGCTCCAAATCTGGATCTTCCTGCTAATTTTTAAGTAGATGACTTGACTTTCACTCTTCCGCTGGTGTAATTGTCATTAATCGAACGTCTTTTATGTCTTCTTTACCTTCCGCTTTGAAGCAATGCTTACATTCCAAGTTATATGGTCGACGAGACATGGCGTCAGCATTCCCGTGAGTATTCCTTTTGCACTGCTCTATACTGTAGTCATAACTTTGTAGTCTCTCAATAAGGATTCTTGAACTGTAATAGCCACTTCAGTGCTGCATGATCTGTTCTAACTCGGAAGTGTTGGCCATACAGACACTTGTGGAAATGTTTGAAGCAAGCCACCAACGCTGATAGTTCTCTCCGTGTTACGCAGTAGTTCCACTCTGGTTTCCCAATAGATCGACTATAGTAGGAAGTTATCTTCTCCTGCCCATCAATAACTTGTGAAAGTATACCTCCCAGTGCATAGCCATTAGCATTTGTATCCAATGAACGTTGCACCTGGAACCAGGTATACTAGCATAGTGGCAGTGCATAGCTTTTCCTTTAGAGTTCGGAAAGCCTCCTCTTGTTCTTTGTTCCATTCAAAGGATCTAATTTTCACGGTGAGCTCATGGCGACTATTAGCAACACTGGCAAAATTCGGAATAAGACCCATAAGTCGCTAGTAAGTACAGAGGCCCAGAAAGCTCCGTAATTCATGCGAATTCCTGGGTATTGGCCAATCCTTTACTGCTTCTATCTTTTCCTTTGTTGTACAGATGCCCTCGGTTGTTACGTGATGACCTAGATAATTCACCTCCTTCTTGAATAGTAAGCACTTTTTGGGACTAAGTTTAAGGCCAGCGCTAGCTATCCTCTCAAAAACTTCCTAAAAATTGTCCAAGTGTTCCACCAAAAAAATTTTCCAATGTAGTCCTTTAAGCACATGATCCTTTAATCTTTTGAAATTTGCAAGAGCGTTGCATAGTCCAAAGGGCATCACCGTGAATTGCCAAAGACCGTTTCCAGCACTAAAGGCAGTATTCTCCTTATCTCTCACACCTATTTTCACTTGCCAATAGCCGCTCTTAAGGTTGAGTGTTGAGAACCATTCCGTGCCAGTTAACGAGTCTAGAGTATCATCGATCCTGGGCAAAGGATCCTTCATTTAGTCTCCGATATTCCACGCAGAACCGCAACTGGCCATCTTTCTTCTTCACGAGTACTACCGGAGAGCTAGATGGACTTTCCGATGGTTCAATAACACCGCTTTTAATAATTTCCTTTATTACTTGACTTTTAGCTTCACGTTTGGCTAGTGGGACACTTCGAGGAGTCTTGCGAATCGACCTAGCGTCCCCAGTCGAATACATTGGAGTATTTGCGCAGAAGTTGCTTGTATTCGTCTTCCCACCCTTGCGTCCATGCATCTACATTGTCCTCAATATTCTTCGCGCCAATGGAACTGCTGTTAGGCACATCTCTGCAATCAATAATGGCGTCTACCTGCCCCAATACAGTTCATCTTCGAAGTTTCATTGGTGACTTGAATTCGACTAGTACTCTCACTGGAACGAGTCCATCACTTTTTATTTTAGCCAGTGTTTTACAAATAATTACGTCCGATGTAGAAATTCGTGCTGTTTCGACAACCCATATTTTGTTAGTCTCACGATCTCCATCAATATTGGCCTAAACAACAGCTTCTGACTTCGTTGCGTTTAAATGCCACTTGATTGCTGCTGTATGTGGAATTGTAGCCAATGCTAAGTGGTACTTCCATGTTTTTGTACTTCAGTACTCGGTTATCCATGTCGATCTTTATGCCTTGATCGAGTAGGAAGTCTACTCCTATGATAACTTCATCAACAATCTGTGCGACTATGAGCTTGTGTAATACCGCCACGTTCCCTATCGCGATTTCGCATGTTATCTCTCCTACAATTTTGGTGCCCTCACCAGTTGTCGTCCTCAATCTTGCTCTTCTTCAGTGACTAGATCGTATCTAAGGATGGAGTACGATGCGCCCGTATCAACAGTATGTCTTCGCTCATGTCCATTCACAAATCCACCAATTGTCACGTGGGGCCCTCAATTGCAGGAGTCAGCATACGCCCCTTTCGGCTGGCTCGTTTTAATTTAACGACTGGTTAGAGTGGCATTCGCTTTCTTCAGCCCTTCGTTTACGTTCTCCTGAATTGTTGAATTGAAATTGAAATTGAAACATTTGCCAGCCTGATTCTTCATATTGACACCAGAACGATTCTTTCCATCGATTGATTTTAGGGTTTTCAGAATTTCATTCAACACATCTGATGTTTCTACTTCCACTCGACTGACTTTGTAGGCTGGCCTGCTTATGAGTGAACCCGTTTCAAGGGTTTGGGCATAGGTGACAGTCTCAGAGAATGTTGATTTTGGATTTGCGTATGTCTCTCGTTTGGTGTAGATGTCCTTTATTCCACTGATGAGCCTCTGTATTTTTACCCTTTCGAGGTGTTCACCAGATGCGTCTCCAATGGCTAAATTAGCCAATCTCTCAATTTCGGATGCGTATTTCTGCAAAGATTCGTTGGGTCTTTGATCGCGCTTCTCCAACTCCATCTGGTAAATTAGCGTCTTTCCACGGCACGCATTAATGCGTCATAATCATCTCTCTCATATTCGGGAATAGTGTGCAAAATTTCTGCTGCAGGTCCTTCCAACGAAACGAATAGTGCAGCGGATTTTTCCTCAATGCCCCAGCTACTTGCTTTGGACGTCTATTCGAATTGAAGCTTAAAGGCCTGGAAAGGAATTGTGCCGTCAAGGAGGGTATTTTTACCCTATGAGCGTTCATCGAAGTAGTTAGACAATTCAAGTGCAAATCGCCTACACGAACTTCCAATTCGCTGACTTTGGTCTCAATTAGCTCCTCTATGTTGTCTTGCCGACCCCCAAATTCGTTGACTTTGGTCTCAATTAGCTCCTCTATTCTGTCTTACCTCTCCTCGATTTTGTCCTGTCTTTCTTTAAGTTCTGCGCATTCTTTGACAACACTCTCTTGAATCTGTATTAGCCGGGACGAAATACGCACTTCCTGGTCTTGCATTTGCGATGTGAAATGTAGGCATTCATTTGCGAAATTGCAGGCAGTAACATGTTCATGTCCATACTCGTAGAAGCCTTTTCTTGCTTGACTGGTTGGTTGCTGGTTGCTTGGTTGCTGACTGCACTGACTCTTTTGCGACGCCAACAGCTCTTTCCTTCCCATATCTTTCGTGGATGTCTCTTCGTCCTCACGAAGGAATCTCAAATCTATGCCTTCTGCTTCCATAGCTTCTCGCAGCCGTGATTGTAGCTCAGCCTTATTCCCGGTTGAAGATAATCCTCACTTCGCCAATTCCTTTTTGAGGAGTAGCATCGTCACATCTTGAATCTTGACCGACTTCAATTTCTTTTTCCGCAATTTATTTAGCAATCTCACTTCTGACACCAATTGGAACGTTTTTCGTAGCTACCCTCGATGATCTCCCAAATCCTTCGAGTCCGATCCCTAGATTGCCAAATAAAATTCCCAAAATTTCTTCGTTTGGTCTCTTAATCGTCAGGAATTTACTCAAAGTTTATTTTGTTCTCAATAATTAAAATTTTCTTCACTATACACAATGGTTTGCTTTACAAATCTTTATCAAACAATTATTTTCCGTTTTACTTTGCACCAATGTTATTACAACTGAGTCTTCAACTCGATTGCCTTCAATAACTGCTGCTGCTCCTTTTATCTTAACGACGCTCCAAACATTCCGTTCATGAGCTAACTCGTCTACCTGCAGTAGTTGTTACTGCTCTTTTCGTCTGTTCTTTTTAAGGGGAATTTCCAGCAAACTCTCACTTCTTTTGTCTGTCCTTAGTATGGGGAATTTACATCATACTGCCACCTCTTTTGTCTCTCCTTAGCACGGGGAATTTTCATCACACTGTCGCCCCTTTTGTCTGTCCTTTGTATTTGGAATATCCGTCACAATATGAACAAGTACGCCAAACAGAAAGAAGTAATAAGCTAAGAATAAAGTATGCGATAGATATCGTGCACAGGGTGTTGGTCGCTTAAGCACACGCATATATTTTTTTATCTATCTAAATATTTTAATTTCTTCATTCTAATAAAGTTTAAATATAATTTCTATACAAATTATTACAGATTTGAAATTTTCTTTAAAACATTTTGTTTGACTTGGCTTTGAGTCCTCAAAATTTGATTGTAATAATATTATATATAGGTCTAGTAACAATAATAAAATATTTGATACGATCATAAATCTATTAGTAAAATTTGAATTGTTACTAAATATAGAATGCCTAATAAAATAACAAAGCAACCCAATATGAATCACATATCGTCTCATCGGCTATTCAAGCCGTTCCTGGTAGATTATGAGGACTGTTCTGGAATTCGATTCCTATCGGATTTATCCCCGGAATATTATATTCGGATTAAATTAGTTTTTGACAGGTTTTAATTTTATGAAGGGCAAAAAGCTAGAAATGAATGTATAATGTTTGTTTTTAAAGCTTTTTTTTTTAAATTTATCGGAGTTTTGAATAAAGATTCGAACACTTCAACGAAATTGCTAAAATAATGCAATCCAGCACTCTCGCCATTGCTAATCAGCATTTAGTTTGACTATTATTTGAAATAGTCGGGTCCATGTAAAGATGAAATAAAATAATTTTTCCTGTGTTGGAGGTGCCATCTATGCACCCGATTTCTTTAAATATTCGCTAAGTATTTCAATAATATTATTTGCTGTACAATATTAATTCAGTCCGGTTTCATGGCATTTATATATTTTTAAATTATTAATTTTTCAACTACAATTAAAAATTACTTATTTTTCATAATTTTCAACGAGAGCGAACATTTTACACATTTACTTTGGAGAGAAATTTTCAAAACAAAAATTACTGAAAATGAAATTAGTATTAATTCAATTACACGAATGATTTACTTAAAAATTGAGAAATTTGATTTTAATAAATTTAAATAAATTATAAGGATACCTGCTAAACGGAAATCTATAGCGGATCTCAGCAACTTTTATTGATACTATTTGTCGAATTGTTAACTAACGAAATTTGTCGGTTGCACGGTACTTGTTATCCGACATTTCCTTCTTAATAAATTGAAGGTAAAGTGGCATCACAGCTAAACAAAACTCCAAAATATACGAAAACGCAAACTGGAATGATCAAAATAAATAAATTCGCGAAAGCAAATATATTGGATAAATGAATTGCAACGGATTATAAAAACATGTTATGTGCTAAGAATCGCAAGGCAGTTAGAACCTACAAACATTTTAATTGTTAAAAATTCCAAAGCACTTCAAAGTAACATTATTTTCTTGTCTTCAGATCGCCGTTATTCTTTTGCCTTTTAGTTAGCCATCAAGTTGGGAAATGATTTCTTCAACAAAATCTCGAATTAATCGAAGAATTTTCGAAATTCTGTTGTATTCAAAATGAAATGTCACACTTCTCGCAGCAAACTTTTATCCTCATCTTGGGATAAAACGTAAGCCAAATAGTCAAAAGACATTTTTGATTATTTTCTTTTGCTTTGTTTTGGTAATTTTCCGATTTATATAACATACTATTTTAACATTAACAGAAATGTTGAAGAAATAAAAATTTTATTCTTATTTTTGTGTAATGCCAGTTGATTTTTGATTCCTTTAATTTATAAGAAAGCAGTGCAGACCAAATGACCAGAAACATATTGAGAATTCTTCACGTTTTTTCCCTTTGCTTAATAACACTTTTGATTTAAGAGAACCTTAAAAAATCAAGCATTTACTCACATTTCATTATATTTCAAAAAATACAAAACTCAAAGAAAACGAACTCAACTAAAATAATCTCGTTTCTAAATTGGTTGAATAATCAAATTCAAGCGCAGATCCCGAAAAACTCAATCTGATATCAGATCAGAATATGATTAAGCAATTCCAATTGGATTTAACTCCGATACTAATCGAAATCGGATTTTAGAATAGCGTATTTATTTTTATACCTTTCATGTACATTTAATGGTATATTAACTTTGGTCTGAAGTATGTAAATACCAGAAAGGGAAGATATAGATCTTCCAAAATGTTTACCTATCGTATCAGACTCAGTTGGCCTGAGTTGATTTAGTCATGTCCGTCTGTTCGGTCAGTTCGGACAACCAATTTTTCAAATTTGATGTTTTGGGCCATAAATCCGTCAAAAACGCATCTAAAAGATTGAAAATTGGTACTTTTAACCATACTAATTGCACATTAGTACTGAAAATCATAAAAATCGGACGAGAACATATAGCTCCCATACTCCGATTTGTTCAGATATAACATCTTGGTCAAAACTTTGTAAAAAAACATCTAAGAGCGTGGAATTTGGTATTCTTCTCACGTGACATCAAATAAATATTGGTGCTGAATATCATCAAAATCGGAAGATTATATTATATAGCCCCCATACAACCGATTTGTTCAGATATAATTTTTTGGTATTATACACACAAATCATAATTTGACTACAATAAATTTTATGCATGTTTTGTATAAACTGCTGAAAATGTGACATCCGATAAATGTACATTTGTATCTTACGACTATATATGCACTAGTCTAGTAGACATCAGTACTCTAATGAAAAAACGTCTTTATTATTGTCAGAGATCGAGTTGAAAGTTAATTTAAAAGAAAAAATTAAGTTAGTCCGAGTGTATCTCTGATCTGAAATTAAAAGTTTATCATAAAAATCCCATCAGCCGTTCGGACTTTGCTTAGATTAAACGTAGGTTCCTCAATTTGTTAGAAAACAGTAAGACGCACACCACAAATTTAAGGAGGAGCTCGGCCGAAAACCGCCGATTATATAGCGCCAATATGAATATATGCATACTCAAGAATATTCAATATTACTTTCATTATTCCTAAGTAATTCTACTTGATAGCGCACATTAATTTTATCTACTCAGCATTGGACATTGAGGCCTCTATAGTACGACAAGAAGTGGTGTATCTCAAATTAAAAACAGATTCTCCGTTCCTAACTGAAATCATATAACTTGGTTTTGTATGATGGATGAGGACGAGCAGTCAAAGAGTTGCAACTATAATTTTAAATGTACAAAAATTATTTAACAATATAATCCGGTAAAAAAATTGCATATAAATAATACTTATATTTCCTGCACCAAAATTTATTTAAATAATTAAAGAAGTAATTTATTGCTGTGTTTGATAACGGTCGTTGCAGATTTAAAAATGTTATTGTGACATTGCTGCTTTAAGTCGATATTTTAGTAGACATGAAACCAATATTGTCGTAGTGTAAAGCCATTCCCAGTGTTCAAAGCTTTATATGTGTGTATTTTATGTATGAATTTTTGCCCGTTTGTATACTATGTATCCTTATTTTTTCATATGTTTCCACTGTATTACTCGTTGCTACAAATGCCTTCGTTTATAAACCCTTCACGCCATGCTCTTCAATGTGTATTTATGTGAAAAAATTAACGAAAAAGGACCGGGAATTTGTTGAGCTTGAAATTCCATACAATGGACAACCGAAGCGTACAGGTTCTCCTTCACCAATGGCTAGTCCTGCACATTCCACAAATAGTGCTATCGGTCTGGTGCAATCCTGTTGTGGTCGTTGCTGTTCTCAACGATATCAGGTACGTTAAACTCAATTTTCCCATACCTTATGTACATCTACACACGTATTTCTTGTATTTAAGAGTGTTTTTTATTCTAATCCTATTAGTGAAATAAAATTGTGGACGTGTTTTTGAAATGTATTAATTATTTTTCAAAATATCGTTTAAAATTGAACTAAATTTTCGGAAAGAATAATATGTGATCTTATTGGTTATAAAAGGGGTAATCCAAGGTTGAGAGCTCTCAGAAAGCAGGCATGCAAGGCGAGTAAAAGCCCTGCTGGCTATCTGTTCTGATTGCAGCTTTTCGATGCCGACCCTTCCTTGTGTTTGTGACGGGTGTTCTTTGCTGCACAGAGGCGGCTGCATATCTTCCCTGCGACTAGCGATAACAAGCGAGTCGATGTTAGGTTCTCGGAACTTACGCATCTAAAACACTAAATATATAATATACCAAAAAATTGTGGAAATACGTTAATGATAATTTAGGAAAAATAATTAAAAAAATTTATAAAATTACCACGTATATGATAAAACTGATCTTTAAAAGAATGATTCAAATAAGATAGCAAATAAATTCAATTCATTTTTCTGCAACGTAGGAAGAAAACATTGTGAAATTATTAATAAACCGCAGAATGCGGAATTTTTCTGCCAACCATGAACAATAACTCTATTTTTATAGCTCCTACTATAGAAAGAGAAATAACATCAATTATATAAAATTTAAAACTAAAAATGGGTGGAGTTGACAACATTGACGCAAAGACTTTGATAATCTTATCTAAAGGGTGTTTTTTATAGAGGTATAGAACTTTAAGTTGGCATTACTTTTCAAGATGGCGACCGATTTAACAGCTGTCAAGTGATTTATTCTCAGTTTGGTTTGGCAATTCATCATGAATAGACTCACGCCTGAACAACGCTTGCAAATAGTGCAATTTTATTTCGAAAATAATGGTTCTGTGCGGAAAACGTATCGCGCTACGTCCATTAGCGATGAAGCGCACTTCTGGTTGAATGGCTACGTCAACAAACAAAACTGCCGCATTTGGAGTGAAGGTAATCCTCAAGTGTATGTTGAAACACCGTTACATCCAGAAAAACTGACTGTTTGGTGCGCTTTATGAGCTGGTGGAATCATTGGTCCGTACTTTTTCAAAAACGATGGTGGCCAGAACGTTACAGTCAATGGTGATCGGTATAGAGCCATGATTACTAACTTTTTCATTCCTGAATTGAATAACCATGATGTCCAGGAGATGTGGTTTCAACAATACGGCGCAACATGTCACACAGCTGGTGCCACAACAGATTTATTGAAAGACACGTTTGGTACCGCCTAATTTCACGTTTTGGACCTGTGAATTGGCCTCCAAGATCTTGTGATTTAACACCGTTAGACTACTTTCTGTAGGGCTATGTAAAGTCATTGGTCCATGCGGATAAGCCACAAACGCTTGACCATTTGGAAGACAACATTCGCCGTGTTATTGCCGATATACCACAAATGTTGGAAAAAGTCATCGAAAATTGGACGTCCAGATTGGACTACATCCGCGCCATCCGTGGCGGTCATATGCCAGAAATCATATTTAAAATGTAATCCCACAAGATTATCTTTCGGATAAATAAAATTCATGTCAATCGAAAAATCCATCGTTGTTTTATTGCAACTTCAAGTTCTATACCTCTATAAAAAAACACCCTTTATTTGACCAATACCTCTCAAACTTAGATTTAATTTTATCTAAATTTCTTTGTCGATATTTTGTGAGTTGGCGTACATAACGTGCTCACATAGTACAATTTTTTCCCGCGCTATTTCATATACTAAACTTAATATACCGATATACATACTTATGCATATAAATATCGCTAAGCATATACATTCTTGCTTACATATTTTGCTTGCATATCTATTGCAATCGGGTTTTCATTCATTTACACTCACCTTCTTCTCAAACTTGAATTTTGTTGCGTTTCAATGTAACTTCGAACTTTTTTGGTATCTCACATATATACGTATATTATTCGTGAAGAGCAATAAACATCGCAGAAGTAAAATTGAAGCGGCTATTGCATATCGTATACATAAATACAAAAAAAAATATATTCAATTGGTTAATAATCATCCCTTTTGTTCTTTTTAAATTTCAATACCTTTTCGTGTTTTACTCGCTTTATTATTTTTTCTTCAATTGTCTATATACACTAATTTTAATTAATAATGGCAGCGTTAAATTCGTAAAGTCGGTTTGCAGATCAGGTTGTCGAATTCAATTCAGGCTTTGGCGAAACAGCTCTGATTGAGCATTCAAAAATTTCGTTGCAAATTAGTAAAGATGAACTTTCCGAAATATGGGGTACAACAAAGACTGCGTATGACATTGGCAGCTGCAAAAGCTAAGCAAGCCACTACATTTAAAGACTACCTTTCGTGTGTGATATTATTACAGAGAGCATTCAAAATTTTTCTATGGATTCTGAGAATTGGTCGGATCCCACTTCTGCCCAAGCCGCCAATATTTTCAATAGTTTGGTTGTACCACCATGCAACGCGCAGATATTTAGTGGATACTACATTTCTCTTTACTGGGATATACATTAATATTTCTCGATTGAGTCCAGTTGAAAAATTGTATTACTTGATTCAGAAAACTAGTGGAAGACCAAGAGATATTATCGAATTTGAAATCTGCTTATGAGAACAAACGCCCTCTAGTGAATATCCTATTGAAGATATTCAGACGGAGACTGCAGCAGCATTAAAGGAGTTGCATCGTGTTTTGAATGGATGCATTTTTGTATGAGGTGGCTTTCAGCATCTACATTGGGTAAATAGGAAAGTACGTTAATGGTTAAAACAGCTGTGCCGAAATGTAGTCAAATGAACGACTTCATTTACTAGTGGTTGAAGTCATTGAAATCCGTGATGAATGTCAAAGACCATTCTTCATTATCGATTGGACCTCATAAACCATCAAGGATATCTTCGCAACCGATTCTTCAACCAGGTCAAATGAATCTTTCTCTCGTAACAAGTGTTTCACAACCCCTTGTGTTTTATGTAGAAATCAACATCTTTTGAGATTATGCAAAAGTTTTTTGTCGCTTTCGGTAAGCGATTGGTATAATCAGGTCAGAAAGCATAGCTGCTGTCTAAACTGCCTCACGAAAGGTCATTCTGTCAAAGATTGTAAAAGTCAGTTCTCTTGAACTAACATACGTGCCATAATAAACATCACAGTCTATTACATAGACCTTGTCTTAACATACAAACACAAAAAGGGGTGCCAAATCAAGGAATTTCAACTCAAACTTTCCATACAAACATACAGTCTTCTTCTTCTAACACTAGTTCCAATTTATTTAGGAAATGTCATAATTCTTTTAGTTATTCTCTTTTTGGAACCGCAATGGTCCATGTTTGCCACCTGGGCACCACTTATGTTGCTCTTGCATTGATTGATCCTGTGTCCGAAGCAACGTTTATATCTGAACGTCATTGTAATCTTTTAAAGCTTTGTAATCTTTTATACTTCAATACGTTTACTACTTGCTATTGCTGTAAGGTACAATTTATATATTCCTCAAATAGATTTAGTTACCCCTTTCCTGAATGCTGACCTCACAGATGAAATTTATATGGTCCAAACCGTTGGCTTTAGTGATGACTCTGGGCGTGTATGTAGCTGAAAAGCTGAGAAAATGTCTCTGTGGACTAAAGCTGTCTAGCAGACTCTGGAACGAAAACTTCAATGAGGGTTTGTTAAGTCTTGGGCTGACTCGCAGAGAAGTTGACCAATGTGTATATTATCGCATAGGAACATATTTTAATTTATTATAATTTCTTACTTTCCTTACATTTAGTTTTTTTATAACAAGTTTTCATATATTGAGCTGGATTTTCCACAATTTTTTTTATCCACTGGCATAACAAATTTCACGACTTTGATATCATCTGCTATTTTTAAATTAAAGTATGACCAAAACTAAGGTCATCGCTTTGGCTTCCATCAGTTTTAAACTCTTTTTCAAATCTATCTCCGCCCAAAAGACTTACCGAATTGATAATATCGTTCTTCAATGGAATTAAAAAATTTCGTTTTTAAAGAACCGGGAGCGTATTCATTTTTCTGTTCTTGGAAACTGCTATACCTAGCTTAGAAATGGTTTCACTCTCAAATGAATGACAAGTTTTTAACCGTGCATGGACCTCATTAACGAGCTTTTTTGTCGACATGGTAACATCATATAGCAAAAGACTTGACAGTGACACATAATTGTACTTAAGGTTACATTAACGATCTGTTTCTTATCATATATAATATAATAATTCTGTGTCAAATTTTAACTTTTAATTGTCACTTTATTGCGTACGATGACATCGGCTTGCAGTTTTTTGAATGGCTGTCGCATCAGCAACGATCGTTGCAGAAAGTTCTTTGCAGTTTTTGCGTCCGTCTCCGTGTGAGTGAATCCAAAAAAAAAAAAAAACTACGATCTCAATTTTTTAACTACTGTTTACTGATAAGATTCTAACCGGCTATTCGTAGAATTGCCTCTTTCATCAAATATGCTGTCCATTCATCTTTGATACAATGTCAGTTCTTATTAAAATAATATACAGCTTCTCGGGAGCTCTTTGCCAAAAAACGCCGTACAATTGCTTGATAGGTCTATTCTGAATCGCTACATACAATTTTTTCAAGAATTTCCATACATTCGATTTTAAAGTTAATATTTTGTATATATTGGTTTAGGTCATGACCCAACGATTTCAATGCATGGTACATACATATAAATATAAAGAGGCATATTTAAAACATATTTTCCATTTCAATTTAGGTTTTGCGCTCCTATGTAATTTCACAAAAGTTTATACTAGCTAATACCAATAAACACACGCCGAAAATTTCACTATGCATGCATCTTCGCATCTTCGACTATGGATATCATCAATATATAATCGGATTTGAAAAGTTTGTACGTGCCATCGAGGAACAATACTTGTCTTTAAGCTTCCATGGTTTTCTTCATTTAATTTTCTAAAATTTAAACAATTATTGACGATGTTTGTCGATATTTGTCGATATTTTTGCCTGATATTGTGTTTATTACCATGTTTTTCTTGTAGTTCCGTGATAAATGTTTTGAGACCATTTTGATAGTCGCGCGATTGCATTTTTCTTTTCATATTACGGAGAAATTTTCCATCGCAATGAAAATCGCAATTTTTCTTCAATTGACTTTGTAATTCGGCAAGATTTGATCTTGTTTAGAGAGCATATTGCAGTATTTCTTTTTGATCTGGCTTTAAGGCAGCTTTCCTGGGTATGATTGTACAAAATCTGAAAATTATTTGAAAAATAACTGTTACACATGTTTATTTTGAAGTGTAAAGCCGGGTAAAGTGTAAGAAACCACATTAAAAATAAGCTATATACCTCCGAATGATCATGATTGATATCATTCCAAGGTGCCGATGAAATCTGAAGGAATTGTTCATTGCTCCCCTCCTTGATGGTACTGGAAAAGAAAAAAAATAATGAATGGCAAAAAAATTAGGAAATAAAGAGTATTTGATCGAATATACAAATTCTTCCTACAGCCAGTGGTTTCTGATTTGCATTGTTTGTCAAATATACAATTGTACAGAATAAGAGGATATTTAAACCTCGAATTCTTCTCTTTGCTAGTATTCTTGATTTAAAATTGAACTACGTTTAAAGAAGGAATGGTTTGCTTCCTTTTGAGCTTTTCGAACCCACTATTCGTAAGAATTGAATTTTTGTCCATTAATTTTTTCATTATTGCAAGCGAATTGGATGTTACTTGACGTGTTAACAATATATTTTCAATTGCCCGTAATTGTTATTCTCTAGCAAATTTATACTTACCATCTTTTCCATGCTTTTATTTTTAATTATTATAGCCTTGAAACGTCCTTTCTAGTTGCGCATCCTTATGTTCGCTAATTTTTCAGGCGCTTTCATAGTAAAATGCATCTAATTAATTCAAGTACACTTGTGGCGATGGGATTTCTCTGAAAGGTGGTGTATGAGCTGATGATTAGATGCGATAAACTTATGGATCTGACGGCGGCTGATTGTTTTCCGACCCAGTGGCAGGTTTTTTCAACATAAAAAAACAGAAAAGCTTACAATTGTTGCGCAGAACAATTTTATTTAGTCAATTCACTGATATATTAAAATGAACACAACTTTAATAAAAAACTCAGAACAGCTCGTCTCAAAGAAAACGTTGAAGCCAAGAGGAAAAACCATTGAGCATGTAAGAGAGTTTTGTAATAACTAGCTTGCGAGTTGCTTCTCTGATGCGAGTGTGTTCACGTTAATAATTGAATAAGAAGTTAATTAAAATTCATATAAATGATAAATCGGTTAGCGCTTTTCGTTTCACTTTACTCCACACCCTAGACGCCTTCAGCGGCTAGTGTCTCTTGCGGCTCGCTAAGAACCCGGAGTGCTTCATTAATAAGTAGCTTTGTAACTTAGCCTCTATATGAGGCACTACGCAGTCCCTGGGACGTGCAACGAACTGTACGTTGTTCTACCCTTGGTGGGCGCGAGACTGGTTGATGCGGAGCAACTAAATGGTTTCGCCTTGAGAGCCTGCGCTCCTTCAATATTCTAGGCTGCTACTAGGCGGTTGTGGTAGCTCCCTGTGTAAAAGAGAGTGGTGCTAGCGGTTACAGAATCTGCACGTATTAGAAGAACTGCAGCCATTGGTGGTATGCGACAGTGCTAGGCAGTTCGTACAATATTGATGGTTACGGGCCAGTAGAATCGCTGAGGTGGTGACATTTTTGGAAGATATCCCTTTTCTGGATTTCTACGTTATCGTTCCGAATGACCACCACCTTCAATTGGTGCGCAAGTTGTATCTTTACCAATAATGAAGTATTTGAGAACTAACTAGATGACCATGAAATTATTGATAGACATAGGAAATAAGTGTATGTTCTTAACATAACTGCGGGATCTCGAAGGGAAAATGCTTTAGTACAATCACGAAATATTTGGGGATTTATTTTCTTTAATTTTGCGGTGGTCTGACGTCTTCTTAGGGCAGAAAGTATAAATTGACGATCAGTCTATTTAGAATACCAGTTTGAGTTCGTACGATCACTACCCGACTATACCCGTCTGGGCAAGGACGTGTGTTTGCAATACGTTCTGGACGCCACTCTGTTGGAGGTAGATTATCATCATTGATGTGAACGCAGTCACCGACTTTTGGCTCGTTGCGAGTTTCCTTCCATCGGTATCGTTTTGCAGATCTTGGAGATAATCCTCCTAAATTGGTGGTGGATAAATTAAAATCATTCCCATCTATTTATTAAAGATAAGTTTTCATGGTTTGCTTCCTGGGGCTCCTCGGAGAAAGTGCCCGGCAGTGAGGACAGTCAAATCTGTTAGATCTGGGGATATAAGGGAGATTGCTTGAGGGTTTAAAACTGCATCGATCCTGATAAGTAGTGCTGTGAACTCCTCAAAGGTGAACTTATGAGGTGCTGCTTTTGTTTTAATACATATTGCAATTTTTTACGGCAGACTTACAAAAGCCGCCCAATCGATGTCTTGTGGAGAGAATCTGAAAATTATATCTTAGGACACTTATTGGAGAAAAGTGGAGAATTCCCGTTCAGTGGCTCGTTTGTCTCCTATAAAGGTCTTTCCGTTATCACTCATCATTCTGGCAGAGTATCCACGACGTCATATGAATCGGGCAGATTCGGCTAACCACGCTTCGGAAGTCAGGTCGGAGCATAGCTCAAGATGAACAACAGTATGCGATCATAATAGAGAGGCTTTTAATTGAAAAGGTCCAGCAAAATCGACACTGGTGACAGTGAAGAGTGGAGCGTAAGTGCACCGTTCTGGTGGAAAGACCGCAATTATTTGGGTGCGCATTTGCTTTTTATGGACAGTGAAAGGTTAACATTGAAATACACATTTTTTGATGACGAGTTTGAGCCTTGGTATATAAAATTCTTGCCTTATATATTTTTGTTTGATCCGCGTTTCCGCATGCAAGAGTAATTCATGTATAAAGCGGATGTATAAGATCGCCAATCGAGATTTCTCTGGAACGATTATGGAATGTCGATCATTGTAGCTTAATGTTGAATGAGACAGTCGACAATTCAGAAGGAGTAAATTGTACTTCTCCAGAAATGGCTTAGGAGGAGTAACGTGCATCTTTTACTGGAGGAGTTAGCTAATTTCGCTTTATCCGAAGAGTAATATCTGTCTTGAGTTAAAGCTATTAGCCGATGTTTTGCAAACTGGAGGTCATCTTGAATTAGGAAGATGGATGACATAGTAGGGTTGCCTTGTGTTTTATCCATTAGATTCCTCATGAATTTGAGGACAATGTGAAGAGTTTTGGGAAAGTGTTTGACTTACAGGTGGGTTTCAGTTTAGAAGGTCTCCAAAAATCGACCCTTTCCGCAACTTCATAACGAGTGGAACTGATTCATTTGGGTCTTCAAAGGTCTTTTCTTAAAGTGAGAGACTGTTCCCGAAGAGAAATCGTATTTTCTGGAAGTTTGGAGACAATTTGATCTTTTTCAATTTCTAACCCAAAAACGTTGTATTTGAAATCAGCTTTGGTCTTTTTCAATTTAAATAAATTAATACTTGAAATTTAATTTAGTTATCTCAATGCAACGAATTTTATTTATTTATATAAAATACAAATATAACTTTTTAGACCGCTGGCAGCTGTGATTTGAGCCGTTGATACCATCATGCAGTCTAACAAGTAGAAAAATCACCTTATCGAAATACCGCACTTTTTCACCCAAGGATATATATTGAAAAAGCATCAAGTACTTTACTTTTTAATTTATAAAAAACAAAAAAAAAAACAAAAAACCAAAGAGACAAATAAAAACTCATACACTAATTTTTTAATGAAGTGTTTTTTATTAGGTGTTTAAGTATAGATTTTCCACACCACTTACAATTATTACGTAAACGGCTAATCGTAAGCGCAACTCCGGACTGAAGGTGAGCATTATTTATGAATATCACACACAAATTTTTAAAATCCTGTTCTAATTTTAATGGACATAACATTATCATCAAAAAAGGATAATATCTTCCTTTCATGTGAAAGTGAACTCTGAAAGCAAATTTAAAACTTTCACCGAATTATTATTTATTTAACACGACACACTCTCAACTTGCGGTTTTGTTCAAAATTCAGGGAAAACGTATCTTGAATCGTTTGATGCACAACCCGCAGATCGTGCCTATCACCGAATTCCCTTTTTTAATTCCATTCTATTTTTGTTGCAATTTCTGTCTATCACATAGCGTTCTGTTAAACATGTATGTGTAAAAATATGAGCTTATGTGGAAAACATGAGCTTTGTTACTTGTAAGCCTATACAATGTTCTACACCCACATTGTATTGATTTTACTCATCGTTTTAGAGTTGTATCTTTAATGTTGGAATGTATTGAGAAGGGGCGAAAATAAATTAGGAATGTTAATAGATTAAAAATATTATAGGAGAAACATTTTTTTATTGTATGAAATGTTTGTATGTAACATGTGATGAATTCTTTTGTTGAAAATGTAAAAAAAAAAAATAGTGGTGATAGTGAATTATGATAGCCAATTTTATGATACAATATTAAACGATACTAAAGTTAAGGTAAACTTACCTCGAACTCATAGATTGTAAAAAAAATTTTATAATGATATATGTAGATGTGTTAATAATTCGAAGTGATCAACAAAATATAAATATGTTGATGGTGAGGGTTGATGATCAAAAAAGATAGGAAAATTTAAAGGGGCTAATGAGTAAATACCAGCCTTAGAAAATCTGATGCTGAATTGAAATAACTTTTATTGACTTTAATATTATCGAATTATTTGAAGAAGCCAGCAAGAAATCGGAAGCTGGAGAAATCGCTGTAAAAATATTGATTCTAATGATGAGCTGCATTCGATTTCTAACTTCATTTGCTGTCGGAATTTCAAATTCGCGTTATGAACTATTTGATGAGTCGAGAGAATTTTGTGAATATATTGTTTTTATTTATTAAATCCAGGTCTTGGATCATGAGTACAGAACCACATATGAATAATAAAATTAAAAGAATTTGGAAAGTATGCAGTTAGAAGGGTCTACCAATCATTTTATTTTTCAGATCGATGTCAGTGCAGCTTCGTCTTTTAAGTAGTGAAGCGTCGAACACCGTCGCACTCACTTTCAATAATCGTATTTTATTTTTCCGACAATTTTTTTTATATAAATTTGTAGCAAACTATTTTGAATTTTACGTTTCAGTCAGAGCTATTACTTTTCTTCATAAAATAGTTTAAGCTGAAATTCAAATATTGTTCACAGAAATCGCGTCACTAGTACAGTCGAAGATCGAACACAGCTCACTGTACAAGTCACCTTTGGAATGCAAACAAGTTTCTGAATTCATATTAGCTTCTTTTAACACAAACCCCCCGTGCACATTTATGAAATAGGCGAAATTATTTTTTAATTTTGATTTTCCAAAGCTCTGACATTGCTCCTTTGGGGTTCGGAAAAATACGAGTTTTCTGTACTACCTTAATACAATTAAATCTGTATACAGCAGGACAACGTATAGACTAAAATAATATATTATATTTCTCTCAATTATTTCAGGCTTGCGGAAAATATATGCCGGCTTCGAACAATGCACAAAATAATCAAAACAATCAGCCTGTAGACGGAACGTATCTTGTAGAGGCTTCCTTTTAGGTCAAAATATGCTCATCTACTTAAGTTTGTAAAACGTGAACTAAATATTTGGAAAAATATAGAGTATTTAAATCATCGAGCTATACCTTATAAATATAATATCCCTAAACTTTGGTAAATAAAATTGAAAAAGCGGTGACTTATAACATACAATTCAAATATTTGTTACATATGTTAAAACTCTAATAAATTAGTGGTAATAAATGTGTTTACTTATATACAGATACAAAAGTTAAAAATAAGTTTTCCCTTATTATATTATAATTGACGGTGTTACTCGAAGACGTATCTCCGTTTCTCTTTATATTGTCGAATAAAATCAAACAAGCAGTATAGCGATGTATCGTGTTTAACAGAGGAAAGTCGGTAAGCGAAAACGGAACGGAAAATGATACCATTACATATACGATAAACTGATTGCATCGGAATCCATGCAGTAAGTTTTGGGATCTCGTCGCTTCACTCGGATTCATTTGCCGCTTGATAATATTAAACACTTCCTTACATGTATTCCATACATTTAAAGGTAGGTTGGTTATTTGAAAGCTTTTAAACTTGTGAAGTCTTCTACAGGGGAAGGGTCCAGGTTGCTATCAGAAAGGTCCAGTATTCCGAACCCATTGATAATGATGAGGGAATAAAACTTATGCCAAAATATCTGTCTGAGTAGGAGCAGACTACCTCATCCTAACTGCTTTGACCACTCTAACTATACCCGACATGTTAAAATCATGGAAGCCTGCCAAAAAAGTGTAGTCATATCATCTGATATCTCTCCTTTCTCGAGTGGTGTAGATAAAAAAAAACTTTGCCGCTGTCGTCTTCCATCCACTATCTGAGTCTCCGTCCATCGCATCCGCAACGTTCACAGCACCTCCTCTTCATTGCACATTAAGATAAATCGTGGCCTCGATCAAAATCGATCTGCGCACAAATTGCCTCCGTAACACTCGACCTGTTTAATTTTTGGATCTTCCTTTTCTATTACGCCAATTACTGCTCGATCTCCTTGTCTGATCTTGATACCCTTGGCACGGAGGTGAACGGCCTCTTCTTCGACCTTTTACTCTTTTAAATTACAGCATTTACTAGCTTGACGAAGGAGTACCGGCTAGATCAGAACTTCAAAGACAATAACGTGAAAGTCTCATATGTATGCAACAAAATCCTTAATTCGAAAACCTTGAGCAATGCTGCTAACAACATTCAGTGATTGATAACATTGACTTTTCTGGACGCCGGGGACTGGTGTGATGTAGATGACGAAGACCATTGCATTAGGGGCATAACCTATGTACCATCCCTTTTATTGCGAGACATGATAAGGAACATAATATATTGTTTTGTAGGCAGTACTTGCTCAGGTGTTATCAAATAATAAAGTGTATAAATTACAACACGGACACCCCACTTCTTTTGATCCAGCTAAGAATGAAAAGAAATGAAGCCTTTCAAAATGTTTGCCATCTTCTGGAAATCGATGATCGACATGAGTTTTGAGAATTATAACTATTCCAATAAATTTAATGTTTTTGTTTAGATATTTCCATTTATTATGGTTTGTTTAATGCGGCCTGTAATTGTTTTTGGTTATAAGTAAATGAGCTGTATTCAAATGCCTATTTTTGTTAGAAAAATTATTTTTCATTGAATATTTTGTTATACAACAAAGAAAAATTGGTAGAAGTGACAGCTGTTTCGGAGATCACCACATCTCCTCATCAGACTTATTTTGCCAGGAATCGAACCGACGGATTCTGGCATCACAGGCGAGTGCTCTAACAACTAAGCCAACGTCTGCCATGTAATCTATTGTTGTATTACATTTACAGACGTAGCAGACGTTGGCTCAGTTGTTAGAGCACTCGCCTGTGATGCCAGAATCCGTCGGTTCGATTCCTTGCGAAAGAATTTTTCTTTGTTGTATAACAAAATATTCAATGAAAAATAATTTTTCTAACAAAAATAGACCTTTGAATACAGCTCTTTTACTTATTTCCATTTATTATTTATGGGATAAAATCATTAAGAGCATACTTAAGGTCTATCTATTTAAATTCTAATTCATGTAACAAATATGTAAGTTCGAGTTAAATCGTAATTGGTCCATTTTATTGTTCAATTTATATAATTCATAAATAAATACATATGAATTTTAGGGTATACGATGCTTATACATGTGTAGCTAACATCAAATGCCCATGCTTACTCTATTTTATAATTGTCGTTTGGAGGATACTAAATATATATGAAGATATAAAAAATGTCATATAATTTGAACTAGCTGGAGTTAAAAAAATGTATGCATGGATATGTGCACATTTTATGCATACATACTTTTGTATACATCAGGCATGGAGATAACATGCATAGATTCCTGACATTTTATACTTATTCTTATATATCTGATTTAATTTTTAGTGTTTAGTTTGTTATTGTTTTTCCCCCTCCACTAACTTAGTAATAAAGTTCGAATTTTTAATCAGTCGACATTTACAGAGAAGGCACTTAAAGTCTCGCTCTTCTTGCCAATGGCTTTCGCTTGATATTGGCCCACATCATCAATAGAGCAGTTTTCAATAACAAAAGTGTAGCTATTACCATCTTTGATGAAGCTGTATTTTTTGCTGCTTTCATTAATTGGCTTGCCATCTTTTAACCACATCAATTTTAATGGGTCTTCCTGTGTTTCACAGACGAATAGACATCTCTCACCTTCTTGAATTGTTACCGAACTTGGAAACTTTGTAAATACGGGTTTTTTAGGTTCTTCACCAGGTACAAGGACGTTTATTGTGCAGGTGCTAAATGATTCACCAACATCGTTAAATGCCTCACAAGTATATGTACCCCCGTCTTCTGGGAATATTTCAGCGATTTGTAACTTATAAATGTTAGCCTCGTTGGTATATTGGAAGTCTTTGCTTGGTTTGATTTCTTTATTGTTATGCAGCCAAACTACATCAAAATGTTCGGCACCGATGATGCGACAAGCAAGTGTTACCACATCACCGTCTTTAACGAAACGGGATTCCAAGTGACTCACAATTTTCGGTGGTTTAGAACCACTTGTCTGTCGCTTACTTGCATTTTCATCCAGTGCTGCGAGAAATAAAAAATTAACAACTAAAATAATAAATACATAAATACAAAAAAAAAATCACTAGCATTTTAGCACTACATTTATAGACTGAGCTAATTTTACTCGAAAAAATTCTATTGCAGATATGTACTTAAAATAATAATTTTTTAGTTTTATGTATGTATAAATATATATAGCAATCAAATTTTAAATAAATCAATCGATGACGACTCCGTTCCAGCAGCGGACTTTGAAAAATCCAAAAGAAAAGATCTTCTTTTTTGTCGATTTTAAAGCTTTCTTTGACATCGCGAAAAGGAGCTGAATATGTACAGCTATGACAGAATTTTGTATTTCTGGAAACCCGATCATAGTTCGGTACCAAACGAGGTTTTAAAAGTGATAGAGTGAACGAAAAAACCCCAGCAATTTTGGGTCTAGACCTGGCTACACTTAGTGTCCTAAGTGGCGCCAAAGAAAAAAGTACGGACTCGCAATTATTGATTGAGATAAAACCAGGTAAGCGGTGCTTATGCAAATTTAGAAGAAGCATTATTTATGTTTGGGTTTAGATTTCAAGTGGTTTCCTTTATGAGCTATTAAGTTAAAAACATAATTGTTTGATGAAATAGAAACCCTAACATTGAGACTTCAGCCAGAAGGTATTAGTGCAAGCCAATGAGAATTTACTTTATAGCTGTATCGATCAGCAAGAGCACTAATATACTTACGCTTAACAATCAGTTTGCATTTAGTTTCAACAGCGCTGATAGAATTAATAGCAGTGCAGGCGAATATGCCTTCGTCCTCAGGAAAAACTTCGTTTATGGCTAATGTTGCAACGCCATTTTTGTATTTCAAGTCCATGATGTCTGATGATGAAATGACCTTTCCGTTTTTCGTCCAACTTATTTGTGGTTCAGGGTCGCCTTTGACATGACACGTTAGGAGTAACTTATCCCCATCACTTATGGTAAGGTCTTGCAATGGCTTCGTAAATTCAGGCTTGCACATCAACGCATCGTCTGGAGGTACTAAAAAGTTTTAAAATAATATTATATTCATTTTTATTAAAAATGGTTTTTGATTTTAATATTTACATATTAGTTCTTTGGTAGCACTGCGAGACCTGGACGGGCTTCCTGGCGCTTGTAAACTGCCGATATTATATTTCTTTTTATTTCTGCTATTACTGATATTAGTCGTATTCGAGGTAGTTGAGTTGTTTGAATTGAGAATGTTTGTCTGAAATTAATAAGACATAGTTAGTCCCTTCTTCCAATGTCTTTCGTATGGCGAAAAAGTTTCAACTATACAAAAAAAATTTTGCGATCGATTTTTCTACTTCTTGTTTTTTAAAGAAATTATTGATTAACGTCATTCATTTTTAAAGAGAAAGAAAAGCACTTGATTTGAATGTTCACTCTGTTCTAAAGCTAAATTTAATTAGAATATACATTCGTGAATTTTGTGGACAAAGCAATTATTTTAACCACAAGGAGCTAAACGTGTGGCTTCTAGGACAAGACCCAAATATTCTGAGGATGATCAATTTCGCGAATCCGGAAATATTGTTAACTTCCGACAAAAAATCAATCAAGATACTTGTTTGTCCCCGGATCAGAATACTAGAAACCAAATCGATCATGCTGTATAAGGCGTAAGCTACGTCTCAAATATTTATGTGAAATGGAAATGAGAGCTGAAGACGGAATCGATACTCTATTTCAGAGATTAAAACAACGACATTGAAATGCATGAAAATGAAGGGCTTGGAGATATGGTCAACAAGAAAATTTCAAAAATGAAATGGCGTACAGATGATTTCAAGATCGGACCTTTTTTCTATAAGAACAGAAAAATTTATCTGGTAGTCTACGTTTGGAACGTATTGGTCTTATTCTTAAGCGAAAGATCGAAAAAAAAATTCGTTGATTTTAAAGCTGTCTTTGACAGTACGACATGTTACAGCTATTATGTAAGAAGTTAGGTTTCAGTACGAAATACAATAAGTACATTCTTCTATAAGAGCATACAGCTGCTGGCATACGCTGGTGATATAGATATTATTGATATCTTCCACCGCGCCATTGGAAAGACAGTGGTGTCTCCAATTTACGCCGATCTGCAATAAACCACTCTCGTGCTATTATTGATTTGAAGTAAGCGGTACGTACTTTAATAAGGAAGAAGAAACAATTATTTGAAACAAATACCGTATTGTTTTAGTGGTGATATGGTCCGAGTGCAAAGGACGTTCGAATAACGGGTCGAAATAAGGGTCTAGTTATAAGCGATGAAATTCGGAACAAACTTGTGGAATTTATTACACAATTGCATTGTTATTCTAACGGGGTATGCGTTTGTTCTATGGGAAGGCAATATTATATTCTAATATTTTTAAATGAGACTGCATGTGTAAATAAGGTCTTAAAAAAAAAGGACAAGAAATTACAACTGTTGTATGATTGTGGAGTTTGTTTATTAAAAAAGAAAAACAACTAAATAAACTTATATTTTCAATATTGAAAAACTATATAGAGTATAAGTTTAGAGTTGCGTTCGTAAATCAATATAAAATCACAGTGGCTGAAAAATATCAATTACAATATTGAGCAAGAAATAAAAAAATAATCGATGATTTTCGGTGTCTAATCTAAATCTACTTGTAGAACACCAAGTTTCAGACCCTTAAATGTTTTTTGGCGTTCTTTTGGCCCCAAAAGTTTTTATTTGAACAAATCGCTTGTATGACAGCTACATGATATAGATGATCGATTTGAGCAATTACGACAAGTGATCAATACGGAAAGACGGACGTGGCCAAATCAGCTCATCTTTGCATTCTGATTATATCGGTATACATTCAGGTGGACGTATAAAAGTACCAACATGAAATGTATAAAAGTACCAACGTCGCTCATCACAATTAGGATCAATGAGTAAATATATTACATTATTATCAATTTTTTTAAAAAAGTTGCTTTAGTGGTAGGCTTTATTTATTTATTTATTTCAGTTTAGCAGAAAAACCGTCTCTGCAAGCACAAGCAAAAGTTCTGTACTTGTTATATCGGTATTTCAAATGTTAATATACAAACTAGTTATTGTTTTTGGTGGATGGGGTTATGTGTAGAAGTTCACGCAAGTGAGGAAAGTTTTTCACTGCCATTCATCTGTTAGTGGCCAGAAACGATTCTTAGACCAAGAGTCCTCTGGGCAAACAACAAACATCCGTTGCATAATCGGAAAATGAAGCTTTCACGATGGTTGTCTGTAGTAAAATATTATACTCCACCACACGAAAATGCATCAAGCTGTCACCGGATCTAAAAGCACACAAACAAATCGATCATGTTGTGATAGACGGGAGACATAATATCGACTCGGATCATTATATTGTAGCAGCAAAGATACGCACCCTCCTCTGTACAGCGCCCGCCAACAAACAAAAGGAAGGTTCGACGTCGAAAAGCTGAAATTACAGCAGACAGCCTGCATGTTTTCTCCTAGGCTTGCACACTTGCTCTCTGAGAGCATTCATCATCAATTGGCTTTCCACAAAGCCACAAAAAGAGCTAATACGATGAGGAATGTCGTACTGCAGTGGAGAGAAAACATACTGCCTACCTCGCAACTTTGAGATCGACTACAACACGTGCGGGGTAGAATAGATAACGAGAGCTGATTATTGAAGCGAGCCGCATTTACAAACGAAAAAGGAAAGAGGCCGCACTGCGTGAGTACGAAGAGCTTGAGGAACTGGCCGATAAGGATAATGATTGAAGATTATATGAGAAGATGCGGCAACTCACGGAAGGTTTCAAAACCGGAGCAAGCTCAACTAAGGACCAGGAGGTAATCTGGTGACAGATATCCAGAGCATACTTAGTTTATGGAGTGAACACTTCTCCAACCTGCTCAATGTCAGTTAAAACGAAAAACCCGGAGATGGCGAATCCGAAACCCCAATCGGTGAATATAGTATAGATATTTCATTATCTACCAATGATAAAGTTCGAATAGTGATTGTCCGTTTACAAAATAACGAAGCAGCAGGAACCGGCGGCTTACCGGCAGAGCTGTCCAAGCACGGCAGCGAAGAACTGAAAAGGTGCATGCATCAATTTCATTGAAGAATATGGTCGGACAAAGCACGCCCGACGTGCTCTGGAACCCAGGCGTGCTCTGCCCAATCCAAAAAAGGGAGGCCCCATGGTCTGCTCCAATTATCATGGGACAAACCACCTCAATATCGCATATAAGGTTCTATCTAGCGTATTGTGTGAAAGCTTAAATCCCTCCATCAACAAACTAATTGGGCTTTATAAGTGTGGCTTTAGATCTGGTAAATCCACTATTGATCAGATATTCGATATGCGAGAGAAAAGAATCGATACACACCACATTTTAAATTGATTTTAATGCTGTCTTCGATAGCACGATAAGGAACTGCCCTTACGCCGCTTTGTCTGAATTTGATATCCCTACAAAGCTCATACGGCTATGTAAACTGAACCGGGATAATGCCAGAAGCGCAGTCAGCATTGGGAGGATCTCTCCGAGCCGTTCCATACCAAAAGAGGTTTCAGAAAGGGTATCGCTTTATCATGTGATTTCTTCAATTTGATACTGGAGAAAAAATACGAGCTGCAAAGCTAAGAAACCAGGTACAATTTTACACAATCTTTGATGTATGCCAATGATATTGATAACATTGGTTATAACAACCGCGCCGTAAGCTCTGATTTCTCCAGGTTAGACAAGGAAGCAAAACGAATGGGTCTGGTAGTAAACGAGGACAAGACGAAATATCTGTTGCCATCAAATAAACAGTCATCGCGTTCGCGGCTTGGCTCCCACGCCATTGTTGACAGTCATAACTTCCAAGTCGTAGATAATTTCATCTATTTTGGAACCAGCATTAACAACACCAACAATGTTAGTCTTGAAATTCAACGCAAAATCACTCTTGTCCACAGGTGCTAGGCAATTGAAAAGTAACGTCCTCTTTCGACAAATCAAAACCAAACTCTTCAAATCACTCATTATTCCCGTCTTGACTTATGTTGCAGAAGCCCGGATAGTGTCGGCTTTAGCAGTTTTCGAGAGAAAATGAGAATGGATTAAAGCGCTCTAGCTCTGAAAGTATTCGATGGAGTACCCGCTGGTGGAAGCGAGGTAAGAGGAAAACCTCCACTGCGTTGGAAGAATCAGGTGGAGGGCGTCATGATTTCACTTGGTATTTCTAACTGGGGCCAAACAGCGAAGGAAAATAATGAGTTACACGCTATTGTTGATGCGGCTATATAATACTTTAGATAGTGACCCCTTTTTATCTTTAAAGTTAATTATTGTTATCAGCAAACTGATCTAAAATGCCTTGAGTTTGTGGACAAAAAGTCGACGGAAATAGTTCAAAAAAGCAATGTGCTAAAAGCAAATAATTCTTGCATTTTGATTGCTCTGGTTTCTCGCGGAATGACTTGGAGTTTTTGCTCAACGCAGACAACTAACCCTTTTGTAAATATTGCGAAGTCATTCGCGGAAGGTATGTTCGCACACCTCCGCCTTCTGCAGTGAATATAACTATAATTCGGGTTCGGCCAACTCGGATGGAGCGCAGTTAAGCGAAAGTGTCAATAATTATTTCCAATAACAATCGCTAAGTTCACCACTTACTATATCGGTTGGTGACAATGTTAAAGAGAATGAGCTGCAAACTATGTTATCTGTGTTAACATACTTTATGAAATCAAAGCTCTTAATTCACAGCAAGCCCTTTCTCTTAATATGATCCAATCTCTTCAAGCTGTTAAGTGTCGTTTGTTTGAAATTGAGAAACTACGCTCTAATTTAATATCTTTATGTAAGCAGTATGCTGAAAACACTGTTAATACGCTTGCTTCGCTCACAACCGAAGTGAACAGCTTCGCCGTTGTAAATGTCTTTACAACAATAATGAACATGAATTGGCCAAACACATTGACTCTTACGCTTGTGTGACATTCGGTGATGCTGACGCTAATGATACCGTCGCTGCTTCCCTTGTTCCTACTTGTGTGCATAGTTCTAATGCTTCCTCTCAGACGCTCCCTCATACGTCTGCTATGTTAGTTTGACTGTGCTTGACTTAGCTAAATAGGCTACTAACACACTTTCTAATACAACAACATATGAGAACAGAACTGGTGAATTAGGAAGTGCCAGCAATCAAGCAATTATTGTTCCAGAAGTCATTAATCTCATAAAGGATAAAGGTCTCTGATAAAGTTGCGGTTGCTGCACAATTAAAGTGGCTTCATATGTCCTAGTGACATAATCCAATATGTAGATTAACATTCTGGAATCAATAAGGATATTTTGTCTTTTTTCAACCTGTTCAATAAGAATGTCGAAAGGAAAGATAGTCACAGAGGACTATCTTAAAAATGTATGTAGTAAATTTTTTAGACCTGAGATTGGCCCGTTAATATTACTGTACTTCCAATTCGTTTTTTGTCACGGAAACAACTTCTGTCGGCCAAAATATAACGTCTGAATATTCTAAAAACTATTTGAAAATCTATTTCCATTATGTATGTATCTGTGTTAGTGTGAGGAGCTCTCTTGAAACTCTTTTTGTTTGTGCTTCGTATATTCCACCGAACAGCAATAATGTGATTTAAAATCACATATCGACAATTTTATGTCTTTAAGTTCTAAATCTAAATCTTTGCGTTCTTGGTGACTTCAACTTGAGTAACATTTCTTGGCGAAAATTCAACAACCCATCTATCTATTTCCAGTTAATGTATCTAATGGCTGCGAACTCTATGACACTGATATGTTTTTAAGTATCGGTTTAGCAGAATTAAACCTTTTGTCAGTAGAATGTATTGTATTTTAGATCTTATATTTCTAAGTAATAATGTAAACTACCGGCTGTCGGAATGTACCTTTGCAATTTCGAAGGCAAATGTCCATCTACGAATTTTTTACTGCTTCACAAGAAAATGGGCCTCAAACTTTTAATTATAATATATGAAATTTCAACCATTTAAATTCATTGCTAGAAAATGAAAATTGGACTGGTCTATTTGCTAATATGGATACTGCAAATGCTTATGCTGTAATTTATTATTCATTTGTTGATCATATTTTCCACTCTTCCTAGCCGGGTTTATAAGGTATTTTGGTGCACGAGAGAGTTGAAGCAGCTAAAAAAATTTAAGTCTAAGTTTTTCAAAAAATTTAGAAATTCTGCTGATCCGATAAAATCAACCGTCTCGATAAATTACTCTACAATAAATACATTAATAAATATGAAACCAATATCAAAAGTAACCCCAAGGTGCTCTGGAGTTATATTAAATTTAGGAAATTGAATTCTGATATTCCTTGATCCATCTTCTATAAGAAGCTGGTGATTTATTTGCTGAGTTTTTTATTCAAACTTTTACTGAGTTTTTTTCTTCATACTTCGTTTCAGACTCAGTGGTTCGGCATGACTGCTGCTCTGTCTCCAAATCTACTCTAGCTTTTAGGTCGCTCATTTTAACTGAAGATGATATTTTAAGAATCGAGGTTTAAAATCATCTAAATGCATCAATTATTTTCAAAAAATTTTTATCTCTAATAAGGCCGCCAACGATAATTTTCAACATGTCCTTCAGGCATTTTCACAGATGATTGAGTGTTTATTTCGATTAGAGCTTTAGATAGCCGGGTATTGAGCAGTGCGAGCGGCTCGATGCTCGCTGGATACCCGCTTTTTGCTCAACTGCTCAGCAGAACCAAAAACTTCAATTTTGTTTGTGAAATTTTCAAGTAAATAAATTTAAAATTATTGATAAAAGGAGCTGAGATACTAGTGAAAGCTTTTATCAAAATACTCGAAATGCTCGTGCTCAGCTCGAAAATTTTCAAGTAATGAGCAATGAGCAGGTGTGTGAGTGCCCGTTGCTCAAATACTCGCACTGCTCGAAAATGTTTGAGCAAAATCTGGAGCTCTAATTTCGATACGAAATTGAGTTTCTCTAACCACATTAATTATACTCTTTTTAAAATTATACGCAATGCTAGACTTTATTCGTCGTAATAGTACTACATTTTCAGATCCCTATTCACTGAAATTTTTGTATATTTCTATGGTAAGATCAAGCCTCTAATATACTTCATTCACATGGAGACCTTACCATTCTTCATATATAAGCCGCATAGAACGAGTCCAGAAAATTTTAATAAAATTTGCCTTACGCTTTTGGGTATTAAAGCTCTAAGTAGCAGACACTCTTTCCTCCTTTTCTCTTCTATGAACGCAGTCCCTACACAAAATTAAAATTTCACAATAACTTATATACTCGTACACAGAAAATGTGTGGAAAAGAAATTGAGTGAGCATAACAATAAATTATTCATGTTAATATAAAATTTTCACGATAAAAAATATTAATATTAATATTAATAGGTTTTCACCAAAGCAGATGGTATTAGAAACTAAATACTATGTTCGAATGTAATTTTTCGCATGTACTCCAGAGTATAATCGCCTGTAGGTACTCCATGGAGTACTCGGGTGTTATGCAGATATGGATTATATGGTCCAGTCCTAGTACATCACAATGTTTATTGGACCATATTTTTTGTATGGATTGTGGAAGGTTTTGGATTACTCTATTGTGCGCGTGGAGTATATATTTCACGCGTGCATGGAGTACTCGCGTCGTTTGCAGGGAAGTGTTGCCCTATTATCGCTTCCCACATATATTTGACTGCTAGCCTTTTCTACATCACTGTGGTTCATAATAAAACTTACTATAATTTAAGACTGTTGGCGTTTTTGGGTTTATCGCTTTTCTTTTTATGCGTAATATGTCACATTTTTGCTGGTTTTCATTTGCTAAACTTTTGTCGACCAAAATTTTAAAAATTATAAACATTACGACATTTTCGAGTTTACTTTCGAGACAGAGGGTGAAGAATAACCGATAATGGAAGAGGGATAAATCGAATTCGAAGGGATCCAAACTGAATTCGAAAGCTCCTCAAATTGGCATTTCAGAAGAGCAATTTTTCGCAGGCGAACAATATTTTTTTTTTTTTCAAATCGAACTACAGTATAGCAGCCCACCATGTATGTATTAGCTAAAGTCTAATTAAAAGTTTGTAATCAGTAAAGAAGACCATGTTTGGTTCTGGTTATTTAACTCTTTTTACCTGGTTCATGGAGGAATAACTTGAGTTAAGTTGTGTTGTTGAAATATTGTGCTGATTCGAGGAGCTATTTGATGTAAAACGTCGGACCGTGTTGATGGGTGGTGACGCCGGCTTCAATGAAAGTTCTATATACTTGCGATCTGTCAACATATAAAAACAGATATATGTATATTAATAAGAGTGATCAGTTAAGATAGACAATTGTTATAAATATCAGCTGCCTTCAGCTAAAAACATTATTATATTTAATAGATATGGGACCATCATCCTGGTTAAATTTATTGTAAATCTAAACAGTGTTGCATATTCACGTGCAATTCAAGCTGAAAAAAAATTTTGGACACTATATACAAATTTAAATAAATTAAGATCAAATTTGAAATTTTTTTATGCTTTTAGTAATAATTTTTGATATATATGTATGTATTGTTAAAACCAATTTAATTAACCAAACAAGTAAATTGTTAATTCAGCTTATTACAAACAACTTGGGTTTAAAATAAAAGCACCGGTATGACAGAAAATATTTATTTGAGTTTCTTCTCTCTTTGTGGAAAGCAATGTTCTTAAAATGAACTATGTAGTTAAATTAGCTAAAACAAGTGAAAAATATTTATTTACGTAGAATTTTCGAATTGGCTATAAAAATTTGGAACGAAATATACAGAAAATGACCAAAAAACTATATTTTAACCCAAATATATTGCTTATTTCAGTCGAAAAGAAATTTTTTTCGATGGTGTGGCAGGGACGTGTGATTTGCTGTTTATTTTTTAACGATTAACATGAGTTTTGTAATATATATATAAAAGTATGTTGTCCTGACTACAAAACAGAAAAAGTAAGACTGGTGTATTTGATGGAAAAACCCTCAGTTGGCATAAGAGATTTGTTCAAAAGGTACAGGAGTTTGCTAAGTATGAATCGTCAAAAAATATACCTCCCTCGTACTCATTTTCTGACAGCGAATTCTAATTTTTTCCTTTTAAGAGTAAAATATTTGCGTATAATTCTAACAAACTATATTTGCCTTCAGCTGGCTGAAATATGCTTCGGTGAACAGCAAATGCAAACGAAATTCAATAAAACCAATCTTCATAGAGAGCACACTATATTATCAAATGAATATTTGGTCGATCGTCACTTTTGTCGACATACTCGAAGATCGAAAGCATCTCATAATACGGGCCTATCTATAATAACCCCTGCGGGTTAGGGGTTAAAGAATTTACCTGCGAACGCTTATCAAACGAGGCGACTCATAACATATATGTGAGTCTAAAAAATGTAGCGGTTGCGGTAAAAATCATACTGCCTTTTATAGGGGTTGTCCAATATACTTCCATAAAAGGTAGGGGTAATAAAAATACCACTAGCAATATCCTCAGCCTCGAGCAACAGCTACTGAAAAAATATCTCAGCCCCAACGCAAAAACAGTCCGTCCCGTCGATTTCTGATTGATTAAAATAATAAAATATTTATAAAAAATATTAGTTGTAATTTTTGGGGGCAATCAAAGCTAATTGTTTCAAAAATGCTGTGTTTTTGTAAAGTTTTAATTCAATTAGCTTAAATTGAATTTACATATTCTTTTGTGTTAGACTTATCGAGACGTTAATTGCTTATTTACAATTGTTTTTGAATTTTGTACATTTGTTTTGTTAATTCTTTTGCTTTTGCTTACATTTGTTATCACAGCTGTTTACGTTGTGTTTATTAAGTGTCATAATTCAACGTGCTGGACTGACAGGACGAGTTCTGTATGGATCAACGGAAATCGGTCAACGGAAATCGATCTTTTCAAGATGTTCCGTCTGACCAAAAATGGATTTTCCCAATCGGATTTGACCGCTTTGAATATGAATATGAAGCCTTATTTCTAAATTTTAAGAGTTTGGACTCCATACAATGTATGTATGATATTAAAGCGGGCACTGTCGGATTAATTTCTTTGGCACCACCATGTCCTCCTCCAAAATCCGTTAGTGAAATAATAAAAGAGTTTGAGATAGCTTTTCCATCTCTGGAAATGCCGTGAACATCTTAGGCTGCTGCACCATCCACAACTACTTTAAATAAAAATCCTAATCTGAAAACTCAAAACGTGTTGTTAAACTTCAACAACCGGTTGCAAAATCAACTTCAAAGAAACTTATTGTAGACCCTGCAATGAAATAAGTATTTTTCTCAAGATGATGTAAAGAGATACATTTCTTATAAGAAAATATTTATAAGAAAATTTAACTTTAAATACGAACGGAATGCATTCTCTTTAATCATTGATATCAATTTGGAACGTTTTGAAGCGATGCTAAATAATTCTTTTTTGGTTCTCAGGCGGTTTTATTCGGCTTGGTAATTTGGAATCCGAAGTATTAAGTCTACTCTGACCGAATATAATTTTTTCTCCTCCTTGTACTAATCTTCTGAAATTTACTACTCTTGTCAGTCGTAGGGGAATGATTGGTGTAATCTTCATGACGAAAATAATAACGGTTTAAATTTCTAGTCACCTTTTTCCTTCAAATTTAATGTTCCATTTAGAGAGTCAAACCATTTTACATTATTTGTGTCTTGATTTCTCCTTCTTTTCTCTTTTTTTCTCTTTAAAATCAGTTGATGAATTTTTTTCAGTAGCTGAACTTTTTTAGTTCTCGACACTTAACAAACTACGACTCCGCGGTAATGAAAACAAAGAAAAAAAAAGAAATTGGCAGTATTGTTAATGGGCCACTGAAAAAAGCCAAGAGAAATTCTCGCTCAACGTCAAACTGCTATAATTTCAATAGAAATTGAAATTTCAGTAACACTCAAAAATGGAACAATAAGTAAAATCGCGCCACATAGTAAATTTAAAATAAATCAAATGAAATATGAATTATATTTCGAATGCACAAGAAAGAAAACGAACTTAATATATTTATTTACCAAAGATTCTTCGGCATAACTCATTTCTTTTGCTTTTCGCTTATATATTTCAAAAACAAACTTTCTTATACTTTGGCAGCTAACACCATTAATGTAAAATAAATGCTAATCATGAGCCAGCTGGGCGTTAATTCGCAGGTCAGGTGCAAACGAAAAGCGTAATATCTAGTATATTTATTTTAAATCTTAGTCATAAGAGTTGAACATATGCTCGTGCAGAATTATTCCGTTACATTCCATACTGAACGAAGTTTAATTTTATTTAAAGTTTTATTTCTTCAATTTAACCTTCTATTAATAGATATGGTTTTTGGTGGCCAATTCAAAATTTTTAGTATGCATTTTCTTTCATAAAAAAGTTATAAGGATGCGATATCCTCTAATTCCAGAATAAGCGTATCGTTTTTTTGTGGTAACCTTTTAAGTGTGTGCAACCAATTGCTTTTAATATATTAACAATTATACGTTAAAAGAATTGAACAATCAAATTAAACATCAAATCCATTTTATTTACAAATAAGTTTATATATTTATTATTTTACCTCCCGAATGTAGTAAATTGTGAGCAAGTTCTGCCTGCTCAGGTGTTACCCATTCTCCTATGAAAAAATACCGTTATATATATATATATATTTTTTTTTAAAGCAATGATTAAAACTAAAGTTTAAACTGAGGATAATCGGACCCTTAAATATCAATATTCCGTTGTTATGTGGAGCATGAAAGTGTGGATGTTAAAAGCCTCCTGAAGTTTCAACGGCAGTTTTTGAATATTATTTTAGTTGAACAATTTAAGCATTTTCACAATATTTTTAGTGAATTTGAATACAATTTGGTTTTGTTTTTCAAGCAAGGAACAACGACAGATATAGTCATTGATTTATTATATTTATTTAACATGAAAATAAAATAAGTGCCATAAGTTCGGATTTATTCTGTTCTGGCGAAGGCGAAATAGGTTTGTTGTGCTGTTTCCTAAATTATGTGTATACATACATCACAACAAGAAGTTATTTCTTTGCACAAAATGGATCACATAAATAAATAACAGGGTTATCCAATTAGCGATTTCCAAAATAAACGTAACTAAAATGTAGAACAATTTTTTGGCACATATTGGGCAGTATCTCAACCATAACTTGAGGAATAATGCTTTTCAAGAGATTAAGAGTTATATTTTTATTTGCGTAAACACGGTATTTAGCGCAGCCCCATAATAAAAGTCTGACACCGTTGGAAGGTCTCGGTGGCCAATTCGTCAAGACGAGAGATTAAGCGGCCGGGAAATTTCTTTCGCAATAAAGTCATATTCATTAATATTGTCTTGTGTGGCATATGACATCATCTTGTTGGAACCACATGTTGTCCAAGTCGTGTTCTGCAATTGCAGGCCAAAAAACAGTCAGTTATCATATGACCATCATCGCCGTTATCGTTTTCAAAAGTCCAAAAGTTCCAATCACTCCTCGGAACCAAAAAACGCTTTTTTTGTGTAATAGCCTCTCTTCAATTAGATGAGGATACTCGGAGTCCCAAATGCAACAATTTTGCTCATTTACGTATACACCGAGTGAGAAATGTCTCGCCGCTGGAAAAAATTTTGTTGGAAAAATCGCGGTCCAGTGGTTGTTCAAACACCCAATCGATGTAGCTACGGCGTTGAGAATGGTTAGCTTCAGTTGCTGTGTAAGCTGGACATATTATGGATGTAGGTGTAAGTCCAACTGCAAAATACGTCATAATGTGCCGTACGAAAGTCCCAGCTCTTGAGAACGCGGAGAAATCGACACATTAGGGTCTTCGGCTGCACTTTCACTTACAGCAGCGTTGTTTGAGGTGGATCGAGCAAAACGATGATGCACAGGCGTTACAGTATCTATAACTGATCCAGTCTCTTCAAATTTTCCTAAAATTTTACCAATTGCCTGGATAGTTGGACGATTATATGCACCATAATGTCCTATTAAAGCACGAAATGTGGCCATGTTTGAATCACCATTTTTGTTAGTTGTACGTTTGTTAAGGGATCCAATTTCATAAATGCTTGACTTTTAACTAAAACAAAACATGTTTAGTTTGACAATCAAGTTCGATAAATGCCAAAATATATCCCTGCACTTTCGAAATCACTAAATGAATAACCTTTTTTATATTTTGAAATTGTGCATGTTGGATGTCTAAGTAAAAAACGAAAAGATAAATATCATTACTTACCTTCTACAATTACTACACATTCCGTTTCATCAATGCCGTGACAGTTCATTGCCTTACAACTGTATTTGCCAGAGTCCGAGGGCTTGCAGTCAATAATTTCCATTGTCACAACGCCATCGGATGTTGTCATTGAGTACTCATACTTGCTAAGCTCCCGTCCATCTTTATACCATTTAACAGTCGGTACGGGTTTGCCACTGAGACAGCATAGAAGTTTACATGTATCGCGCGCTTGCATGACACGGGGACGTAAGAGGAATGTAAAGCTGGGCGCCGATTCTGACTCTTCTTGCCAGAATGTATATGGCAGTGGATCACGTCGGCGCACCGGTGTTATTTCACTGCGATAACGAGGTTGTTCTTTAGGTAACGGATGTACGTTCAAAAATACCACCTCCTCACGTGAGCCGTAATGATTTTCAGCGCGTACAATATATTCTCCTCTGTCATCAAGTTGTACACGATTTATAATGAAGTAATAATCATCCCCGGCATAACGCTTCATAAATTTAACACTTTGTCGCAGTTCCACGTTGTTGTGCGACCATGTAAGTATTGGTGTTGCACCAGCTATACAGCGACAATAGAATTTAACGCTTTGCCCTTCATAGCAGAATTGTGATGATGGCCGGATAACAAAACGTGGTGCCGCTTGTCGACGATCAAACGATGTTTCATGAATTCTATATTTATCCATAAGCAATTTACGTAGGGACGAATATTCTGATAGTCGACCAATTGGCAATAAATATTTATGGAAGTCTTCATATTTCTTTCGAAGTTTATCACGAAAAGCGAGGTAGCGTTCACGAGAAATTTGTGTTGAGCGACCACTATGATCACCGATAAGCCATGGATGCAAAAGGCATTCATGTGCTGTCATACGTTTTTCCTTATTGGCAATAAGGAGTTTCCTAATAAAGTCCTTAGCTTCATCGGATATATGTCGGAAAGCGTCTATATCAAAGTCCCAGTCGCATGCTTTGACATTTTTGAGAGTTTGAATATCATTATCACCGGCAAATGGTGACAAACCGCTTAGACTAAAATTACAAAGTGGATTAAATATAGTAGTCTTTTTTTGATGATACGGTGTATGAACACATCAACTTACAGTACATACGCCAGTACACCTGTAGCCCACATATCCGTATAAAAACCGACGGGTTCACGATTTACAATTTCAGGTGAAGCAAATTCGGCTGTGCCAGTTGTTATTTTAACTACTTCGCTTGGATCTAAGCGGGTAGCCAGACCGAAATCAATCAGTTTAACACTAGTGCTTGTGCGAGTATGGCACATAATATTCTCAGGTTTGATATCTAAATGAATAATGTTATTTTCGTGCATGTGTCGTATGCCCTCACATACTTGGCGCATGTAGTTTATTACTTCCGCTTCAGTCATACAATAACCCTCTGTGGTTATACGCTCGAATAATTCGCCACCGGACAAACTATAAAATTAAATTAATGAAATTGAAATTTTTTGTCGTTTAAATAAATTTTTTATGCTTTCAATTATGTTTATACATAAATAAACGTCAAGTTCTATTCTAAATATATTATGACGGAAACACCAAACAGGTAGGACAGATAAAAGGAGCGGGGACGAAGATACATCTACGAAGGATATAAAGAAGGCAGAGACTATTGATGCTGCGAAAGATTTAGAGCAGTCAGCAACTTAGACTGAAGAAAAGACTCGTAACTCATCTACGGGTATAAACATGTACATGTTATTAGCTACAGTTTCACAAAGGAATATCAGTATTACACCAAAGATGCTTGAACAAGATACAAAAATCTTACAAAAGACGGATGAATAGGATGCCAAGAATTCAGAAATTAATACCAACATTTCACAGAAGTTGGACGTGCAGGATGCCAATATGTCACAAATGAATCTCCACATGTCATCACAAATGCAAGACCAGGAAGAGTGTATTTCATCACGGTTCATACAGCCTCAAGAGAGTATTATCAAAGAAAGCGCAGTACTCAAAGAGAGACAGGAAAAAACTGAAGAGCATCAAGATAAAATGGAGCAGCTCATTGAGACAAAATTCAATGTATTGGAAGGTCGTGTCCGAGATTTTACTTTGAATCGTCCAACCATTTCGAGGAACCTTCGAGTGCACAATTTCTTTCCAGATTTTAAATTATAGTTCGAAAAGACGGCTACAGCAAATGACTGAAGCCTTGAGGAGAAATCAGCTGCACTATTCGTTGCATTTTAACCCATAGTGTGCCTGAGTGACAGCAGTTATCGCAGGCAGACGAGTAGAAAACGCAGTGGCGATAACTTTGGAGTAAGCTGTTTGTTTAAAAAGAGGATAAACTGTGTGCAATGGAAAATAACTCTGTTTATGAAGAATTGTGAAATAAACCATTGTATATAGTGAAAATAATTGTAAATTATTAAAGAGTAAATAAACGTTGAGTAAATTCCTTGCAATAAAGCCGAAAGAAGAAACCCTGGACTTTTATTTAGAAATTCAGTGATCGGACTCGAAGGTTTTGGGACATTATCGAGGTTACGAAAATCGCTAGAATATTATACTCACAATTCCAATATGAGCACCATCTCGTCATCATCTTCGAATGCATCGTGTAGATTAATTAATTTCTGATGATGCAATTGGTTCATAACATCAATTTCACGTCTTATTAGATCCTTTTCGACTTCATGTGAAACAGGTACGAATTTCGCAGCAAATATGTTACCCGTCTTGCGTTCGCGACACCGATGTACAATGCCAAAGGCACCGGCACCAATTTCTTCCAGTATGTCATATTTACCATATACACTATCGGGAGAAATTTCAACCGGCTGTGGTACGAGCTTCGAATATATATCAAAAACATATGAATCGTAATCTTTAATTGGCCCATCAGCTTTTCCGCGTACTTTTCTACCGCTTTCATCGATCTCCCAACGTTTTTCATTTATTTTCTTCTTGATGATTTCTTTTGTTACGATTAGTGTGCTGATATCAGATGGATCTGAACGTCCATACACATTCTCGGCGTAAATGCGAAATTCATATTCCTTGCCTGGCGTTAGGCCAGTTACAGCCATTGATGTGAGCCTTGTATTGCCTACACGTATCCAAGATGACATTGGATGTTCACGTTTCTCGACCAAATAACTCGTTATATGACAGCCACCATCCCAAACTGGTGCTTTCCAACTAATAGATAACGATTCAGTGCTAATATTTTCAATCAATGGGAAACGTGGTGGATCTGGGCGATCGCTAATTTGAACTCTAATCGTGGCTGTGTCGGAGCCAAGATCGTTCTCTGCAGTTATAACGTATGGACCAGAGTCAAATTTTGAGGCATCTCTTATAATTAGTACTGCATGACGTTCCTTTACTTCCACAGAGTAATGACCGCCGCATTCAATTGTTTCACCTTCACTAGTCCATGCTATTCTGGGTTTTCTAAAGCCAGTGAATGGTATTTTTATAACAACATTTTCGCCCTTGTCAAAGTATGCCGTGTCACGGAAGCGTGGCGGAACATTTAATTTCGGAGCAGCTACATGAGAAATAATGAAGCCAATAAATACATATATGTATATGTTACATGCATGTCTCATCAATAGAAATAATAACAAATAACCATAGCTGGGGAACTTCGATTAGAATTAGAAATCATTACGATTAGAAAAATAAAATAATCTAATCATTAGATTTTTTTGATTCTTTAATATTTTAGATTACTAATTGATTAGATTAGAACTAATCAAAAATCTAATGGCGATTAGCGACGATTAGCATATCTAATCAAAACTAATCAAAACTAATCAAAACTAATCAAAACTAATCAAAACTAATCAAAAAAAAAATCAATTAGATTTCTCGATTAGTTTTGATTAGATCAACTATTTTGAAATATTTTTGTTGTTTTTTTCGTTTAATTCATAAAGTAACAAACTTTTCGTTTAATTCATAAAGTAACTTTTATTCAAAATTTCACTGTAAACATAAATCTTATTAGACAGATTCAGCTCATCGGAGAGCTCGTTCAATTTCTCCTTGTACTGTAGTAACTTCAGGATTGCATCATATAGTGAGTTCCACCTATGTAGTTACTACTGGTACAACAAGAGCTGAACCTAAAATGTTCTGAATGATTTCGGAGGATTTTGGCCATTTGCACTTTTTCCTCTTCTTCATCACTATCATATTCGCAAACCATAATCTCGAAATGCCTTGACAAAGTTTGACCCGTTGTCCGTGATGGTCGTAATTATGTTTTTGCTGTTCAGGTCAAAGGAAGAATTCATTTCTCCAACCATTTGCGCGATTTTCTCCGCAGAATGGATACCAAATATTCGCTTACATGCCAAGGCAGCTGATTTTCTCTCGAAATTTTGATCGAACCAATGACATGTGTGACCCAAAAAGCTCCTGTGATTACCGGACCATATATCCGCTGTGATACAAAAATACTTTGATTGCGACATGTTATTCCGTACTGCAGACACCATGCTGTTGTAGCTTTCGTCAAGTTTTTTCATGGCAGACTTTTTACACATAACATGCAGTCCAGTGCCACTAAACAAGTCACGGAAGGACTCTTTTTCTACAATAGAAACGGGTAACGCGCAGTCTACCAAAAAACGGATAATTTTTTTTTTCAAAAGTTTCCTGTGTCGTGGTTTCACGGGAAGGGCCAGATTTCATACTTAAATACTTTTTGTGGAAGTCATTGTGGCGAACTTTCAAATGGGATATGAAGTTTGAAGTTACTTCCCCGCTGCCTCGTATGATTTTATTATAGGCGGCACATTTAGCCGTTGTTCTTCCATTTGACTGCCGTAACAAAAAACAAGCCATTAGTACAATAATTTAATAAAAATATTCAACAACACTTAGTTTAGCATACTTTTTCCATTGCCACGTAAAATTCTGAATTGAAAATTAATTTAGGCGAACTTCTTCCGACGCTACGCATTCTTTTAGTACTCACTGCCGAATCACTATCCGCAACAATATTCCTCTTGCGGATCACCTTCTCCGGGATAAAATTTGGGTCAACCACATCATCATCTGCCGAGAAATCTTGGTCTTCAAACAGATCTTGATCCATTCCGACATTTTGCTCCATTTCGACAACTACGATATTTATAATTTGAAAATGTTATATCTACAAATAGAGTTTTCACCACTTCACTTACCACACTTTATATATTGAAGACCACAATGAAAAACGAAAAGTGTTTATTTAACACGGACTGTCTGGTCAGCTGTGTAATTAACTCAACAGTGCTCTGCTGTAGTTATTGTGTTTTTAAATGTACAGCTGTATATGTACATATGGATGCGAAGATAATGCATATTGATAAAATGCATATTGCGAAGACGAAGAATTGTGTGTAGGCAGTGGTAGTGATGATATATTTTATAGATCAAAATAGTTGATGTAATCAAACCTAATTAAAACTAGTCGAGAAATCTAATCAATTTTTTTTTGATTAGTTTTGATTAGTTTTGATTAGATATGCTAATCGTCACTAATCGCCATTAGATTTTTGATTAGTTCTAATCTAATCAATAAGTAATCGATTAGTATAGCCAACTAATCCTAATTAATCAATTATTGTGCAAAATAAAAGTTTCTAATCCGATTACTAATCATTAGGATTACTAATCATTATTCCCCAGCTATGCAAATAACTATAAAGAGCTCGACGTGATTAACAATAACTTGTGCGAATACAGTGAGCAATTCATACGGCATAGTATGTTAAGTTCTATTAACTTCTAGCGATACTTGAGTTGCAATATAATTTTCTATTCTTTCTACTGATTTTTCGATTTTACCTATGTTTTCATCCTAGCTATGAATATATTTTTATATATTTTACTTACTTAATATAGCCAAAGCGGCTCGCGTTGATTTTGCGCCTGCCTTATTAACCGCACGACAAACGTACTCATCGGCGTCTTCGCCGAAAACGTCGGTGATATTGAGCAAATAGTTGTCACCTTCGGCATACATATGATAACGTGCGCCATTGGTTATTTCCCGAGCGCCCTTATACCAACTGATAACGGGACGTGGTAAGCCAGTAATTGTACATGAAAATTGTGCATTGTGATTTTGTATACATGTTGCGTCACTGAGAGGTTTGACAATAATTGGTGGTGTAGCAGCTTGTGGATCGATCACCTTAATGGCCGTGGAATTCGTAGATTTTTTCGATAAACCAGCTTCGTTTTGAGCGAAAATTCGGAATTCGTACTGACGACCTTCAATCAAATTCGAGCAATTAATTTGATTGGTAAGGCAAATGGTAACGTTGACACGTTGCCATGTGCGGCTACCGACTTCGCGTTTGTCCACCCAATAACCTTGTATAAGTGCGCCACCATCTGATTCTGGTTTTACCCATTCTAAATGCACGAAATCGCCACCAATTTCGGTTACGCTTGGCTTGCCTGGTGGCGAGGGTGGATCAATAGGCGCCTTTGCTCGAATAGAATTCAAGCCTTCCAACGGAGGCCCCATGCCATTATCATTTACGGCCATAACACGAAAGATGTATTCCTGGTTTTCGATAAGGCCTTGCAGATTGAATGATAAATCCTTGCAGAAACTGGATACAGTTATCCAGTGTGGTGAGGTTATATCCTTACGTTCAACGACATAATGCGTTATACGTAAACCACCATCATATGCCGGTGGTCGCCATGCTAATGTACAAGAATGTTTGTTGATATGTGACACGCCTATTGGACCTGTTGGAGGTGATGGTAAGCCAGTAATGCGTACGTCAAATTGTCCTATTGCAGTGCCGGAATCATTTTCAAATTTCACTTGATAAAGTCCAGAATCATTATTCACAATATCTCGAATGAATATCGTTACGTAATCATCAAAAATGGTGCATTTTATGTGTGGTTCATCTTTCTCCGTAATAATTTCATTATTTCTGCTGACAGTGACCTTCATTGGCTGATCACCATTGTAGTTTATCTTAATTTTAGTATTGTCCTCTTCAGCAAGTAATAGTTCACTTGGACAACGTGTTATAATTGGAGGTGAACCAATCTTCAAGTGGCCAGTCGTATGCACAAATCCAAGAGAATTAAATGCTTCGCAAGTGTAGTCACCGTCGTCACCAGATTGTACATTCGAAATATGTAATCGAAATATGCCATCTGTACTCTCGGATACAACACGCCCGTCCCTCATTTGTATTTCCCTGCCATTGCGTAGCCATCTAGCAATTGGTAAGGGCTTACCTGTAGCTTGACATTGTAATGTATAGTTCTTACCGTATGGTGCGATACGATCTTGTAGACGTGTTATCCACTCTGGTTTGTCACCACCGATCACTTCGCATACCTTAATTGGCATTGTGCATGAACTTGGCTCCGAACGGCCAGCTGCATTGACAGAAAATATGCGGAATTCGTAGTCGCCAAATTCAATCAAATTGAGAACAGTATATTCGGTATCCATGATATTATAGTCATTACATTTTACCCAAACTGCGCCACCAACATCACGGCGTTCTATTATATATCCGGTTATACGCGAGCCCCCATTGCTTGTCGGTTTTTCCCATTTCAGGTCAATATAGTTCTTACTAACCTTTGTAACTTGAGGAGTGCCTGGTGGTGAGGGCACAGTAAATTTGCCCTTTAACTTGAATTTGGTTGATGGTGGTGATGGTTTACTAAATCCAGCCGCATTCTTTGCTTTTATGCGGAATTCGTATTCACATCCGTTGGTAAGGTTATAAAGCTGATATTTGGTATCTTTAATTAAAAACTGGTAAGTATTCCATGAAGAGTCATTCACAATATCACGATATTCTATTTGATAACCTTGTATACGGGAGCCACCGTCGCTAGGCGGACGGGCCCATATAAGTGTAACATTGCCTGAATCCCAATCGATTACCTTAGGTTGGCCAGGTGCATCAGGCACTGTGAATTGATATTTTGCAATAATTGGGTCAATTAGTTCAAGAGGATCTGAGAGTCCGTATTGATTTTCGGCGCGGACACGGAAATAATATTTGCGATTTGTCTCTAATCCCATAGCATCGTAATGCGTGTTTCGTATGAAACTACTGACCTTCGTCCAGGTGCCGCTATTATCAAATTTTTCCACAACATAATTAGTTATTGGCGATCCGCCGTCATCCAATGGTGTCTTCCAAGACAACGTGCAAGTGTCTGGTGTTATATCAAAAACTGCTAATGGCCCTTGTGGTGGACTTGGTCTGTCCACCACTGTGACATGACATAATGCTGTATCTGATCCTTTATTATTAGATAAATTAATGGTATAAGAACCAGTCTCTGAGCGTTTAGCTAGTTTGTTATAATAAATAGAACTATACTCGCTCGTGTCAAATCGTATGCGATCATCTTGTACGACTTCTTGGCCATTTATGGTCCACTTTGGTATAGCACGTGGATTTGCTGTGTATGGGACTGTAATGTGGAATTCTTCCCCAGCAATGACTGTCATGTCTCTTATAGATAGATCTGAGGTAATCTTAGGTGCATGTGGTGGGCGACGACAATAAATGGGGTCGCTAGAAGCACTGTAAGGTGACTGTCCAGCTGCATTGACGGCAGCTACTCTGAATTCGTATTCACCATTTTCAATTAGGTTTGGTATTCTGCAAGTCAAATCTGGGCAATGTACATGAATGGCCTTAGTCCATTTCTCTTCGCTAATTAAACGTTTCTCAATGACATAACCGGTAATAGGTGAGCCGCCATCATGCCTTGGCTTAGCCCAAGTGATTGTAATGCTATCCTCACTTGAGTCAATGTTACGAGGGATACCAGGCGCATTCGGAATATCAAATGGATGGCGTGCGCGTATGGGCTCCGAGGTTACGACGGGTTCAGATACACCATACTTATTTTCAACATAAACCCGGAAGTCATAATTTTTGCCGAGTGTCAAATTGCGTATTCGTAAAAATGGTGTGGTGCAGTAACTGTTGACTTTAGACCATGTGTTGGATGACTTCTCTTTTCTTTCAATAACATAATTTGTAATGGGTGAACCACCATCATCTTTAGGTGGAGTCCAATACAGTGTTAGGGCATCGCCTGCAAATTCATCAGCATAGAGATTTGTGGTTGGTTGAGGACGATCTAAAACCTTTACATTAATTGTAGCAGTGTCAAATCCTGAAGGATTCTTCAATTGCAGTCTATATTGCCCAGAATCCGTACGTTTAGAGTTTCTGACAACAAACGAGGCAGCATTGTCAGTCAAATGTTGGAATATATGACGACCATCATCTTCCATGAGTTTATCATTCGAATACCATAGGGCAACTGGTTTGGGGAAGCCAACGTATGGCACATGTATACAGAAATCGTCTCCAGCACGGCAAATAATGTCATGTACACCGCCAAGATCCATACGTGGTTTATTTGGTTGCTCTTCAATTACAACTAACTGTGAGGGCTTCGAAGCATCAGAGCATCCAACATCATTTTCAGCAAATACACGGAAGAAGTATTCCTTGCCCTCCTCTAGATTTGGTATATAATAAACTGAGTCAATGATTGGCAACTCGTTAACTGCAACCCAGTTCTTTGAGTCTTTAGGTCGTACTTCCAAATAATATCCCTTAATTTTCGATTTACCATCGAAACGCGGTGGCCTCCATGAAAGTGTGACTCCATTTTTGAAAATGCGGTCTGCTTTCGGTGGCTCGGGTGCATCGGGTCTGTAGCGTTGTAGTTGTGTCGTCATTGATTCTGACGGTTTCGATGGTTTGCCAGGACCTGCAACATTAACGGCAATCACACGGAATTCATAGCGATTGCCTTCCCGTAAGTCTTGCACTGTGTAGCTGGTATTTGGTGTGGGGTAATTGTTACATTTAATCCATTCGCAGCCACGTTCTCGTCGTTCCACAATGTAACCAGTGATTGGTTTGCCGCCACTATACTCCGGCGGATACCATTCCAAACTTGCCGAAATTGGGGAATAAGCAGTGACTTGTGGTTGGCTGGGTGCGTCTGGTGGATCGAAAGGAGATTTTGCTATAACTGGTTTACCCTCCAAAAATTCGGAAATGCCATAAATATTTTCAGCCCTGATACGGAAGACATATTTTTTTCCTTCCATAAGATTTTTAACAGTGAAGTTCGTCTTGGAACAGTAACCAGGCACTGGGTGCCAATTATCTACACCAAACTCACTATATTCAATTATATAGCCAGTAACATCACTGCCACCATTATCTTTAGGTGGATTCCAGTCTAGACTAATATGATTTGGTGAAACCTCTGTGTAATTAAGAGGTCCTTGAGGGGGACTTGGTTTATCAACGACTATAATTTCAATGTCTGCCGAATCCTTACCGAACCCATTTTCGGCGGATACTGTATACACACCAGCATCTTGCCTTGAAGAATCATCAATGCGGAAGATCGTGCGTTCAGAATTAGTATTAAAGGATATCTTATTCGTTTCCGGTAGTTTGAGAACGCCACGCTTCCACTGAATGGTGGGAGTTGGGGCACCTGATATTGCTATATTTAGATTGACAGTTTCACCAGCACGAACCTTTATCTTCCGTCCAATAAGACCTTCCATATGTAATCTAGGCTTTTCATGCATGGGGTGTGCGCTGAACGTATTTGAGGGTTCGGATGGTTTCCCACTACCTGCTGCATTTACAGCGGACACACGATATTGATATTGATGATCCGGACTTACGCGTTCGTCGGTATATTCCATAGTTAGTACTGGCTCGGCGTTTATGCGAACCCAGCGACCCAATGTTAAATCACGACGTTCGATAACATAACCCAAAACAGTTGAACCACCATTACTGATCGGTGGCTTCCATTTTAATGTGATATGGGTTTTGTCACAGTCGATTAGTTCTGGCTTGATTGGTATACCAGGTACCGTGTATTGGTTCTTAGCTACCATAGGCTCACTGCTGTTCAATGGTTCGGAGCGACCTTGCAAGTTTTCAGCCATTACACGGAACTCGTATTTAGTTCCTTCTAATAGACGAGGTACAACAGCATGATTATATTTCGCATTTACATATGTGACCGCAGGTACCCAACCACCGCCGTGGCTCAGATCATATTTTTCAATCGCATATGATGAAATTTCGGATCCGCCATTATCGCTCGGTGGTTTCCAGGATATAGTTACTGAATTAGAAGTAACCTCCTCGTATTTAATTGGACCAATGGGTGGTCCTGGTCTATCTAAAACAATTAACTGGAAACTACCTTCATCGATACCTGAGTCATTACAAATCAATAAATGATATGTGCCGGAATTATTGCGTTGACAATTAACAATATGTACAACAGTGTGGTGCCCAACGGATGTAACTGTTGAGCGTTCATTTGAAGTCAAGGGAATATTATTTTGTTTCCATATAACTTCTGGTGTAGGTTCACCAATAAAGTCAATATTAATGTGAAATATAAGACCAGCCTTTAATCTAATGTCTTGAAGTGGTGTTATAATCTTTGGTGCGAGGAATCGTGCCTTTGTCATAACAAGATCTGATGGTTCAGAGGGTTCAGACTGCCCAGCCTTGTTAACGGCTATTATGCGGAACTCATATTCCTGTCCTTCTGTCAAGCCAGGTACCGTAATGGCTGTCTTGTAAGCTGGTACGTGCTGTGTATTAACCCAATAAGGGCTACCTTTCTCTTTCTTTTGAATAATATATTCAGTTACTGGAGCACCGCCATCGGATTTCGGTGGCGCCCATTGTAGATCCACATGATCCTGATCCCAATCCGTGACTATTGGTCGGCCTGGTGTGTCTGGTTCGTCAAAGTCATTTTTAGCAATAATACTATTTGACAATTCCAGTGGATCTGACTCGCCAATCGTATTTACAGCTTTTACGCGGAATATATACTCCTTACGATGTGTTAAGCGTGTTACGTTATGTACTGGATGTGTGCTCATACCAGCGTCTGACCATGTACCACGAGAGAGGTCCATTTTTTCAATAACATAATGTAAAATTGGTGAGCCACCATCGTCCTGTGGTATACACCAAGATAGTTGACATCCGTCTTTCGTGATGTTTGTTGCATTTAGTGAGCCAATAGGTGGACTCGGCCGATCCAATACGGTTGCATGAGCGCTTGCCTCAAATAACCCGTGCTCATTTTTCAATATTAAAGTATAACTACCCTCGTCCCCTCGAAGGGCTGACGATATTTCAAATGTCAACTCATTCTGGAATAGATTTATATCCACACGTGGGTTTGGCATAATTTCATTGCCATTGAACGACCATTTCACACTGGGTTTTGGTGAAGCTTCTATTGGTAATGTCCAACCCAAGCGTTTTCCTGCATGCACAGTAATATCTTCTAGTAATGATTTGTCGAAGTATGGTGCCAAAAATCGTGGTTTACATGTTACCATTAGTGATGGATCAGAGGGATCGCTACAGCCTGCTTTGTTTACAGCAATCACCCGGAAATCATATTCGCCCTTTTCTGTTAAGTTTGGTATTAGAGCTGTAGTCTTACCAGCTGGCGCATCTGCTGCTTTTTCCCATTGTCCAAATTTGGGACGTTTTTCCAGAATGTAGCCTATTATTGGCGAGCCGCCGTCACGCTTAGGCGTAGGCCATTTAAGTTCAGTGAAGTCTTTACCCCAATCTATCGGTTGTGGTTGTCCTGGTTTATCAGGTCGTGAGAACGGATCTTTGGCAGTTATTAATTGTGTGGTTGCCAATGGCAAAGATTCGCCTTGTTTGTTTACAGCACGCACACGGAAATTATAGTCGTGATTCTCGATTAAGTTATCAGCACAGATTTGTGTATCAGTACTTTCACCCACTGGTATCCAACGCATTGCTGCGATGTCCATTTTTTCGACAACATAGTGAGTTATTTCACAGCCACCATTGTCTTTAGGTGGTCGCCATCTTAATATGATGGAATTTTTAGTAACGTCTTGCGGCCGTAGAGGACCTTCCGGAGGTGTAGGCACATCTAATACGATTACTCTAACTGTCGCACGATCTGAGCCATTAATATTGCGTGCCACTAACGAATATTCGCCGGTGTCAACACGCTTGGCATCAACTACACGAATCTTGGTGCGATAGTCTTCATTGGTAATTTTAACACGGTCTGTGTGGATAACCATATTACCTTCATGTATCCATTCTTTCGATGGGATTGGTTCGCCGATTACTGGCACATCAAACTCAAATGTTTGTCCGGCCCGTACCTTAATATCCAACATGTAATTTCGATCAATTTTTGGCGACACATTTTTGCTTCGTGCGAGATGTGGAGCTGTTGTATCACTAGGTATTCCCTGTCCAGCTTTATTAATAGCCCGTACTCGGAACTCATATTTAACACCCTCCGTTAAATTTGGAATATGACCACTGCAAGTATCCTCAAGCACTTTGGCACAATGCTCCCAGTCTGTCGAATATTTATCACGTTTCTCAATAACATAACCGGTAATTGGTGAACCGCCATCACTTTCGGGTCTTACCCATTCCAAATCGACAAAGTCCTTATCGAAATCTTTAATGACTGGTGAGCCCGGTTTTGATGGTTCATCATAAGGGTTTTTCGCTTCAATTGAGTGTGGTGTGGTAAGAGGTTCTGAAACACCTTGTCGGTTTCTAGCACGAACACGGAATTTATATTTATGCCCCTGTGTCAAACCTTGTACTTTAAATTTAATTTCCGGTCCATCGGTTTCACCAGCTGGCATCCAACGCCCGGTGATCTCATCCAATTTTTCAATAATATATGAATCAATTGGTTGACCACCATCATCGTCTGGTGGATTCCAGTGGAGTGAGCAGGACTTAGCGTGAACATTGTCGACCTTTAAAGGACCATTAGGTGGCGAGGGATTATCTATTACAATAACTTTAACATCAGCAGAATCCTCACCATTGGCATTCTCGGCATGCACCGAATATATGCCGGAGTCAGCGCGTGTTGAATTCGAAACCTTTAGTTTTGTATTATAGTCAACGTGTGTTACTTTAATATGGTGTTTTGAATTGATTTCATGTTTCTTTAAGAACCATTTAGTTTTTGGTGCAGGTTCTCCAGACACTTTCACATCAAATGAGAATGGTTGACCAGACTTTATGCGCACTTCAACTAGATTAGTGCGATCAATTAATGGGGCCTTATTCCGAGGTTTAGCAATTATAGGCCCTGTGACATCGGATGGTTCTCCAATACCTCCTGCATTAACAGCTAATACACGGAACTCGTACGCTTCTCCTTCATAAAGGTCAGGAATAGCTGCTTTGCACTGATCAGCTGACACTTCAAGAGCTTTCTCCCATTGTCCGTATTTATCCTTCTTTTCAACAATGTAGGCTTTGATTGGAGAGCCGCCATCACTTAATGGTGGTGACCAAGCTAAGTTAATATGATCCTTATCCCAATCTGTGGCGCAGAAGTTTTCTGGTTTACCTGGTTCGTCAAATAGATTCTTGGCTATTATAGATTCATCTCCAACCAATGGTGCTGATTCTCCTTCGGCATTTACCGCCGAAATACGGAATTTATATTCTCTGCCTGGCGTGAGACCTGCGACATCTGCTTGCGGCTCATTTGAGCGGCAAACGGGAATCCAGCAATTAGTTTCAGGATCAAGCTTATCGATCTGAAAATATTCAATAGGTGTGCCACCATCATCAAGTGGACGCTTCCATTTAAGATGACTGCCTTCTTTGTGTACATTAGAAATTTGTAAAGGACCTATTGGTGGACCCGGCTTATCGGTTATAACTACATTAATCAATACACTATCTTTTCCGGAACTATTTGTAGCTGTGACTTCATATTCACCAGAATCGGTACGTGTTGTTGGCCGTACAACTAATTTTGTATAATAATTCGGGTTCTCAATAGTGACGTTGTTATTTGATTTTAAGGGACATTTATTCAATCTCCAATCAACTTTCGGTGCTGCCTCTCCAGTAATAACAGCATCAAATTTTAGTGGAGTACCGGCAGATATGGCTACGTCACGTAAGTTACGGCGATCAATTTTGGGTGCAAGGAAGCGTGGCTTTGCAATGAATGGTTTACTGGCAGCGGATGCTTCTGAGAGGCCTGCCTTATTAACAGCAATTACTTTAAATTTATATTCATTGCCTTCTACTAAACCATTAATGGTTGCTGTGGGATTAGGTTCATTAGTTTCCAAAGCCTTCTCCCATAGTGGACTGTATTTGTCTTTCATTTCGATTATGTAACCGGTAATGGGAGAACCACCGTCACTAGCGGGCTCCTGCCAAACCAACTCAACCTTGTTTGCGGTCCAATCTTTCGGTTCCGGTGCCCCAGGTTTCGAAGGGGTTACTGAAATTGTTAATATGACATAAAGAAAAATTTAGCATATATATCCATATAGATAGAGATAATACATACCAAAAGGATCCTTGGCTATGATAGTACCAAGTGTTTCAAGCGATTCCGATTCCCCTTCTTTGTTTAAAGCCTTCACCCGGAATTTATACTCATGTCCAGGCATCAAATTATCAAATTTGAATTCAGGACCATCAGATTTACCCACAGGCAGCCAAATTCCAGTTTCAGGATCGAGTTTTTCTACCAAATATCCCACGATAGGCACACCGCCATCATCTTTGGGTTTCTTCCACTTGAGTTTGCAACCCTCTTTATATATATCTGTTACTTCGAGCGGGCCTTCGGGTTTGCCAGGTTTAGCTGCACGAAGTTGTTAATTAAAAAGATTTAAGTATAAACAATATTTGTTTCGTACAAACAGTTAATGTAACTTACTTAAAATATTGATTTGGAATTCAACTTGATCCTGTCCAAATCTATTTATTGCGACAATTTTATATATACCAGTGTCTTTGCGCTCAGTGCTGCTGTTAATATATTTCGTGTTATAGGGAACGTTTTCAATGCGCTTGTTTAATGTTGTTTGCAAGGGTTTGCTACTTTGGGACCATGTGACTTCCGGTGCGGGTTCACCTGTGATTTGTATGTCCAAAAGTAGTGTCTCATCAGCTTTCACATTATATGTGTGAATATGGCGGCGATCAATTTTCGGTGCCACTGCAACGTACATATTTAAAATTATTATTTTTAACAAGACAATTAAAAAATACGTACGTTTTCTTGGTTTCGTTAGGACCGACTTGCTGGCGTCGGATGGTTCACCAGGTCCAGCTTGATTTATAGCCTTGACGCGGAATTCATATTCGCAATTTTCATCGAGGTTTGGTACAGTACCTTTGCATTCTCTAACACCGGGACCAGCTGGTGTTTCCGCTGCCTTAATCCAGCGATCTGTACCCTTCTCACGTTTCTCAATAACATAACTTGTAATTGGTGAACCACCATCGCTTAATGGTGGCTTCCATACTAAATCCACATTATTCTTATCCCAATCAAAAGCTTCGGGAGTACCGGGCTTCCTAGGTTCATCGAACGGATTTTTGGCTACGATAGATTGCTCGCAATCTAGCGGTTCTGATTCGCCCTCAGTATTAACAGCCACAACGCGGAATTTGTACTCGTGTCCAGGTTCTAAATTATTGAGCTCAGTGAACGGTTCCTTAACACGTGCTGAAGGCAACCAACGACCGGTTTCTAAATCAATTTTTTCTACTACATAGTACTCAATGGGTAAGCCTCCATCATCCAATGGTGGATTCCATTTCAATTTGCAACCTTCTTTGTGAACTTCCGATACACGCAAAGGACCATCTGGTTTGTCGGGTTTATCCAAGACTGTGATTTCAAATGTGGCTTCATCATGACCTGAATCGTTCTCTGCTTTAATAATATATTTTCCAGTGTTTCTACGTTTAGAAAATGGTATGGAAAACTTGGTACGATACGATTCAATATCGATTTTGACATCATCTGATTGATCCTCGATGCGGGATTTATTGTGGAACCAAGTTTTTGTTGCGGGGGGCTGCCCAGAGATTCTAATATCGAGGCGTACATGTTGTCCTGCTTTTATTGTTATATCCTTAATATTTGTTTTATCAATTTTCGGTGGAGCGAAGCGATCCTTTGCTCTCATTTGATCAGAAGGTTGTGAAGGCTTACTATGGCCAGCCTTATTGACAGCTTTAACGCGGAATTGGTATTTTGTGCCTTCGATAAGATCATTAACCCGCGCCTTGCAATTGGGAGTATTCGTTTCCAAAACTTTTAGCCATTTACCGGTGTTATTATCATTCTTTTCTACAAGATAACCTGTAATTGGAGTACCTCCGTCATCTTCTGGTGGACGCCAACTCAAATCAGCATGATTAGCAGACCAATCGGAGATTTGTGGTTTTCCTGGTGCATTTGCAGCGTCGTATGGATTTTTAGCTGTTGTGGGTGTCTCGAGGACCAGGGGTTCTGAGTCACCTTCGGCATTAACAGCCTTGACGCGGAAGAAATATTGTTTACCCTCAACCAAGCCAGTTACATCTGATTCTGGTGTCCTCGTTGTGCATACTGACACCCAACGACCAGTTTCGGTATCCATACGTTCAACAAGATAGAATTCGATTGGTTCACCGCCATCGTCATCAGGCTTTTCCCATTTCAAGTGAACAGATTCAGCAGTTACATCTGTAACTGCGAGCGGGCCCTTTGGTTTGCCAGGTTTGCACAGTACTTCAAGTTCAACTTCAACAGTGTCAGTACCAGAATCATTTTTAGCTGTGACGATGTAGACGCCTTTGTCTGCACGCTTAACTTTAGGCATGATTAACGTAGTTTTGTATTCTTCATTCTCGATTTTAATACGATCTGTTGTCTTGAGAAACTCGTTATTGTAAGTCCAAGTTATTTTTGCGGAGGGTTCAGCTTTTACTGCCGCTTCCATATGCAACATTTGTCCACTGCGTAAAACTTTCTTTTGTAAGTGGTTGCGATCAATGTGTGGTTTAAGAAAGCGAGGTTTCGCGACAACAGATTTTGAGACATCACTGGGCTCACTCGGTCCAGCTTTATTAACCGCAACAATACGAAATTCATAATCATGACCTTCCTCAACATTTGTAACAGTACTTTTTGTATGATCAGCCGGAAGTGTAGCAGCATCCACCCATGCACGTCCAGATTTATCACGCATTTGTATAATATATTTTTGTATTGGGGCGCCACCATCATTTTTTGGCGGGTCCCAAGCCAAATCGATAAAGTTCTTATCCCAGTTAGTCGGCTCTGGGCGGCCAGGCTTGTCTGGTTCATCGAATGGATTCTTAGCAATAATTGCCTTCTCAGTTTCTAAGGGCTCCGATTCACCCTCCTTGTTAATGGCTTTCACGCGGAACTTATATGGTTTGCCTTCTTGTAAACCAATTATCTTGGTCTGTGGTTCGGTGCTCTTACCACATGGTAACCATTGTCCAGTATGTGAATCAAATTTTTCGATTTCGTAATAATCGATTGGTGAGCCGCCTTCATCCTCAGGCTTTTCCCACTTCAATTTGCATCCATTTTTAGTGATATCTTTAACTTGTAGTGGCCCCTTTGGTATACCTGGTTTACTTAAAATGGTGACATCTAGTTCTGCGACATCCTCGCCAATCTCATTTGTGGCCTTAACTAAATACTTTCCATTCTGCGGACGTTTGGCTCGCATAACAAAGAATTTTGTATTGTAATCAACATTATCGATTTTAATTTCTTCTTCGCTGGACACCAGTGGTTTACCTTTAAAGAACCATTCAGTTTTCGGCGCGGGTTCGCCTTTAATATTAATATCAAGACTGATAGACAAACCAACTTTTACCACAACTGGTTTCAAATTGGAGCGATCAATAAGTGGTTTCACTAAAAAGAAAAAAGTAACACCAATCGTAAAATATAATAAGTATAATAAATATTGTAAATATAACGAAGCTGTTCTAAAGAACCTTAGTTACTTATATATACTTACAGAAACGTGGTTTAGCTGTATGCCAATTTGTCTGCTCCGATGGCTCCGAGGGTCCTGCTTTATTCACTGCTCGCACTCGGAATTTATATTGTTGTCCTTCTTCCAGTTTCTTTACAGTGCCTTTACATATCGGACCGTCAACCTCGGCAGCTTTAATAAAGTCCACAGAATCTTTATCCATCATTTCAATTATATAGCCTGTGATGGGCGCGCCGCCATCACGAATAGGCGGTTCCCACTTAAGTTTCACATGATGTTCGTCCCAGTTTTCCAACTCTGGCAATCCAGGTGGTGCGGATACATCAAAAGGATTTTTAGCAGCTATGACTTGATCAGTCTCCAAAGGATCTGATTCACCCTCTTCGTTCATCGCTTTCACGCGAAACTGATAACGATGGTGAGGTTCAAGGCCCTTAATTTCATGCTCCGTCTTTTCGGGATCAACTGATCCGGCCGGTATCCAACGCCCAACAGCCGTGTCCATCTTTTCAACTATATAACCAGACAGAGGTACGCCCCCATCATCTTTTGGTTTCCGCCATTTCAATTTGCAGCCCTCTTTGTGTACGTCCAATGATTCCAAAGGGCCTTCAGGCTTAGCTGGCTTATCAAGTATGATGACCTCAACCTCGGCTTCGTCAATGCCATTTACATTTTCAGCTTTTAATTTATAAAATCCGGCGTGCGCACGTGCGGCGTCCAACACCGTTAGCTTGGTATTATAGTCTTCATTTTCTAAACGTATACGATTATCACTAGATAGCTCTTTTCCCATAAATTTCCAAGTTAATGTTGGTGCGGGTTCACCCTTCACGTCAACATCAAACTTAACTGTTTGACCTGCTCGTAGTTTAACGTGTTTCATCTTATCACGATTAATATGTGGTTTCACTGAGAATAATAATTTTTTTTTAGTAAAGTGAAAGAATTAATTTTTTATTAAGCCAAGAACTAAAAACGAAAACAGATCTCAACAAAAAAGCTATGCTTTGAAATATGTTGTGAATGTAGACTCATTATAATCTACATATGTGTTCATGTCCTAGAAAGAAATAACTTTAGTAAGCAAGAAGCATTTTGGCAGCGGCATTTCAATCGGTACAGCGATTGGTACAATATTTTCCTTACGGTTTCTGGGCTTGGCTATATGAGGCTCCGTCGCAGCGCTAGGCTCGCTGTGACCGGCTTTATTTATGGCACGTACACGGAACTGGTAAATATTGCCTTCGATCAGGCCATCAGCAGTTGCCTCTGGGTTAGGTGTCTGCAAGGAGAAATAATCAAATCGTTTATCTGTTAACTATTTTAATTTTTTATAAAAATTTGGCGCCTACATCTGTTTTTAACAACTCGTCCCACCCTGGGGAATGTTTTTCCTTTTTCTCAATAATGTATCCCGAGATCGGCGCACCTCCAATATCTTTAGGAGGTTCCCATTTTAATTTAACCATATGCTCATTATAATCATTGACCTCTGGCAGACCGGGTTTACCGGCAACGGTGTATGGGTCTTTAGCAACAATACTACCGTCACTTTCAAGTGGTTCAGATTCGCCCTCCTCATTGATGGCTTTGACCCGGAACTGATATTCATGGCCTTCTTGAAGGCCTTTGACATGGATTTCGGTATCAATGCCAGAGGTGCGCCCACCTGGTACCCAACGTCCTTGTTTCTTATCGAACTTTTCAACTTGATAAGCTGTGATTGGCTTGCCACCATCATCTTCTGGTTTCTTCCACTTCAGTTTGCAGCTATCCTTCGTTATGTCGCTAATCTCAAGGGGGCCCTCTGGCTTAGCAGGTGGTTCTAATATGTTAACTTCTACCTCGGCCTCATCTTCGCCGTGTTCATTTACAGCCCGAACTCGGTATTTGCCAGTGTGCTTACGTTGGGTGCCAATAATCGATATTTTGGTTTTATATGGTATATTTTTAATTTCATAATTCGAAGGCAGCTGCTCAGGCTTCAATTCTTTGTCATTTTGGTACCAAGTAATAGTCGGTAGTGGCTCGCCAAATACATTGACATCATACTTTACGGGCTTTCCAGCGCGTATTAGTAGTGGTTTCAAATTGGTGCGATCTATTCTTGGCTTTACTGAAAAGAACAGTGAAAAATCGTAAAAATGGAGAGCCACACTTTTATGACGACCTCTATAAAAAATTTAAGGCCTACAATTTGAGCGCATTCACCTGGAATAATCAATACCCTAATTGAGAAGGTCACCCTGTGCAGCTGTAAAAATAAAGGCGTAGTACCAAATTTCCCCTATATCTCGTCAAAAACTCTATTTACTAGCTGAAAACTTGGTGCACAGGGACAATGCTCAAAAATTTATCTTACATATGGTTTTAAAGACAGAGTTTTTAATGTAGGGTTGAGTGAGGTGATCAGCGACGATAAAAAGCTCAAAATCGTTTAAACGAAATTTCAATCGAGGAATATGGAATATATACTCAAATAGCCAATTCTTCAAATGACAAACAAAGCGCAAAAGCAAAGATTAACCATGTAAATTATAATACTATTCTTTTCCAATCTATGTTATAAAGGGTGTTTTTTATAGAGGTATAGAACTTTAAGTTGGCATTATTTTTCAAGATGGCGACCGATTTAACAGCTGTCAAGTGATTTATTCTCAGTTTGGTTTGGCAACTCATCAAGAAAAGACTCACGCCTGAACAACGCTTGCAAATAGTGCAATTTTATTTCGAAAATAATGGTTCTGTGCGGAAAACGATCGCGCACTACGTGCATTTTAGCGATGTTTAGCGATGAAGCGCACTTCTGGTTGAATGGCTACGTCAACAAACAAAGCTGCCGCATTTGAAGTGAAGGTAATCCTCAAGTGTATGTTGAAACACCGTTACATCCAGAAAAACTGACTGTTTGGTGCGCTTTATGGGCTGGTGGAATCATTGGTCCGTACTTTTTCAAAAACGATGGTGGCCAGAAAGTTACAGTCAATGGTGATCGGTATAGAGCCATGATTACTAACTTTTTCATTCCTGAATTGAATAACCATAATGTCCAGGAGATGTGGTTTCAACAAGACGGCGAAACATGTCACACAACTCGTGCCACAATAGATTTATTGAAAGACACGTTTGGTGACCGCCTAATTTCACGTTTTGGACCTGTGAATTGGCCTCCAAGATCTTGTGATTTAACACCGCTAGACTACTTTCTGTAGGGCTATGTAAAGTCATTGGTCCATGCGGATAAGCCACAAACGCTTGACCATTTGGAAGACAACATTCGCCGTGTTATTGCCGATATACGGCCACAAATGTTGGAAAAAGTCATCGAAAATTGGAGGTCCAGATTGGACTACATCCGCGCCAGCCGTGGCGGTCATATGCCAGAAATCATATTTAAAATGTAATGCCAAAAGATTATCTTTCGGATAAATAAAGTGCATGTCAATCGAATAATCCATCGCTGTTTTATTGCAACTTAAAGTTCTATATCTCTATAAAAAACACCCTTTACATGTATTTACCGAAACGTTAAAATATTTTTTCAATATATACAAAATAGACCCTATGCCAGTATATTAAAAATTTAAATCTTATGCAGATTTAAAAAACTAGTGTCCAAAAAAAAAAAAACAGAGTAGCAGAATAAATTAGAACACTATGGCGTTACATGTATTAGGAGGAAATTTTTAACCTAACCACAACTACGAAGAGAAATATTTTAAAAACTCGTCTTTGGAAATAGAAACACACTTTCTAACTCTACAAAAAACCTCAAATAGAAAATTATTGCAGCATCTCTTAATGATAAAAAATGTTTCATAAAACAATCCATCCATTAACACATTTACCATACATCTCTATATATATTTGCGGCATAGTTTTTGAGTGGAAGGCATTTTGGATATAAAAACATCACCACACATATAATTGAACCTTATCAGTGTGGCTTGCGTGCGGTAAATCCATAATCGACTAAGTATTCACCATGAATCAAATGTGGTAAAAGATTAGTGAGAAGTGGGTCAACACACATCATCTTTTTGTCGGAAACCTTTGGTACTTTATGGTACGAATGAATAGTGAATTTTTACATATATACTTTATATATATTGATATACGTACATATATTATAATACTTAAATTAAATAAAATGTACTTACGTTTCTTATACTTGGGGACCTGAGCCTTGCTGGGATCAGATGGTGGAGATAAACCAGCTTTATTCGCAGCTATTACGCGGAATTGATATTCTCCGTATTCCTGCAAACCACCTATAACAGCTTCTAATTGATTGCCAGGCACTTCAATAGTATTTTCCCAATCAGGCTTGTTTTTATCCTTCTTCTCAATAATGTATTTTTGAATGGGCGCGCCACCATCGCTGTAGGGTGGGGTCCATTTGATTGAAATGCTGTGGTTGTCGTAGTCAGTAATTTCTGGAGTACCTGGTTTATTCGGTTCATCGTATGGATCTTTGGCCACCACGCCCACTAATGTGCTTAACGGTTCGGATTCACCTTCCTCATTTACCGCGGATACCCGGAACATATACTCAGATCCCGGATTTAGACCAACTACATCAAACTCAGGCGGTTCCTTGTCTCCTGGAGAGCGGCCTACGCGCACCCATTTTCCGGTAGCCGTATCCATTTTCTCAACTACATACTCCTTAATCGGTACCCCACCATTATCTTCGGGTTTCTTCCATTGCAACTTACAGTTGTTCGAAGTTACGTCACTAACCGCCAAAGGTCCTTTGGGCGAGCTTGGTTTACCGAGTACAATAAGTTCTACTGTTTCGCGATCTACGCCATTGCGATTTTCGGCCTTAAGCGTGTACATACCGGTATCTTTACGTACAACATTCGAGATAACGAAGTCGGTATGATAGTCGCTATTTTGTATTTTTATACGATCACCAATGGAAAGTGGTATATCATCACGCCAGCTCCAATGCAATGTTGGTACTGGCTCACCAATGACATCCACTGACCATTTGTGGGTGCGGCCAGTCTTAATTGTAACCCGCTTAAATGTTGAACGATCGATTTGTGGTTTCACTGCCAAGTTTATACACACATGATAAGTCAATTGAAAGTGGCCAGAAATAGTCAGAATAAAAATTAGCACTGAGATACAAAAGCTGAATGTAGACAATTAGTATTAACAGCACATACACATTTGGAAGGATCGAAAAACATGAATTTTACAATCTAGAACGGAGGGGTGCGGGGTATAACTATATCAAATTTGTGGACAAAAAATTTCAGATCGATCGGTTGATATTTTTATCCCCACATTAAGCCTAAAGTTTTTAAATTTGCATCAAATATACTAACTTTCAGGCGTTTGTGTAATACTAGATAGAAAGAAATACAAGAATCCAGTCAAAAAAATTTTCTACGAAGAAAGCATTGTGAAAAAAACTTTAAAATGACAATCTTTGAATATTTTGCAAAACAATCTACGTGCTTCACAAAGGTAGGTTTCAAACAAAGACTGTTGCCAGTTATAGAGAGTCTATCTGCCTTACCCTTCTTTTCTTTTCTCCCTTCCTCTCACTCACCTGCGATACGTTTGCTGTGAAGCTCTTGGCCGGCCTCCCAAAATACAAAGGAAAACGATTAGGAACTCACCGCGAGGAGGATTCCGCCCTTACCCATACAACCTAACCTAACCAATCATAAATGGACTTTTTATATTTGGTCCTCACCGTCTAAAAGTCTTGAAAGTCTTTTTGAATGAAATGAAGGCATAGCTTTTCTGGAACGCAGAGTGGCTCTTCCTGACAGGTCTTGCTATAAAAAAACCAGCACTACTATGTGATTCATAACAATCAGATTCAGAGTCTGATCGAGGCAAGTTATTAGAAAAAAGATGAAACTCAGAAGGTACACTATGCATCCTGTTCTTTCTTTCTCCCTTTTATAAAGTGCTTTAGAGACTTTAAAGTCTACCTTGTCAATCCAACTCAAAGAAGATATTAACTTTCTCTTTGAGGAATTCTTTTATATTTATTATAGCAGTGGCAGATTCCACTCTCAGGGTTGGATGCGTCAATAGGACAATTGCAAGAGGCAATATCGAACAGCTTTTTACATTTTTTCAAAAATTTATTGAGAGAAGCATTCAGACCATCAGATCCTTGCCTGTACTTTAGCAATATTTAAGTATTGATTCACGTTCTTTACGAAGCGCCATAATTCCTTCGAGAACCAACAATTTGTCGAGTCAAGGAAAAACAGAAAAATTCAGAGCTGTTAGAGTGAATTTTGAGGAATATTCAGAGGAGCAGTGTGAAACTCGAATGGAATACTTATCTTACGGAAACACGTAGCTATCGAATTAGACTATTTTACCAAATTTTCTAAAACTTCCTGTATCAAAGTTTTTATACAAAGATTTTTGCATTTCTTATTATCAAGTGACCTTACTTATCACTTTGTCATGAATTAAATTAAGTATACACCTAGAGGAATGCTGATTACGTGATAACACACACGAATGAAAGTCAGATTGCCTCATATATTTCGGGATTAGAGAACAAAAACATATATTAATCATCGAAAATCGCTTTATTATTTTTCAACATATTTTCCTTTTGCATGAGTTTGAACCAATTGTGGAAACACTTTTGCCACTCTGATTGAGGTAGCTCCATAAGCTGCGATCTGAAAGCTTCAACCGCCTCTTCAGGTGTCGAAAAACGTTGACCTCTTAGTATATTTTTTACGTACGGGAATAAAAAGAAGTCATTCGGTGCCCAGTCGGGACTATACGGTGGATGACTTATCAAATCGGTGCTTTGAGTGAGTCTTCGGTAGTTGGTTTTCCTAACTTCTTAAAAGATAACTAGCAAACAAATGGTTGTGTACTGCTCTGCGTTGCTCTAATGGTACGGTTGAGACATGTCTAGTTTTTACGAAAAAATAGACAACTATTTACTTGGAAGTGTTTCATGCGGGAAGAAATTTTGTTGAATTCGGCTCATCTTGAAACACCCATACAATCGACCCCAGTTTACTTTCGGGCTCATACGCGTAAATTCACGATTGATCACTTATCACGATGTCTTAGACGATTTTCAAAGAACCTCAATCGTATTTTTTTAACATTTCCTCCGACCAATCAATACTTTCTCGAGCGATTGACAAATTATGTGGGATCCAATGTGAACAAATTTCTTTTACAATCAAATATTTGTGCAATGTTAAGTATATGATGGTTTCACTAATGCCTATAGTTGTCTCAATCTCACGATAGGCCACATGACGATCTTGCAACCAGTTTGCGGACAGCATCAATAGTTTCCAGAATAACATTATTTTTGGATGACCTGTGCGAAATTCGTCTTGGAATTATCTACGAAAACGACCTCGATGGAATTAATAATACCATCAAGAGACACTGGTCTTTTCTTTTATTTATTTTGCGTCGAAAGTTGTAAAAATAAAAAAAATAAAAAATGTTCGCGATTTAATTCAATTTTTTACCTTGATGAATATTTTGAGTTATTGTAAACAACATAAATAGCGCTCGTATGTCAAAACGTTCTATGTTTGTATAACACGAAAAATGTTAAACTTTACGATAAAGGTGTCAGTTGCCAGTAAATATTAACCGATCCGCCACACCCTGCACAAATTTGGATTCTAAAATTCATGTTTTGGACCCACCTTAATACATATAGCAACTTAAATACGTTGAAAAAGTTCAGAAAAAAGAAAGTTAAATTTCAGATCGTTATTCTGATTTTGGTGTTGAACAGAAAGTACAATATTTATGCCATACGCATTAGGTGGTCGGTGAGAAAAGTTAGTTATTGTTTCGAGAGGATGGATAGAAGTAAAATAGGATTTTTTTTGAGAAGAGCGCATTTTGGTTGAATGTATGTATAATATACTCTTTTGTTTGATTGTACTAATTTATTGTGCTAATCTATTGTAAATAAAATATATGTTTCTTTATTAACTATCTTTACCATTAGACCGTTGTGGATTATAAATTATTTTGCTTGCATGTCTGCTAAAAGCAAATATTTATGTAAAAATATTAAGCAAAGCTTTTTTGTCGCATAAATAACCATATAAAATTAAATATTCTTAGCTTACGGTTCTTATGCTTGCACAAGTGATTATCTGTAGGTTCTGAAGGTTCCGATGGACCGGCTTTATTTACAGCGCGTACTCGAAATTGGTATACAATTTTTTCTTTAAGCCCATCCAAGTAACATTCAGGTGTTGCACCATCAGTTTTTGCTATTTCGCTCCATGATGGCGAAAATTTATCCTTAACTTCTAAAATATAATGCAGTATAGGTCTGCCGCCGTCGGATGGTGGACGTTTCCACTTAAGCGACACGCTCTTGTTGTCATAATCAGCAATTTCTAGTTTTCCGGGCGGACTTGGTGGGTCATATGGGTTTTTCGCAACAATAGGATCAGTCGTTTCTAATGGTTCAGACTCGCCCTCCTTGTTAACAGCTTTTACACGGAATTTATATTTTTTATTTGGCGTAAGCCCCTTGAAATTAAAAGATGTTTCGTCAGGTCCTACATCGCCAGCTGGTATCCAACGACCAGTTTCTTCATCCATTCTTTCCAATGCATACCCAGTTATTTCGCAGCCACCATCATCTTGCGGACGTTTCCATTTCATTTTAACATGGTCAGCCCGTACTTCTTCCGGTTCTATTGGGCCTCCTGGTGGCAAAGGTTTATCCAATACAGTCACGTGTGACTCGGATTGGATGGTACCAGAGCTATTGGACAAAACCATTTTGTAAATACCAGTATCTTTTCGTACTGCCTTCTTAATAGTAATGCATGAGTTACGTTCCATTTGGTCAAGTATGAGACGTTGATTGTCGAAAATCAAATCTTCTGTATCTTTACACCATTTAGCTGTCGGTTCTGGTTCACCATCATATTTTATATCGAAACGTACTGTTTGACCTTTTTTCACAACGATATTTTTGAGGCCATCTCCAACGATAAACGGCTTAACAAAACGGCATTTAGCAATTATAGCCTTCGTTTTGTCACTGGGCTCACCTGGACCAGCCTTGTTCACAGCACGGACTCGGAATTCATACTGTTGTCCCTCTTTTAATCCATCCACTGTGCCCACACGACCATCACCGGGCACCTCTTTGCCTGCTACCCAGTCGTTGGAGAATTTTTCTTTATATTCAATTATATAAGCTGATATAAGATCCCCTCCATCACTATCGGGAGCATTCCATTTAAGATCAGCATGATCTCTATCCCAGTCTGTAAGATCGACATTTTTTGGTTTTCCCGGCTCATTCCAGGGATCTTTTGCTAACACGATATTTTTGAAAGCAGCAGGTTCGGAGGGACCTATTTTATTCACAGCACGTATACGGAATCTGTACTGTTTTTTTGGCGTTAGATCCTCAATTTTCTTAAAAAATTGACCTTCCGGCGGAACCTCAGCGACAATTTCCCAGCTTTGCTTTTTACTTAAATCTTGACGTTCAACAATATACTTTATAACTGGGGAGCCACCATTATCGTCAGGTTTATCAAAAGTTACCTTGCATGATGTCTGGAAGACTTCCACAACATCGACATTTTGTGGGGCCTGCGGTACATCTTGGAATATAATTTTTACGTTTTTGATGTCTTCACCTTGACCATTGGACAATTTGATTTCAAAAGGTCCGGACATATCACGGGCAGGTTTCTTAATTCTAAAAGTAACCTTGTCTTCAGCTACACCCACTTCAACTTCCTTAACAGCCAATGGTTTGCCATCTTTTACCAACTTGGCTTCCACTGAAGTTTGTCTCGTACCGTTAACTAAAATTGGATCAAAATGAATTTAACGAAATTAATCATAAAATATAAAGCGAATTTTCAAATTTTGGAATTCGACTATCGATTTGTACACCTTTCATGAACATGATATGGTATATTAACTTTGGTCCGAAGTATGTAAGTACCAGAAAGAGAAGAAATATATCAATCAAAGATATGATCATAATGACAAACTAAGTTGATTTAGTCATGTCCGTATTTTTGTCTGTTTATCTGCCCGTCCATCTGTTTAAAGGCAAGCAATTCTCTAATTTACACGAAATTTGGTATGTGAAAGGATTTCTGTAATGTAAACTATATCATATAGCTCTAATACAATCGATTTGTTCAGATATGTGTTTTTGGGCCATAACTCCTTTAAAAAAGCACCCAAGAATGGTATTTGGAATTCTATACACGTATTTACAAATAAATATTGACATGAAAAGCATCGAAATCGAAGGAATATATTATTATATAGCCTCCATATAACCGATTTGTTTAGATAAGAGGTCTAAGGTAAACACTTCGTCAGAAAATCATTTAGGATCTTGGAATTTGGTATTTTGGTATTTTATACTTTTATATACAAATAAATGCTTACGCTAAAAATCTTTAAAATCGGAATATTAATCATATATCCCTCTATGAGTACAATCAAATTGTCCAGATGTGAGGTTCCGGTCCAAGAGTCCGTTGAAAAAGAATCCAAGAATTTGAAATTCTACATACGTAAATTCAAATAAATATTGACACTGTAAGTCAGCGAAATCCAATTTGCATTTTGCAATAAATTTATATGATCATGAAAGATATAAGGGTAAACTTCCTTCTAGTTTTTGTCTCAAACATACCTGAAACGCAAAACTAAACATGATCTAGCAATATCTACTTTATTTTTATCACGTTTTCTCACCACAATACCACATAAAAACTAGTAGCCGAAAATGGTATTAAAGAATTTTTTTACAGCTTTCCAACCTTTTATTTTCTACAGGTTTTAATTTTTTTAAATTAATATTTCATCTAGTATTCTCTTTTTTCAGCCACTGCAAGCTCTATGGGTGCAACTTCTTTGCCCGTAACCACAGATCGCTTACTTCACAAAACAGGCTTGGCAAATTAAGAAAGCTGGGGTTTCACAAATTCTCAAGTGGATTCTTGTTTGTAAGAAAAGTACTAAATTTATGTTTTAGTTCCTCGGCCCTTGGCGGTCGCATAGCTGACTATTATTCGGATGGCCAGGGTTCGAATCCCAGTTCTACCAACATCGAATGTTATTATATTAACTGTAGGTTCCTCCATTTGTTGGAAAAAACATTCAGCCGCACACCACAAATTGGATAAGGAGCTCGGCCAAAAATCGCTTCAGCCGTTGTAAAGCGCTAACTATGTTATATATATAACCAGTTTCGAACAATAGAACCCTTGACTTTGGGATCATTGACTTACTATAGAATAACTTTTGAGGAAATAAGACAATTTTTTTGCACTTCTGGCAGATTTCGCTGTAGAAAGTGTTGTATTCGTATCACAGGAGCAACGCTTTTTTGGAAGAGCTATCTCAAAAAATAATTGAATCACCCCAATGTTTTACTGTATGATGAACATTATAAGACTGGATTAGAACCATTGTCCAGTATCAGGACAATTACCGTCAGACCCTTGCGCTTCATTGCAAATGCTTACCATATCTTATAAGGGGCAGACTACAAGTATTATCTGCATAAAATGGCTTCATTTGTATTAATTCGTGAATTATCCTCTTCTAAATGCAGTAAGTATGCCAAATACCGAAGCCTTTGGAGCCCATTTCTTAATATATATTTTTACATCTTGTTATTTCCATCTCACAAGACAGCCACTTTACTTTCGTTCATTTTATGCAGATTTTTTTTATATATGGATCCTATAAAAAATGACACATGTTTATTGTATCACGTTAATTACAATTTAATTTATGCTTAACAATTCATACAGTTGCCTTTCTCTTATATCAGGAAGTATAACAATCCCACCTTGTAATGTCATGTTAGGCTTATTTACTATTTTGATATTGTTTAATATTTACGAGAATAATGTTAAGCTTTATTTTAAATAAGTAATTGTTGGCGGCCGCGATAGCCGAGTGGTTAGCATTGCGTACTGACATTCGGAAGGCCGGGGTTCGAGCCCAGGTTCGAACAACATCTAAAATTATAGAAAATTAATTTTTCTAATTGCGGTCGCCCCTCGGCAGGGAAGGTCAAGCCCTCCGAGTGCATTTCTGGCGTGTAAAAAAGCTCCTCATAAAAATCCATCGGCCGTTCGGAGGCGGCTTAGAATAAACTGTAGGTCCCTCCATTTGTTGGTAAAAACATCAATGCGCATATTTGCTGCCTGCCAAAGGCAAAAGTTAGTCTTTTTCCCTATTATCATAGATATTCCAACTTTTAGCGCTGCCGAAGAAGCGACTACATAGCTGTTGGTGACCAGGTAATCCGTAAACATATTTTATATCTTTTTTAATATTCAGATTGAACACGTTTTCTTATTTATGGTACTTTTTTTATAGAATTTCAATAAACGAAAAAGGTATATAATATATAGACAAACAATAGATTGCCTTTAATATTAGTAAAATTCATAGAAAGTGTACAACTGTAACAGTTCCCTTTAATCTCATTTTCGCCTACTAATATTTTTGTTGTTGGTGTGTTATGACCAAAATATGTTTGGGGGAGAAAGTAAAGCTGGTTAAGTAACAACATAAAAAAAATTTACTTCACTTGGATAAAATAACTCAGAGGCCCCTAGAACCTTTTCCTCTTTCTAAGATTGAACTACTCATTAAAACGCTGTGTTTTGCGAGGATTGTGATACCGAAAAGTCGCATGAAATTTTTTTTCGAGTATTGAAGAAAACGGAGGCAAAATTGAGACTATATTGAAAAAAGCAAAATAGAAATTGATAAATAAGTATACATTTTTTAGCTTCTTGTTTCTTGATCTATTACTCCATTATGACATTACTTGCGATGTTTAAATTTTTGTAAGTATTTGATAATGGCTTATTGCAGATTTTTTTCTGAAACATAGAGAGTTGAAAAGCTAAGAAATGCTTACCTTTGTATGGTACTTCTAGAACAACAGGCGCATTAATTGGACCTGCGAACTCATCAGAGCAGTTAATATTAGGGCGGCTTTCTCCCTTGCGTACTGTGAGTTTACATATAGATGACAATTTACCAGACTCGCACGTTATTTCTCCTTCATCGCTGAGTTCGAGGTTGTTGAAAATCAGTTGATGCTTGCCACCACCAAGATTTTTAATTTCTATGCGTTCATTCCGTTCAACAGGATTACCGTTAATTTTCCATTCGCACGGTGCAGTTTGGTCTTGCAATTCAACATCAAGTACCAGTTTTTCACGTTCCACGGCATCGGTGTCCTTAAGCTTCTTATTAAAACGGTTTTGATCTATTTATATGATGAAAAAACAGAAATAGTAATGAGTACATGAATGTGGGTCATTTCGTATGTGCATGTAAAATTTAATTTTGAATTTTATTTTAGTACTACTTACAATTGATAATAATTTCTGCTTCAGTTTTGTCAGCATTTGTTGTACATCTAAATTGACCCGCATCACTAACTTTACAGTCTTTAATTATAAGCTTCCGTTTACGTCCATCCTTAACGATTTGCAGGCGTTTGTCGCCCTTGATTTCTTCATCGCCACGCCACCATTGCACTTCACCAGTGGCATCATCAATTTCACATGACAGCGTTATATTGTCTTTTTCAATGCATTGTAGTGATTTCAATACCTTTACAAACTTATATGGATATTCGACAATTTTAACTGCCGCCTCAGTCTTATCCGACTGTTTGTCTAATTGACAACGATACTGACCAGTATCTTCATGAACAGACTCCTTGATAATGAGCTTAAGATTGCCATTAATATCTTTTGAAATAAGGTAGCGTGGATCATCATTTTCGATTTTCATATTATCTTTATACCAGGTGGCATTGGCCATGCTACTGCTAACAGCGCACTCCAATGTTGTCTCATGTTTCGTAAATCCTTCAATCTTCTTCTTGAGTGGCTTAGTAAATGTGTAGTTGGGATCAGCTTCTTCGACATTCAAAAACGCTGTACTAGAAACTCCACCAATTTCTATCGTATACTTTCCACCATCCTCCACTTTGGGATTCATCACAATCAACTGGTAAGTGTCATTTTCATTTTTGAATTTGTATTTGCTTCCGGTGAAAAGTTCCTTTTTGTGCGATAACAAATTTTTAATGAGATATTGTTACTGTTAACTGATCAAAAACATAAATATAATATAAAAGAATAAAAGTAACTAGCCAAAAGTAAAAAAAATCTGTTAAACTAATACTCAGCGTCGAGAGGCTTTTGTTATAAAATGATTAATTGTGGAATCTGAGATACAATTTATGAAAAATTAGTGAAAATCGACTTTAGGCGGCCGGAATTGGTCATATCGAGCTCGAATTTTCTTAATCGTGTCCGTTTGAGGTATACCTTCTAGTAACAAGCAGCATCAAAATCGCTGACCCAAGTGTGGATACCTTTCTGAGAAACTACTGAGCAAATATATATGCTATTTTTGATGCAATGGCTATAGTTATAACCGCTTTCGGTCTACGACTGTCCAGATGATCTTAAAAAGATTTTAAAGTTACGCTCGCTAAGTAGGAATGGACTATTTTCTACCGTGCCGATTATTTTTTGAAAGTCTTTGGTGGTGCTTTGAATTTAAATATATATATATATATTTATACTTATATATATGTATATATATAAATATGTATATATACATATATTTAAATTCACAGCAGCACTAAAGACCTTCAAAAAAACCTGCCACTGTAGAAAATAGTCCTTTCCTACTTAACGAGCGTAACTTTAAAACCTTTTTAAGATCATCTGGACAGACCGAAAGCGGTTGTAACTCTAGTCATTGCATCAAAAATCGCTCGAAGAACGATTAGTAGTCAATAAAAGCTGGTAATTAATAATGGAAAAAGGTATTTCGGTGAGGGGAAGCTTAGAGAGCGTCCGTTAACCACGTGGTCATATTATAGATTATCTGTGACCTCTGCATTTCTTCATGTAGCCCAACGTAACCTTTCCTGTGAAACCCTTCCACTCCTGCCGAGGGGAAGTAGTTTTGATTAAGAATACTACTACATATTATTTTAAACGAATAATGGTTATATGTTTTAAATACATACATATATAGTGTTTTCCAATAAGAGTGATATGATTTCTTACAAAAAAGCACGCACTAATTGTTAAGGAAATTAATGTTTTTTATTTAATGTGAAGTATAATCGATACAATTAAGTTCTGAATGTAACATAATTCAAAAGGCCTTCAAGACTTCTTTTGCACGAACGAATTCAATGAACCCAATTTTTTTAAGAAAATCATCTCCGATGAGGCTCACTTTCATCTGAGTGGTGCGGTAAATAAACAAAACTGTCAGTTGTGGTGCGAAGAAAATCCACAAATTATTCATGAACAACCATTATATTCACCAAAATTGACAGTTTGGTGTGGTTTTTGGTCTGGTGGAATCATCGGTCCGTACTTCTTTTGAAATGAAGCTGGTAGTACCGTTACTGTGAATGGAGAGCGGTATAGAGCGATGATAACAAACTTTTTATGGCCACAATTGGAAGAAGTTGATCTTAACAACATCTGGTTCAAACAAGACGGGGCTACGTGTCACACAGCACGTGCAACAACCGAATTATTGCGAGAAAGGTTTGGAGATTCGATTATTTCAAGAAATTGCGACATTGAATGGCCTCTAAGAAGTTGTGATTTAACATTATTAGACTACTTCTTGTGGGATTATTTGAAGTCATTGGTCTTTAGCAATATACCAGTTTCTCTGCAAGCCTTAGAAGCCAATATTGAACGTGCCATTCATGACATACGAATCGATTTCGTGGAAAAAGTCCAAAGGAAGCTATTTGAATGATGTTATATTCAGAACTTAATTGTATTGATTGAAGAGATCATTATTTTACAAACAATGCATTCATAGTTCCTTTAAAAAAATTTGAATTTGTGTGCCAAATAAAATTATTTTATTTAACAAAATTTTCATCTCAAGAAAACTACGTATGTAGCTTTGTGCTCACCTCCTCCCTCATAAACTGGTTCAGCGTAGCATTTAGACTAATCTCCTCCTGCCTTAGCTACGCTACGTAGCGTATGGACGCTCTCTTATTGTATATACACATGCTTTATTAGGTACGTATAATTTAAACATAAAAATGCACAGATGAAATGTACATATATGTATATAAATATATATATATATATATATATATGTATATACTTACATCTTTCCGCAGCATCCATTTGGGTTTGCAATTTATTTTGCTGAAACGCGCTTCAAACACAACCTTCTTGTCTTTACCTTCCTTGGCGAACTGATCAATTAGCGGACTCAGGAAGGATTCTTGTTTCTGTTTTTTATTAATTTATTTTTATTTTCAGTCATATATAATGTTTATATATGCGGTTTTTTGTTAAAATATTTCGAGTGTTATTATATGATATTTTATTTTTTATTTGCGTCGAATTTTTTATCCAATTCATTGTTTATTATTGTTGTAGTTTTTCAACACATGAAATGCAGGCAGTGGACATTTTTTAAAATAATTTCGTTGATTTTGTCGTTTTGGTTATTTTTCATTATTGGGTTGTATTATTGGTACGAAAATTAATGTTTGCGTTGTCAAAAATGGGAAAAGAAATATAATTTGTAAAATAATTTTTTTCAATTGTCATACATCATTAATTTTTTTAATTTTTGGCTGTGTATTATAGAACTGCCAAATTTTATGCGCAAAAATTCGCAAAATAAATACCAGCGCTTTCCAACTGACTTTAAAGTTTGTATGCACACAATTGAAAATACGTGCTTATTCTGCTCATCGCTAGGCATAAGCGGAATATATATAACAGTAGTTTTTTTTTCTGACTGTAAATATGTATGTATGTACATACGCTCATTTATGTGCCTCAACAATATTTTAAATATTTTTGATTTGAGTTGAATGGAGTTATGTTTTAATTGGATGTTTATAAATTTAAAAAAAAAATCCTTTTGATCATGCATTATTTGTGACACACATATGTTTGTATGTTCATAACAAGTACACATTTTTCTAAGTAGTTATAAAAAAAGAGTATGTAGGCGTGTGAAAAAATCGTAATTCGAAATATGTAGTACCATATTGTACCATGATTTACAAAAGCTACAACTTTCTGCCTCAAATATTTACAGAAAAAAAATTATGAGTGATGTAAAGTAAAAATATAAGTTTTATTATACAATAGGGGGATTCCCTATGTCTAGGAAATGCATATTATGCAAATACTTCCCATGGAATTGTGCTAGAGATCGAGAGCAACCCCGTAGTGAAATTGGACATATTCAAGGGAAACAATAACAACCCCACGGCAAAGGGTTGCTTTTTTCTTCCTGCAATATGTGGGAAATAAATATACGTAGGTTTAGATATAGAAAATTTTTCCTACCGTAGCATATATTTTTTGCATGTGTTTTGTTGTTGTGCCATTGCACGGATAGGAAAAATTTGATAACCGTGCACCGTAGCATGCATTTCCTAAACATAGAGAATACCCCTAATAGTTAGTACTGTTATATATACATATACAATATATTGTGTAAAATAAAAAACATAGCTTTGGTGCGCAAATTTTTTGACTTTTTATTTCAATAATATCAAATTGAGTAGTTAGGATTCAATTTTGATTAATTAAAATTTTGTTTTAATAAGTTTTTATAATGTATCGCATACAAAAAAAAAACGAAATAGAAAATTGTTATGCCAATGTACATACTACGGAAAAACAACTCTTCCTACTGGTATATACAATAGAAAATACTACTTTACAATTATATCAAGCGATTACTAAGTCTAATAATTGTTTCTTATATGGCAGTGATAAACTAAGATAACCTCACGAATATAGTACATATGAATCCGGCATTGTCATATTATTGTGTACTTTGTTATTCAAAAATAAATACAAAAATAAAAATTAATACCAACACCCAGTCATTAATTCAATATTTTGCATTTGTAAAATTTTAGTTAATACTCGTATTTGTTTATTTATTGTGAAATTTTGGTCATAGCACGTTCCAATCTTGTTAACTGTATATGAACCCGAGATAATCAATTTAATTTTTGTCAACCGCAAAATTTTGAATAGAAGCATCATTCGGCAGCCGTAGGCCTCTACATCATCATACAATATTTCGGTTTGTACGTTATGAAATCTATGCAGTGCGCCAGTACTCGTTTTATATTTCTGCAAGCTTCTCACAATTTCATTAAACAGTGCAATAGTAAATCTTCAGCATTAAAAGTATTTTAGAGCGCACTTTTGTCGACGAAACTTTCTAGAGACTTTCTTTCTGGAATGCCTCTTGGTAAAAAACTTCAAAAAAACTTTAGGCATAACGAATATTGCTTGCTAAGAGTATTAACCGTATAATATTGCAGATTTTAACCCTCAAAAAATATATATTGGTACAACATCTAAAAAACAGTAGACAACAGCAATTTATTGGTTATTTAGACACTTAATTTGGACGCTTACGCCTTTTTCAGAAACATAAAGTAATAGACATTGCAAAACTTTCCAATTTTTTTGTTATTAGAGGAGAAAAAAATTGAGAGGTGGCAAAATTTCGTGGACTTTGTGCAATGAAGCGTTCGGAAATAACATAATACAAACACATTTAAAAAAAGTAACTTATTTAGAAAAAGTTGAGAGAGATAAGTTGTACAGTCTGCAAAATGTTACACACAAAATACCAAATTACGTTAAAAATTTTTTGGACATAGTCATGTGGACTTGTTAACCAAGTGTTTTAAAACTGAAGTACAATATACACACACATGTATTGTATATTATAATTAGAATTGAAATTAATTCGGATTTTTGCAAGTTTTTTTGTGTGTTTGATTACAAACGCAAAATTGTTATTAAAATTAACTTTATTGTTATTATTAAGAATATATTAATGAATACTACTTCGAAAATGTGAGATTGATAGTTTAAACGAAACAACAACACCGAGGAAGCGGTAGAGAATACTCAGAGTGAATGCCAAAATTGCTTGGCGAGAAATGTAAATAAAAAGTGGCGTAATAATTTTAGATTTAGGGCTGGTGCCAGTTGTCAAACCTCTTCGCGACGAAACGGATGTAATGTAGGCCAATCGGGTATCAATTCGGCCAGAGACGGTCTACGTGATCGTGTTGCCTATATACGTATACAGAATTTTGTTTAATAGAAAATAAAACACATAGAAAAGTTTACATTTTTTGCTTGTTTTTAAATTACTTCTATTTTAAGTATGTATGTATGTATGGGTTGAATTTTAGTTGTGTACACATAAGAAGAAGGAGCTCGGCCGAATATGGTTTCATATTGCATATATCATAAATTTTTTCTAGTTTTTTAGCTCAGTAACATCATTTTATAGAAGAGATTGACTTGTCGGTTGAATGTGGAGGTTGAAGACACGACCGCTTGGGACTTCACGTTGAGTAAGCTTCCCCTCGATTTGATAAACTGTTTTAATTTTGTTCACCCATGTGTACCCATTTCAGTACCGCTCGACCTAAAAGCATCATGCAAGAAATGACATCTCGACTTTACTTGGCATGTAGTGGAGATATCTTAAGGATAGGTTTCCTACACCTACACGAATAAAGCTCCCTTCTGCTTAGAACGAGCAATGCAATCCACACTGCCTCATATTAATTTAGTAGTACAATCCACGTTTAAAATGTTTCACGACCTTAAAAGATCCTTAAGGGTCTACGCATATAAAGGGTGTTTTTTATAGAGGTATAGAACTTTAAGTTGGTATTACTTTTCAAGATGGCGACCGATTTAACAGCTGTCAAGTGATTTATTCTCAGTTTGGTTTGGCAATTCATCATGAATAGACTCACGCCTGAATAACGCTTGCAAATAGTGTAATTTTATTTCGAAAATAATGGTTCTGTGCGGAAAACGTATCGCGCACTACGTCCATTTTAGCGATGTTTAGCGATGAAGCGCACTTCTGGTTGAATGGCTACGTCAACAAACAAAACTGCCGCATTTGGAGTGAAGGTAATCCCCAAGTGTATGTTGAAACACCGTTACATTCAGAAAAACTGACTGTTTGGTGCGCTTTATGGGGTGGTGGAATCATTGGTCCGTATCATTGGACGTAGTGCGCGATACGTTTTCCGCACAGAACCATTATTTTTGAAATAAAATTGCACTATTTGCAAGCGTTGTTGAGGCGTGAGTCTATTCATGATGAATTGCCAAACCAAACTGAGAATAAATCACTTGACAGCTGTTAAATCGGTCGCCATCTTGAAAAGTAATGCCAACTTAAAGTTCTATACCTCTATAAAAAGCACCCTATACATGGTACAGATATGCTTATATGTATACTTATTTCATAGACGTATTTCAACTTCAAGGCAGCCGGCTATATGAGGGAGCGTTCGTAGAGCCGAGGAGCTGAGTCACCACCGGATTACACAAAGGAAATAATACGTGTTTTTAAAGTCCTAATTTAAAAATATATAATTTTTTTGTTGAAAATATACCGTTATATTATGTTACTATTATTATTTTTTGTTGAATTAATTTATTTTTGTATTTCCTTTATTCTTTCAAAAATATAAAAACTATATACCTTATATATGTAAGAATATTGAAATAAAGGCTGAATATACATAATTTATATATATATATATATATATATATATATATATATCAAAGTTTATTTACTCTGTCGTTCAACTTTGTCCTGTTCGAATGAAGAAAAAGCACAAGAGAAATAATAGAGAAATTCATACACGTATATAAATGCGAACATCAAGTTTTACGAAACTAATGGGGATATTGTTCCAAGAGCTTAAGTGTATTAAGGACTGTGTTTCCTCTCATTTGATCGCTCTAATGATGGAGCGTATTCTTGTTGGGATGTATAATATTGTTGTAAAATAACACTGGCCTACGCCCATTTTGGTGCCTAAGATTTTGTATCTGAATTTGGGTACATTTTGTGAGCTACAGTTAATTTTTTTTATATCAGCACGAGTTCACAGGTTCGAAGAAAAACGAACACATTTTTACAATAATAATAATTTATTTTGAAATTATACATCAAGAAAACATTTTTGAGTGATTTTCTTGATCTGTCTTGAAGTTACCAAGGAAGTTTTGTGTGACCACAACAAAAGATTTCCAGGCACATCTTTCCATTTTAGTCATAGAAGCTTCAAAATCCGTAGAAATTTTAATTAATTGTTGTATCTGAGGCCCATCAAAAATTCCTGTCTTCAATTTTTCGGTACTCCATCCAGAGAATTTTTGATAAAGTCATGAGCCCTAATTTAATGTGCAAAGGTAGAAGAATAATTTTTTTCGTGGAACTAAAGGCTGATTTATGAAATTCTTTTCACCAAGGCCAATTTGTAAATCACTCTTCTGGCCCAACAAAAAATTTACCCCCCCCCAGCCTTGTTCAGAATTTTTTCTAAGAGCCATGTAATAATCTGATATTCTTCTTTCATAGATGTAGAGTGGGCGAGTGGCATAGGACCATATTTATTGCCATTGTGCAACAGCTTTGAGACTTCTTTTACTGATGTCAAAGAAAAGTCACCAATCACTTGCACGACAAGTCTTCAAGCCTATGAAAGTCAGCAAGCTTTTTACATCATGACTATATACTAAATTTTTATCAGGTGAAAAAAATGGCAATGAATCTTGTTCTCTCGTGTGATAAAAAGTAATTTTCACACAAGAAGAAAGACAATTTTTTTTAAATCTTGATGCTAGCAACTCAGCACGCTCTTTTGAAAGATCCCTGATAATATCACTAAGCTCACCTTGTAAAAAAGGTTTAGGATCTAATTTTTCTCCATAACATTCAGAATCATAAGCTTCTTCTTCAGAAATTTCCATCTCATCGTCCTTACTTTCTTGTATTTCTCGTTGAAAAGCTGGTAAAGGAACAGTGTCTGAATGACGAATGGGACCCCAAAATTCAAAGATTTTCGAGTTCCTTTTTGCCACTGCCGCAAATGTTCGATGCACGTCTTGCAAACAGTACGAGGAACCCATACTTTATCTTGATTACGAATTTCCGTACCGAAGTAAGCAACACACAAACGAATGATTGTGCCATTGATCTTTTTTCGTTGATCTTTCATTATGTACTCGTATTCACCGCATACGTAGCAAACGATATAAGGATCATTAATACAACATCTCAATTTACTTGCCATAAGAAATTTATTCGACAACTGTTACTGAAGTTATTATAAGATTGACTGATTTTGAATAAAACCAGAAAAATTTCAAAATAATAATTGTAGGTAAACCATAGCTGTCAGCTGACATCTGATAGTAGAATCACAGTTCATACTACCAACTTGACCGACAACACATACAAACAGAGCGGCACCAAACCAAAAATGTGCAATTAAATGCATTTTATTTGCTCCAAAACGACGATATCATTGATGCTTTTTAATCATTTAAGTATTTTTCGGCTAAGTATCTCATCCAGTTGGTCTCGTGGGCTTAGCATTGAGTACTATCATTCGATGATTACAATATGAGCTGTACACTTCGAATTATCATCTTGTTAGAAAAATACTTTACTCGGGAAAAGCACATTTTGATGAAAAATCGTTAAGATTGGTTGGCAGAATATGAAAATAGAGCTCCTTGCACATAATGCCATCACTGAACGGAGGATGGGGTCATGCATAGAAGTTCACGCAAGCGAGTGGTCCGAAACGATTATTTTACATATGGTTCAAACAACTTACGACTTTCGGTCTTAGACCAAGTACTCATAGGATAGCCAACAAATAACCATTCGGTTGTGAGCTAAAATGAGAAGGCGAATCTGAGGTTGTGTGTAGGGTTTGGAACCCACCTCATGAAAAAACCACTCCAATTAAAAACCAACAAATGTGTCGGACGAGAGACCCCCTTTTGATGACGACCCGTGCAAGCGTTTAGAGGATCATGATTTGAGGGCATGTACCTGGAATATCCGGTCCATTAATTGGGAAGCTACCGTTACCTAGCTGGTTGATGTATTTTTATGACTAAAGGCTAACATCAACGTCGTATAAAAAGTGCGACGGACGGAGCAAGGGCGGAAGGAGGTGGTTACTTATGAAATCTACCACAGCGGCCATATAAAGAAGCGCAAGTTTGGTGTGGGTGCTGGATGAACGTCTAGCCAAAATCTGCCTCAAAGTGAAATTCTTCAACATACCGCTATGTTGCGCTCACTCCCGACGGAAGAAAAGGACGATGTGATCAAAGATGCTTTCTATGATCGCATAGAACGCACTTATGAGCACTCCCTTCGCCACAATATCAAAATTGTGCTAGGTGGTTTTAACGCCAGGCTGGGAAAACCCTGTTTTTGGCATAACAGTCGGAAAATTCAGCCTCCACGATGAAGCCACGGAATGGGTTGAGGCTGATTGACTTCGCCGGGGTCTGAAATATGGTTGGATATAGTTTAAATTCCAGCACACGAAAATTCATCAAGCTACATAGCTTTCGTCGGATCGAACCAAATGGATCAAGTTGTGATTGACGGAATACATGTATCCATTGTTATAGATGTGCATACGTTTCGAAGGCCTAACATAGACTAACATAGATAGATTATTATCTTGTCGCAGGTTAGATCATCTGCCTCTGCATAGCAAAGAACACCCGTCAACTAACACAAGGTAGGTTCGACGTCGAAAAGCTGCAATCATAGCAGCACAGGTTTTCTACTCGACTTGCACACCTGCTCTCTAAGAGCACTTATTAGCAACTCGATATAAGGGAGCTGTGAACGGTATATCAAACTCTCTTCATAAGGCTGCCACGGAAAAAAATGGTTTTCAGTAGTGTCAGAAAAATAGTTGGTATGATGGTATGTCGAACAGCAGTGAATAATAAACGGGCTGCCTACCAATAGCACGAACGAAAAGAAAGAGGCCGAAATGTGTGAGTACGAAGAGCTTGAGAACCTCGACAACAAGGGAAATGCTTGAAAATTCATGAAAAGGGGCGGTGACTTACAGAAGGTTTCAAACACTTCTCCAACCCGCTGGATGGCAGTGAAATTGAAACACACAAAGTTGGCGATGATATAAACGTTCCATCACCCGACTATGAAGAGGTTCGAATAGCGATTTTCCGTTTAAATAATAACAAAGCCGATGGCTTACCGGCAGAGTTTTTCAAATAAGGCGACGAAGAACTGACAAGGTGCATGCATCAGCTTGTTTGAAGAATATGGTCGGACGAAAGTATGACCAATGAAGGCAACCCAAGTGTGCTCTGCCCAATTCAAAAAATAAAAATAAAACCCCACGGTCTGCGCCAATTATTGTTCGATAAGCCTTCTTAATATCGCAAATAAGGTCTTATCTAGTGTATTGTGTTTAAAATTAAAGTCCACCGTCAATAAACTGATCGGCTCTTATCATCGGCCTTAAACCTGTCAGATCCACTATAGACCAGATATTCACCATGCACCAAATCTTAGAGAAGACCTGAGAGAAGGGAATCGATACACACCACTTTTTTACCGATTTTAAAGCTACGCAGCTATGCCTGAATGTGATATCCTCACAAAACTCATACGGCTATGTTAACTGACCCTGGATAATACCAGAAGCGCAGTCAGAACGGAAAGGACCTCTCCGAGCCGTTCGATACCAAATGAGACTTTAGATAAGGTGACTCTTTATAGTGTGATTGCTTCAATTTGATGCTGGAAATAATCATACGAGCTGCAAAGCTAAATAGACTGAGTACAATATTTTACAAGAGTGTACAAGTGCTGGTGTATGGCGATTATATTGATAACATGGGCAATAATAACCGCACCGTAAGTACTGTTTTATCCAGGTTAAACAAAGAAGCGAAGCAAACGGGTTTAGTAACCAGCATTAGCAATACAAGGAATTGCAAGGAATTATCCAAATTCGACAGTTGATGATGGGTAAATGTGCTATTTTGACTGATTAGTTCAAATTTATTCAATTACAGTCAGATAGAAAACAATACTACTTATGTAGACCCGGGGAACTTGTTCAAAAATATTAAGTGAAGCAAACTGTCAAACATTGCCGCGGCAACATAAACGTTTTGGGTTGTTTTAAATGGTAGGCCAACATGCCAGATGCATCAAAATGCCGATGTCATCATGCGTATGGAGCACTATTTTCGTATTCTTCAAACCTATCTTTCCATTTTAATGGAGAAATGTGTTTACCCCGAAAAAGGTATTGCTTTTCATCAAGATGGTATTCTAAAGGATATAGTCAAAATTCTAAAGGAACTTATCGGTAATAAAAATTCCTAATTATAGGAGTGGCCAGCACAGTGCCACGACCTCAATCCGGGGGAATATCTTTTTTCATCATTGAAGCAATGACTAAGCAGTACGAAGGAGTTACAATAAACATGAACAATCTTTGAGATCATGTAAAAGCGAAATGATATCGAATTTTATAACAGGTAACTAAAAATTTGGTACTGAACACACCAAACTCCTTTATTTAAGTTTTTTCTATATATTTATATATATATAGTATATATAGTATATCTATACAGTATATATATACATTATATATTTGGCTCTGGGTATATTTGGCTTTTTGTAACCGCTGAAGCGATTTTCGGCCGAACTTCTCCTCCAATTTGTAATTTTGCTTCTTGGTGTATTTACCAACAAATGGAGGGATGAGGAGCTTTTATTTCATGCCAGAGATACGCTAGGAGGGCTTGACATTCCATGCCGAGGGGCGACCGCAATTGGAAAAATTAATTTTCTATAATTTTGGATGCTGTTCGAACCTGGATTCGAACCCAGGCCATCCGAATTGTAGTACGCAATGCTAACCACTCGGTTATTGCGGACGCCGATATGAAGATATATATATATATATATATATATATTATATAGATTTACTTCGCAATAGTGCTGATGGAATTTTATGAGCAGCTGTTATATACGCCGCTCAAACCTCAAAGTTATATTAGTGCAAATGTGTGAAGCTGCGTCCACAACAATATGTCTTAACAGACTGAAACGTGTGGAGCTAACCCATATTTACAACTTTAATCATTTCTTTCAGACTATTGTTGCAAACAGCTGTTTCGGACACGCCTGATCTTAGTTCTGGTACTTACCAAAGGCAACTATGTAATCGATATTTATTTAGAGCCTTGTAAACATTTAATATAAAATCTAGATAATGAAATGAACCGGAATATATAATAAAATGATTACGAATTGAAGAAGTACTACAATAGATTAAAATACATTAAATGAGAAGTTTTGTTCACATCGGATACTTATGTTTTTTGTCGTTAAATTGCTTGAACGTGCATGCTTCTAATGCCTGAAACGCATACTATTATTAAGCCTAGAAATCTTCGAAACCACAAACGCCTGGAAAGAATGCTGTGGATGCACAGAGATTTGAAAATTATTTTAGGTATATTATTCGTGTTTAACTTATGACATGCTATTTTTTCTCTCTGTACAATCAATAACGACTTTTGTATTGTGAAATTTTAAGTACGAGTATCTGCTAATTTGTATTGAATAAAAAGCTTTTCAACCTCTTTTATGTAATCGGTTGAAAACTAAAGCAATTGTTTCAGACCTCAAATTACTATTATCGTATATGCATGTACATACATATAATTTCATTTTTCTCATACACAATATGTATGTATATACATATATACTTATTTTCAAAGCTATTAGTACTTAATGTATAATAGTTAAACGGAAGGAAAACATATTTTAGTAAATTGTTACAATTAATTTGCAAGTGCTGTATGTAGTTTATGAAATATTTTCTTACCCTCTCAACTTTCTTGAGTGTTGGCAATGGTTTTTCTGTTTGTTTTAATTCACCCCAATTGGGATCTTCTTCTTCTTTGTCCCATTTTTGATAACGACGTTTCTTTAGCATAGCACGGAAATCCATGCCACTAGAATCAGACACATACAATTGCATTTCAGCCGAATCTTCGCCGTGTATATTTGCAACAACCACTTTATACTTGCCCTCATCATTGGGCTTGCATTTTCGCATACAGAGCGTAATGGAATTTGTTTGGCCATCGGTAAGAAATTTAAAGCGGCCACCCTCGATAATTTCGCTGACACCTTTATAGAATCTAAACGTCGGTGCTGGATTGCCTTCGACACCGACTGTCATATAAGCTGTCGAGTCTACATACATATGTTTTGGGTGGGGTTAAAATGTACAAATAATGGTAAAAAATAAACATAGATACATAGATAAATAAATACACATACAAACACAGGGATGTATTATAATTATATGAACCTGAGTACTTAGTGCATACAAATGTATGCAACATTCTTGAAATAAGTTAATTCAAAACCTTAGTTATTTATCAATAATTATTTAATTTATTTTAATTTTCATATATACGCAAATATTTGTCTTTGTTGAATTAAGTAGTACAGATTGTGACAGCTTTTTGTTATCCATACAAGTTTTTTTTCGATCTAAAATTTTTTAATACATATTCTGTACTACACTTCTAAATAGGTAAACGAAACCACATCAATCGAAATTTCAAGCATTGTAAAAAAATTTCAACAATTTGAACATCAAATTAAATTAAATTAACATGATATGATTTCACAAAACTTTGAATGCAATAACGTTGGTCTGCTACAAAATAATCATTAAAAAATTATATCATAAATATGAAATCCTTAATGCTCTGAATCAATTCGCTCAAAACCTATGAAATCTGACATATGAAGTTTTTAATAGGGAGCTGAACAAAATATAGAAAAGAGTTTGGAAAGAAGTGTGTCTACCGACAAATCATTTGAAAACTTCTTTCTGCTTATAAAACTTTTAGATGCAATACGTAATACTGAATTTTAATTTTTTTCCACGCATATACATACGTACATTAATTCCTATATTTCTGTCCAGTGTCCAAAAAGCATTTTGCATATTATGCAAATTGAAAGACGCTACATTAGGAAACTCAGCTGTTCAATCTGACCATATGGTATAATTTCCGATTTTTCTATCTCTTTTACTTCTAATACTTACATATGTATGTACTTCAGATCGAACTTAAAGCTCATATGTTACCATTTTCACTGTAAAACTTGGAGCGTTGTATTCTTCACTTATTTTAATAGTTCTTAAATTAATAATATAATTTATTAAGTAAGTAGACATTATGTTTGAAATGCATAGGAACAAGATAAAGAAGTATTTTTGCAGACTAATATCTACATTAAATTTGATCTCTTCGAAGACAAGTAATTGTTGTATTTTACGTCAAGATAAACAATAGGGAAATTCGCTTAGTCTATGAAATGCCTGCTATGCAAATATTTCCTACAAAAATTTGATGGTTGTGAACAACCGAAGTCAAACAATACAACAGCCCCAGAGAGGGTTGCTTTTTTCTTCTTGTAATATGTGGCAAATAAATATTCATAGGTTTGGGTACAGGATATTTTTCCTATCGTAGCATTTTTTTTGTACGTGTTTTGTTGTTGTCCTATTGCACCAACAGGAAAACCGTAACATCCGTTCACCGCAGCACGCATTTCCCAGACTAAACCCCTAATGTGTGTATATGTACTTTAAATTATGCAAAATATATATAACATATAATATTTATTGAAACTTGCTTCATCAACTCACCTTCAACCACTGAATAGGACTCTTGTACATCAATAATTTGAGGTGGGCCACCATCACCCACTTCTCGTAACGGTGTCGATGGCTTGTTAATTAAGTCTTCAAGATCCTGCACACTAGGTCTACGTACATCAACTGATGTTCTACGACGCTGTTTATTCCACATAAAAACATTAAACACATACATATATGTACGTATTTGGATGATTGACACATATACAGATATATCAAAGTATAACAAAAATAATACATTAGAATAATTTATAGTAACATATTGTGTGAATTTAATTAGGTAAAGAAATATTTGATTGGTTAATGAAAAGTAAAATAACAAACAATTAAAAGGGATGACAAATTAATTCATTATAACTACGTTCAAAACTTCTATTATTTAACTGGTACCAAAAATTTACAAAACTACAAATTATTGATTAAATAAGCAAATAAAAATCTAAGTTATTGTATAAATAAATACATATGTATGTAATATTGTAAATTTATACGTATAACTGTACAGCAAGATTTTCATTTATTATTTTTTTTTGTTTATTATTGCAATCGTAAATATAATTATGGCCAATCGAAATTTCATTTATAGCCGTTTGTTACTAAAAAATCTATTGACTATACCCGTAGTGGGAAAGTTGAATTTGTGAAAAAATTACGCGAAGGAAAAATAGAAACTCCGCTTAAACAGATAAGCTACTTAACTACTATGGCCATATCTGTCAAAGCAGTTATCACTGTAAGTGTCTCTGAACACAAGCAATTAAATTATACCAAAGGTGTTATTTATTCAAATGAACTAAGTAATATTAGTGCAGACATTATTCGTAATGAACTTAAAATGCAAAACGTACATGACGTGAAAAATCTTTAAAAAAAATTTACAATGAATTAAAAGGAGCTGGCCTTCTTATAATAACTTTTATCTCCCCCACATTACCTGAGTACATAAATATTGGTTTTGAGAAAATAAAAGTGAGAGCATATATTCCACTTCCTTTGCAATGCAATAATTGTTTTTATATTGGGCATATATCCAAAGCTTGTTCTAAAAAAAGTGATGTGGTAACTGCGGAGACGAATATCATCTTGATCCAGAGAAGAAAGAAATATGCACAGCAAGCAAATCATGCATTAATTGTAAGTATTTTAATATAACAGGTCATCACCAACATAGTGCTTTTGAAAAATCGTGCCCTGTTTTTATAAAACAAAAATAATTACAATGCATTAAAAGAAAAAACAATTGTGCTCACAAAACTACGCTGAATATTTAAAACAACAATCACCCTCATAGTGAACCACTTTTCTCCACCACTCTCAAGTCCCACCCAGCTCTTCCACGCAGTGACCTTGCTAATCAACCTGTTACCAAGAGTGACACACAAACAACATCTTTAACTGCGAATAACAAACAATTCCTGAGAGTTATACCAGAGAGAGAAATTGTTACAAATCATGATGCTCTTGTGGATTCCATCGATGTCGATTCAGATATAACTGAATCCAGTGAAGTGGCTTCCCAACCTGTTACCAAAAAAACAACTATATATCCTAAAAATTAAACAAATAGACAAAATTAAACTAATAAAAATAAACCTAGAAAAAAAAACTCAACAAAAAAAAATAAATGTAATGAATCATCATCAATATTCATTACATGTAAATTTTTTTTGAGTTGTTTTTCTAGGTTTACTTTTATTAGTTTAAATTAAACCTTGTAATTTTTTATGACTATAAGTATTAGTTAATGGAATATTAAAGGCTATGTAAATAATTATATTTCATTTTCTTTGCTTATATATAAATACAAACCTAAAATATTTGCAATACAAGAGACGCACTTAGTACCTAACAGTCATTTCCTGTACCTAACAATTATCTAAGTTTTATCAAACAATGTCAGCAGCTCCTTAAACTTGTTTTTTGCTTTTTCATAAATCATTTCAATTTAAACAAAGATTTTACTGCCATTGCTTCTGAAACACATTCAAATTTGAAATTTCAATTAATCATTGCATATATTGGAAAAAAAATGTATTCCAAAAATTTACTATCAGTTTTAAATCCAGCCAATTCTCCAACTCTTATATTGGAAGAAGCTCTCCCAAAAACAATTATAGAGGGAACAAATTAAATAAATTTGCTGATTTTCTTCGCGAGCTTAAATTTGCCAAGCGTCCTAGTACTTTTGAATTTACCTCTGAAATCGAACCCAGAACAGAGTACGAGACAACATACGATATTGCGGTCTCAATCCTCAAAATGTTATTGACATTAACATAAATCCCATTTCATCGAATATTACAAATAAAAATGAAATAGTTGAATTAGCAAGCACTTGGTCGAGGGAGTCTGAACTCTAAATTCACTCCCGTATTTCGTACAGCCAAAAAAATGCAATCAATTTTTTACTTAGCTATGAGCCCAATACAAATGCTTTAACATTAGAAAAAGAAATATGCTTTATTGAGTTTAATAATGCTTTAAATAGCCTCAAAGGCAATACTCCCGGTCAAGACAAAATTAACAACCCTATGATTAAAAATGCTTCCTTAAACCTTTAATATCGTATTATTAATCATTAACAAATTTAATAAATTTTCACCTCAATCATATAAAATAAGTACCATTATTCCCATTCCTAAACAATAATCTCTTTAATCAAAATCAAGTTGGCTTCGTTAAAGGTAGATCAGTTTCAAGAATATCCCTTATTTAACGGTATTCCTCAAGGATCTCCAATTTCTTAGTCATTTTATTCCTTATCGCATTCAATAAACTTTCAAATATTATTTATTATGCTGATAATTTAAATTTAATTATTGATCTAAAAAAAAAGTATTAAGTTTGATCTAACTATTTTATTTGAGAAAATTTTAGATTAGTGCAATTATTCAGGTGCCTCTATTTCACCTACCAAGTGTGAACAACTACATATATGCAAAGACTCTATTTATAAATATACCCTAACAACTAACATGTTTAGTTTTCAAGTTGTTAATAATTTAAAGATACTTGATATTTATTTAAACAGTGAGTACTCATGGAATTTTCACATAAAAGAACTTTCTTTATCCCTCACAAAAGCATTTAATATAATTAAATGTCTATTCAGTAAAAAACTTACTCAAACTATTGTTAACGGTCTAAAAGCTGTTCTTATCTCAAAAATTTATTATGGTCTTTTCTTTTACGGGCCTGCACCAAATATATATCTCAAAAAAGTAAAAGTATACTAAATTCTGTTATAAGAATAGCTTTTCTGTACATCTCCCATTAATAAATTACTATTTAAAGCTAATATTGCTCCGATAGAAATAAAGTACAACATTTTAGTAGGAAAATTATTTACAATTTTATCTAACTCCTCTTGGAGATAATATAAGAAAACGTATGATACAAGTTAGTCAAAAAAATCACTCAGCAATTCACAAAACTATTTAGCTTTCAACTACCATTTTTACCAGTTAAGAAATCTAAAAATAAGCTTCCACCATGGTTTCTCAAAAATACCATAATCGATTATAGTCTCCCTAAGTTTACGAAGATGAATACCCCACCTCAAGTCTATATCAATAAATTTATAATGCTTACAAACCAATATAAAAATATAACTTTATATATAAAGAATCATGAAAAAATTCTGATACAGAAATTTTGAAATATTCTGTAGCTATTAGTAGTAATAAAGGAAAGTTTTTCATGTGCACTGACTCACTTTAATCTCTGAATGCCATTTCAAATACCTTAAACAATCTTTCAATTAAGAAAGCGATTTAATCATAATGGAAAAATCATATGGATTCCGGCATAAATTGGAATAAAAGGGAACGAATGTACCGACCAAATTGCGAAAAGTGAAACAATTTCACTTGCTATTAGAACAAATAACTTAAATAAATCAGATATTATAAATTTTATCAAACTTCTATTTACTAATAAAAATGCTAAAGTATTTCAAGAAAGTTAAAATTGGTACAAAAGTATTAATAATAATCGTAGTACAATTTATTATATTACTAACCGAAATCAAACTTACTACTTATCTAGATATGACGAAACCAAATTAATTCGACTGCGTATAGGTCACACAAACATTACACATAAACACTATATTGACAAACATTCTTGAAATAAATGCCAATTCTGTAAAACAAACAATCAAATATCTGTTAAGCATATTTTAATACATCGTTCATTCTTCAAATTCGACTAACATTATTTCAAAATGAAACCATTAATATAATAACTAATGTTTCTTCTTTTAATTTGTATAAAATAATAAATTTTCTAAAACTATCAAAACTGCTTTACCAAATGTGAAATGTAATTTGTATTTTATTTTATTTTTATATCTATTCCTAAGTTAAGTACACACAATTTTATTATATTAAGCGGTTTATAAGCCAATACAATTAATTAAGCTGAAGGCCTTAGTAGCCATGGCTTCATTCTATGTATGTAGATTTATGTTTTATACTTAAATTCACATATTAATAAAATATTTATGACATCAATTACATGATAACATCAATTACATTCGGTTGTATCGTACTGAATGCGTATTCGCATTAGAGGCTGCTAAAGTGAAGAGCAAGTATCTCTCCTCACTATATCTAACGATTGCTATAATTCATTAGGGATTATCCATAAACCTCATTGTCACATTTTAGCCCCTCCATCACTTCAAATAGTCTAATGTGGTATTTCCTCTTCCTTGTCGGATAGAAATATTTTACTTCAAAACTTTTATTAATGTGTAATACATAATTTTCAAATAGTTCATGAGACTTAATAAATAGTTAGTAACTGTTAATAAATAAGTTATTAAGTACAATCTATTAATGTATAGATATTTTTTTCCTCTGAAGAGTGCTTGCTCTCACCTTCTCCCACCCTCGATCGAGCTTTGTAGTATGTACTCTCTAAGAAATACTTACCAGAAATCATTAATATGGGATCCATATAAATTCAACGGTAAATTAATTTGACGAGAACACTGAATGGACGAAGCTTGGTAAATGGATAATATAATCTCCAAAATGCGGCAGTTTTGTTTGTTGACGTAGCCATTCAACCAGAAGTGCGCTACATCGCTAATGGACGTAGTGCGCGATACGTTTTCCGCACAGAACCATTATTTTCGAAATAAAATTGCACTATTTGCAAGCGTTGTTCAGGCGTGAGATTATTCATGATGAATTGCCAAACCAAACTGAGAATAAATCACTTGACAGCTGTTAAATCGGTCGCCATCTTGAAAAGTAATGCCAACTTAAAGTTCTATACCACTATAAAAAACACCCTTTACCTCCACTACGATGCTCAATGCTATAATCATAATTCTGTAGGAATAATGCCCAAATTGTTAATGGGACCTCCCGTTTGCCAAATGTTAGTGCAAAGGCATTAAGTACTGATTTTAAATTTAGTACCCAAAAAATACGTTCTCCACTTCTTAATCGCCTGTCTACCGCTAACGCCTTCAACTCGTAAGAGTGAAATAGTTTTTCATTTGGCTTGGCTCTTCTACTCATGTACAGAACAGTTTGAAGCTCTTGGTCGTCAATATTTTTCTGAAAACGTACGGCCCGTAGTCAAACTTAAAGGCGTCAGTGTGCACCTCAGAAATTGCCTTTGGGTAATATATGTTAAATTTAGTACAGAGGCACTAACCAGACCCCTATTTAACTGTTGGAAATATACCAACTGCTGTTCAAATGAACTTGCTGTCCTTGCGCAAAAGGTCTTTTAATGGTTTAGCCATTTGACAAATTTTCTTAAGTAGGATGTCAAACCAAAAACCCGTTGTAGAAATTTCTTATCCGTTGGGAGTGAAAAGTTGTTCACCGTATTATTTGCTAGTACATACCCTACGAAAGTGACTTTTTGCCTTAGGACTGGACACTTACTCCACTGAACGCGTAAATTGTTCATCACAGCCACTTCTAATACAATAAGATTTGGAGTTTTAAATTGCGAAGGGTACGTCCAAAAATTCATATTGACCGTTATGTGTGACGAACGATATATATTTTCTGTGATCCGACGCAAGTGCCACAACGGAAGTAACCGTTTTTTTTAAATCCAGAGTTGTAAACACGGTAGATATTTGAAGCCTATCAAGCACGTCACGAGGTAAAGGCATTGGGAAATCATCCCATACATTTTTTTTCATTAAGACCTCGATAATCGCAATAAAATATTTTACTTTTATCTTCTTAGAGACTAGCACTACTGATGATGCGTACCCTGAAACATTAGGTTGGATTATTCCTTCACGTATTCATTCTGCAACTTAGTTCTTAATAAAAGATATACAAAATCATTTTGTAAAGAAAGTGACACTAGCACTTCTGGTAATGCGTACCCTGAAACACTAGGTTAGATTATTCCTTCATGTATTCATTCTGCATCTTAGTTCTTAATAAAAGATATACAAAATCATTTAGTACAACATTAAAAAAATATTTTTCCCAAGAGCCGAACATTGTAACTCCTTGTTACCCACAGTGACTTTTTATTTGAATATTATGCAGCGTGTTGACCTAATAGATTGCATTTTGCTTAAATATTTTTAATACTTATATAATAAACTACAAGCTGTAGCTTTAGTACATAAAATTATTTTAATCTATGGGAGACATCTTCTTTATGGTTCCATACTTTAAGGAAAAATATTGATATTTAAAGTTAAAGTTGCAAAAATTGTCAACGCTAGCTGTAGTTTTTGTTTGACAAAGCTATTACCTTAAGTTTTGGTGCTGCCACATGTTAAAAAATGTTCAAAAAAGCAATAAAAACACAAAGTTTGCACTTTATAAACATGTTTAATAGCTTCAATAAATTTTTTAAAAGGATCTTTTGTAAATTTTCGGCCTTTATCCGCACTTCAAAAAATAACCCTCAACCGTACCAGCATCGGCTTCGCCTTGCACAGTATTCTTAAGTGAAACACTTTCGTAAATTGGAGGCCTTCGGCCACGCTTGGAAAAATAACACTCAGCCGGACCAACACCGGCTTCGCTTTGCATAGTATTTCCCAGAAAATTAGTTAATAACAAAATTTTTCCAAATTTTTCGATAAACTTATATTGAAATTTTTTTGTGTTCATGCAACCCTGTACAGTAGAGTATTTTTATATTAATGCCGTATGGCAATATCCAATTACTGTAAGTATCAAACACTACGATTGTAATTCGTTTAAGAAAAATTATTTGTAAAATTCTGTGAAATAGTAAAAAAACAAACAAAAGTAACTTTCTTAAACCATGCGCGTGTTATATGAAAAATTTGCAGTCCAATTATAAATTTTTTGGCAACAAATTATGAATGATTTAATAAAAATAATATGCAAAATAATTTTTTTTTGCATATATAAATAACATCTACAGTATCCACCCTGGAAATTTCATAAATATTAGTAAAGTATTTTGGCTAAAATAAACGTTGGTACCATAGTGGGATGCTGAGCGTAATCTACTAATATGGATTATAATATAAGTTTAAATGGTTTCAATCAATTTTTACATAAATATTTAATTACCAAAATGTTTTCCGATATATATTTGCTGCTTACTTTGTTATGATTCATTCAGCTGTGCTAAACTCTGATCTGCTTTCATCTTTGCTCTTTTCTTCGTCGTGAAATATACCACCATCTTAACACGATCTATTACAGTAACAATTTTCTCACCACTTTGCTTTTGACTATGCTATTACCCTGCCTTGTTAGGTAATGAATTAATTTTTCAAGATAACGTTATTTTTTGTCCTTCACACTGCTGCTGTTACTGTTTTGTCTTATTCACGTTATCTTATTCACTGCGTCGCATAACATACCTACATATCTGCACTACCGGTTTCGTGGATTCTATTTTCACCACATTCACCTATTATGCCCTTTCCTTTTCCTAGAAGAACTAGAACTCGAGAACTAGGCTTCCTTCTAAACTGTTTTTCGACTTAACAAATCATTCTTATTGGGACATTTTATAAAGGGTATTTTTTATAGAGGTATAGAACTTTAAGTTAGCATTACTTTTCAAGATGGCGACCGATTTAACAGCTGTCAAGTGATTTATTCTCAGTTTGGTTTGGCAATTCATCATGAATAGACTCACGCCTGAACAACGCTTGAAAATAGTGCAATTTATTTCGAAAATAATGGTTCTGTGCGGAAAACGTATCGCGCACTACGTCCATTTTAGCGATGTTTAGCGATGAAGCGCACTTCTGGTTGAATGGCTACGTCAACAAACAAAACTGCCACATTTGGAGTGAAGGTAATCCTCAAGTGTATGTTGAAACACCGTTACATCCAGAAAAACTGACTGTTTGGTGCGCTTTATGGGCTGGTGGAATCATTGGTCCGTACTTTTTCAAAAACGATGGTGGCCAGAAAGTTACAGTCAATGGTGATCGGTATAGAGCCATGATTACTAACTTTTTCATTCCTGAATTGAATAACCATAATGTCCAGGAGATGTGGTTTCAACAAGACGACGCAACATGTCACACAGCTCGTGCCACAATAGATTTATTGAAAGACACGTTTGGTGACCGCCTAGTTTCACGTTTTGGACCTGTGAATTGGCCTCCAAGATCTTGGGATTTAACACCGCTAGACTACTTTCTGTGGGGCAATGTAAAGTCATTGGTCTATGCGGATAAGCCACAAACGCTTGACCATTTGGAAGACAACATTCGCCGTGTTATTGCCGATATACGGCCACAAATGTTGGAAAAATTCATCGAAAATTGGACGTCCAGATTGGACTAGATCCGCGCCAGCCTTGGCGGTCATATGCCAGAAATCATATTTAAAATGTAATGCCAAAAGATTATCTTTCGGATAAATAAAATTCATAAAAATAAAAGCACCCTTTAGAATAAGGTATGTATTTGCACTAATCCGAATATATAGCCTAAATTACGGATGACTGGATACGGGCGGTCAGAAAAGCGGTAGAATCACGTTAGTATAAAGATTTTTACGTCTACAAGGACGTGTTTTTTAACGATCCCGTTAAGGAATCAATTATGGCTAAGACATTGATGGAAGTTAAAAAGATTCGAACAGTCCACAGCGAAGAACAAATCTCATTTGTGAAAACTGTCGAAGCTGTCGACAAAACATTTTTGTATGCCACAGTTGCGCTCACAAGTAGAAAAGTTTGTTAAAGAATCACGTTAGTATAAAGATTTTTACGTCTACAAGGACGTGTTTTTTAACGATCCCGTTAAGGAATCAATTATGGCTAAGACATTGATGGAAGTTAAAATGATTCGAACAGTCCACAGCCAAGAACAAATCTCATTTGTGAAAACTGTCGAAGCTGTCGAGAAAACATTTTTGTATGCCACAGTTGCGCTCACAAGTAGAAAAGTTTGTTAAAGGCTGCGTAGAAAGCATTGTCATTGCTAATAAGAATGGGGAAAAAGAAGGCTTTTTGTGTCCAATAAACAAGGAGGATTGACCTTTTGGGACTTATCATGTGGATTCTGTCGGCTCTATGGAAACAACATTAATGCAATACAAGTCAGAAATATTCAAGTGAAAAGAATTCACAAGATCAATATATGAAGCCGTGGATCAAGTTATCGGGGACGATAAGGACGATAGTTCACGACGGACGGATGAGGGATCCATATAAATGTATCCCTGAATTAATTTGTCGAGAACACTGTGATTGAATGAAGCTTGGTAAACGGATAAGATAACGGACAAAATCAGTTGAAATTCGTAATTACAAGCAAGAGCTAACTAGCTAATATTGATAAGCACCAAAAATTTAAAATTTAGTTGACAATTAAATAATAACAAATATCTTTATAATGTAAAATTAAAATATAACAAACATTGTAATCTGAACTGAATTCCTGTGAATATATAAGAGTTAATATGTAAGTTTTAGTGTTTGTATTAAACTCAAGTTAAGTGAATTAACTAAATCTGTTCTTTATTTCTAAAAAATCAAAGACACAAGAGCTTTGGATGAGAGTATCAGGGAAGCAATTTAATGACTTTTCACAACCCTTAGATATAGATTTTAGGTGAAACAGATTTCAATGCGAAGCATGCTCATTGGGTATTACGTCGCACACGTCAATCTTTGAAGTTGTGTTTATATTATGCTCTTTTAAATTTTTAATTTTCATTGGATTTTGATTTAGCTAAATAAAAGTATTTAATTAAATTTGGGAAAATTTAAAGCTAAGTGTAACAAGTATTCTGTGATTATAAACGTTAAATCATTTTGCAAATTGATATTTCATATTCATTTGCTTTAAAACTTGTCGATCATAGTTTTTGTTATTGTGCATTGGTTTTGTTTGTACATTGTGTATTTGTCAGAGAATGTAGAATATAGAGAATGTGCAAAGCCAGAGCTTTTGAATTTTCATATATTCGTCATTTCCTTCTCGTCTTGATTTTCTGTTTCATCTCGAATTAGGAAGTTAACAGAATTCAAACACACGAAAGATTTAATATGTATGCAAACGTAAATTAAAAGCCTTTTTTATTTCTATTATTAAATATGTTAATGACTAAATTGAATTTAACTTTGTAATCAACAATTTTTAATCCTAACATTTTGTAATTTTTTTTTAAATATATCTTTTAATAAAAATGTTATATTTACTTACTTTTATCGAAAAAACTATTGCATGACCATCTGTACATAAGCCTACATGATTATGTACATACGTATGTTCATAGATATATTCGCATATGAACAATTCGATACATTTACATATATATGTATATTTGAGGCCGCAATGGCCGAGTGGTATGCATTGCGTACTACAATTTGGAAGGCCTGGGTTCGAGTGCAGATTCGAGCAACATCAAAAATTATAGAGGATTGATTTTTCTAGATGCGGTCGTCCCTCGGCAGTGAATGTCAAGCTCTCCGAGTGTATTTCTGACATGAAATAAAATCCATCGGCTTGCCGGAGGCGGCTTAGAATAAACTGTAGGTCCACCCATTTTTGGTAAAAACATCAAAACGCAAAACCACAAATTGAGTAGGAGCTGACTTAAACAAAAATCAAATATTTCGCTAAATTTTAAAATTTTATTAGTATTTTGTCCATATCCTCGCCATAATTCATAATAATTTGTATACTCGGCTGTATTATGTATAGATAGTATATTAAGTTTATTCAGCTAACGGTTGTAAGAAAATCGATATTGCTATAAGCATATGTATATAAAACTTCCTGGAATGACGAAACAAATCGATTTAACTTTATCCATCCCTCTCTCTGTGTACACGATAACTCGAGTAACAATTGTAAAATGTCTTTGACAGTAAGAAATATAAATAGCAGGTGAGTATCTATTGCTCGGTTTCATCCGAGCTTAGTCTTCCTTACTTGCTTTACCTTATGTTCGAATAAGGAAGTGCTGAGAAGGGTAAGCGGGGTTATGTACTAGATTGTCTTTATGAATAAACACACTTTGCTTTTGTAGGGCGCATGCGTTTATGAATAAAAATGCTTGCAATGTTAAATATATACACATGAAAATACGTACATTTTTGCAGGCATATATGTACTTGTACATAAGTTTGAGTAAAGATATTTACTGCTATACGTTGCACTAATTTGGGCCGAAGATTTGAGCAACAATTCGCAAAAAGGAAAGTCGACTGCTCCATATCGATTGAGCTCAATTAGAGTTATTCCTCGATTACGAACGATATCGAATGAAGCAGCAATTTTTGTAGCTGGTCAAATCCCAGTTAAAATTCTCACAGAGGAAAAGAAAATGGTGTATTTAAGGCTCTCGGTAGGAAATGAGGCCGTTAATCGGAGGGAAAAGTGTCGGTCTCTAAGTGACTGACAAGAGGGCTGGAATAACTCTGCGAAAGGCAGATGTACTTACGAGCTCAATCCTTGCTTAAGCTGGTGGATGGAAGGAAGATACGGAGGCACCGACTTCTTTCTGGCGCATTTCCTTTCAGGACATAGAGTTTTCAGGAAACACCTCAACAGATTTGGCCATGACGATTCGGCGTCCTGTTCAATATGCCCAGAGTGTGAAGCGGATTCGGGACACGTAATGCTTTGATGTCCAAGATGCCTGTTAGACACCACCAGGGTTTTGAATGAAGGAAACTTATGAGGTTATATGTTGCTTTCCCCTGAGAATTGGCGATGGATGTGTGGAAATTTTAAGGCATCAGGACCTTTAATAAAGAACTTCCAAAGCAATGTTTTTCGTGAAATATGGCAAATATGGTAAGATGCCATGCTAGCTTTCCTTTCTTTCCGACCACGCATAATAGCCTATAAGCAGAGCGGAGCGGAAACAAGATCGTTTCACCTGTCCCACTTTGATTTTTGGCACTCTTGGTAAAGGGAATATGGAGCAGAACAAGGCTCTTTCGACTATGCCCTTATATTTGCTAAGAGAGTAAGGAGCGGAAACTTGGGTTTTCCGCCCGCAGTATAATGTATTAGACTGGAAGTATGTCTCTCCAGCTATTCAGCTAGTTTGTGTATGACAACTCTTTGTGAATGTAACACGTAATAGAACCGCGAGGTAATTCTTTATTAGTAGTTCCGCGGGGAGAGTTGTAGTGAACGAAGAGGTAGGTGCAGCTGTGAGGTTGCAAGTCGTGCATACTGATATGTCGGTGTAACAGTACTCATCAGAGTTTCCTCTTTAAGTGCATCATCCCGAAAAAACAAAAATATATTTCTAAGTATGCTGCCATACGAATAATACAATTAATATTATGATTTTACATAAAATTATGGTCATATTTTATTTTTATTTTATATGGAAATCTACGAAGAAAACACATTATTGGATATAATTATGCTTTTTCGTACGTAAGTTAATTTTTCAAAACTTTCAAGACAGCCGTTTAAAGTTCATTTTTCTATATATGTCCATACAAAACTCTGTATATTTTTGTTGATACTTTCTGTTATAATAAGAATACTCGCATGAAATACTGATTCAATGTAGATTTTTACCTGCTGGATGCGAGAAAGCCAACATCTCAATTTCGTACTATATTGAGTTAGGCGTGCATGTGTGCATAGTGTAAAAGCATAATGCCGTCTGCAAAATTTACGATATTTTTATAATTTTAATCCCTATTATCAATTTACATTCTGGATGTTTCACTCAATTATGTTCAATTTACAGCAAATACGAATCATGTGGTTGGTATGATTATATGAATCGAAATTTGCGGTTCTTGATAGTTTCCACTCTGAACCCCAACAACTGGCTTCTGAGTCAACTTCGAGGAAGGTTGTAGTCCCTGTAATAAAATCAGTCTTTGGATTGAAATTTGAAAGATATACCTCCGTAGATGATACAAAGGATTGCATTGCACCTAAAATGAAAACTGATAATTTAATAATTAGAAAATCTTATTTTACATACGAACGCAATAGCTCAACTTTCAAAATTTATATTAAAATGGAAGATTTAGTCCTTTTTGACCTTCTTGCACTTCGTAAATTCGAATACAAGCCAAAAGAAAAATTAAAAAGGATAAAATTCGTCCGGAAAGGAATGCTACAAAAACGTAAGCAGAAACCTGATGTCCTTATGTAAGTTTTCTGCACGTAACAAACTCCTGCTAATCGTGAAAAACATAAAAGATTTCTTACGTCATGCGGATTGCGCCTCTCGTGCGGACGGGCGGATGGTGGGTAAGCTGTTAGGAATAATAATAATAACTAACAGCGAAATTAAGTTTCTGGTTAAAAATAAGTTACGCTAGCATCACGAAAGCAAAGAAATGTTCAAAGTAGCATTGAGTTACGAAGAAGCAAATTTTGAAACATCTTTTAACATCTCTGTCTCTCAACGCTTACAAAAAAAAAAACGCCAAAAAAAATTTGGAAAGTAAAAAAGAAAAAACAAAACTTAATGTTACCAGTATATATTGAAGCATTGTTCAGACTGCGCAACGGGTCCTGAAAAAGGAAAGACGGCTTGTTTTGCAGAACACCTAAGTACAGTATTCCAGCCAAATGCTACAATAACTAATGCATCTTTGTCACTAAATCATAATGTATCAAGATACACTATTGCTTGTGGAACGTCTCTGTCTGAATTGAAAAATAGTATCAACGTCTTAGATCCAAAAAAGTGTCCTGATACGATCATGTCACAGTAAGAATGCCAATCACTTCTAACGTCTTTCTTGGAAAGACGTACACAAACATGGATAAATTCGCAGATAATTAGGGTAACTAATCCAGGCAAAGATGCACCCCTGTCGTGATTATATAACCCTGTGCTTGAAGGGGAGCAATAAATCAGCCTTCTTTAGAGCAACGCTGAATAAGCAGCCCATTTTACCAGGCTTCAAAGAGAGGGCAGATTCTATAAATAAATACTAATAAATCACCTAAATAAACAGACTCACTCTAAAACTCATTAAGATGAAAAAAAGAAAAGTCTCTAATTGAATTTTAGAGTAATAGAATGTGTCTATATGTATGGACTGATATATTTATAACAATTCTCTATGTAATAATTATTTTCAAGTACATTGTTACTCTAAGCCGTACTCGTTCTATACTTCATAAAAAATTAACTGACATAAACACATAAATGACCCTGAATTATACATATCATATGTATATACGTACATAGGATAGGAGCAAGTAAAATGTTGATTATAAGGAGCCCCAAAAATAATTTAACTAAATCTTATGTCGCCATCATTGAATTCCAACCATTTTATGCTGCATATTTGGGCTTTTATGCACGAATTTGGAAAAGGGACGTGGACCTGCTCTTTTACATTATACGAGTATATATTAAAATAAGACAATATAATAATATTTGTTGTGGTTGGTAAACCGTTATTTACTAAAAATATTTTAGTTATGTTACGTTGAAATGATCGAAAGTTTAAGCAGTTTGCCTGGCAAAAAGGAAACGTATTTTATTTGTAAATATTAAAAAAAAAAAAGATTTAAATATTTATTGAGCGTCAGCGGTGCCATGATTGAATTCTTTTCCTCGACGCATTTTCTTCGGACAATTCAATTTTATACAATATAAATATATGTATGTACACCTATTGAAAACGCACTAGTATTAATACTACGTGTAGATATCGCTTATCATTTTATAAATACCATGCCATTAATTAATTTTTTCTTAAGTTGTTAAGATTCAACTGAAATAAGTTACCAGAAGTTTTATTTACATCAGTCAAACTTCAGTTCACAATATACATTTTTAATTATATATATACGAATATATATACATATTTGAAGAAATGCATTGCCAAGCGAATACAGAAAATAACAGTCCAACTCTTACTACAAACACGGAAAGTGGCTTAAAATGCAAAAAAAGTAACTATAAACCTGTTTTAACCTGTTTTGTGTCACCAACTTCCCCAGGACGTTGATTTTTTTTCTAGGGATAAACGTTGTAAACAGTTAATAATTATTGTTAGTAAGAACATACATTATAATTCCTGTCTTTGCTTTCGATCAAAATTACTGATACCGATACTTGCATATATAGTGGTATATGTTATATACACGTACAGCTATTTACACTAACCCTAAGAAATGTCCTTGCAGTTCAGCTGGTATCAAGCGATTACCAGAGCGCTAAATCAGCTAACGATTTCATGCATTACTCATTTCGCTAAGGGTTTGGAATGCAATGGTGCCTCACACGAATAATGAAAAATTCATCCTAAACAAGTCCATCCAGTCTAGAAAAATATTGACACAACATGTCGCTGCTTTTTTTCGTTTCGTCAAATGCAAAAGCTACTAGCAAAGATTTTACTATTTTTATTTATATGTAATGACTGGTAATGCAGCGTCGCACCGTTCGATTTCTCTCGTAGGATATTGCAATGCAGAAATCGTTACCCCACATCTTAACCGGCAATCATTTGCCTACAAACTTTCGAACGTAATCATTTATAAAAAGGCGTCAAGCAGGTAAATCTGCTGCATTAAACTTCTTAAACATTTCAAGATGCCAAAAGAACATGCTAAAGAAAAGGAAAAAAGAGCAGTTTCATACATTTAATCGTCTCATCCGCATTTGATCGTAAAATTTTATGTATGTAAAGGGTGTTTTTTATAGAGGTATAGAGCTTTAAGTTGGCATTACTTTTCAAGATGGCGACCGATTTAACAGCTGTCAAGTGATTTATTCTCAGTTTGGTTTGGCAATTCATCATGAATAGACTCACGCCTGAACAACGCTTGCAAATAGTGCAATTTTATTTCGAAAATAATGGTTCTGTGCGGAAAACGTAGCGCGCACTACGTCCATTAGCGATGAAGCGCACTTCTGATTGAATGGCAATGTCAACAAACAAAACTGCCGCATTTGGAGTGAAGGTAATCCTCAAGTGTATGTTGAAACACCGTTACATCCAGAAAAACTGACTGTTTGGTGCGCTTTATGGGCTGGTGGAATCATTGGTCCGTGCTTTTTCAAAAACGATGGTGGCCAGAAAGTTACAGTCAATGGTGATCGGTATAGAGCCATCATTACTAACTTTTTCATTCCTGAATTGAATAACCATGATGTCCAGGAGATGTGGTTTCAACAAGACGGCGCAACATGTCACACAGCTCGTGCCACAATAGATTTATTGAAAGACACGTTTGGTGACCGCCTAATTTCACGTTTTGGACCTGTGAATTAGCCTCCAAGATCTTGTGATTTAACACCGCTAGACTACTTTTTATGGGGCTATGTAAAATCATTGGTCTATGCGGATAAGCCACAAACGCTTGACCATTTGGAAGACAACATTCGCCGTGTTATTGCCGATATACCACAAATGTTGGAAAAAGTCATCGAAAATTGGACGTCCAGATTGGACTACATCCGCGCCAGCCGTGGCGGTCATATGCCAGAAATCATATTTAAAATGTAATGCCACAAGATTATCTTTCGGATAAATAAAATTTATGTCAATCCAATAATCCATCGTTGTTTTATTGCAACTTAAAGTTCTGTACCTCTATAAAAAACACCCTTTATTACCACCAGCAAACTTTCGTACAAACGAAAATTTGGGTGCCAATTAAGCAAGTGGTCTTACTGAACGGGAGTGTTTTTGGCCGGCTCCGGGATTTAATTTAAAATTCTGAAAAGTTCTTGACGGAGTTTAATTGGGCCAATTCATGTTGCCGGAACTCTTAGTTTGAAGCTTTTTGATCTTACTCGTTGGTTTTAAATTTGTCATTCCTTTTCACATCTATATTTACAATGTCTGTATGGTTGGTGTTATTATAAGCTTTAGATGAACCTATGGAATTTATAATTTAAATTTGTATATGTAAATGTAAATATATTATACTTAGTAGAAAATATGTATCGATTTATATTAAAAAATCAGTTCAGTAACTTGTGAAAATGAAATAAAATGAAATGAACGTGAAAGTCAATTCCGATATAAACAACAAAAGTAATCGTGTGCAAACTTAGACCTTAAAACATCTAATTTATTATATATATATATATATATTTATATATATATGTAAACAAATGAATTGTAAAACATTACAAAAAAACATAAAAATCACAAACAAAAGTGAAATATAAACCAGCAATAAGATGAGTGACGAGTCACGGCATTTTGTCACTGCAGCGGAGCGAATTGCCTATTTTACTATTGTTATGCAAAAATCTCCGGCTAACAATAAAGGAAAGGCAAACAGTATATCTCTACGTCAACGTCAGCGGCAGCAGCGAAAATAAAGAGTGTAACGTCTCCTTACACTCCATATATGGCAGAAATACAAACAGCTATACGACATTAATTACTAAATTAGCGTGATAAGTAATGAGGGGAAATATAATAAACTAAGTAATGCTAAAACTCATAATACCGTAGGCTCCACTATTGCTGTTGGGGGTAATGCTTTTAAAGGACAAAAAATTTGCCCCGTTATAGCCCACAATAGATCCAAAGGGTTCTTCCACATGTCAAGCCTCCATCAGTTTACTTGAGGGAGAGCAGCGCTAACTTGCTCATACCAAACACAGCAAAATTAATAGGCACTAACAATTTCCACATTGTACTTCTTAAACAAAATATTAATGAGACAGAAATTCAGGTACACAACGAAAATCACTTTGGTGAGATCGTTGTATTTTTTTCTGCAAACAACCAAAATTATTACTTTGCTTGAGCGGTCGTAAATATAATTAATAGAAACAAGATACCGCAACCCAAATGAAAAGTTTTCCTATCCCCAAGCTCAGTTCATCTTAAGAATAATGAAACTCACCCAATTTACAGCCAAAAATATCTTTAACATAGAAGAATTGCAGTAGAAAAACCACTTAAGAGAAATGGTCCCGTGCTATGTAAGAATTGTCAGAACTTTGGGCATCCCCAATCCTACTGTACTTTACGCAAAACACAACCAATTTCTAAAAATTATCCCTGTTACAGCCCCTTACAATTTACCTAAAAGATTAGGTTCGATTTTATGTCCCCAAGACAACCAACATGCTGGTCTAAAGACCCAATTAAATTACTTGATCTGATCGACTTCGCAGCCACAAAAAAAAGTAGATAGGAATTCAGTATTTGCAGAAACCAGTGCTAACCTATTTTCTGATCATTACCCAATAACCATTAAATTCAACAAACAACTAATTGCAAATGAGTATTCTTTTTGACTTCCTACATTCAGAACTAACTGCTTTCAATATAAAAGATTCATAAGCATTAATATAAAGGCCAATCCTGAAATGGAGGGAGAAACTGATATTGAAGACGAGACAACGTCTTATATCATCTTTACTCCCAACGTTTCTACTAAAAACTCGCTTTGGTAAGCTAGCAAAAATCTGAACCCACCAGTAAATACTGAAACGCCGTTGAGACTAGGTAACGAAACCTGGATAAAAACTGGAAAAGAAAAGGCGACTTTTTCTGCAGAGCACCTTAGTATGGAGTTTCTACCAAATACTGCTTCAGATAATACACTTTTGCCACTAAATCTTAACGTTCCGAGACTGTTCCTGGCGGAACGCCTATATATATGAGCTAAAGAAGTTTAATGCCTCCTTAGATACAAACATCCTGGACACGAACATATCACACCAAAGATGCGAAAAGAATAGCCAAGCTTTTCTCTCACTTTTCTTGAAAAAAGTCACAAATATATATTATCCGCAAACATGGAAAAAGGTCCTACTGTCGAGCTCAGCAACGTATCTATTGCTCAAGGTAACGAAATTATATATCTCAGAATTCACAAATTTGCCAGTTCTCCTTGGCCTCTAAGTCTGGTTTCAGCCTTAAAAACAAAGCCCTTCTATATAATGTCTCGACAAAACCGAGGTGGATGTATGGAATTCGGCTTGCGCGACGAATATTGATATAATACAGATTCCAATCTAAATCTCTGAGAATAATAACGTGCGTGTCAGGGTATAAGTGTAATGAAAATATCCATATATGTAGTTTCAAACATATGATCTAACAATGAAAGGATTGAAAAAACACAAAAATACGCAACAAAACTGCACAATCATCCGAATCCTTTCACTAACTCCTTGGCCTATGCAACAAATCAAACCCGCCTGAAGTGGAAGGATTCACCAGCCTTGTAAAGAGCAACGCCGAGCCAGCAGCCCTTCCATTTATAATTTAGTTTAAGATTTGATTACTTATTGTGAGGCTTCCAATGTCGAAACAGATTCAGTGAATGTATAAAACTGTAATGAAAATATACGATATATATATCTATTTACTACAAAAAGAGCTAACAATTTAACTAATTCCTATTCATTGGTACCGGTTACTTGTCGATAACTCGCAATGGAATCAAATGAAGTTAGCAATTTGTTGCTTGAGATATTGTTTGATATCATATACATATATATATAGTGACATTTTATGCCCACATACATATATATGATTTCATACCTACCTATGTGTGTAGAAAAATATATACTCTTTCATTTACATGGAGTACATATGCACAATATGTGCATACATATCTCATGCCTGCATGGAGTAGATTGGTCTCATCCTTGTAGTTCGGTACCTTCAGTTATTTAATTGTATAGCAGTTCACCAGTAATGGGAATAATTAAAATTTTCTCCACCGCGCCATTCTTATGTTGCTGTTATTTTTAGTACGGCTAAATTTCATTTCCTAATAAACTCTGTTAAAGTGCGAAGTATGTCGTTGCTCTTTATATCATAACGACAGGCTACTGGTTAGAGGTTGTCACTGTAGCGAATGAGGTTCTAGGTTCGAGTCTCACTGCAGGCAAACTCATGTTAATTTTTATTTTAAATTCTATTTTTGGTGAATAATAAATTCAACACATACTTATATATGATAGATCGTAGGACATTGTCGTGTTAAAAATAACAATTGCTTACATTGGAAATATATGAACGATGAACTAGTTAGTGCAAAAATGAAAACGTGATGGATTTTAGTTAACAAATAGTATTTTTCCCTGCAGGGTACAGATACGCAATAATTTTTGGCTGTAAATGTGTGTGTTTGAAACATACATCTCTATATTACTGTGGAGATATTGAATAACTATTTTAAATATTTCAACTATCACTACTGCTAGTACTACGATGCTTCAACTAAAACTAAATAGTAAATACTAGCTATTGCATGTGTGTGTGTTTTGAAGCAGATCTACGTGCGAATTTTAGCAAACTCCGTGTGCACATGCGGTTTACGTGTATAAATTTAAAATGGGCTGCTTGTATATGCGCTTGTCAAGTTTAATTACTACAAAGAATAGAATAGACTTTTTTTAACTGTCACGCATACTTCAAAATTAAAATGCATTTTCTCACCTGTCCGTCGCCAACCTCGCCTGGTCTCAACAACTGTAATTAGTTCATTATGCAAAAACAGAAATTAAAATTAAAACAATCAAATACGCGTTTTTTACAATATATACGATTAAATGTATACTGTATTGATGTTCAAATTAATTCGGTCCTTTGTTTTTTGTGTTAAAAAAAGGGGTTCTTATTGAAAAAAAAAAAATGAAATATGTATGTACATATTGTAATTTTCGAGTGTGATCTCTAAAAAAATAGTTCTCTCTGTCCTCGATCCAATCAATGAGCCATTCTTCGATTTAAAATACAAAAGACCCGAACCGATTAGATTGCATTTGGTACCGATTTTGATCCAGAGACGCCACTAATTCCTCATCTTCAAACTTTTTGGGTTGGCTAGGACGCTCTTTGTCTTCGACGCTGAAATCAACATTTTTGGGCTGCTGCTGCACTTTTCTTCCAATGAAAATAAAAACCAAATTTCCCGCAAATGCTGTTTACTTAACACAGATTAAGACTCTTTGAAAGAGGCAAAAAGCAATTGTGTTGTCAGAAATAAACTCTGATGCTAATTATTGTCGACAGAAACCTTTCCAAGAGAATAGGTAATCGCTTACAAGATTGGCCACATTTTTGAGGTGGAGCCATCTTTTGAGAACGGACCGAATTAATTTGTACACCTGTATACAATAACAAATCAAAAGGCGTATATTGAAAGTAGTATATTTTTTAAATGAAATTAAGACTCTTCGAATTGTGTTTAAGGTATTACTACGTATATCATTGGCCTAATGGCCGTACAAAAATGTGGATCGAATGGTGAATAGTTTTCAGGACGAAATTCAGAACTTGTAAATGGATATGAGTCTACGAATGTGCAATGATTACTGAAAGCTTTTTATATTAGAAAAAGAAAAATTGGTATGCTCCTACATATATGTATTTAATTTGCCATTTCGTATTTAGCAATATACATATATGATGCAGGAATTAAATAGGAATTATGTAAAGTATGTATGTATGTACAATAGTTGTATTACACTGTAGGAAATTGTAAAGCAAAAAATAAATTGTATCTTGTAATACCGCTTTGAACAATATTTTTTGGAGCGCAATAAAAGGAACTGTGTTTTACACAACAAATGCGACAAAGGCGCCGCAAAGCCTTGTAATAACAAAAAGTATGTGCTACAAGTAATTGACATATATGTATATATACATAAATTTATTTAAATTAATGAATTATTTACAGCACATTGATATACCTAAAAAAATATTAGGTTGATTGCTTAAATTTAACAGTTGTGTTGAACAAAAAAATAATAATAATTACATCTTACATTGTAATACAAAATAACTACAAAATTCAAAACAAAAACTTTTGCTTATACATACTAGTAAATAATAATTTAAATTTTCTTTGTCGCTTTGTCGCTTTGTTTACAAAAATGAGCTCTATACTGTTGTTGAGTTTGAGCGAAATTTGTGGTTTTTATTTAGAAAGCTTAGTGTTGTCAATGGGTTTCAGCTTTTTGTGGAATTTCCTTTATAAACTCGTTCGCGTTAAGGTCCCTGAAAAATGCTAGAACGAGTCTATTCCGATATTTATAAAACGCATTGTAATTGGTGATGAGACCAAAGCTTACGAGTTTGATATACAATCCAGTCAATAATCATATTCCGAAGTCGATCAAAAATCAAGGTTTCTACAGCTTTTTTAATTATTGCCGTGGAATTATTGTCAAAAGGCGGACAGTAGATAAATTTATGCAGTGTTTGGGAGAGAAAAATCGTCGAAAGACCAAATTTGTGGAAAGAAAACTCAGGATTTTGCATCACAATAACTCATAATCTCACAAAACTATTATTGCGTATGAATTTCTGGCCAAAAATTCATCAAATACAGTCTTACCGTATGTAACTAATATGTATCCGCCTGATTCTTTCTCTTTCTAAAACTCAAGTTTATTGGTAAAACATTTTCGACAATCACAAATGTTTGCAAAGTTCACACGCTCATTCCATATTAAAGCTATCAGGCTTCTGCGCTATGATATTCGACCCGATGATAGAAGTCGACCCGAAACATATTTGAAAAAATTTCATAGAAATTAGTGGCGTGGAAAAACACGACGAAAATCCAATAGGTAGCCCTATAAAGTGTGTCATATTGGTTGGTTAATAGTTAACGGAGTAGAGAATATTTGGTATTGTATAGCTAATGCATTGGGCTACATTTAATTTTTAAACAAAAAAGACTTTGTTTCCTTTATTCAAAAATAATTTTCATTTTTCCAAAAACTTTTTTGACTAAACAATATTCAACGAAAAAAAAAAAAGAAAAAATTATCTTTAAAATTAATAAAATTTCTAGATGAAATCTAAAAAGTCCAGAAGTTAGGAATGTTTAAATTGATTTGTAAAAATATGAAAAATCATATAGCAGAGATTCCTTAAACCTTTCTCACTTACTTTGAATAGACTGCAATAGAAGTTGGTGTGCAATTGCCATCAGTATAACAAATTAATTTCGCCAAGTTATTCCTACACTAGACAAATAGCCGAAAGTCGGATATTGTCTACAATTAAAAAAAATCTAGTTAAATGTCCCAATTGCAGACTTTCTTCTTTTTTTGAATATTCTCAAAATTAAATGAATAATCGAACTTTTGAAGACGTACTATACTATTAATATCGGCGACCGCAATAGTCGAGTGGTTAGCATTGCGTAAAACAATTCGGAAAGCCTGGGTTCGAGCAACATACAAAATTATAGAATTTAATTTTTTAATTGCGGTCGCACCTAGGCATATCAAGCCCTCTTAAAAATCAAACGGCCATACGGAAGCGGCTTAGAATAAACTGTAAGCCTCTGCATTTGCTGATAAAAATATCATAACGCTCTGCCGAAAATCGCTTCAGCGGTTACAAAGCGCCAAGTATATATATATAAATCAGGTTTTCTTGCTTTTATGACAGCTTTATTTGGAAGTTCTGAAGCCTAATATTTAATATTCCGTGAATTGGTGGTCTAAAGTTTAAAAGCGTCTCCTCATAAGAAAAAATATTTGCTTGAAAAAGTCTTTTTTGTAGCTCCAACATTCTTATTTAAACATTGGATGTTATAAAAGATATGCGTATGTAGGAATGTGTCTTGCAATTCTGACTTATGAGTTCTGAACTAATTCACATTCATATACTGTCAACTATAAGTATTTTTGTTGTAAATTACAAAATAGCATAACCCTTTATTGTATTTAATGCAACCCTGAATGTTTATATTGTAGCTGTCATAAAATAAACATGGACTTCACTTCCGTCTTGTAATTCTTTAACTACACAAGTGTTTTCTTTTTAACGCTTCACGGATCTGGTTTTTATTCTCTAATCAACAGGTTATGGGCCTGAATGCTCACGCAGATAGATTAAAAATAGCCTATTCGTGGTTTTATACCGAAAATTTCGAAAAAAGGTGATAGTTAGTAGTAATCACCAAAAAAGGAAAAATCAGTAATGGCGGCAAGTAACATTGGTTTCACGTTTGAGCGTTTGAAAGGCCGTGAAAACTTCGACGTTTGGAAGTGTCATGCTAATTCATATCTGGTTATAAAAGGCTGTTGGAAAATTGTAAGCAAGGGATTCCACGGAGAAGGAAAAACAAGAAGACGAACGTGCTTTGGCGGAGATCACATTGATGATCGAACCAATCAACTTTTCACACATAGTGAAGGCGAACACTGCTAAGGAAGCATGGGATGAACTTCTTTGCGCATACGAGGACACAGGCCTAACGCGTAAAGTAGAATTGTTAAAACAACTTGTTCAGTCCAAGCTTTCCGACTACGCATCAATGCAGGAATACGTGAGTACTATAGTGATGCCGTCATTAAAGGTGCAGAATGCGGACGAAGAAGTCACCGCATCACTGATGCTAGCAGGTTTACCAGACGAGTTCAAAGCTTTAGTTATGGCTATTAAAAATTCAAAAAAATCTTAACAGTAGATAGCGTAAAAACTGCCTTACTTCAAGATGCTAAATTTGATAATAATAAAGAAAGCGAAAATGCTCTTTATTCTAAGAATAATACTAAACCGAAACAATTCAAGTGTCACAATTGCAAGAAAGTAGGATATTTTGCTAAGAATTGTCCTGATAATAATAATAACTATAAAAAGATATATGGTAACACTCAAGGGAAAACCGAAAAAATCCTCTTTCCGTCTGTGCTTTCGCATGACAGCTGCATAGTTGATTAGTATGTTGACTCCGTGGCAACTGCACATATGACTCAAAACAAAAACCTAATTTTCAATGAAAATCTGGTAAAAGACAAAAATATAGTGGTCGCGAATAATAAATATATTCCGGTTGTGTTAAATGGTGATGTGAAAATGCATCTGTCGACGAGTTTTGATGCGCTAGTTAAGAATGTTGACTATGTCCGTCCTCGAAATGGCCAAGAATGGCAATAGAGTTGTATTCGAACGAAATGAATGCAAAATATACGGAAAACAAATATCATCAAATATTCCGCACGGATAATGGAACTGAATATGTGAATGAAAAATATAAAGTATTTTTAATGAAAAATGGTATTGTGCATCAGACGACCTCGCCATATATAAGTACCCCTGAGCAAAATAGTGTCGCCGAGAGGCTAAACCGAACCATAGAACGAATTTGATGCATGTTAATAGACTCGGGTTTAAGTAAAAAAAATTAGGGCTGAAGCTGCAGTAACAGCGGCTTACATAAAAAATCGTGTGCCATGTAGATTAAATACGCAATGTCCTGAAGAAATTTGGTCAGGTAGAAAACAAAGTTTAAAACATATGCGCGTGTTTGGTAGTCTAGCTATGGTGCACATACCCAAAGAAAAATGTAAGAAACTTGACTTACGATCAACAGAATGTATATTGTTGGATATTGTACTGCGTCAAAGGCTTATCGGCTATATGACCAACAAGCGCGAAAAATAAAATTAAGTCGTGATGTCGTATTCATTGAGAACGGTGCTAATAACAATAATCTAATTGTATGCATGCTGTTTCAGATTCACCTGACATTCTGAATTCAGGGGAGAAAGATGCTGTGGAATTTTCGAATGCTGAAGAAAAATCTGATAATCATATTAAACAAGAAAAAATATCGTTAGCGAATTCTATTGCAGATTCAACTAATTTCGGAAGTGCTGATGAAAATCCAGAATATGATTGTCAAGAAAATGTTGTGTTGAGACGATCTGAGAGATTGGCAGGTAAGCGAGAAGAGCTCACTGTAAGCAAATGAAACATGGTTCTTGTCTGAGCTACCTCCAGGTAAGAAAGCTATAAAGTCGAAATGGGTTTTTAAAACCAAGACAGATTCCTTCGTCGTAGAGCTAGACTTGTCATAAAAGGGTACAGTCAAGAGAAGGGTATAAACTACTATACTTCAATACGTTTACTACTTGCTATTGCTGCAAAATACAATTTATATATTCACCAAATGGATGCCGTTACTGCTTTCCTGAATGCTGAGCTCAAAGATGAAATTTATATGGTCCATTCCGATAGTTTTGATGATGGCTCTGGGCGTGTATGTAAGCTGAAAAAGTCTCTCTATGGGCTAACGCAGTATAGCAGACTCTGGAACGAAAAGTTCAATGAGGTTTTGTTGAGTCTTAGGTTGACACGCAGCCAAGTTGATCAATGTGTATATTTTCGCACAGTAGACGGCAAAAAATATTTATAGCTGTGTATGTCGACGATGTGTTGTTGTTCTCAGACAACATGAAATCCTTACAAAAGTTGAATGAGGAACTGTCGTTGCATTTCAAGATGAATAATATCGGTGAAGCTTCATCAGTGTTGGGCATGCGAATCACCAGAAACAATGTAAATGGATCCATCAATATTGATCAATTAGCGCCAATCGATCCTAATTAGCAGCTTAGCTTCAAAATGTGTCCAACAACAAGATAAAAAGCTAGAGATGAAAGATACTCCATATATGCAAGCAGTTGGCTGTCTGCTGTTTGCTGCTCAAATAACTTTGATATTTGCTTTGCAGTAAATTTACTGAGCAGGTACTCTACAAATCAAGGAAAGGCACATTGGCGTGCCATAAAACGCATCATGAGGTATCTGAAAGGAACAATCGACAAAGGTCTTTTATTTAGAAGAGAACCAAGTAATGTCTCCGGTTTCTGCGATGATGGTTGGGGTAGTGACCTTGATCAACGACGAAACAAAGCCCCGAAATCTCTACTATTGCATTGCGATAACAAAAGTGCAATACAGGGGGCAAACAACAATTCATATTCACCTCGAACAAAACACGTAAACATCAAGGGAAAATTTATTCGTCAACACGTGTAGAGCGGTAGAATTATTCTTCGTTACATTTCCACAAATGATATGCCTGCAGATATATTGAATAAGGGCGTGGCTAAGACCAAGCACATTTATTTATCTCGAACTATTGGCTTAATTTAATTTCTTTAAAATTTAAATCTTGAATTTGTATGTATACATGAATATTTATTTCTTTTTATAAATATAATAAGCGTTATTCAGGAAAGGTGTTGTAAATTACAAAATAGAATAACCCTATATTATATTTAATGCAACCCTGAATGTATATATTGTAGCTGTCATAAAATAAACATGGACTTCACTTCCGTCTTGTAATTCTTTAACTGCACAATTGTTTTCTTTTCAATGCTTCACGGATCTGGTTTTTATTCTCTAATCTACAATTTTATTCGTAGAATTTTTATTTTAAATAAAATGAATTTTTGATGTTTTTGTCCCGCCCTTAACATCTGGAAAAAATAAAAAATATCCTGGGACCGAGATGTTTCATCAGTAAAAACAAGTCTAAAACATTGTAGAAAAAATTAATTATTTAATATTTATAATGTTACTGTAGTTGGACATATAAAATCCACATTCAATTTTTTACAAACATCTGTATATATCTTACATTCTTCTTAAGCGTTTTGTTAAAAACTATTTTTATATATAAGTTTAACTAACCCTGACATTTTTCAATAATAACAAGCTTATTTATTGACTGAAAACACAACTTTTCACCCGCATAATGGAGCACATGTAATAAGTAATTGGAAACTTGACTTTCTTTGTACACAAATTTTAAGAATAACGGCATTTAAAAAAGCGGAAATGGCCGCATTCAATGACACAACTGATGGAACATATATAAAGGGCAAGCTGTATTTTGAAATCTGTCAAACTTAACTGTTAAACAAAACATGTTAAATGGATCGCTTAACAACCGCACAATGCATTAAATTGTTTAAATCTGCTACGAATATGGTTATACAAACGTGGCTACGTTTCCTGTTTAACAGGAGATTGTGGCGCACAGTGCACACAAGCAATTGCTAAAATTTAAAAGAAATTTGAGGAGACTGGTTCGGTTACAGATATTGTAAGGCGTTTTGCTCGTTCCATCTCAAATATCGCTGTGTAAGTGAAAGTGTAGTATTTCTCGGCGTTATCAACAGGTGGGACTTTCTAACGGCACATTATGGTGTAGTTTGAACTTTTAAACCTATATTCATTTAAAGCCCAGTTCACACAATAACTGAATCCAACTGACAACGCCGTAGTCAAGTCGACTTGGTGCTTGAAGAACAAACTTTGGACGGTGACTTTTCGAACAAAATTTCCCGGCCGCGTAATCCCCCGTCTCGGCGATGTCAATTGGCCAACGGGATTATGCTATTTGACACCGTTGGACTCTTTTTGTGAAACTACGTGAAAGAGCGTGATTATGCGGATAAACATTCAACTCTTGAGAACTTGGCTGAGATACCGCCCAATATGTGTCAAAAAGTGGTCAAACATTACCTCAAAAGGATCGAAGTTTGCAAAAATTCACGAGGTTGTCATTTGAGTGATGTAGCGTTTCACATATAATACCAAGGTTCAAACTTAATAATAAAAAGGAATTCATGAAGAAAATTATTTTAAATGCATTTTATTTACGTTTATTTTGGAAACCGCGAATGGATACTCCTGTATATAGTAATGCCTATGTTTATTGGGTTGTAGTGAAATGATAGAATCTGTGGGACACATATGTCCCATTATTATGGAAGGGGTTAAAATGGAATGGCCGTATATACAAGTATATGTATGTGCATATATAATAATATCGGCATGTATGGTAGGTAAATATTTTATACTGTATGGCAATACTTATTATAGGCCCTAGCGTAGACTTAAGTAACGATATATATATTTGTAACAAAGAATTGGCTGGAAAAACATTGATGACAATGAATAGACTCTATGATTATTTATATAAAAATAAAATACTTATTTTGAATAAGAAAGTTAGATATGTACATATAAGAACGAAATGGATATAAGAAAGTTTTTTCTTCTCCCAACCACATTGCAATATACAACTTCACTTAAACCAAAAGCACATTAGAAGAAAATGCTTATAAGAAATAACCAATGTACGGATAATTGATTTCATAAAAGTGCAACTGCCTATGAGAATGTTGCATATACGGGCCAGTATATTTATTTACTCGGAAATGATTAATGACGTGTTGGATAACGTGAATGCAGGCTGTTAAGTTTCAGAAATGGCAAAAAATTAAGAAGGCAAGATGCACTGTTTGCAAGTGTTCATGGATGTGATGAAAACTATTTAATTTTGAAGAAAGTTGTGTACGCATCAATAAATAATTAGATAAATAAAACACAATTTTAATTCAAAACTGCTTGTCATTTTGCTAAAAATTATTTCTAATATTTATTAAATATACAATAAAATTTCTATTATAAAATGTTGATCCATTTACTTATGTGCAGATCACTTTTAAACATTTCTCTCTTTTAAAACATTGTGTATTTCAAGGATAGAATTTATATAAGCAGGGATATATGTGCATCTTCTTACCTCCTTACATGCAATAAGTATGCAAAAAAAAAATTGTCAACTGGTCATGAAAACATTAGTTTATAAATAAAAGTTCCGGATAGGAAATTGGTATTATTCCATAAACATAAAAAACCAAAAGTGCACAAATGAGAAATAGAGTTTTAGACACCCGGGTGCCGATCAATATGAGTAGAACGGTACTCGGTGAACACTCTTTCATTGATCAACTTGATCAGAAAATTTATTGATTATTTTATAATTTACGAACATTTCGAAACAGCACAAAAAAATCAATTTTTATTTTTCGATATTTCAGTGATCTTAACACTTTGCATTAACTAATTTTTATTGAAAAGACAACAAAAATTATATGTTTTAATTGCCCTAGTAATGAGCTTTGAGTCGGCGTTGTAGTTCAAGTTCTCGAGCTGCTCAAAAATGTTCGAACAAAATCTTGGAAAGTCTATTAATTATAATTTTTGTTATTCGAATTGGTCTTGCTTATTTATTATTTGCTTGATATATTTTTCAAAGTCCTTTTAATATTTCTATTTAGTAATTTAATACTTTAAACATTATTGATTAATTATTTGCGAGGCCTTTATAGTTAATATTATAACATAATATAATTATTGAAACAAAAAAGTATTTTGTCACATATCTGAACCAGATTAGTATGAGATCGGAATAATTCTGACTTAAAACTGAAAATCGTTATCTATTATTAAAAATACCAGTTGCTTTTATGTACAGAAGGGTATCGTGGCTGTTGGCAATAGGTTAGTAGGTATGTGTAATGTATGGCTACTTACCCTGTTATCCGCCACTTCACCTGGTCGCAGTTTCTTCTAAAGACGGATGAAGATTGTAAAATTGCGATTATATATCGCATTAGATGTCATTGATGGTGTTGGTGGTAGGTTAAGGTAAATTTTTTGCATAGTTGCGAAACGTGTTGTAATAGACAATTTTATTTTTTAAGGTTTGTATTTTTGTTTGATGATTTTGCGATCAATTTTGAGGGAGTTATGATGAATTTAAGGTGTTTGTTGGATCGGAGTATAAACAAATAAAAGCAATTTAGGCAATTATTCAGTATTGTAACAATTGCGTATTTATGTGAGTATATATTATTTATATGTACATATGTAAATCTATTGTAAACAAGGCAAGTATTTAAAATAAATTATCTACGAAATTTAAAGGGCTTATGAAAAGTGGTAATACATTCAATAAAATAATAAATTATGTTATTAACATACATACGTACATAGATAGATAATATTACACTCAAGATAAAAAGCTAACAAGATAGTTTTTTGGTCTTTCATTTTTAACTAATTTTTAACGGAGCCAAAACACAAAGTGAGTTGTACAGAGCTATAGAATTTGCTATTTTAATTCATACAAAATTTTAAGTAAAAACACGTATACGTATATCAAATTTAAAAGTGATGAGGTTCAGATTTAATTCGTTGATTAATCCTGACCTCACAAGCATCAAGCATTTTTCATCTATTCTATTTCTTTACTCGTCTATTTTCTTTATTTTGCGCATAATTTTTGGTCACATAACTTTAGTTTTTTTTCTTTCAAATTTTGTTAACGAAGTTCAACTAAAAACACAAATGTTTTCATTAAAAAATGTGTATATATAAAATATAGTTCTGATACCAATAAAAAGAATTTTACGAAATTTCTCCGTCGTAACACTTGTATTTAATTTAGTTGTCTTAAAAATAATACATACCTCATCATTTATTATAAGCGAAGGACGGCGTCCCATCTCAGGTGGTATCAATGAGCCACGACGGCTAGCAGGTTCAGGTGCAAGAGAGGGACGTTTTTCTCGTACAACCTCGATCTTTGGTGGCTCCCCTGGTGCCGGTGTTTGTATTTTTGGCGTCCCTGGTTTATCATCCTATGAACAACGGAATTTGTTAATTTTTTATTGCCATAAAAAGATTACTATATTTATTATATGATGTTTGATTAAAAAGCGATCATGAGAAAATATAAATATGTCAACGTGCGCTGTCCTGATTTTTTGTCGACTCTGCTCCAAAAGAACATAAATTGATACGGAAGCTAGAATTCAAGAACTAACTTTGCCTTTCTGTGTTTGTTGTACAATATCATTATTTTTGAATTATAAAAATACGAAAGTAACTTGTTTGTGCATTTTTTTGGACTCTTTTGTCGAAAATCAAAAAACTTCGATATTTATTTTTTTGAACTATTATTTGAATTTATATATTATATAGCTACAAAAGCTGCGGAATATGTTACATCGAAACACATATTCGTAAAGGATAACGTCCAAACTACATCATTAATTATTTTTTTGCATATTTCTTTTTAATGAGAAGTGATAAGTAAAATTTTAAAATTCTTATCCAGTATTTAAAGATGATTTATTGTTGTAGTTTTAATTTAGACTCGTATACATACAAAATTATAATAATTCTATATGATTGCGCAGCGCGATCTCATGTATTAAAATATATTTATCGTTTAAAATGGCAACGAAGTTGAAATTTATATACATTTTCCATTTTATAATGCTCTCCGAAAAATTGTATAACAGAACTTAGCTCTTAATGGTTGAATAAACTCTTAAATAAAATCATTTGAAATAAAAATAAAAGAAAGTTATTAGTAATTTTATTGAAAATTCAATTGGCAATAGATAATTTTAGAGTTGTCAATAATGGAGAAAACAAAGTGCTGTCAATCCTACAGAAAAACTCTACTTTAATAAACATATATGATAATGAGCGTACAATTCTAAATCGAAACATTTCATATTTGTAAGTTTTCCTGTATGTTTAAATGAATCAAAAAATAAAAAGCCAAGACAGGAAGCCTTGATGCTGCTATAGACAGAAGCCAATGCTCCATACAGAGACCAACCATCTGAAACCTTGAGAAACTGTAACATCTTATGAAAGTACAGATAATACAAATTAGATTAGCAGTAGACAAGAAATAAGGTGAAAAAGTTGTCCTTACAAAAGGAACTTCTATGGTCTTAATTACGTTTTTTTAAATATGTCTATGTATGCGAGCAGATATTGGCAGATCTCAAAGGATCTGTGGTTAAAGTCCTGGCCAGGCTATAGCTATATTTGAAATAAAAAAATTCAGAAAAACAATAATTAACCTAATAAAATTACCGCAATTGCCGAGAGGTTAACATTGCCTACTACCATTCAGAAGGCCTGGGTTCGAGCCCAGGTTCAAACAACATACAAAATTATAGAAAATTAATTTTTCTAATTGCAGTCGCTCCTCAATGTGTATTTTTGACATGAAATAAAAGCTCTTCAAACAAAACACTCGGCTGTTCGGAGGTGGCTCAGAATAAACTGTAGGTCCCTTTATTTGTTGGTAAAAACATCAAGACGCAAATTCGGCCGAAAATCACTTCAGCGGTTATAAAGCGTCAAATATATATAGAAAAATAAAAAAAAAATTTAATAACATAGTTTTCCCATAAAAATGCAAAGAGAAAATATTTTCTTTATCGAAATTTGGCAGTAGTTTCATAAAATAATATCTTTTCGAAAGATTTGGAGAGCTCCGATCGCTAGGCTAATGCATTATCTTTGAGATAACGAGACGATTCTGCTAAAGTGTACTAGTTGTTAATTTGATCATTTGAAATTATTTCAAATTTATCTCTTATACACATATACAAATTTTTTCTACTACTTCTACTTTTTCTACTGCTAAAAACGATGTGAAAGAAACAGCATACAGTTGGTGACAATTTCGATTTATTCGAAGCAGGCATGCGACCGTTAACATCATAAGCATATTCTTCGGGTTACATAGGTTTTTACAAAAAAAATTTTATGCGTAATAACTATTTATGTTCAAAATTTTGTCAAGATAATAATGCATAATTGCGATTATGACATTTAATACGAACCGTTGCTGATGTTATTTTTATCGTGGCCATTATGTTAGAAATTTAGTTACTTCCACTTGGCTGACGTACATAAATAAACTTCTTCATAATTATAACTTTTATGTCATGATTAGTTTTAAATTCACAAATTATTTAATCAATAAATTTTTGATTGGTAATATTTAATTAGTTATTATGTGCGTCATAATTTTCTTTAAGCACATTTTTCACTGTTTATTTGCGAAAAATAATTTGCGTATTATTACTGCTCACTAGAATAAGAATGAGTCAAAACCTTTCACAACATTTTTTTGGATACTTATCTAGAGTAATCTATCATAATTTTTTATATAAATTAATGTACTTTATGAAAACAACTGTTGTGGTCGGAAACTTAATGAAAACTGCAGTAAAGAGCAAATGCGTTAGCTTTTGAGATAAATCAGTTTAAACCTTAAAGAAAATCAAGGCGAAAGACACTTGCGCCTACCGTAGCGGTCGCTTTGAATACAATTTAATGTTAAAGTGGACACTTGGAACACTTACATACACATCTCTCTGTTTGCCTACCTATGTATATGCAACAATAATATTTATTTATTTGTGTATATGTACATTAAAAAACAGATTTTTAATAACTCCTCCCATTAATACGAGCATTTTCGTCAATATGGTTTAAAAAAATTAATTTGCTACGACAGCAGCATCACCTCTTGTTTTGATTTTAAAGAACGAAGTAGCAGCGAATTTAAACAAACAAACGGCAAATAAAACATTAAAAATAGCAACTTCCACAGTCACATATATGGCCATGATATGTACACATGCATAACTAACAAGGCGTAAAGCATTTGGTGGCCAACATAAATAAACCAATTCCTTATGAATAAATATAATTATATATATACATACGTACGTTTTAATCTAAAAAGAATTTCATGGTCGCGCTAATCATATGCCTTACGCATATGCTGAACGCAAAATAAATAAAAATAACATAAAAAAACATAATTAAAAAAATGTATTAGTTAAACGACGATTAAATCAACCATGATAATCTTCCAAGATAAAATAATAATCGCAAATCAATTTTTATCAGGCACTGTAATTAAACAAGTAATTTATTTCAAAATTTAAATTGAAAAAATTTGGTAATAATAACTGATATTTTTTAAATTTACTATTTACTACTATAGGTAAAACTAAGTGACTTTTGTGATAAAAATATGTTTACTTAAATATATTTTTCAAGGTTTATATAACATTTTTTAAGTGCAATACTATAGATTGGTGGGACTATACTCGTATATAAATAAGGAAGATCAACAAATTTTTATACTAAAAACTTGAAATGTATTTACTGAACATTTTGCGATTAAATTGATTTTTAAATGCAATATAATAAACAAATGAATTTTAAATCTTTAATTTTAAAAAACTTGGCACTAATATCTTCTATGATATACTAAGAAATTTTGGAATTAGTATCAATGTAATATATATAATACTCGTATATGTATTTTTCGAAGTGCTGCCAAACACCCGGCTTACTTTGATGTGTACCTGTACTTTAAAACTAATTCATTTGATACCTATCTGTATCCCTATATTTAATTTTTTTATTTATCTTTTATATCTATATACAGTGAAATCTCCATTAGACGGATATTCACCGTTGGACGACTTTTTCGCCCAAGAGAAGTGTCTGCTTAATGGTGAGGGTAGCTATTTTAGAAATAAAGAAAATTAAAATAATTTAATAGTAACTAATTTATTATTTAAATAAAAAATGTCGTATAATATTGCTCCAACAAATATTTTTACGTGTAACTTGAAATACAAATGTATATATATATATATATACATATGTACATGTATGTACCATAAATAACGTAAAACTAAAAATATTGAACTTATTACTCAAAAACTCGGAAATTGTCCATAACCGTTCAATTACATCTGCATTCGCTTTTGCACTAAGAAAACAAAATTTATTATTTTTATTTTTCAGATTTAAATTTTAGCCGTTTTCTCTATCTCCAAGTGCTTACTTGCTTATTTCAGTATTTGATTGAGATATTTTTTTAATATATTTTTTTTAAATATTATCTATAAGAGTTCTTAACAAATTGATGTCCACATATTTAAAAATATTGCAATTATCTTACCAGCTTAATTGCATTTAAGATTTAAAACAGTTGGCAACTATTTGAAAAAAAAATCACGCTTTCGTTAGATTTGTACCAGGTTTGTAATCTTGACCTCTGGACTTTCATCTTTATATCTAAGCCACTCCTAACGTAAAAGTGTTTAAAAAATATTTTTCAGTACAATTATATCAACCATGTTCTAAATATTAGCCAAGTTTCACGATAAGTGTCCAACACGAAATAAATCTGCGTAGCCGTTTAGTGGTTTCGAAATACTTTTATGTAATGGGCAGTCAAGACAAGAAGTTTTAGTTATTTTCATTAAAAAAAAATTTACGTAGAGATCCATCAAAGCGCTTCTTACAGAATCGAAATCGATTGCACTGTTTTATGAGACATCAAACGAAAGATATTTATATTATATTATTTATATAGAAATGTATATAGAAGATTATAGATATGCTACCAATATACTAAATACTGTGGAAAATAATGAAGTAAATCTTTAGAAATATTTTAGGTAAACATAGTAAAATTTTGATGCAATTGGATATTGTTAATTCACGATTACAATTACTTATAATTTTATAAAATATACTTCATGAAAACCTCCTTAATATTGCACCTAAAAAATTATATGTATATTGGGTGAACCAATAATTGACGTGGGAGGTCATCCCATTGTTTTGTTCAGTTGAAAATAATTTGAAAGGCAAAGCGTTCAAATCCGATCAGGCTGTTAAAAATTATTTACTTCATTTTCTAAAAAACAGTGCTTATTTCTTCGGTTGTGGCACTTTTCAATATTCCAAGAAATGGCGAAAGGTCATCTAGTATAGCTATTAAGATGTATAGCATATGCTAAGTGTGTTTAACATTTTCTGAATGAATTGAATTGCTAAACCGATAAGCTTGATCCTTTTTTTTTTGTGGTGAAACTGAAGTTTCAATTATTATGTAGTCGTTAATTGGCCGTGCCCTATACCTGACTTGCTTTATCGGCAGATAGCACACTGCCGATAGTTTGAATTAGTGAGAACAAAAGTATAGTTTGAATTAGTGAGAACAAAAAGAATTCATTAACAGACATAAAACTAGAAAGTAGAAAAAAACAAATTCTGAAATTAATGGAACAGGTACAAATGAAAAAAATGAACAGACAAATCATAAGTGGCAAAATGTTCCAACCAAACGTGGAAAACGAGTAAATAATGAATCCCCTACGCTCCATCAAAAAAGAAGTATTATACATTTGATATTCTAAGTGAAGATGATGATGCCTTACGTGGTAGTGAAAGAAGAAGAGTCGAATATTCCAAAGCCACCACCTTTAATCATAACTGTGGTTTACAATGTAGGTTAAATGATAAACTCTATTTCAAGTGTAATTACTGAAAGAGAATTAAGCTAAAAATCGTTGAGAGATGGACAAATTCCACTTATGGTAAATAATACAGCCTCATATCGAAAAACTGCCAAAACATTTAGAAACTAGTAAAGTGAGTTTCCATACATATCAACTTAAACAGGACCGAACATATAAAGTAGTGATAAACGGAATTCATTTTTCCATTTCTTTGGAGGAAATTATTAAAAATATTTCGTTGCTATTAGGTCATTGAGTAAAAAACGAATTCAATGCTAAAAGCGGAATAATAAAACAACCGTTGTCAATGTTCCTTATTGATTTCGAACCCAGCCTCAACAACAAAGAAATATATGAGCTTAAGCATTTAAGCAAGATAGAGCCTCCTCGTCAAACGAATGGCATTGTGCAGTGTTATAGATCTCTGGAATTCGGATACACTAAAACTTCTGCAAAAAAACCATATACATGCGTAAAATGTAGTTCAATGTATGCAACCAGTCAATTTACTAAAGCTAATGGCACCGTACCTACTTGCGTGCATTGCCTGCAAAACCATTCCGCAAATTATAAAGGATGCGCTGTATACCAACAACTTGTCAGAAATAAACCAAATGTCACAAATATTAGGCAAGAAAAAAAATACAGAACAACAAAACTTCCCTAGCATAGGTAATGTTATACGCCAGCTAAATTACACTAACAATGAAACAAATGACAGTACTTAGCAATTTTATTCTAATGTTTTGAAAGGTAATATCATGAATGAACAAAATACGATGAAAAAATAGAACTGTTATTAGAAAAAGAAATAGAATTAACAAAGACACTTCTTAATATGATACCTCTACTTATTAATTAGCTATGCAGTGAATTTGAGATTAGCAATATGGAATGCCAATGGCTATACCGTCACACTCAAGAAACTGAAGTATTTTTAAATGAGAATTATATTGATATAATGTTAGTGTCAGAAAAGCATTTCACAAATAAAACCTTTTTTTAATAAGAAATTATGATATAATTGCTTCTAATCACCTACACAGTATAACAACTTCTGAATGTGAAAGTTTCTTTAGCACCCTCGGTCCCAGTTTCTTTTTAGGAGGTACTCCACACCCCAAGGATAGAGAGCTTTATAAATGCATTATAAAAGATCATTTAAAAACCTTGTCAAGCAGGGAACCTACCTTCTGGCCGAGTGATCCATTGGGAAAACCTAACCTTCTAGATTTTGCTGTATACAAAGGAATTCCAACATAGCTATGAGGTATTGCTAGCTCTGAAGAGCTAAGCTCTGTTAAAACTTCAACATAGTCTCCAACTGATACTCATCGCGAAAGGATGTATTTTCAGACTGTGTTTTTTCTGTGGTTGCTCACCAACTCTTTTGCTTCTTGCTAAGCACTATTATTGTGTACGTGATTTCAAACATCAAACGGTACACGTGTTATTTTGCTGTATGTTCTTGTTAATAAAAATTTCCCTAATGGTCCCCGGGCCACCAAATTTTAGAGGATATAGGTGCCATTTGCTAGCTGAATTTCGCCAAGCCAAACGCAAAAGAACAATATATGTATAAACATCTAACATTTCCCGAATTACCAAAAACCAAACAGGACAATCCGAAATTCATTACCATATCAGCAGTTGATTCAACTAAACCGCTATCAAAATACTCGTGCTTGGCAGTTCATAAGCATTGTAAGCTGTAAGCAGAGAAATAACTTCCATTTCTGAGCTGCGCGATGATTTGCTGTTACTAAATATATCTTTTCAGGATAATCTGAATTTTTCAAAAGGTAAAATATTTGCACAATGGTTTATCAATGTATCGGAAGATGAAATTATAGAAAATATGAAAGACAAAGGTGTAGCAGGAGTGAAAAAGTTTATAAAAAACGTGAACACCCTAGTTTATGCCGAAGTTATCCTTCTAACATTCGTTTGTATAAATTACCTGAAATAGTAGAAGTTTCATGGCGTTCATCCTGTGTAAAACCATATATTCCAAGTCCAATGAGTTGTAAGCCATATAAACTTTTGGGACACGCCATTAAGAGATGTAACAACAACAACAACAAATGTAACTTGTACTTTGTGCACTTTATGCGCTAGTGGTGCCGATGAGCACCCTGCATATTCAAATATGCGCTCAAGGTAAATTTAAACAAAACAAATTCTCAAAATTACAACCGAGAACAAATATTCATTGCGGAAAGCTGTCAAATTACATAAATGACAAGTACCCAGTCTACCAAACATCTCTTTCACACAAACAGTAAAGCAAAATGAACAACACAAAAATAATAACTCTAAAATCTCTCTGCAGATTCCATTCATACACCTTCCGAACCCACGAGACTTACACTGTCAAACAGCCTCCTCTTTCGTTTTACAACCGAATGACATTTTACAAGACAATACAGCAAATCTTAACACGCAATCTCTCTTTTGATTCTCTCAACTCCACCTTCAAGAATATTCTTAGCAGCTTTGCTAATAACTCCACACATCTAATAACTAGCCACTCTCATCAATATATCAGCGAACTGCAATCTCATCATACTTCAAACACTTTTCTCAACGCTTCTTAAACCAACTCATTAACACCTCAACATTCAAGCAGATCATGATTAAATTATGCCAAATTCTCACAACGAAGAAATCAGTTTACGATTATTTGTTTGTATAGTCCGCCTCAACAGGCAATTCCGCAAACCGATCGCAAACCTAACAAAAAAGTGTTCCACACTGGTCAAGGGGAGCTGGGCAACTTAAGGAATTTAAAACAGCATAACTGGGGTCTACACAAGAGAACTATAACAGAAGGAAACCTGATTTTATACAAGAAATCAAACGCTTTTTTTCGTAAAAAATCTAAAGAAGCAATGCGAATGAGACTCGAAAAACTTACCACATTTACCATTTAAATTTTGTTAATACCCCAACTGGTCCCGTGTTTGACCCCAAGGCGATAGCCGAACATTTTGACACAACTTGGGCTCTATATTCTAGCCACTCAAACTTTAGTTAAGCGTTTATAACAAAGAAAAATGAACACTAAGTCGGAGAAACTCCGCAGCTGAGATTACAGAATCAGGGATCACTTATTAAGAATTCGAAAATACAATCTCTTCACCGTCTGGGAAAACTACCGTTTCAGATAGAATTTCATATGATATGATAAAAAACTTGCCCACACAGCTAAGTTACGATTAATCAAAATAAAATTTTAACTACCGGAATTTATCCCCAAAACTGGAAAAATGCAACAGTTGCTCTCATACAAAAGTCTAAAAATTCATCCTCAGAAGCTCTAGATTATAGACCGATTTCGCTTATATGATGCATAAGTGAGTTACTCGAGAAAATTGTCTCAAAGCGAACTAAAAACAACATTTAATAAGTTCACATCAGGTCGCTATCAAGAAATGGAAGGTCTCATATGGTTTGTCCTGCCGCAGTCTAGACATCGAAAAATTTCTCGACCGTTTCAGAGCTCCATAGTTCTACAACAATTAGAAAAATGAAAATTCGGTAATAAAATATATAATTTCATCAGATCTTTCTCACCAATCGGAAATTTAAAGTAAAAGTAAATAATGCGTTTTCTAATTTATACACCGGAATGGAATCCCACAAGGATCTCCCATTTCTGTAACGCTATTTACTATTGCTTTCGATGAAATAATAAAATAAACATAAAATCATTTCGCACATCATCTGTGCAGAAAGGTTTTCCCCTTTTTTAAAATAAGTAATTTAAACACTGTTCAAAAAGAATTTCTAAACATACTAATCGATATTTTTAACTGGTCGATTTGTTCAGGAGCAAACATGTCGCTTAATAAATGCAAATACTTCCATACATGCCGTAAACACATATGTACTGATTTAAATCTTGTTCATAATAACACCAACATTATAAACGTTCCTAACTTACGATTACTTGAAATCATATTCGACAAATGTTTCACATTTAAGGAGCACCGCCTAAGATTCAAAAAAAGCCTAGCTCTCAGGTTAAATATTGTTAAATATTAGTCTTCAAACATTGTCTAATTAATCCAGATACTTTAATAAACATTACTAAAGCTTTAATTTTGTCAAAGATTGTTTATGTTTTACCAATATAATATTTTCTACGTATCACGCGGCAGTCCGAAGGAGCTTTCGTGACTTCTGAAAATCTCCGATTAAATGTATTTCACAGAGTGCTGGAATATGCTAAAACCTTAGGAATAACCTCGTAACCCTCTTTCCGGTCTTCTGTCAGTTCACCACCTTCGCACTTATTCTACACTTCATTTCTTTTCGGCTTATCAAACTATGCCAAATCAACCAGAAGCATAAAAAAATATGAGTGTCTTTTTGATGAATATGGAGCTCCTTTTCGAAACAAATGGAAAATGTATCACATCGATCAAAGTCTAAGGACCACATGTCATTTGCGGTAGTTCAGGCCGACGGTAAGACAGTAATCGCGGGCCACCTACCAAATTATTGTTCAGTGTATACGGCGGAGGCGCCTGCTATATTCAACGCAGTACTGTCAGCTATTGAATCTAATGACAGACAGTGAGTCACCTATTTTTGGCATTATAAGTATCACCAAGAAGTCACTAAATATCTAAAAACGTACCAAGCTAATAGAAAACTGCATGGTAATCAAAATAATGTGGATTCCTGGTCATACTGGCAGTAGAGGCAAAGAGTTAGCGGATCAGAAAGAAAAAGCCGCAGCAATCGAGCCATTATTTAGGTTTAATTATATGATGAGATATCCTTTATCGTTCTACTCGTCAATAAACACCTTAAAAACTAGAAAACTGGTTCTCGGAGCAGAGCAATTATTGCCATTATTGGAACTTCAACAAAAGTGACACAAAACCACACCTTCTGCGTATATATTGCAATTCTCTCTCCTTCGTTTACAGTTAAACACCTTCGATGAATGCACAAATTTCAATGCAACAGTATGTTTGGCGACCAACTCATCTTGGAAATACTCAAGGATTCTTCGCAGGATAATATACACAAGGTCGCGGATTTCTTGTTCAAAACTGGTCTTAAAAAATTGATTTACTTGTCTACTTTTAAGTTATCTTACGTTTAAATAATTTTCATTACTAACATCCAACAAGACAAAGAACCGGTCGAAGTAATGAAAATATTGCTGCCGTTCAGGCAAGTGTTGCTGAAGTCTGCACTTTGTCGATTCCAAGACGTCCTCAAGAATTGGGACTGTCTCAAACCACAACCTGGCGGATTTTGAGAAATGATTTGAGCTTGCATTCGTATAAAATTGTTTTTACGGCCACAATTGGAAGAAGTTGATCTTAACAGCATTTGGTTCCAACGAGACGAGGCTACGCGTCATCACGTGCAACAACCGAACTATTGCGAGAAAGATTTGGAGATTCCACTATTTCAAGAAATTACGACATTGAATGGACTCCAAGAAGTTGTGATTTAACATCATTAGACTACTTCTTGTGGTGTTATTTGAAGTCATTGGTCTTTAACAATAAATCAGACTCTTTCCAAGATTTAAAAGTCAATATTGAGCAAGCTATTCATGACATACGACATGACTTCGTGGAAAAAGTGCTCAAAAGTTGGGTTCCTCGAATTCGTTCCTGCAAAAGAAGTCGTGGAGGCCATTTGTATGATGTTATATTCAGAACTTAATTCTATCCATTGTACTTCAAATTAAATAAAAAGCATTTGAGTTTCCGTTACAATTAGTACGTTTTTTTTAAAGAAATCATATCACTCTTATTGAAAAACCCTATACTTTTCTGCATTTAACTGGCTAATTAATATATTAATATTCAAAAAATATAAATTTATTAGAGCAGTGAGTCGTAAAGCCAGGCGAGTCTTCTTTCTTTGTAAAATAATAATTGTATTATAATTGTATTATTATTTTTCATGCAATAAATAAATAAATAAAACTTCAACAGAACTGGATAATGCAGTAGAGAAGATTTTACAAACTAAATCCGCGAAGCAGCTTTTGCTGCTACTCCACAAATAAACGACGACGAACGAGTTTAAACTACCGAAAAACTGACGACCAAAAGATATGGAACGCTACAAAATATTTAAAACGGCTTAAAAAAAGAAATGTACCTATAAGAGACAGTAATAACGTTTGGAACAGATAAAAACAAAGCAAAGGCATATGCTAAATACCTTAAAGCAACATTCACTTCTTTTACTATAATTTATTGATGCATCATGTCAACTACCTTTACCAATGAGTTCCATTAGACCTGCGGAAAGACACAGCGAAATCGAGAAATAGACAAGAAATCTCCAGGATATGACAAAATTGATGCCAAAGTTGCTAAGTGTTTACCTAAAAAAGGTATTATGCTCGAAACACTTATATATAATTCAATATTAAGACTTAACCATTTCCCTACTCAATGGAAGTGTGAGGAATTAGTGTGATACCCAAACCAGCTAAACCCGAAAACGAAATCATTTCTTATAGACCAATCAGCTTATTGACTCTATTCTCCAAAATAATTGAAAAAATATTTTTGAGCAGAATTTTGCCATTACTGAAAGATAAAAAGATAATACCTGAACGTCAATTTGAATTTCTCCGATACTGCGGTACATCTGAACAATTCCAACGTGTAGTTAACTACATTATAGGCTATTTTGAACGTAAGGAATACTGTTCAGCTGCATTCTTAAACATACAGCAAGCATTTAATAAAGTTTGGCATCATGTATACAAATTGAAAAAGAATATTCCCTTCCTTAAATATTTTTTTTAGTCATACTTAACAAAAAGATCATTTTATGTAAAGGTAATTGACGAAACATCTAGCATAATATATATGAATGCTGGAGTAGCATAGGAAAGCGTGCTCGGTACTCTACGCCATTTACACATCTGACATACATTCCTCTAACAGAAAATGTATTAAGTGCTGATGACACCGCAATATTATCGTCAAGCCAGACTTCAAGAGAAGCAACTAACTTAGTACAATAAAAATTAAGCAAGATACAGACTTGGCAATATTTCAGGGAAAGGAGAACAAATGTAAATTAATCTGTTCATGTTTTATTTACATTAAGGAGAAGCGGCAGTCCTCTTTTGTTTTTAAATGGGAATGTTATTCCTAAAAATGATAGCACTTAACACTATTATTTTTGGATAAACGATTAACATGGAAACAGCACATACAAGCTAAAATTTTTTTTTTTTTGAAGGAGGACCATATTGTGTTTTATTATTGATCTCAACAATATAAAACAAGTTGTTATTTTGTTATATAATAATTTGCTATTTAACAAGTATTTGTGAGTCATGTCAAGCTGTTATGTTATTTTTGTTCAGTATTGTTTGGCATTTCATCATGGAAAGACTTACGTCTAAACAACGTTTACAAATCATTCAACTTTATTACGAAAATTCACGTTCTGTAAAGAATGTGTTTCGGGCGCTTCGGCCAACTTATGGTCAACATAATCGGCCTAGTGAACGTATTATTCGCAACACCATCACCCATCTTGAGACTCAACACTCATTATTGGATAATATTCGGCCGAGTAGACCACGTCCACTACGAAGTGAATAAAATATAGCGACCGTAGCTGAGAGTGTACACGAAGACCGTGGAAAACGATTCGGCGCCGTTCGCAGAAACTCGAACAAAATTCAGCTTGTGCAAAAACTGAAGCCGCTCGACCTTCCCCAGCGACATCGCTTCGCTCCATGAGCTCTTGAAGAGTTCCAAGAAGATCCGACGTTTTCGAGCCAAATTTTGTTCAGGGATGAGGCCCATTTCTGGCTCAATGGGTATGTAAACAAGCAAATTGACGCATTTGGGACGAAGAGCAACCCACAGAGGTTTAAGAGCTGCCATTTCATTCAGAAAAAAACAATTTGTTGTGGTTTGTTGGTCGGTGGAATCATCGGTCCATATTTTTTCAAAAATGATGCCGGTGAGAACGCAACCGTCAACGGCGACCGTTATCGCGCAATGATATCCGACTATTCGATGCCTGAAATTAAAACTAGAGATCTTCGCGACATTTGGTTTCAACACGACAGCGCCACTTCGAACACATCGCATCAATCAATGGATTTATTGAGAGAACACTTCGGTGAGTAGATAATCTCATGTTTTGAGCCTATCGATTAGACTTTTTCCTGTGCGGTATGTAAAGTCTGAAGTCTTTGCGACAATCCCGTTTCGATCCAGGCGTCGGAGCAGAACATCGCGCGTATCGTTCGCATCTGAGACGTAGCCGCGGTCAACATTTGAAAAAGATAATCTTAAAAAAATAAATGCCAAAGAATGTGCTTCGAATGATAATAAACTTTAAATTTGAATTTTCTGTGTTTTTTTCTTTAAAAAAATAGGGAACCTCGAAATGGATCACCCTTTTTCCAGGGAATGAGAGCTCCTTCGTTGCAAAATTGCGACATATTCAAGTCAAACAAAAACAACAGCCCGGCACAGTGTTGCCTTTTTCTTCTTGCAATCTGTGGGAAATAAATATACATGGGTATAGGATATTTTTCCTATCGTTATATATAATTGTGCATGTGTTTTGTTGTTGTTCCATTGCACATATAGGAAAACTTTGCATGCAAATGCATGCTGCAATAAATGCGTGTCCAAGACATAAAGAATACCTGTCATTTTCAATGGAGATGATCGTATGAACCATATATGTATGTATGTATATCGTCTCTTGGCTTGTAATACCGCATATACGCAAAATGCAATAGAGCTTGCCAAATTTTATAGGAGAGCGAAAAAACTGAATTTTAGCATAACCGCCGCGATTTCTTGTTTTTTTATATTTACCAAACAAAAGTAGCTCATTTATGTTTCATATGCGATATTTAGCTCAGTCATATTAGACAAAAAAAAGGAAAAAAGGAAGGTATAATAAATTGCACCCTGTTGAAAATTAGAAGGATAGTTAGAAATACTATACTTAATTAAATCTAAAGAGTCCTACTCGATCCGACTCCCGGAAAAAAATTTACGCAGGGTCAAAAGCCACAAAAACGATGTTTTTCTCAATTTTCAGTAAAACGGTAATTTTTATCTTCAATTTATTTAAACAAAAACTTTATACCAAAAAATTATCTTTAAAAAATACCATAGATACCTTGGAGGGCATGTTCTGGGTATGTCGTAGGAAAACTAACAGCATTATCTCCTTTTATCTGATTTTGTAGCATTTTTACGCTCAATGTGGTCATTATATTCGTGGGTGAAGCCAACAGAAATTTCATTAATTTTTTTTTTAAACAGTGATAAATTTTCTTCCCAAAAAAAAGAAGAAATACTGTTCTTAAAATAATTTGCCGAGACAACTCATTCGCATTAATTTCAAAAATTTTGTAAGGAGAAATCAGAGTTAAAATATACGCGTTAATGCATTTAATTTTTATCGGAGTTTTGCTGGTGAAAAGGTTGTTGCTAGACATTTTCACCAAGAGTAAGCAATTAAATATCTTTGTATAAATGTATAATTAAGCATACTTTGGTTTTGGTAACATCTGTATAGAACATTATATTTAGACCAAATCCAGTATTCGCAGTTCACACGCATCAGTTGTTTACAAAATACTTTTTAAGGAAGCAACAATAACTTTAAAGTGAAAAATTACTAAACAGAAAATTATTTTTACATTTATCATTCTAATGGGGATTGTAACCAGGTCAAAATTATCTAAATTACACAATTACGACGCTATTACTTTCAGTAATTGTTGAATGATTAATATGTTTATACAAACAACTGACATCGTAAATAGAATTAGAACTTCAATTCAGCGATTGAGGCTTTTATTGTCTTGTTTACTAGAGGAACGTGAATCCCATCATAACTTTAGGCTCTGGTTTATGGCTTCCTGCATTTGAATTCTCTTTTTGATTCCGGCATATATATATTTACATTCATATATATATGCAACACTGTAATTCTCAAGAGATCAGTGAAGTGATGCGTGAAGCGCTATCGTTTGCGATGGTATTTATCTTTTTAGTTGCAGATATCCAATGTGATCAGTTTTAAGTTTAAAGTGTCTGTCCTTTGCAATGGTATTTATCTTTTTTAGTTGCATACTTCCAATCTAAGCATCGGGAAAAGATCAACGATTACTCCCAATTTTTGCTACGAGCAGTGCTCAACTAAATTCTTCATTGTCCCCTACCCACTTAGACACAGCTGTATCGCTCTGTCGAATATTTAACAGCAAAAAAAATGCTTACCTTAGACGGTTTTGGCACAGGGGCTTGCACCTTTGGTATGACCTTTTCAGTCTCAACTTTAATTTCAGTTTTATCCTTCTTCCTTTTTTCAAATTCCATTTCTTCATATTTCTCTAATTCAGGACGCTCAAAATTGTCGACGATGGTTGGCAAACCTTCGGGTTTTTTCAAACTATGAATCTTGGCCTTGCCAGGCGCACTCATCAACTCTCCTTCATTCACCATTTCCTTAATATAAAGTAATAAAAGACTGTTGATATCTAATATTGATACCCTTTGTTGATTTAAATAAAAAGACACATTACGAGCGTATGTGGCGAAAAATGATAGTAATAGAAGCAGTTGACAGAAGTATAGTGAAAATTTCTATGCCTGAATGCTCTAGAACAAGAATAGAAACAAGTACATCCTTGTCACTAAACATCAAGAGTGAGTGTGATAGATAGGAAGCAAGAGAAGAAGAGAAAGAGAAACGAAGGGAGGGAGAAAGTTTCCCTTTCTAGTTACCTTTAGCATCGCTTTGGCTTGCTGTGGGACCTGCTCATCTTTTGGATCTTTTATTACAGGCTTTAGAACAACACCCAAAAAGCTTTCGTTTTCAATAGGTTCTTTTGTCATTAGATTTCGTACTGAAGAGCGACGGCGTTGTTTAATGAGCTCCTTAAGTGAGTTGTTAGCGTACTGCAAGAGCAGGTTTGCATAAAAAATCTCTTATTTGTTTATAACGGAATTCTACATTATTTATATTTAAGAAGCCTTTTTTCAGAATTTTAAAAAAGTGTTTATAGTACATAAATGCTTAGGAATTCGCATAAAAAATTTTTCCATCAAAAAAAAAAAAAAAAAAAAAATCAACTAACACAAGCGATACATTATCTTTAAAAAGCAAACAAACAATGGACAAACCAACTGCTGAAATTTGTTTACAAATTCCAGTATTGCAGCAAATCTTTGATTTATTAAAAGGCAGATTATTGCAGTAATTAAATTTTTTTTATTATTTCTTAAGTGCGAATTTTTATTTCTTTAGTTGGGGGATTGACTTACCTCGGTAGGAGCAGGCTTTACTACAGTTTTTGCCTTTTTAATTGGAATGTGTGTATGTGTGTGTTTGTGTTAGAAGGAAAAACACGTCCGATTTTTTCACAAAGAAGTGGTTTTAGTCATGGTTCATAGAAAAGGGGAAATATTAATTGAAAAAATTTTTATATATACGAATTTTTAAAACAGATATTGAACAAATTGTTGACATATAAATCAAAAACTATTTTATGTATATTATACAAATACAGAATTCCGACTTGTATACAGTAAGGAGCGCTACTTACCTGTGGTTCGATTATTACTGGACGCAAAGTCGCTGAGTCAATGTCGGTAAAGTCTTCTGGTATATTACCTTTGCCTACTTTATAGCGATTTGGCTCTTCGGCTGGGACTTGCTCAGCATTCCCTTTCTGTAATAATATACAGGAAAACATAGATGCCAACATCAAGCATTTACACAGCTCGTATTAAAAACAATACTTTTTAGTTATAAATTGTTAAAACAGCGGATAACAAAAAAAATTATAAATGAGAACATCGGTGTACTTGTAAAGTTTCGTTGCTAATTATGCGAATTATATTTTGTTGCGACAAGAAAAATTGTGAGCACAGACTAAGTGGTTTCACTGCATTTAAATAATCATGGATATGAATTCTAAAAATTGTCTCAAATTTATCCAGTCCGCCAGTGTTCATTACAAATCTGAAGTAAACTTTGAAAATCGTTTAAATCAGTCCTTATTCTCATTTTTCTCGAATATATGGCAAAGAAAATTATTTGGTTTACACTTTGTTCCACTGATGTCATAATATTACCTAATTTCAAAGTAATGACGGAAAATAAAGCTAAAATTGTTACTTTCTATACAAATTTACGTTCCATCTTGATGTTTTTCCTACATATGAAGGAATATACAGCTGTCAGCTGGTGGACTTCTATGAGATAAAAAGCTTTTAATTTTTATGTCAGAAATTCACTAGAAGGAGCTCTAGAACTTAGTTACGTAAGTTTAAAAAAAAAAATTTAATTTTTACAATGCATATCTACTCACTCCATTACTTTGACGGCGAATTTTTGACTTACTCAAAATTAATGTTTAAAAATATCAAATAATTTACTTAAGTAATTTTGAAACCATTGTTAGGAATAAGTACTTGAACTATATATATTTTAAGTTTTCTGCTCTTATCATTTCACTACTTATTTTTCATACCTTCGGCAGTTCAATTTTCATAACAGCTTTTTCAGGTTTTTTTTTCTCCGTTTCTAATACTGGCTTTTCGTTCTTTGAAGGTATGTCAAATTCACGACTGAAATCACTTGCTGCGAAATCTGATCTTTCATATTTTTCCAGTACTGGTCTTTCATAGTCTGGAATCTCTGGTAGTTTCTCATATTTGCATTTTGCCTCTGGCTTGGATTTTGCTTTGGGCTTAGCAGGCTCCATTTTTGGTTCTTCTAGAGGTGTGGCAATAGAGGTCTTTCGTAACTTTGGTATTTCTTCTACCACAGCTTTTTCTTCTTGCACTTGCTGAGATTTTTGGAAGATCATCATGTAGGAAAGATGAAATATTTAATACGAATAAATATACACAGTAAACATACTTTTTAAGTTCACAAAACTAGGTATTAGTAACAGGAAGTAGATAACTAATAATAATAAAAAGTATAAGATAATAAAAAATGAGTGTGCTTAGGGAAAACACACCAGGAAATATAACTTATTTCCTTTATAGCATTATCTGTTACTTCAGTCATTATAGGAGCAGATGCATATTGCAAATATATCTTGCGAAATCTGAGTGGTGTTTTGTGGTAGGCTCATTTACATTATACTTATACTATCTCTCATCTGAACTTCCTTAAAGCGCGTAAAGAAGTTATTCGTTAAAAATGATGAGTAATCCACATTTGCTTCGCATGATACGTTATTCACCCTATGCTCAGAACTGCTGCGCCTAAATATATGTAAAAAAATATATTCCCCCTATGCTCAGAACTGCTGCGCCTAAATATATGTAAAAAAATATATTTCCCCTCATGCCCAGAGTTCCTATATAAATTATACTTTGAAACAACTTTCCTTAAGATAGTACATTATTTGTTGGAGATTTTTTTATATAGTTGATGTTAGATATTTAAAATGCAATAAAATGAAAATAAAATGAAAATAAACTAAATGCATAAAACTATTTTGTTTTATTTGTGTATATATACATCGTAATAGGACTTCTCTTTTGTAAACTCAGTTTGTTTTTATTGAGGTAGAGCAAAGATTAGAGTGTGCACGTATTTAACCATGGTTTGGTTTGCTTTTTATGACAAAAACGGTTTGTTTAATGGTTGACTTAGTGGTTACGAATTGTTTATCGTGAGCTGGAAAGCCGCATTTATTTGCCTTTTCAGAGAGTTTCCTATTTCTGTTTTGTTAAAAATCTAATGATTATTAACTTTTAAGCGTTTAAAAATTACAGACGAAAGTTATCTAAAATGAATACCAATATTGCGGTAAGTCCTCTGAAAAGAAATCATATGTGTAACAGTTTTCATGAAGACGATCTACAGTTACCAAAAAAAATTTGCACTTCAGAAATAAAAATATGCAATTATCGTTTCAACCCAGGTAGGTCATACATAAATACTTATACACGCATACATATATGTTTGTGCACAAACTCTGCAGTGCAAACGTAGACGAGTAAGCAAAAATTCTAGTTGAATACTATTATGAAATAGGTTGAAATCATACCAGATCGTTATTTGTACGGTAGTTCACCATTAACGGGAATAATAATAATTTTCATCATCCCACCATTGTATGTTGTTGTTATTTCTAGAACGTCACGACTGAATATCATTTCCTAATAAACTCGGTTGAAATACGCAGTTGTCGTCGCGTTTTACTTCACAACGATGGTCGAGTGGTTAGAGCATATCACTGTAGCGCGAGATGTTCACGATTCGATTCTCGCTACTGACAAATTCATTTTTATTTAGAAATTCAACACATACTTATATATGACATTTCGTGATAAAAAATACCAATTGCTTACATGGGAAGTATATAGAAGATGAACTGAGTGCGAAAATTCGAACTAGAGTAAGTAGCATTATAGTTAACAACTAGGATTTTTCTTTGCTGGAAATATATGTATCATATACTTGTACGTACAATTAAAACAATCTTAAATATTGCTTTAATACCAAATATTTTATTTATTTCGTAATATCAGTTCTGAGAACGTAGTTCGTCAAGTACTAATATTAAACTTTTAATTACATTTGCATTAGTCAAACCTTGATGAATTGAAGTGCGTAAAGAGAGCGAGAGATTTTATTGTAAATAGTAAACTAGTAACTATTTTATTCAACGATTTCTCACCTTAGGAATTTTTCGTTTTTCAGCGGGTTTACGTTTTGTTGTTTCTTCTTCAATTTGCTGTGGACTTTTATTCGCCTCAAATTTCTTATTTTCGTGTTTCTTTTGGAAAAATATACATATGTGGAAAAATTTAAGTTGAATTGGAATTTTAGTTAAGTATCTCCGAAGCGATTAATCATTTCTGACGCGTATACACTTTTAAGGTGCTGTCAGAAAAAGCAATCAATTAATTTCAATGCATGTATAAACATTTTCTTAAAATTTCCCAGAAATATGGTCTTTCACCATAATTTATCTAAAATATTGTCTGAAAATACTCAAATCCTTTGTCAGCACTTTCAAGAGAAAGACGGCTTACATAATATAAGTACACAAGATCTGTACAAATAGTATCACGACACACATACACACAGTTTTTCTGTAAGTTATGCGCATTGCAACTGAAACTGAAACGCCCCGGATTTGGGGAAGAACGAAAACTGATTTGCTTGTGTGCGACTATTTGGACAATAAAGGCTGCATCGAAAGAGGAACTGAAGAATGTCACAAAAGACTACGTTTTTAGTGCTTGAAATTTCATTTTGCATTAAAAAGAAGCTGAACAATATCACAAAAAACTATATTTTTTAGTGCTTGGAATGTCATTTGTCTGTAGTTGACTACTTTAAAGGGGACGAAATAGGTATATTCGAGGGTTGCATTATGTATATCGGGATTTGACAACCATAGTATTGCACACTGGCAACTGACTACTTTATAGTAAATTTTGCCATTTTTGGATTCAAACATACTCAAAACGTTTTCACAAACAAGCTCTATTTGTGTTGTTTACAGTAACTTAAAATTTTCATCTTGGCCAAATAATGGAATTAAATCGCGAACATTTTCGTGGGTTAACTCAGTTATAGTGCATCGATGAACCTATTTTTATTTTTGGTGGTTAAGCTCCATCAAAAATCAGTGCTTATCGATGGTATGGTGTATTCAATTGGGGTCGTAGTTCCCTCCAAGACGAATTTCGAGAACGTCGTCCAAAAACAGTTCTTGATCCGTATACTATTTATGCTGTTTCCAAGCTGATATAGTAAGATCGTCATATGACCTATCGTGAGATTGCAACAACTATAAGCATTAGTGGGACCAGCATACATTTCATATTGCATGAGCACATGTAAAAAAAATTTTTACGTGGGATTCCACACAATTTGTCAATCGCTCAAAAACGGCTGGTCTAGATTGTTTTTGACAAATGGTAAAAAGTACGATGGCGGTGCTTTGAAACAAGTCTGACACCTCGTCACAGGTGATGAACCGTGGATTTACTCGTATGACTTCGAAAGTAAACAGTAGATGACTCTTTGGGTGTCTCTAAATGAGCTGAATTCAAAAAGTACTGTAAATCTTGGTGGGAAACAACTGTTTGTTTCACTCTCTTCATCACGAAAATGCGAAATCTCACACATCGACACTGAAACAACTGCATTTTTGAGCACTCAAAACAACGATTTGATGAGTCATCAACCCCATAGACCGAATGACTTTTTTTATTCCCGTACATAAAAAATAAACTCAGAGTTCAACGTTTTGCGATACCTGAAGAGACGGTGATGCGTTCAGAATACATGTTTTGTAGTTTAAAATCATAAAAAACTTATAGATTTTAATGGAGAATATTTTGGAAAACAATAAAGAGATTTTCGATGATTAATATATGTTTTTGTTTTCTAATCCCGAAATATGTAAGGCAACCGAAATATGTAAGAATTAATGAACACTTATTTAAAAAATGCAATATGCGATAATTTTTTGTTTGTACAGGCCTCGAACAATTATGTAGTTATAATATATAATTTTTTGTCTTTGCAATTCTCCGTTTAGAATAAATTGCTAATCATTTAACATGAAATTAGGGATTTTTTTTATTAATAAAATATATGTAAAATATTAACATTTGCTTTAGCTTAGCCATTGAAATTAGAAATATATTTACCTTAAGTGTAGCCTTTTCTATTATGGACGACCTTCGCGACTCGACAGTGCTATCTTCAATTAGCTGTAGAACCACATACACATAAATGCAATAAACCAAATCAAATGTACATAACATATATACAGGCAAATAATAAATACAATAAAACAGTATGCACAGCAGCAATGATAGCCCTCATGGTCAAAGTTTTCGTTCTGTGATCCCAAGGAAAAAACTCCACAGTTTGTTTTAATTAAAATTTTTTTGATTAAAATGTTAAGGGTAGAAATACATACATAATAATAAGTTTCTAAATAGTATTAAAAATCCGACGAGATGTGTAAACTGTAACCCACTTTCAGAAAATTTAAATTTGTTCATTAAAGGGAGATAGCTCGTACTCGTTCAAATAAATTTGAATACTAATGCAACAATAAAAGCTATGTAACTAATCCATTATGCATGTATTTTGGAAATAGCTTCTTCAGTTCGTAGATACCGGCATTACCGATTTATTTTTCTCTTCACCCGGAAAATATAGAGAAAAGCCATCAATACAGGTATAATGAAACATCTTTGGAAAAATTAATGAGTAATACTATAGTAGGTCTGCTAGCCACTTACATTCTTTCTTACATAACATACATGCATATGTTTTATAGAGTAAAACAAGAAATTGTCTGGATGACACTGTAACATCATCTATGGTCGTAGTCTTCTGCGATTTTTCTACAGCCTATATGATTAGAAATTTCATGCAAGGCCTCATATCTGAATATATGGGTTATATGGGGGCTATATGATATAGTATTCCGATTTCGACGAGTTTTGGTGTCAATATTTATTTAAATTTATGTTTGTTTCAACAAATGATCGCATAAATTTAAAAATGCATCTGTCTACCAAGTTTAATTGAAATATCTTAAAAATTAAGGGACTAGTTTGTGTTCAAACAGACGAAAGGGTGGACATGGCTTAATCAAATTAGCTCGTCGTTTTGATCCGATCGGTATAGATTTTTGTCGGTTTATCTCTTCTTCGTATGATATTTACATACTTCGGACCAATATTAATATACCATTTCATGTACATGAACGGTATGAAAATTTAATAAATTATTTCTTACCTTGCGTTCAGTTTTTCTTATGGCGGTTATTTCAGCTCGTCCCTGTTAAAAGTTGAAAAATAAAGTTAGTAACTTCATTTTCATAGATATATATTTCCAAAACGTCAGTAATAAATATGTTATAAACACAACAAAGCTTTAGAAATAATGAGGACCCGTTTTTAGAATATTAAAAACTTATTTTCGAACATTTCGGCTTGTTTATAATTGCCCAGGGTAATTAATAAAACAGTTAGTATAGAATTAGATTGAAATGAAGAGAACATATATATTTAAAACTAGAAAAATAGTGTTGTGTAGTGTTTCTTTTGGTTTCCATCTGCCTATATATATTATAATTAGAATATTTCAAATCTCGATATTTGTATGAAAGTACATACATATATATGTTTGTGGTTACCGCCATATGCGATTCTAGCAAATAAAAGTATCACAGCTGAAAAGTTCCACACTAATTGTCAATTTTTCTTACCTTTTTTGGGTTTTCTTTCGTTGTTTGTCGTTTATTTGGTGTTTCTATTTTTTCTTCTTCCTCTTTCTGTTTCTTCCCTTCTTTAATTTTATTTTGATCCACAATTTTCCTCTCTTTTTCTTGACTTTGCTCCTCTTTAACCTTTTCCTTTTTAATTTTTATGTTTTTTATCTCTTCATCTTCAATCTCCTTCTTTTTCTTCTCGATTTCGACCTTTTGCTCTTCCTGTGGTTCGTAGATTTTGGGCTCTTTCGCTTCTTTTGGAATTTCGTCAATCGCCGGTTCGCCTGCTTCTTCTTCTTCCTCCTTTACAAATATTTATATGCATAGTTTTTAAAGATATATATATAAAGTAATGCTTAATGAGCAACTTAATGTATGTATATATGCTTTTTGTACATATGAATACATCCCTAACCTTAAAATAAAAACTCTTTTTTTGTAGTAAATGTTTTCGACCGGGTATATTTCTCTGTTTGAAATCTACTAAGCACAATAACATCTCGTATGACGTCCCTGTATTAAAATGACGAATTGATTGAATGTTAGCTCAATAGAATATATATATTTTTTATATAAAAGCTTCGAACAATCTCATAGCAAATTATGGTAGCGCCTCTTAATCATCGCTTTAAAAACTTTTTTGAACACAAAAAGATTAATTTTTACCACGGAAAAATATCACCATCTTTTCTTTAATAGTTTACACTGTAACCCTAGGCATCTTTACTTTCATAAGTTTTTGTATATTTGTTTCTGCCTGGATTATGTCTCATCTGGATTTGGTCGTGCCTGGATTATGTCTTACGGTACTATATATGTATTTCGAGATTTTGTGTGTCGGAATTTTGTTATACACCCGTTTTAAATAAGAACATACTTATGTATGTATGTAAATAAATATGGGTGACACAAAAAAGGAAACACGGCTCTTCGTAGTGTGATGGTAGTTAATCAATTTGAATTAAAAACAGAACATTAGTCATTAAAGAAATGTTAAGGTCACAAAGATATGAAGAAGAACAAGCGATAACATAATTACGAAATATGTATGCAAGTAAGTTTCTGCAAATGAATAAATCTCCCGTATTATATATAAACTGGTTAGCATATAAAGTTATTCATTGCTCATTATAGATATGCACTTTCTATTTTAACTCTTATTTCTAAATAAATGTTAAATAAATGTAATTATAATAATTATTACCTTTATTTTTTCTTCTGCCTCCTTTTCGGTGTCTTTTTTCGCATCCTTCTTGGCGACGATGATCCTACAAGTTGATTCCGTTTTACCAGCCTCATTGATGACTACCACTTTGTAATTGCTGGAATGCTCTTGTCGGGCAGTGCTAAATGTTAAACGAGCATTTACGCCGTCAAATGTGGTTGTAATCTCTTTCGTCTCTTTGATAAGTGTGATACCCTTGTACCATTCGATTTTGCACTTGCGGTCATTCTGTTTCAACGTAATATGTAATTCAAATGACTTCGCTTCGCTAATGGTTTGATCTGCAAGCTTTTTAACAAGCTCCGGTTTAGTAGGATGACGCTCCTCTTCTGGTAAGTCTATGAGTTGGACAATCCGTGATACCGCCTCGCCCTTCTCGTTGCGGGCTATCAGTTTGTAGGAGCCCTTGTCGTTCTCATCGACTTCATTTATTTCTAATTTGACGGAAAATTCGCCTTCCTTTGTTGGTTCGATGAGGTAAACATGACGTTTGCTTTCTTTAACTGCTGTCTCTTCTTTGTACCAAGTGCAGTTCGGCTGAAATCTGGAAGCTACTGTGCATTCAATAACGACAGTACGTTTTTTAATTATTTTTATAATTTTTGGTTTATCTTTAATAACAGGAATGACTACAAAGAAGAATTGAAAAAAGTAAAAAAAAAAAATATTATTGATATGGCAATAAAGACTGAAAATATAATACGAGAAATGACTTACTTTCAATGTTTAGCGTCAAGTTTGCATTTAATTCACCTAACGTATTTTTGATGTTGCATTTATATAGACCAGAATCTTCTAACTGGGGATCGATAAGCTCCAACTTAATGTAGTACTGATCTCCGCGCTGCTCCATAAACATCTTAATTTTACTATTTTCCTGTATCACCTGACCATTACGAAACCAAATTATATTTGGCTTCGGGTCTGCCTTAACTTTGCATTCCATTATTACAAGTTTGCCTTTGTTTTCGGAAACTATGCGCGGTTTTTCTACAAACCTAGGCTCTTCGCCGTCCGGCTCTGGTTCAGCTTCGATATTCAGATTAAGATTTGCGTTTGATTCGCCATATTTGTTTTGTACGTTGCAACGATAAGTGCCACCGTCAGACGCGCCGGGATCCTATACGAATAATCAAAAAATATACATGATTAAATTAAATTTAAGGAGTGTCGGATAATTGACCAGACTATATTTTCATAAAATACAAATGTATTCTGTTTAGTACTTTTATTAAAATTTGTGCTTTTATTTCCCGTCAAATCGTTCTGCCATAAAAAACATAATCCTCTTTTGGCGATCATTGGATTTGTAAGTTGCTTGTGTGGGATGATTTTGATTGATCCATGATCGTTTTTGTTCTGCGTTGTTGTGATAAAAAATGGTTAATTAATTTTTCATCACCCGTTTTAATTCCTTCTTAATTGAAAAATGTCACATTGGATATGCTTCAGCAAATAATCACATACTTGTAAGCTTTTATTTAATTTGTAAGGAATCCAAACATCCAATTTGTTTTCTTTATAAAGCTATTGTAAATAAAAACAAGTAAACTGTAAACTCCGCCACCTCTCGACTTTTCTTAGACTCAGCTTAGTTTCAATCAACGCTTTATTTTCATTTATTTTATATAAATACTAATAAAACACGTTGCTGTGGCTTTCTTATATTTCATTGAGCTTAAGTATAGTAATTTTTATTGTAAAGAAAGTAATATTGTCTCAGAACCTAATAAGCATTTCATGTCATTAAAAGCTTTTAAAATCATAGAATACTACTGAGAACCAAGACACTGACCAACATTTTAATGTCATGAAATGTTTATTATGTTGTAAGGCGACAAAATTACAATTTAAAATGCAGTTAATAAATACATATAACAACTTTTTTAATATATGTGTATGGGTATTTTCGCAATATAAAGCAAATTGGGGGCAAGATAAAGGGAAACAGTGGATTTTATTTTATAGTTGAGCGCGACGCAAAACAAACCGAATACCAAATTTGCTCCGCTATAGCTTGCGGAGCAAGCCTTATGTTTGTACTATTTAGGGTTTTTCAAAAACTTTAACCTTAAAAAAAGGGTTTAGTTTTAGAACATAAAATATTTTAACTCGGTAGCTGCTTCCATAGCGCAAATACTTTGTTCTAAAAAACATGCAATCAGTTAAGTACTTTTGAAGTAAGCCCCAAAATATTGGGACTATGTAAAAGGTATGAATTTATTCATAACAAATTTATATAAAAAAATTTGCAAGATAAACATAAAAAAGTCACTAACAATTAGTGATAAATGTATGTACATCACTATATCTTAGAAAAGTAAAGTAAATAAAAGCAAGCAACCGCGGTTTTTTTACTAGATGAGGTTGATATTCATATTTCGGACAACACTAACCCGATAGTGTCAAACTAAAAGTTCTGTAAGTCGTCATTCGAATGAAAAACTATTTTTAATTGAAAATGAGTGAAATTTCAGAAAAAATGCGTTATTAATTATTTTATTATTATTTAAAACCAATGAAATTATGCAACTGTATTAATCATAACTCCCTTGACATTTTGGAAGTATTTAAAAAAGGTTGGTTACTCATAGAAAATCGAGGCTTGGGTGTCACATGAATTAAGGAAAGGAATTTGATTGACTGAATTGCCATCAGTGAAAGGCTTCTGAGACGCAACGAAATGACCTTCCACAAACGATGTTTCAGCCTGAATTGACGACAAAAAAGGTAAGGCTGAGTACATAATTGGAATTGCAAGTGAGTTGTTCCTTATGAGCTGATGAAACCTATTGAAATGGTCAATTCAATTCATACATTAAGCTTTTTAAAAAGAGCGTCCAGAACATATCAATCGAAAATGAGTTGTATTTCATCATGACAACTGCATACATCTTCGATAACCAGGCAAGGATTGACGGAGCTTGGTTGGGAAGTTTTGATGTACCCACCATGTATCACTGACTTGAATAAAACTAATTTTCCACGATTAAAAATTTTGTTTAAAATGTACAAAAAAAAATGCTGAGACTTTTTATATTAAATTGTTCATATTAAGAAAGGTTTTACCGACCTCAAAATTTAGAACAAGTATTTTCGATGCTGTTTCCGGTTGTTTTTCGTAGTTTCAAGCTATTCTTAAGCGTTTAAATCTTATTTTGCGTAATCATAGACCGGAGTATTATCTTGCCGCTTACTTCAAGGTAGATAACAATATCTCAGGCTAACCATTCGATACATATACATACAAATATGATATTGTTAGATAAGATTTTCAATATTTTTTTATTAATTGAAGCTTATTAAAAACTTTTTAATAATCTGTGTCTATTATATTACCAAATCTAATAACACAGCAACGTGTGGTTCGGTCTAGTAGAATATACATACATATGTTTGTATACCTAATTGCCGCTTCATACCCGTTGAAGCAATTTTCTGCTGACCTTCTGTCCCAATTTGAGGTGTGCGTTTCGATATTTTTCCAACAAATTGAGGAACCTACAATTTTTTTTTTAAATTTTTTTTTTTAATTTGATGTCAGAAAGGCATGCGCTCAAAGGGGGTGATATTCTCTGGCGATCGGCTACGACGATTATCAAAATGTTCTAAATTTTGGAAATTGGTCTAGTAAACTCATGACCTTCTGCATGGTAGTACACACAACCAATCGGCTAATGCGGCGCACTATCCCTATGTAGGGAACAAAATGACCAATATGAAAGACATCACCAAATATGTGACATTTTTTACCATACTTGACCTTTTATAAGTAAAAGATAAATATTCCAATAATACTCTCCTCGATTATCTATTTTCAACTGAATTTTTACCAACTTGTATTTGTATTTTAATGTCACAGTTTTTGACTTAAAACAATTTAAAGTTTAAATTTTTAAATGGTTTATTGTATTGTAAGTCCCATAATGATTACTACATATATAAAATATGAAATTCATATTCTTTATGAGACGAACTTCAGCATTAACTGTCGGACTACTCAATAAATTTCACAAATCCGGTTAAGCTTGAGTAGAAAGCAGAAACAGTAAATAAATAAAATTCTTATAATAAGATTTTATAAATATCTTATCAAAAAATTTCTCAAAAAGTAAAAAATATATTAAATGTACCTTTATCTCTAAAGTTAATTCGAAAGTATCTTCCGCAATTAAAGTTGATTTCATTTTAGTTTTTTTTCCATCACTGACCAATTGTGTGCCTCTATACCAGCTAACATTGGGCTCAGGTTTTGCTTTGCATCTGCATTTCATTGTAATCATTGTACCGGAATCGTTTGGAATTATTCGTGGTTTCTCGTTAAAGGATGGGGCAAATCCATTAGCGGCATTGGCACCTGTGATATAAATATTCAAACATATATATACACATATAAATATCCGATACATATTTTAAAGATATATTTTTTCAAAATTATCAATTATTTACAAACGGCAAAAAATAATACATGATTTGTAAGCTTGCTTATATGTTATGACGACGTGCATAGTTTAAAAGAAGCACAATACAATACAATAACATAAGTATTTATATATGCATTGTAATTGACCTTCTTGCAAAAATCGTGAGAACACGTACCACGTGGATAAAAGAGTACTCCGAAACTAACCACAACATATAAATATAAAATTTATCATATAATTAGCAAAGGAGGTTACCTACAGGAGTTTACTTTATAGACTAAACCCAAGGCCGCATGGAGTATCTACAATGTGCATTGACGGATAACGGTATGTACTTAAGCGTTGCTAATTAAATGCGGTTATTAGGAGAATCTTGCACTTTTCGAAAAATAATATTACAATATTAAGAGGCTACCTTATATATTTGACTGCGAATTATTATTTAGTAAAAGGTCTTTATTTACGCTAATTGTTTCAATTTGCTAGAGGAACTCAATTAGTAGCTGCTGTATAGTTTTGGAAAAAGAAAACACTACAGGTGTACATAAATATAAAAGATATTTTTCGAGTAATATGTTGCATTCGCGGATATGTGTATATAATATATGTTTCTGCATACATATGCATGTAAGCAAATAGTTCACAAATTTCTGATAATTCATGCACAGATATACAAATAAAATAATTTATACATATACATATAAGTTTGCATATGTATATAATCCCTATTTGTTGGTATAAAAGTTATGTGTTCGAATTCTCAGCACCTTCATATAACATCGTATTTTAGTAAAGAAATCAGTATCAACGTATCCTCATTTACAACATATTTATGTACGCGGTTTAAAAATGCCTCGATAATTATTTTTAAGTATTTCCAAAAAAAATTTTTGGTTCATAACAAAAGGAAATAACATAAATAAATAATTCGAAATATCTGCGAATTGTATAAAGCTTTATCAAAATTTTAATTGTCTTTAAATTAAATTAAATTATAATTTTAGGAATATTTTTACGAATGCAAGTACTTGGCCGAAAATAGCTTCAGCGGTTACAAAGCGCGAAATATATATATATAAGTACATGCAAAAGGTCATTCGAAAAATTTCTATGAAAAATTATGGAATTTCCACATAAGTGCAAAAACTTCGTTCTATTATTAACTATATAATTTTGATTCAGTATTAACCATAATAATATTTATGAAACATTAAATAACAGATTATACAATTTTAGGAAGTTTTAATTGATAATGACAATGGACTCATAATTTATCCCTACAGTATGTATTCATACACATTGAGACTGATGTTTCAAGCGTTAAAGCAGGTATGTATATTTGAAAATATACCTTGGAAATTTAGTGCAATATTGGCATTACTTTCGCCGTACATATTTACGGCATTGCAACGGTAATTCCCACCATCGTCCGTGGTGGGGTTTAGAATCTCCAATGTTAAAACATAGGTTTCCTTGGAAAGTGCTTTTCTCGACATCTTTGTACGCTTAGAATCTTCAATTTTCTTATCGGCACAGTACCATGTTATGTCTGGGACCGGATTTGCTTCTAATATACATTCCATTATTAATATGTCCTCATCTTGTCGTATGGTTGGTTTTTTCGGAAAACGTGGCGATTTACCATCGGGAATTCTGAATTGATAATTTTTTTAAGTTTTTTTGGTTTGATTTTTTCTATATATATTAGGGGTTGTGGAATATGGTAGTTTTTTTTTTTAACATACAAATATACAGCGAATAAAATCACAAGATAAAAACTCTTTTACTTATGAAGAGAACTCATTTAGTATATAAGTATAGAGCATATGACGGTATTTATTTTATATTATTTGATTTAGCTTTGTTTTATTTCACTTTGTTTCATCTTATTTTGTTTTATGTTATTTTATTTCATTTTGTTTCATCTTATTTTGTTTTATGTTATTTTATTTCATTTCATTTTACTTAAATTTATTTTTATTTTATTTTACCTTATTAAAAAAAAATTGCCATAATTTCAGATGTTGATCTAGCTCGGAATCGAAACCATTACCTAACGCAATATAGCATACATTGCTAACTACTCGGCTACCATGGCCGCCAGAAATATTGTAGCTCAGCCGAATTAAAATAAAGTATTCAAATAGATAGATAAGTGTGTAATGAAGTATGAACACTCTCAATATGCATGAAACCAAAATGTTGGAGAAATGGTTTAACTGTAAATTGCATATCCAATATGTTTTTCGACTTGAGGTTTATACGTATTTTCAAACGAATGGAGTCAAAATGGAATATTAATAATTTATCAAATCATATGATGTAGATATAAATGTATATTTTATGCTTTCATGTAAAACAATCAACCAATGTCTTTTAATTCAATGGTATTGCACATATGGAGAAAAGGGCTGGGTGTCAAGTTATGGCCTTATATTTTCTCCAATGGAAAATTAAGAAAATTTGTATAAAATTTGACCAAAAAATCAACTTTGGACAAAAAAATTTTGTTTTGTTTTCTCAGTCTACACCTCAGATTACACCTTATTATACGTTACTCATTACGAACACTATTATGAAAATATTTGTCTTACATACTTTTTCGAACCGCTCTCAAAGCTTAGATTGATGGTTGCCACACCTTCGCCGTGCTGATTTGTTGCACGTGCGCGGTATTCTCCTTGATCGCTCGACATAACACTGCTAATTTCTAATCGTGCCATGTGGTATAGTTTTTGATCCAGGGATAAGGACGTAGTATATCTTCCACCATCCTTGAGCGCCTTTTGACCATGATACCTTTTTGAAAATGCACAAGGTATTCGTCGATAGTATTTTGTATTTATTTGTAACGATGTATTTAGGATATTTACATAAAACGCATTTTTAAATACGCGAATTTTTTGTAATAAACAAGTAAGAATTATTCAACTACTGATCGACTGAAATATTACCATTTTAAAACGGAATTTAAGAAATGTCAAATTATTGCTCTCTTCTAGCAATTATTATCATGATAAATATTTTCCCCTAATAAAGGTCTTATACAAAGTAACCCTGTTAAAGAATCACAATGAATATCCCATCGCTGAATATATTTTTTCAGCTTATGGGCATTTTTGCTCAGTATCCATTATACTCGTACTCTTATATTATTATTATTTTATTCTTACTTGTTTATTCTTATAAATGAGTACACACCATATATTTGCATAGTATTTTAATAAGCTCTATCATTTAAGTTAATTCGTACCACGTTATAGAAGGTTTTGGATCTCCCACACATCTGCATTCAAACGTTACATTGCCACCGTCTTCACTTTGGCGTATAACTGGACGCTCAGTAAATGTAGGTTTAATGCCGTCTTCAGGCACCGGTGCTTCATCGCCTAAATTTATATATACATATATATTGGATGGCTTTTATTTAAAAAAATTGTTTTATTGGGATTATACAATAGGATTGAATTAAAAACAAATGATTGATATATTGATATACATATATACAGTATATTTACATATACAATCATATTATATAACTTATGTAAAGAGGGAATGCTGCATATTACTCGGATGGACTTACCCTAATATGATACTTTATAATCATAACACAATACAACTTAGAAATTAAAAATCATTTAAAAAAAAATAAGTCAGCCATTGACAGAATGCCGTTCATATGAAGAAGAACATGAAAAAGAAAGAGACAGAATGCGCTAGTACGAGAAGTCGGGATATATATGTAGGGTTTTTCAATAAGAGTGATATGATTTCTTTAAAAAAAGGACACACTAAATGTCAAGGAAATTCAAATGTTGACTTTTATAGCTTGAAGAGAGTCTGGTTTATTGCTTAAGGCCAATGACTTGAAATAACACCACAAGAAGTAGTCTAATGGTGTTAAATCACAACTTATTGGAGTCCATTCAATGTCGTAATTTCTTGAAATAGTGGAATCTCTAAATCTTTCTCGCAATAGTTCGGTTGTTGCACGTGATGTGTGACACGTAGCCTCGTCTCGTTGGAACCAAATCCTGTTAAGATCAACTTCTTCCAATTGTGGCCATAAAAAGTTTGTTATCATCGATCTATACCGCTCTCCAAGGCAGTAACGGTGCTACCAACTTCATTTGGAAAGAAGTACGAACCAATGATTCCACCAGACCAAAAACTACACCAAACTGTCAATTTAGGTTATTCATGATAAATTTGTGGATTTTCTTCGAACCAGAATCGACAGTTTTGTTTATTTACCGCACCACTCAGATGAAACTGAGCCTCATCGGAGAAGATGATTTTCATAAATTAAATTTGTTTATTTTGATAATAATATTGAATGATTTGTAAATATTGTTCTTGCCATGATGAAATTGTAAACATTACTGAAACAATGAAAAAAAAGACAGATTAAAAATGGCCGAAACGACACTTAGAAATCATATCATCCCTATCCCTATTGGAAAACCCCGTTATATATATATTTGTTGCTTTGTAAATGCTGAAGCTATTTTTGGCCGAGCTCCTCCACCAATTTGTGGTTTTACGTCTTGATGTTTTTACAAACAAATGAAGGGACCTACAGTTTATACTAAGCATCCTCCAAACGGCCGATGGATTTTTATGTTGCTTGAACCTGGACTCGAACCCAGGCCTTCTGAAAAGTAGTACGCAATGTTAACCTCTCGGTTGTTGTAGTAATTTTACCTCTATACAATTAGAAAAATTAATTTTCTATAATTTTGGATGTTGCTCGAACCTGGGTTCGAACCCAACCCTTAGGAACGGTAGTACGTAATGCCAACCCATTCGGCTATTGCGGCCAACATTTCTCAGGTGAATGTTTTAAGACCAGTGTTTTGTGTAGCAACGAAAAATGTGATCTTCTATTGAGAGCAAATGCAATTGTCGGTTATAGATTGTTTACCATAGATGACCATGCTTCTAGATCTGGTAAAAATAATTATTTGAAGCGATGCCAGGTACTTAATTTATGATTAAAATTAAAGCCCACCATGGACGAACTAATTGGATCTGGGAAATCAACCATTAGTTTGGTATTTAATATGTTCCCTCTTTCGGATAGTGCTCTAAAAACAAAAAACAAAATGGCCCATTCAAGCTGCCTTCGAGCTCGATCTGCTTCCTCCAGACTTGGTAACGAAGCGAAGCGAATGGCTACCGCGCATTTGCGTCTTATCACGACGGTAACTACTTTGAAATCGTAAACACTTTGGCCTATCCAGGAACCTGTGTGAACATCAACAACTTCTTGCCCAAAGTAACTTTTTTCAACAGACGCCACTTGGTCAAAGATAATATGATACAAAACTCATTATCTTGTGGGAGCGCCGAAAAATGTTAATTTTTTTTCATTTTCCAACCATACCGTACCACTACGGATAAATTATACTTGGGTGTAATTGTATCAAAAATTGGAAAATACCTTTCACACTCTTAATCAGTTAATTGACTTAGAATACTATTTTACCAATTTTAAGAAAGTTAGTGAACATTTTATCGGACTAGTTGATTTGTAAGTTAATAGAAATTTTTATTTATTATTGATGTCACGTATCAACATTGAAATATATAAATATAGTACTCTTAGTATAATCTTCGCAAATAATGTTGAGTTTATTATATATTGTTTTTTTTTGTATATTAATAAATATCTTTCGTAACTATTTACTACTATTTTTTTAAATAACCTCATACTTGGCAAAACTAATTAAAAAACTTTTCTTTTAGCTAGGAACAAATTAAATATGCTTCTGGCGTAAATTAGAAAAGTCGCACTAAAATAATTTTTTGGCGGATTGTAGATGGTAGCTCGCTTTTTCCACTCACAGCTGATTGTTGAGTTTGAGAACGGTGTGCTGTACGATACGGCTATGTTGGCTAAGTCATTTCGGAAGGCCTCTCCATTCCTTTGAAGGATCATCATGTTTCAACTGACGCTGATCTATGAAAAGCGTAAGCGCAAGCGATGTCTCCGTCAATTAGGAAGAAAACTAAATTATATAATATTTAAAATTCTCGTGCCACGGTATTTGTTGCCAAAGCCCACCCAAACGGCTTGACTCGATTTTTATGAAATTTTGTGTGCATATCGGCACAGTCTATTTTTCATACCGGGAAATGGACCAGGGACTGGCCTATTCGGAAAAACCGAAGTATGGTTCGATTTACTTGAAATTTGGTTAGAACTTTGCAGACATATCAGGGATATCAGGGAGTAGGGACCGATCTATTCTAAAAATTCGAATTTAAAGATATATTTTCGCCTATATTACTATGAAATATTTACATATGTTTGTGTTTAAATAACAAATCCATATTATTATTATTTTAATATAAATATACATATATGTGTATTTATGTATATGTAAGCTTATAAGAAATTTTAAGCTTAATCATAGCCTTTGGAACATATGTATGTAGTAAGTATTTACAGGTATAACTGAAATGTAGCAGACACAATCGATGAATGAATCACGGAAATGTAAAATTAATTTTTAAGCGATGATAACAATAGTCACTGAAAAGCTTGTCTTAATGTAAGCTTAAAACAAAAACAATTTGAACTGAAAATTTTAAATACGTTCATGTATGTATATATGTGTATTTGGAAAAATGGAAACGACTTACTGTCAAAATTGAGGCTTATGGTGGCGTTGCTCTCTCCTAACTCATTCTTGGCATTTACTTTATATTTTCCGGCATCTTCAACTGTGACATTTTTAATTTCCAACGAAGCGAAGTATGAATGGCCATCTTTTTGAACTGTCATCTGAATTGTAAAAATAACCAATGTTATGGTGATCACCACAATATTTAAAAAGTCATAATAATTACGAAAATAAATTAAAAATATATTAGTTTAGAGTAAAGTTGGCAATATAATAACTAGTTACGAATAGATTAATTGGCTTTTTGTGATATCTTTTATGACAGCATATTTTTATACCATTCATAAACATGAAATTGGTAGTTCACTTTAGTCCAAAGTAAGTAGAGTCATAAAGATTCATACCGTCCATGTCCGCTCCTTTGTTTGAATGTAAACAAATCCCTCAACTTTTAAAATATTTCAAAGAACGGTATTCAGGTTTATTTTTGTGTTGTACTTATGTAGTATGTAGCACCATTGACGGATTACAAAATAAACAAATACGACTTTTAAAGGAATATTTTTCATTTGTGTGCATTCATTGAAATTATTAGGGATACAGGTTACTGTAAACTATGCTCAAAATGCATAAAGTTAAAGCATTTTCTAGAGTGCCTGAATCGAATGTTTTATATCGAAAACAATGTGATGTAAGCGAGAAATTGATGAATATAAAAGGTGATCCATTTCGGGGTTCCCTTCTTAAAAAAAACACAGAAAATTCAAATTAAATGGGAAATATTTATTGTCATTCGAAAGAACATTCTTTGGCATTTGTTTTTTGAAGATTACCTCTTTCAAATGCAGGCCGCGGCTGCGTCTCAAATGCTTAATCCATTTAGTCCAATTTTCGATTACTCGTTCAAGCATTTCGACTGATAACTGGCGAATGACACGTTAATAAATCCATTGATTGAATCGATGTGTTCGAAGTGGCGTTGTCTTGTTGAAACCAAATGTCGCGGAGATCTCTAGCTTCAATTTCAGGCATCGAGTAGTCAGATATCATGGCGCGATAACGGTCGCCGTTGACGGTTACGTTATAACTGGCATCATTTTTGAAGAAATATGGTTCGATGAATGCACCGACCCACAAACCACATCACACCGCATTTTTTACGGGTGAAATGGCAGCTCTTGAATCTTTGTAGGTTGCTCTTCGCCCCAATTGTGGCAATTCGCTTGTTTACATACCCATTAAGCCAGAAATGAGCCTCATCGATGAACAAAATTTGGCTCGAAAACCTCGGATCTTCTTGGATCTTTTCAAGAGCCCATAGAGCGAGGCTGTATATTGTACGCTTTCAATTTAAGATCTTGACGTAAAATAAGCCAAGTCATTCCATAAGTCAGTCCGAGCTGCTGTAAACGGCGCCGAATCGACTCTCCACGGTCTTCGTGTACACTCTCAGCTACAGCCACTATATTTTCTTCACTGCGTGCTGGACGGGGTCTATTCGGTTGAATATTATCCAATAATGAATGCTGAGCCTCAAGATGGGTGATGGTGTTGCGAATAGTACGCTCTGTAAGCCGATTATGTTGACCATAAGTTGAGCGAAGCGCGCGAAACACATTCTTTACAGAACGTGAATTTTCGTTATTAAGTTGTTGTTCAGGCGTAAGTCTTTCCATGATGAAATAAAAAAGAATACTGAACAAAAATAACATGACAGCTGGACACCACTCACGCGTGATCTGTCAAAAAAGGGCTATTGAAAAAAGTAACTCTACTCGGATCACCATTAATAACACCGAAGATAAACATCGCAAAAAATTCCGTTCATTAGTGCAATACTATATATCAGTTGAGTAGCGATGTCGTTGGTTAAGTTACGAAAATCTACAATAAGTACATACATACATTTCTGACTATTTCTTGATAAACGAACCCTTCGCATATGCTACATATTGTAGCCTGACGCTATAGAAACCCAATTAATTAGCTGGCTTAAGTACATTTTCCATAACTTTCTTTCACTGATTGTGCAAAAGTTCAGTTTGCGTTGTGAAAAGAAAAATGAGTGAAAAACAAGCAAACGTTGTTTTCATTTGGTTTTAAGCAAAAGGTTAAGAATTACAGTATTCATATTGTAATTGTAGATGAGCTGCTGAGTTGTAATACGTCCACTGTGTAAAGCTAGCAAAGAAGTTACTTTACAAAATTACAAAAGATGGATAAAATTGTAGCTTTTGAATTCGCGGACACCAAATGAAGCTTTTAATTTTATTCGAGCAAGCAATTTTTCTCGATAACGAAGGTTCTCGTTTTACGCTCTAGAATATGCCAGTTATTGGCTTCTCTCTCTCATCTGACATTCACTTCGCATTTTCGCCACACTGCCCTTCGCCGATCAGACACATTTGTTGTTCCAAACGCTGCAAGCCTCTCTAGGTGGACCACTTTCATCTTGTTTCTTGGTCTCGTAATAGTCTGGATTCGATACACTACGTCGTTTAGTCGTTAGATGATCTTGTAGGGACCTTTCCAATTGCATTGAAGTTTTGAGGACAAACCTTTCTTCCGTTGTGGATTGTACAACAACACCAAATCTCCATTTGGAAGCCTTCGGAGTTCATCGCCTGGTCATACCTGGCCTTCATTTTGTCACCCATAATTTGAGTTCACTGACTCACAAGAGCATGCATCTCTCTTAACTCTTCCTCTAAAATGCTAGACGCTTCCTTCACAATTATTCTCGCATCACCATTTATTCCAAATTTTAAGTCGCTTGGCAACCGAAGTTCAGTTCCTTCCAGGTGTTTGACCCGTTGCCTCATGCGCTGCGGACCGATATCCCATCAGGACCAGCGGTATGTGAATATCCCAATCATCCTGATGTTTGTCCACGACCTTCCTCAAGTGCCCTTAGTTAAGTTTACATGTACATGTCTAAAGGTATTTCCACTTCATATGTACTTACTTATATACTTGTTCGTATGCCGTTATCATGCATAAACGGGGTCAAAATAATTTTCGCATGCTATCTGTTCCTTACTTTGCCGTCTATTCATCTCCAATCCGTGCATTAATAATTCCAAGTTAGGCTGTTCCTGCTGACATTTCCTTAAGTGGCTTGCCTCCCACTATTCTGCTGGTGTAATTGTCATTAGCCGGACGTCTATTAGTTTTTTTTGAGCAGTACTTTTATTCCAAGTTACATGATCGACGGGACATAACATCAACATTACTGTGCGTATTTCCCTTGCGGTGCTCGATGATAAAGTCATAAGTTTGCAGTCTCTCAATCCAACGAGCTAGCTGCCCGTCGGGATTCTTGAACTGTAGTAGCCCCTTCAGCGCTGCATGCTCCTTTCTAACTCGGAAATGTTGACCATACAGATATTTGTGGAAGTGTTTGACACAATTCACCAAGGCTAATAGTTCTCTTCGAGTTACGCAGTAGTTCCGCTATGGTTTCCCAATAGACCGGCTATAGTAGGCAACTATCTTCTCCTGCCCATAAATCACTAAAGTAAGCGAAAGTACACCTCCTATGCCATAACCACTAGCATCTGTATACAAAATAAATTTTGCACCTGGAACCGGGTACGCTAGCATAGGCGCAGTGCATAGCCGTTCTTTTATTGATTGAAAAGCCTCCTATTGTTCAATTTTCCACTCGAAAGGTCTATTTTTCATAGTGAGCTCGTGGAGAATATGAGCAACGTTGGCGAAATTTGGAACAAATCGGCAAGAGTAAGTGCACAGCCCAATAAAACTTCTTAATTCATGCAAACTTCTGGGTCTTGGCCAATCCTTGACTGATTCTATTTTTTCCTTCGCAGCACAAGCGCCCTTCGAGGTTACTTGATTACCTAAGTAATTCACCTCCTTCTTGAATAAAGAGCACTTATTAGGACTTAGTTTAAGACCAACGCCATCTATTCTCTAGATAACTTCTTCTAAGTTATTCAGGTGTTCCTCAAAGTTTTTTACCAATACTATGATGTCATCAAGATACACTAAACAAGTCTTTCAATGTAGTCCTTTGAGCACATGGTCCATTAGTCTTTCAAAAGTGGCAGGAGCCAAATGGCATTAACGTGAATTGCCAAAGACCTGTGCCGACAGTAAAAGCTGTTTTCTCTTTATCTTCTTCACTCACTTCCACGTGTCAATACCCGCTCTTAAGGTCGAGTGTTGAGAACCATTCTGTGCCAGTTAACGAGTTTATTGTGCCATATATCCTGGGAAAAGGATAAATGTCTTTCTTTGTGACATCATTTAATCTCCGATAGTCCACGCAGAACCGCAATTAGCCATCTTGCTTCTTCACAAGTACTACCGGAAGGCTCCATGGACTTGACGATCGTTCGATAATACCGCTTTCGCTCATTTCTTTAGATATTTGGCCAACGGCGTCACGTTTGGCTAGTGGAACACTTCGAGGAGCTTGATGAATTGGCCTAGCGTCACCAGTAGCAATGCAATGCTTCACTACGTTGGTCCTGCCTGGTTTGTTGTCATCCTTGTCGAATATGTTGCAGATAAGCTAAATGGTCTTGTGCTTGTACTTGTCTTCCAACCCTTGCGTCCATGCATTTATATCATCCTCCATGTGCTTTTTTCGGATCCGGACCCCCCTCCCCCCTTCGGATGCAATGTAAATCTGATGTCTCCAAAAAATTGAATATATTTTAGGACCCCCCTTCTGAAAATTCTGGATCCGCTACTGCTTCCACCTCTTGACATTGCCCTAATACAGTTCCCCTGCAAATTTTTACTGGTGATCTGAAGTCATTTAATACTCACAATGGGATGCGCCTATTCTTTTGTGTCTTAGCCATTGTTTTACCAATAAGTATGTCCGGTGTAGAATTTCGTGCTGCTTCGAAAACCCACAATTCGTTCGTCCCCAAATCTCCGTCTATTTTCACCCAAAAACTGCTTCTAACTTTGGTGTGATCAGTTCGCTGCCTTCAAGGGCCACTTGCTTGCTGCTGTATGTGGAATTATAGCTTGGTGGAAATATATGCTTGGTGGTACTTCCATGTTATTATACTCCATAATTTGGATATTCAAGTCGATCTTGAAGTCTACTCCTATAATTACCTTACAATCTGCGCGACTATAAATCTGTGTAACACCGTCATATTCACTATTGTGACCTCACATGTTACTTTTCCCATCACTTTGGTGTCCTCATCAGTAGCCGTTGCTCCAGGCAATGGTCCCACTTCTTTAGCGATCAGGTCAGTTCGAATGATCGAGTGTGATGTGCCCGTATCCACAGTTAATATTCGCTCTCGTCCATCCACATATGCACCAACAATAATGTTGCTCGTTTTTCTAAAAATTTGCGAGACGGCGATTATGGGACATTCGATTGCAAGAGCCAGCATACGCCCCTTTAGACTGGCTCGTTTTAGTTTAAAGACTGAGATGTTGATGGTTCATCTACCTCAGCCTTCCGTTTTCGCTGTCCTTTCTGTATGTTGTAACCAGTCTTGCATTCGCGTGCGAAGTGACCTGGCTTTCCACATTTAAAACATTTTCCAGCTTGATTCTTGACACCAGAACGATTTATTCTTTCTATCGACTTCAGAGTTTTCAATATTTCGGTCATGGCATCTGGTGTTTCTACCTCCGCTTTATTGACTTTGTATGCTGGTCTGCTTATGAGTGCCACGTCTTTGAGCATACGCAACAGTTTCATCGAATGTTAACTTTTGATTCGCATATGACTCTCGCTTGGTATAAACGTCTTTTATTCCGTTGATGAATCTTTGTATTTTTACCCTTTCGAGATGCTCACCCGATGTGTCCCCAATAGCTAAATGAGCCAATCTCTATATTTCCGAAGCGTATTCCTGTAACGATTCGTTGGGTTTTTGGTCGTGCTTTTCCAACTAAATCTGGAAAATTTGTCTCCTATGTTTGCTACCATAGCGTCTTTCCAGGCCTCACATCAGTCCGCCGTAATCATTTCTCTCATATTTAGAAATAGTTTGCAAAATTTCTGCTGCAGGTTCTTCCAACGCAACGAATAGTGCGGCAGATTTTTTCTCTGTGCTCCAGATATTTGCTGTAACCGTTGTTTTTTTTAAACTGGGGCTTAAATACTTGGAGAGAATTTTTCCATCAAGGGATGGTGTTTTTACCCTGGGAGCGTTTACTGAAGTTGTTGGACGATTTAACTGCAAATCCCGGAAACGACCTTCCAATTCGTTGCCTTTGGTCTCGATTAGCTCTTCTATTTTTCTTTTGCCGACCATCCAATTTGTTCACTTTGGTCTCAATTAGCTCCTCTATTTTGTCTTGCCGCTCCTCGATTTGATCCTGTCTTCCCTTAAGTTCTGCGTCGTCTCTCACCTGATTTTGCTGCATTTGTGCAATTGTGGCTTCTAATAAATCCAACTTTTGTGACAGCTTAGCATCCTGTGCATCCATATTTTGTGACATGTTGGCATTGATTTGCGAAATTGCAGACAACTACATGTTCATGCCCATACCCGTAGATGAGTCAGGAGCCTTTTTTTGAATCTTACTTGACGGCTGCTCTAACTCCTTTGCAGAATCAACAGCCTCTTCCTTGCCTATGTCCTTCATGGATGTCTCTTCGTCCTCGCGACGAAATTCGTATTGGTTCAAGTCGATGCCTCCGACTTCCATTGCTTCTCACAGCTGTGATTGCAGCTCTGCTTATTTATAGTTGTAGATAATCCTCGCTTTGCCAATTCCCTCTTGAGAGGAGGTATCGTGAAATCCTGAATCTTGACCATTTTTCAAATCTTATCCTTTGGGATTTATTTAACAATCTCATTTCGGACACCAATTGTTACGATTTTACCGAATCAACTATATTTGCAGTTTCTTATTTTATAAAGAATTTATTCAATGTCTTATTATTACTCAGTAACTAACAATTCAATTCACAATTCACTGCACTATTTACAGTCACTTGTATTACAACTTGCACAATGTTCTAAGTTTACTTCACAGTAGTGTTATCAACAACGCGTTCACTTCACGACTGATTAGCTTTGCAGCTGTGTGTCGCCCTTATATACTAGTCGACTGCTCGCAACGAATCTGGAATAATCGAATTCTTCTCGAAAACGAATGTTATTACGCTGTAGAACATGCCAGTTATTGGCTTCTTTTCTTTCATTTGAAATTCGCTTCGCATTTTCGCCACAATATTGTACACTTTTTTCCAACGGATGTGCCAGAAAATTTAAATCGTTTATGCGAGTATCTGAGCTTTTAAAGAGATGAAAAAATGCAATCAAAGCTTTTCAAAAGCACTCAAAATGTCATTATCATTTGTTCATTGTCATATTTTTTTAAAATATAAAAAAAAACTATTCCTGATATTAAAAAGCAATTAGATTCGACTCGAACCCAATAAATAAAGGAAAATAGAGCAAGGCTTGTACGAATACCCATAATAGAAGTTATAAAATTTTGCGGTTGACAAAACTTAGGATTTCATGGAACTCACGACTACGAATATATTAGTAAAAACACTGATATTAATGATGGTATTTTGAGCGTAATAATGCGTATGCGTATGGAATGTTCCGACGAGAATACCAAACGTGATTTTGGAGTATATTCTAAAAACTAAATCTATTTGAGGCCTACAATAATAAATGAAATAGTGGAGACTTGCTGAGAAATCATTAAAAAGAAATTGTGTACATAGCACCAAATGTTTTTCACACATAGTATACAAAAAAACAGCTGTTTTGCAAATTAAGCAATTTTCGATAAGTGTACGTTGTGCCGATAACGATTACTCTGCGAAATACGTTGTTCGTGAAGACTTCTTGAAATTTGTTCCTTTAAAAATTTCAACAGGAAATCACATCGCTGAAATGATTACTGAAACTTTTCATGATACATTGCATGTCTATCATAAGCTCATTAATTTTGCAATTGCATAATTGTCATAAAAAGAACTTTTAAAGATGTTCAAGCCTTAATTCGGAAAAAATATCCTGCCGCGTTATATATATACACTCTTGCTCACATTCCTTAAACTTATGAGGACTCACGAACCTGCTTATGAGGACTCCCACATTCGGCACTGCGTGGGAGTAATTAAAGCTATTGGATTTTTTTCTTTCAAGGAAATCACTCAAGGACTTACTACAAAAATTAACTACTACCATGCTACCACGTGGCTTACTTAGATTCGAAGAACTGTATATCCCAGTCATTGAGGCTCTTGAAGAGTTGATGTGTGTATCTCACATTGAAGCGTTGCCGAAGGCAACTGGTTTTTTGAAATATCTTATATGCGAGGAGTTTATTGTTTATTGTTTATGGCATTTGCAATATTCGAGCTCGCGATACCATTGTGTAAAAATGTGAACACATTGAACTCGTTTTGAAAGTTAGTCAAGATTTTATTTTTGGGTCAAAAATCAGTTTAGATAAATATTAGAACTGGAAATGATCAAAATCGGAAGACTTTTCATGTATCCTTCCCACAACCTATTTTTTCAGATACGAGATTTAAGTTTAAATTGTCAAAGAGGATATAATACAGTAAATTTTGATTTCTTCACGTAAGGTATAAAGCCTTCGACATGGCCGAAGACAGCCAGGTCTTTCTTATTCTTACATACTTTGTGTATTAATGATTCCTTAACGGGATTGCCATTGTGAAACCATGTGATGGTTGGTACAGGATCTGCATTAACCTGGCACTCAAAGAGTAGACGCTTGCCATCATCCTCCTGTCGGATAGCGGGTTTTTTCGCGAATGTCGGCGCGAAACCGTCGATTTGTCTGTTATGTTAAGGGAAATATATAATATGTATGTTAGTTTTTTTACTGCTTTAGCTACATATTTTTTAATATAACAGCAAAGCACCAAATGCATTAATAAAGAAGCCAATTAACTTACCGGGTGGATTCGTTGATATCAAATTTGCTCACTGAAAGTTAAGTGCGTATAAAAAAAGAAATAAAAACGCCAAAAAGCAATATGTCTTCAAAACATTAGTATAAAAAAATTTTGGAAGATTTTGTTGTAATTAAATTTTATTTAATGCTGATTTAATTCTGAACATCTCATACGCTCTATTTTTGAAAAAAAACATATCGTCCGTTTTTGAAGAAAAACATGCCTGATATATTAAAATTTTGATCAAGTTTCACTTATTTGAAACCACATAGAACCAAATTTTTAAAGAAAACTTAAATAAAAATACTTGGAATTGGCCTACTAGAAATATATTTTATATTAATTTGTTGCTAAAATAAATCGTAATGAGCTTTGTATTTCTTCCAAAGAATAAATATATTTTCTTGGCATTTAGCATTCTGAGGTAAAAATAACATGTTCCTATTGGTTTTTTAAAATTATCATAGAAATAAAATTATTCTAGGCAACATTTCCAATATTCCATACCTAAATCAGTCGAACGAATGGCTTATCTTGTAAATCCATGCAATTTAGACATTTTAGTATAAAAAAGGTGTACTGTATTAGATTTGAATCATATCCGTTAAATTTTTGTAGGCTATTCCATATATTCCAATACTTATATCAATGCAGTCAAACCACGTATCCATTTCTAAGTCTGTCTTACTTTCCTTCAATGCTACATATGTAGTATTCTTCAAATAAACATTTTAAGCTTGGCACAAAAATATCAAATTTTTAAGAAGAGAATATTATGAATACACATTTGAAAAATATTTAACTACTAAATTAAATTAAATAACTAAATCGTCAGCGAAAAACGGTCACATGAACGGTTACGTTAGGCTTCAAGTGGGGTTCCAGAACACCTAGGAATGTGCGTACATGGTTTATGGAGACTTCATAAATTCAACATTATTGTGTGTATGGGTAGAGCAGAGAAGTGGCATTGGGCTTACTGCATACTCAAAATTTTATGAGGGATTTTGATTTTCGCTTATGCAGTTTATATGGCAATTAAACCATAATTCTTAAATTTTTAAATTAATTTAATTTTAATTCCAATAGTTGCATATTATGTTAGTAAAGGGTGTTTTTTATAGAGGTATAGAACTTTAAGTTGGCATTACTTTTCAAGATGGCGACCGATTTAACAGCTGTCAAGTGATTTATTCTCAGTTTGGTTTGGCAATTCATCATGCCTGAACAACGCTTGCAAATAGTGCAATTTTATTTCGAAAATAATGGTTCTGTGCGGAAAACGTATCGCGCACTACGTCCATTAGCGATGAAGCGCACTTCTGGTTGAATGGCTACGTCAACAAACAAAGCTGCCGCATTTGAAGTGAAGGTAATCCTCAAGTGTATATTGAAACACCGTTACATCCAGAAAAACTGACTGTTTGGTGCGCTTTATGGGCTAGTGGAATCATTGGTCCGTACTTTTTCAAAAACGATGGTGGCCAGAACGTTACAGTCAATGGTGATCGGTATAGAGCCTTGATTACTAACTTTTTCATTCCTGAATTGAATAACCATGATGTCCAGGAGATGTGGTTTTAACATGGCACACAGCTCGTGCCACAATAGATTTATTGAAAGACACGTTTGGTGACCGCCTAATTTCACGTTTTGGACCTGTGAATTGGCCTCCAAGATCTTGTGATTTAACACCGCTAGACTACTTTCTGTGGGTATGAAAAGTCATTGGTCTATGCGGATAAGCCACAAACGCTTGACCATTTGGAAGACAACATTCGCCGTGTTATTGCCGATATACGGCCACAAATGTTGGAAAAAGTCATCGAAAATTGGACGTCCAGATTGGACTACATCCGCGCCAGCCGTGGCGGTCATATGCCAGAAATCATATTTAAAATGTAATGCCACAAGATAATCTTTCGGATAAATAAAATTCATGTCAATCGAATAATTCATCGTTGTTTTATTGCAACTTAAAGTTCTATACCTCTATAAAAAAAACACCTTTTAGTAGATAGTACTCGTATTAAGACAGTGTTTTCATCTCCCGATTAAAGTCATTTGTTCGAATTTTTTAATTTATAGTGTGAATTGATTGGTATTTTTTCAACGCTTCAGTAAGTTTGATTGACTCAATTATTTGATTTCATTAAACTATTTAACATTTATATATTATATATATTTGACTAACAAAATAATAATCATAAAAAATTCATAAAAATACAAACTATTTTTTTCCTATGCAAGTTTTGAAAATGTGTATAGTTAGTAACTTGCAGTTATTATAAAAAGCTTTAGCCGGTTAAGCAACAAATAAATTTTATGAATGCTCCTTACTTTTCCTTCGGTTCGTCAGCAGCTATGTATAAGAAGTAAGAAAATTGGTTCATTATTACTATTTTTAATCTTTTAGGTTATATGGGTAGAAATATTGTAAACTTAATCTATTAATTTAATTAAGTATTTTGGCGTTAATTTAATTGTTTAAATCGGTAAATACTTATTATAATTTACAAATCATTACAAAAGTAATTAAAGTCGGTCTAAACGGCATATACTATTTGTACGAATTACCTAATATTCCGTCAAGCAGATACATGATTTTCTTTTATACTTACGTCTGAAATTTAAATTAATTGATGCCGAAACTTCTCCTGATTTATTTTTGGCTTTAACTTTGTAAAGTCCAGCGTCCGTTTCAATGACATCATCGAGCTCTAATACAACTGTAAATTTATTATCACCAATGGGTTGTATTCTAAATATAGTTCTTTCATTTTCTATTAGCAAACTGTCACTGCGATACCACTCGATTTCCGGCTTGGGTAAGGAGAGTAGCTGACACTCAAATATTAGCCGGTTACCGTCATCTTCTTGACGAAGTTGTGGCTTCTTTACGAAGCTGGGAGCAAATTCTTCAGCAACTCCCATGCCGAGAGTTTAATACAATACAAACACCTTTGCAAATTGGGCGTTTTATTAGTTTCTGAGTGCCACTGAAAATAGTATGCAATGATTCGAGAATGTGTGTAGTATATTAACAAACCTTTTTCACTAGTTTATTTCTTTCCGAACTCTGTTGAATCCCTTAAAAACTTCACTGCTTCTACTGTATAAATTTATTTCGACCCTAACTGAAAGTTGAAGCTAAGAGCTGCTTGATTACTCTTAATATTATATAATCTCTCACTCTCAACGATATTGTGTCCTGAAAAATATTTAAAATAAAAAACCTATTAAAAATTATATATGGAAACTTAGAATTAAAAAATGGTTAGTAGTAAAACTTTGTACACAAAATCTTATTAGAAAAAAAATCTTATTAGAAATCTTGGAAATCAAACTAAAGCCTAGATTTTAAGATTTTAATAAATAAGAAAAAGTTACTTGAAGCAATTAATTTATTTCATTAACGACCAATAATAAAAATTAGCTTAATTATTAATAGTATATATCCTTAAATTTAAAAAGGTCAAATAAAATTAAAGTTTGACACGGCTTACAGAAAGTCAAATTTTGTAATTAATTCTATAAATTAAAGGTTATTTAGGCTGGTACCAAATGGATGGAGCTATGTGTAGAAGTTCACACAAGTGAGAAAAGTTTTTGACTGCCATTCACCTGGGAGTGATCAGAAACGATTCTTTTACATATGGTTTACGCATCCAATATTAAACAAAGTCTCTTTCGTAAAGCCAACAAACATTCATTTAGAGGAAAACTAAATTGAGAAGGCGAATCCCCTTCCCTGAGTAGAGTTTGGAAGCCATCATTTACAAAATATACTCTAATGAAAAATCAATGTGCCAGATGAGACGACCACCTCTGCCAACGACCACCTCTGCAAACGTTCCATGGATAACGATTTGAGGACATGCACCTCAAATGCCCGTTCTTCTGATTGGTTGGCCAATTTGCGCCTACGCCCCAATGGAAGAGAACGACGATGTAACCAAAGATGCTTCTATGAGCCCCTAGAACGCACCTGTGAGCTCTACCCCCGAAATTAAATCAAGCAGCAAAGAAGCCTGTCAACGAACACCTGCTCTTTTCAGCAACTCGATATAAGGGAACTATGTAATGGAATACGAAAATCCTTACGCAACGGAAACAATTGGTTTTCAACAGTGCCAGAAAAATGGTTTGTATGAGGAATATCGAATTGCAGTGGAAAAAACCGGACCGCCTATCTCGATAGACACAGAGAGCTGAAGATATAAGCGAGATGCATTTGTGGGAAATAAAAGAAAGAGGTCGAAATGCGTGGGTATGAGGAGCTTGAACAGCTGGCCGACATGAGTAATGCTCGAAAGTTTATGAAAAAATGAGGCGACTTACAGAAAGATTCAAGACCGTAGCAAATTCATGTGGGATCAATTAGGTAATCTGGTGGCAGATGTCCAGAGCATACTTAGTGTATGGAGGGAACGCTTCTCCAGCTTTCGAATAGAGAATTCCTGCTTCAAAAATAACAAAGCGGCAGTAGGCGAAGGCTTACCGGCAGGGTTTTTCAAATACAGCTGCCAAAAATTGACTCGGTGCATGGATCAGCTTCTTTGCAGAATACGGTCGGACGAAAGTATGCCCGACAAATGGAAACTAAGTGTGCTCTACCCCATTCAAAGAAAGGGAGACCCCACGATCTCCACCAATTATCGTGGGAGAAGCCACATATAAGGTCTCATCTAGCGTATTGTGTGAAAGATTAAAGCCGAGCGTCGACAAAATGATTGGACCTATAGACCTTGTAAATTCACAATTGATCAGATATTCACGATGTACAAAATCTTGGAGAAGACATATAAGAAAATAATCGATACACACCACCTTTTCATCGATCCCTCTACGTCGCCATGTCAAGATTTGAGATCCCTGAAAAACTCAAATGGCTATGTACCAAGCAAGGTTTCAGACAGTGTGACTCTTTTTCAACTGACTTCTTCAACCTAATGCTGGATAAAATATTGTGAGCTGCAAAGATAGACAAGATACAATACATTTCAAGAGTGTATAATTGCTGTCGTATGCCGATGATATTGATATCATTATCATATCAACCAATGGATTTCATCATAATCTATTTGAGAAATTAAGGTGAAACCGAAAGTAATCGAGCTTAAAGTGAATTATAGAATAAGAGACCTTGTCAACCTTGCTTTGCTGAAGTCAGTGTAAATAATAACAATCTGTTGACCGTTTTTGAAACCATTACTAACATGGGTGGTGTATACTGGTAGATTCGAAAAGATATATTTATCTTTACAAAACCCGTGTTGTGAATTATCAATAATTAATAACACAGAACGGGCTATTTGATAGATTCAAATATTCTGAGGATAGAATATTTTTTGTGGCCTCTTGATTAATCATGACAGAAGATGGTGATAAGCAAAACTACAAGCGGAAAAGAAGGCAATAGGCAAAAGTAAATTAATGACTGTGTGTTTGAATTTGCGGTCGGAGCATAATTAAATTCGAAAAAGTTTGTGAGCATATCTGTGATTATTTAACAACCACTAGAAACATCATCATTAATTTTCATAGATGATGGAAACACATACGTCTTTCGTACGGCTATAGATAGATAGACTTCGCAATTATAGTAATGTTATTTCAAAGAGCTTTAATAATCTAGTATAGTTCTTTTTCAAGCATTCCAATTCTTAGTTAAACCATAAACCAGCCATTTATAGAAAAAGAGGAAACGTCATCCAAAAATATTAATTCCAAAGTTTTCCGTTTACGAACTTTATTTATTGGAAAAACACCCAAATCAGAAATTCAGTTAGGAAAATTTGAAAATCATTTCGTGTGGAGCCCAGTACCCAGTCAACTTCCAATAATATTCCATTATATGCAGGATAAATTGAAGTTGTCAATTACAACAATACTGTCTTAATAATCAAACATAATGGCTTTAACATTAACTAACGCAGAGAATAAGTTGAAAAATCAGAATATGGCAGTATGCTCTAGTTAATTAGACGTATTAAAAGGAAAAATAACAAAGCGGCGGATCGGAAGAGCAGACAAGGTGTGTACTTATTTTCAGAATATTTTCTGACAAGACCTTGTCCATTTTTATTTCTCTTGAAAGTGCTGTAAAAGAATTTGAGGATTGTTAGAGAAATTTAATATCGCAAAATGGTCGTTCACTCTAATTTCCAGAAGTTTAAATTCACTTTCTATGAAATTTTATGCTACCTGAAACTAAATTACCGATTTTTTCATTTTGACATGCAATTTGAAATTAAATTAAGTTCAGCGAAGAAAATAATTTAAGAAAGATAATATGAAATAAATAAACTGCGTCTGACGGCATCTGAAATGCATGAAATTTCATTTTGGATAAATCGGATAAATATGATTGTGGCCACAATAAAATTATTTTTTCATTATAAAAATTTTGATAAACATCTTACAGCTGTGAACATGAAATAAGTTTTTCGGAATATATATAGTCCTCTGCTTACGAAGAAACAATAGCTTTACGAGTCATACCACGAAATTGGCATATTTTTAGCTACCGAAGCCATTCTTTCACGGATTTTTCCGAATTTAGTAAAAATTAATTGATTGACATTTTTTATTAAATATACTTCACTAAAAACTGTCCACATATCTAATTGCTTTGCTTTTTCCTTATATTAAATTACGATGCCTGACTACCATTGTGGAAAGGAAAATTTTTGGAAACAAAAGAGGAATTATGCTGTATAAAAACACAAGAATAAATATTTTGAGAAAAAGCAGCACATATACCCATAAATTAGTTTTTAAATTTCGTATTCATCACTAATGTGTATGTGCATTGTAAAGCATTGAAGAAATGAATCAGTGCGTATCTGCATATATCTTGTTTACTTGTGTATGCGTACATACATATCTATAGATATTCTTTACAAATTTAATTTTATTAAAAAAATTTTATTTCCTTTTTTTAATTATTTATTCTTTGACATTTAACATACACATATGCATACAAAATTGTAATTTTTTACCAGTTCTCAATCGTTTGCACACTCTTCAAGCAAATTAAAGATATTGTTTGTACGTGATTTTGAAACTATTTCGTAACCATATTTGTATTTTAGAGAGCGTATATTTTAAGAAATGTCTTATCGAACCACTTACATCAGCACCGCACTTCCGATCGTTTTAATAAATTTCGTTATGATGTGAGCTTATTCCTAATATACTTATTATCGTCATTTTGTTTAGAATTTTAACTATTTCACTCGTTCAATTGTACGAATTTGAAATGCATATACATATATATATATATATATACACCCAAAAGTAGGCAGTTCAGCATATATATATATATAAAATTGCGTTTATATAAAAAAATTAAAAACGAAAAGCGAAATGTAATTTCGAAGAAACTTTTACTTTATATTTCTTCATTATCTCAATTATTTTGTTTTTGCCTTTCTTCATCTTTTTTCAACAATATATTTCACATTTATTCCGGCTATTTTTAACTTTTTTATTTAAATAAGTTGTCTTATGAATTAATCAGATGTACTAAAAATACATTACTTTCCTAATTTTTGACAGAGAGACGACATTCTTAAACTTATAACGTATAGAGAAATTTCTATTCCCTTTGACTGTTTTTATTCAAATATGTATATCCATACTTTTGTGTTCTATATTTACATACATATGTGCGTATAGCCAGCATACTATTTTAGTACGTACTCAAATTTCAATGGCATGCATGCAGAAAAAACAGCAACAACAAAGTTTAAAAATAAAGGTTGCGGATATTTGGTCCAAAATTTCAGCCCAGGATTATCGCCCGAATTCCTATTTTCACCGATTACACACCACTTACGCTGCCGATTTATGTTTACTTTCAAAAAATCACTTACAAAATTAAAAAGTGAAGAGAGATAAAAAATCATTATAACTGGCTAAATATCGTAATTGACTGTCTCTTTCTACTTGAGGTAAATTTTAGTTTCATATTTTAACTTTATTTTTTCATATTAGTAAATACCCTGAAAGAACTGTATCAAAAGTTATACAACTTTTTTCAAGCTAAACAGCTCTAAGCATTGATTGAATCTATTGTCACGTAAACTTTTTTTTTTATTTAAGAAAAAAATTGTTTGCAATTACTTGTGAAATTAGCTTACTTAATAATTTACATTCTTCGGCTAAAAAATTTTTAATTTAAGAGCGGTTGCACGACCAACGAAATACTCTGGACGTGAGTATCTATCGAACTGAATTTAAAATAGAATTTAATTTAAAATAGAATATGAATGACTGAAATTTGATGTTGAGAAAAATAATATATATATACAGAATTTTTGATGACCATTACTAATAAAATAAAAAAGTTTCATTTAACGAACATATACTTATAAAGTATAGAAATCTATATATATATATATATATATATATATATATATATATATATATACATATTTATAAACCTTTGTTTGTATGTTTGTTATCCAGAATCTCAGAAACTACAAAGCAGATTATACAAAGAATGTGTCAGTTTGATCCTATAGTTTTCGAAAAGGTTTGTTGGAAAATATAGTATAATAGGGGTATTCGCCTTGTCTAGGAAATGCATGCTATGCAAATATTTCCTATGGAATTGTACTAGAGATCGAGAGCACCCCCGTTGCAAAATTGTGACATATTCAAGTGGAACAATAACAACCACACAGGCACAGGGTTGCATTTTCCTTCTTGCTAGTTGTGGAAAATAAATATACATAGGTTTCGGTATAGGATATTTTTCCTATCGTACCACATGTTATTTGCTTCTGTTCTATTGTTGTGCCATTGCACAAACAGGAAAAATTTCCTATCCGTGCACCGTATCATGCATTTTATAGACAAAGGGAATACCCCTAATGTATAATAATCTCTTGCGTGGCCAGATCTATTAGAATATAGATAAATAAATAAAAAAAGTACGTATATAAATAATACATTCCTTCTATACTTCAGCATTTCGAGGCTATTTAACTTATTAGTTTATTATTCATATGATAGTTATAAGGAGAAAACCTTAACGAACTACATAATAACACATTAAGAAAAGATTTCAACCGTTGCATATATTTGCGCCAGAGAGTCATTTTGATGTACTTTCGAAAGATCTTAATATTCCCTGCATTCAAACCATTTTAGTATTTTCCAGAAACCTACTTACATATATCCAATGTGTTCATTATGAACAGGCTTTCAAGGTTTCGTACCTGACTATTCCTAATGGTATAGAACACTTCTGATACAGCTGAGTACCTCTACCTTCGAGTTTTCAGCACCGGCATCGGTTATTATATGGCATAAAATTTTTGTGTACCAAGTTTCAAATAAATCGGAAACCGATTAAGATCTAACCGAAATACCACTTTCCGGAAGAAAAAGTTATTCTCCTCCTAACAGTCCAAAAAACTACCTGTGCACCAAATTTCAAGTAAATAAAACCAAAAATAAAAGTTTTTGGTATAAATCGGCCCCAGGTTCACTTCCCAGAAGAAAATTTGGTTGGTTAACTTAGGATAAAAGCTTTTGGGATAGATCTTATTCTTATAAAAAATTTAGGTGTTTGCATTCCTTTGTATAAAATACAAATAAACAAATGAGTAAATAAAAAACAAATAAAAGAAACAAATTTTACAAAGTTTTTCCCATCCTTCAAATGAAATGGCGCTTCCTATAATGATCATTAAAGTAGAAAAAAAATAAGTCGTGAAATGATATTTATTTCATTTAAAATCAATTAATTTTACCTCAGGACCGATATGAATAACGCAGAATATACGTACATAAGTTATGCCAAATTCCATTGTACTTATATGAGTACATTTCTTATTTTGAATTTCATAGCTATACGCTATATACAATATTTCACTTATCTTATTTTTTTTTAATTAATGTACGATAAATAGAAGCCAATCAGAAGTACCTTCGGTAAATACAAATAAGCAGCGCGTTTGCAAAAATTAATCACCAAAGATGCCAAAGATGGTAATAGCTCGGTCAAAGTATCTTAAACAAAATGGAATCGAGTCGACATCAACAATGGCAATGCGGCAGTGTGTAAAACCAAAGCTGGTGAATACCAACTCAACAAAGAGGATAAGCCAAACAAAAATAACTGTCTCAATCTTACGAAGTTCAGCCAGTTTAAATTGGAAAGGAGAATTTATTAAAAAAAATTACACGAACCACTCTAAGATGTGTGTGTTATTCACAAAGGTACTAATGTACTTATATATTTTTTATAGCACGTCAAAAATTTTACCATAGTGAAAAGTATACCACAAGGAAAGATATAAAACGCACTTTGTAGAAAAGCTGCCTACTCAGTGCAATGCAACTACTGTTCGCAAGAGTAAATTCAAGGTTTACATTGTTGGTGTTGTTGATGCTGGTTCCCAGGTAGACGAAACTATCTACAACTTCAAAGTTATGATTGTCATAACATAACATCTGAGCCAAAGTGCTGACTGTAAGTTTGATGGCAAGAGGTATTTCTTCGTGTCCTGATTCACCACGAGACCTATTCGATTCGCTTGGTTGTCTAACTTGAAGAAAGCAGAAGTAACGGTACGGTTAATGTGGCCAATGATATCAATGCCATCGGCATACGCAAGCAATTTTATACTTTTGTAAAAAATTACACTTTGTTTATTTTGATCTGGGGTCTCAGTCTTTTTTTAAGCAGCTGATTGAAGAAATTACACGGCAAAAAGTTATCCTGTCTGAAACTTTGTTTGGTACTGAACGGCGCGAAAATGTTCCTGTTGTTGATGTAGTTGTTGCAGCGGCTTTGATAACCCCGTCTAGTAGGTCTAGTCTTAGTCATCGAGGTGATCTAACGGGAGGCCCAGGAATTGTGCTGTTTCGACGGGTTCGGACCAGAGGGAGAGTGGTGTTAGATGAGTCGGGTTAAGTGCGCATGCAAAGAGGTGGTTAGTGTCGTGCGGAGACTCGTTACAGACGGGATATGTGCTGATTATGTCAGGGTCGAGTCTGGGTAGGTAGGAGTTAAGCCTGATACAATATCCTGACCTTAATTGTGCCAGGGTTACGCGGGTCTCTCGAGGCAGCTCGAGCTCTTGTTTTGCTATAGGTGGTGATTGGACTCCGAGAACACCATTCACGGGAAAATAGTGCACAAAGGTGTTAACGGACTCTCGGTCAATGGTGTTTATGACCTGTCTTTATGCCGTACTGTCCAGCGGGTCTTGTCTGTATAGCTGTAAGGTGTCGCGATAGTCAAATACTCCCTTCCTGATGTGCCTAGGTGGTGGCTCAGCTTCCAATAAGTGTCTGTTGGGATGATCCCGACGGTAACATCCCAGCAGATATTGCTTACACATCATATCATTATGCTCTTTAACTGGGAGCATAGATATTTCACTGTGTAATTGGTGCTCCGGCTCCATTAGGATGCTTCCCGGCACGGTCCGAAGAGCGGAGTTCTGACAAGTCTTCAACTACGTATCGGCATCGGAAATGTTACTCCTAATTGTGACTGATACTATATTCAGACATAGCGGCACAGATCATCTTTGTGCTATCGAAGGTAGCTTTAAGATCGATGAAAACCATTACCATTGTCGGCCAGGTTCTCAAGCTCTCACTAGAATTCTCCCACGTAACTATAAGTTTTCTTTGCTGTTTGCGTTGGCATTTCCGAATTGCCTTTTGCCTCCTTTCGCGACTTTTGGCAGCAGCAATTCCGTCACATGACAACCTACGTGACTTCGAGTCAATTGTACTCAAGCCACTTACATGCTCACACACTTATTCTGGGATAACACAACTGCATCGCGCCAGCGAGCATAGCTACAACCATAAGTAGGGAACTAGGGTAGAAGCTAAGTTACTTTTTTTGGTAATTAGGTTCAGTTCCGTTTTTGAAATTGAAAACTGAAGTTGGCACACAGTGCCTATAACTAAGTTACATATAAAATTGGCGCTTCGTAACTGTTGGGCCTACAGTTTATTCTAATCCGCCTCTAAATTTCTGATGGATTTTTAAGATACTATAGACGTCAATAATAGCACACAGATCGTTTTGTTATTTCACGATTAAGCGCCAGATCCTTCTCTACATGAATTCCAGGTCTTCATCGGCCTCCTGATCTTTAGAAATTTTTGCTTCACTCGTTAGCTGGAAGTGCGCTCAGCAATCGGAAACAAAGTCTTGTCAATGTTTTGGACAATGATTGCATTGAGATTCACAAGGATGACTGGACAAAGCATCAGAACGACATACTACTGCTGCGTAATTAGTTCTTTCTGCATAACCTTTTAATGAGATTAATCAAGCTGGAGCACGGTATTTAAGAGTTCACTTGTTTCTGGTACGTGGAACGTGGATTTCTGTAAAAGTTTATACTTATAGTATGCTTATACGATTCTTTTCTTCCTCAGCTAAGATTTATCCTCTCATCTAGTGAGAGAGAAGCAAATGAAATTTTAGTGACATTGTGCTTTATATAATACCCAAGCACCAAGTTGCTTTTAGTTCGATTTTTGTCAAAGTTGCACATTGATGCGTATTTGTAGTTCAACAAATATCCCTTCTTTGAGCTTGGCATAACTTTACTTTGAAAATACTGAATTTAAATATAAGAAGCCATCTCCTTATTTTTGATGACAAATTTTTTATCTAACCAATTTTTGTGTTAAGTGCTGGTAAAATGACATTTTTAGGATCTCTTTCAGGTATGAGTTTCACATTACATTTTCTACAAACATCTTTCTGGTCATAACTTTTTAGTATATTAATTTTCTGAGGCTATGCTGTCACACATACGAGCAGACTACAGTATTTAGTAAATCCACTCTGTAACTCGAAAGCTTGAAACACAGAAAACAACTTTGGTATCCATGCTTTATTACACAGTAAGCAGACTATTGTACAATATAAACATAAATACCAACAAACCAAGCGGGATCCAGATATTTATCCAAGTTTTTAAAATACATCTTACCACAATTGTTTATACATATATGATTAATTTATGAGCAACTACATTTCTCCACAGACATGTTAGGTATGGTACTTAATACTAAATTATGATCTTGGTCAAAATAAAGCAAGCTCAAAGGACTCATCTTGGTTGGCGAGCAGCAAGGAGTTGCTGAAGTTGTTAGAGAGGCGATATGTGTGTGAGTATACTGTTCCAAATAACCAACTTTGCATTCTCCATTACAGAAATACGCATCAAATGATGTGGGCGCCACAACGAAGTTCCACCCAAAATTAGTAAAATTTACTTTTAAGGGATATCGACAGCAACGAACTTCGTGATCACTTTCTTGACAATCCAATGATGTGCTTCGCTTTCGCCGACGAGGTTGCTTTATGAACGCTTCAATATGAAGTGGCTGTAAAGAAAAAACTACTTTTGTAACATGTATTATTCGGTACGACTTTTTATTGTTTACCCTGCAACCATACCATCAAGCAAATTATGATGCAATATGAAATACTTTACTTACGAATTGCTTGTTCTGTGCTTCGTCTGTATCGATAACTAAAAATGACCTCATCCACGATTCTTGCGTTTTGACTGCAAGTGTCATTATCAACGAGTCTCGATGCAGCCAGTTTGATGGTTTATTTTTTAAATCGAATTGCACCCATTGCCCTAAACCGGAAGGTATTCGATGACGTGACTCTACTAACTTTAATGTATTCGTGATGCTTTGGTTGTTAGAGCGCCGTACGACATGATGAATCATAATGATAAGATCACGTTGCCTTTTAATTTCTCCATTGCCCTGCTTTTGTTCCAAGATCTCAGGATAATGCTCGTGCATCCAATCACGTCCTCGAATATAAAGATGAAAAATCGTACGTTCTATTGTCAAGTCATTGTGATCGAATTTAAAATTGATTACCTCCCATCTACGATTATGACGAACGCGAGAAGCTTAAAAATCGAGATATAAGAAGTAATAAAATAAAAATATCTAAACATACAAGTAAAATCTATGAAGAAAAAAATTTAAGAAAAGCAAATAAGAGTAAATACCAGGTTTGGTTTATTTAATGTATTTGTATTTTTAACATATTTTAGCGGCAGCAGTTAGAACGCGTGAATGAAATGTTTGGGTCATCGACAGGTATAAAAGGAGCGCAGCAGCTATCGCAGGCAAACGAGTAGAAAACGCAAACGTAAAGAAACTGTGTGATTATAAAAAATTGTTAAATAAACCATTGTGCATAGTGAATATAATTGTAATTTATTGAGGAGTAATAAACGTTATGTAAATTTCTGACAGCTAAGAAGTTGAACGAACAAATCTTGGAACTCATATTCAGCAATCCAGTGATCGAACTCGAAGGATTTACACTATTTATATACACAATATAGTTATTCTAGAGCTTCTCCAGATTGTGTGGTAATATATTTGAAACATTAAATGTATTGTAATAGATTTTATGGGCAGCTATTTAGTCCAGAGGCATAACAACTCTTGTCACATCCAAAATGCTACTTAAGAAATTCCTTACAAGACAGGCCTCATCAAGGTGGAAACAAAACTCCTTATGCCGTTAATGGAGTGAAACTTGGCCAAAATAAGGCTTAAGAGATAAAAATTAAAACTTAAAATTAATATCTTCATATGAAGCCCATTGAGAGTATATCTAAATGACATTAGGTAAGTAAGCGCACTAGTGTATCTTATAGCTTAGAAATTGTCTACCGTCATTGCTGTTGAACCTGTCATCAGTAAATTAAACTACCTCGGACGCCCTTCTATAATCTGATCTGTGATATTCTTGCACTTAGTTTTCACGCTATTTAAATAATTTCCTTTAGATCAATTCTTACAAATACACCACAGGTAAAATCAAACACAGTCCCTTTTTACTTACTTGACACGTTGGCGTTTACAAAATTATAGAAATGAAAATTAATAATTCTGAAGATGCTTAAACTAATTCATGCTAAACAGTAAACTATTTAAATTATTTGACACACACCGATTGACCAACGTATTAATCTACCATGATTCACACCCCGATAACAATTTGCTGATAATATTACGGGTGTACGCTTCCAAGTCGGATAATCGGGTGTACTGAAAATGCGACCACTTTCGCCGATATTTTATGTTATTTTATGTTCTTGGGGCTGACTGCGCTGTAACTGTTATTGGAACACCTGCTGCAGTAATTAACGTGATAAGATGCACAGCAGTTCACTATATCCAAAGGTACAAAGAGATCAATTGAATTTTATTTCATTTTAATGTTTAATTTAACTTTTCTTTATATTCTCTATAATGAAATTTGCGAACTAATATGCATAATTTAAGTGCTCAGAAACTATGTATTATATATCATGCTCTGGGTTGCACTCCCTGGGTTAAATTTAATTAGTAGTTAACCAAATCTCTCATCACAAGGTCATATGAAAAATAGTTTCGAATATTGGATCACAGTGTATTTATGTTCGCAAATCGACAACATCTTCTAACTAACCTAATCTACTCTACCCTAATGGGCATTACAGGAGAAACTGACATCGCACAGTATTATTTGAAATCTCTGAGCGCCCGTTTCGGGGTAAAATCATAATCTTATATTTTTATTTTAAATAAGGGCCTAAATTTTCATTGATTTTTTCACCTTGAAATTTAGCGTCGTGTCATATCAAAGGCATTCCTAATTTTTTCTTCTAAAACCTTTAAATCAAAATTGTTAAGGCATGTATTTAAGCTATGTAAGCAAGCCATTATTACACTTTTTTCGAGTGATCTGCTGATTACTATTATAAGGAAAGTTGAATTCTTATTAAATTGATTTAGTTATGCCGCTTTTGCGGATTGAGAAATAGTGATTTGTGTCTTTTTTGTAGTGTACTTAATATAATTATTCCTTTTTATTCGTTAGTGGGTTTTGTTGAGGTATATTCAGTTCAGAAATTGATTGAATATTAGTCAATGGGATAAATATTGTATAATGAAGTATCACTTCTTCCCTATAAATAAGTTATCTGAGGGGGTTCAAGAAGCGAATAATGCTAGCACTCTCTTCTAGGCCATACAAGAAAAATTAACAGCAAATGAAAAGTTCTGATCCTCTTATTAGTTCACTTATAGGAAGTGACCTGAAAATAAAAGTTTGCGAAGCTGGTTCAAATTTCAGAACATACTGATATATACTTCACTTTTGCATAAGGCAATATCTTAAAAAGTAAATTAGGAAACAAAACTATATACCGAAATTCTAACAAAAAAATGCATAAATGTATATATATAGCAACGCAAAACTGATGAAATCTCTGTCCTTAAATATATTAATATTACTAAACTGGACCATTATGTGTTTTTTGCATTTGAAAAATCCGGTTTTAGCCTTTCAAACATATTACTTAGAGCAAACTTAATTCAAGACATTTTTATAATATTAACATTTCAACTCAACTCTGTGTGAGGAGCAAAAATTATTTTGTTATTTCAAAAGCTATGCTATATAGCAATTACTATGTATTGTGTGTCGGTCAGCAAGCTAGGGTGGTTACCAGGCCTGGTGCTTTAAGGCCGAACTAGCTCCCGAATGAGCGGCTGTTTCCACCAGACAAACCTGCCCCACCATGAACAGAATTTTCATACCTAGCCTTTAACCTTGACAACGTTTTTCAGTCTATTTTCCATTAGTCCTATCCGCCTGGTCTAGCCTTCGATCTCTCATCCCCTCATCCCCCATGAAACATTACACCGAAAATATGATTGTATAAAAAAAAATGCAATAGAATGAATTTAATTTGATTTTATTGAATTTGCATTAATAGAAGCGTATCAACTTTATGATAATATTTAATGTCCAAAAAACAAAAAACCATAATAAAAAACTTTAAATTGGAAGAATGTTCACCATAGTTTTATTATCATAATAATATTAAAGGAAGAATTTACACAGTAAGAATAATTGAGCTTATATTAGCCTTTCCTTTCACTTTTATTTTAATTCAACTTAATTCAAATTTTTATATATAATTTTTTTGTCTTACTGTTGGCTTTAGACATCCTACTTTACTTATCACTGACAAATGAGAGAATATTATTACTTAAAAAAAATTCATAGGCATGCGATTACTTAAAATTTCAAGTATGATGCGTGTATGTGCATATATGCATGTACATTTGTTTATAGCTACTCGCATAAATATATATACATATTGTAACGTTTTTTCGTTGCTACCTCGATGATTTCAGAAATCCTTCGAGTCCGATCACTGGATTGCTAAACAAAACAACCAAAATTTGTTCGTTTGGCCTCTCAACCGTTGTACGCATGATCGTGGCCAATACTTAGCGGTACTTGCACATTTCCATCTACATATCCACTGATAGTAACGTTGCTTGCCTTGTTATCGATTTGTCTCGTAGAACCCATATTACAATCGCGGGCGAAGTATCCTGGCCTTCTACAGTTGTAGCAAATCCTGGTTCTCATCAGTTTGGCGTTTTTCGATGTTTCCCAGATTTCTTTCATCACATCTGTGATTTCCAACTTCGCACAGTTCGCTTTGTGCGTTGGTCTGCACAAGAACACGGCCGTTTCCTGTGTCTGAGCATACGAGACAGTCTCGGCAAATGTTGGCTTGGATTCGCATACGCCTCTCGCCTGTTATAATTGTCCTTTATTCCGCTGATAAACCTCTGACTTTTTATCCTCTCGAGGTATTCTCCAAGACTATCTCCATAACCCAAGTGAGCTGGCCTCTCAATCTCACAAGCAAATTCTTGCAGGGTCTCGTTGGACTTCTGATAACAGTTCTCTAATTCCATCTGATAGATCTGTCTTCTATGCTCGCTACCATAGCGTCTTTCCACCGCTCGCATTAGTGCCTCATAGTCATCTCTCTGAAATGCAGGAATTATCTGCAAAACTTCCGTTACAAGTCCCTTCAATGTCATGAATAGTGCAGCTGACTTCTCCTCCATGCTCCTGTTATTTGCTCTAGCTGTCTTTTCGAACTGAAGCTTAAAGATGTGGAAAGGGGTGGTGCCGTCAAAGGTGGTGCTTTTATGCTAGGGGTGCTCCTCGAAATGCTTGGACGATTCGAAAGCAATTCGTGGACACGTCCTTCCAATTCGCTAACTTTGGTCCCAACTAGCTCCTCTATTTTGCTTTGCCGACCTTCCAACTCGTTGACTTTGGTCTCAATTAGCTCCTCTATTCTGTTTTGCCTTTCCTCGAGTTTGTCCTGTCCCTCTTTGAGTTCTGCGCATTCTGAGATAACACTCTCCTGAAGCTGTGTGATCCGGGATGAAATACGCGCTTCTTCCTCTTGCATTTGTTCATACATCTTTTGTGACATCTTGGCATCCTGTGCATCCAACTTTTGTGACATCTTGGAATCCTATTCATCCATCTTTTGTGACATCTTGGCATCCTGTTCATCCATCTTTTGTACATCCAACTTTTGTGTAATTTCTGTTGTAATGTTGGCATTCATTTGCGAAATTGCAGCCAGTCACGTGTTCATGTCTATACTCGTAGAAGCCTTTTCCTCAACCTTGGTTGCTGACTGCTCTGACCTTTTGCGGCGCCAACAGTTTCTTCCTTCTCCATACCTTTGTGGATTTCTCTTCGTCCTCACGTCGGAATTCATATTGGCTCAAATCCATGCCTTCTGCTTCCATAGCTTCCCGCAGCCGTGATTGTAATTCAGCCTTATTCCCGCTTGAAGATAGTCCTCGCTTCGCTAATTCCTTTTTAAGAGGCAGTATCGTCAAATCTTGAATCTTGACCATTTTCAAATATATTTTGTTTTTAATTTTTCCGCATTTTATTTAGCAATCCCACTGCTGACACCAATTGTAACGTTTTTTCGTTGCTACCTCGATTATTTCCCAAATCTTTCGAGTCCGATCACTGGATTGCTAAACAAAACACCCAAGATTTGTTCGTTTGGCCACTCAACCGTCAAGAATTAACTCAACGTTTATTAAGTCTTTGGTAATTACAATTCCTTACTATAGCCAATGGCTTATTTTACAATTCTGTATGATACACACTTATTATCTGCTTCACTAAGCTTATCCGTTTCTCAAACACTTAGGTCACAGCAATGTTAACTCCACTAAGTTGTCTACTCGTCTCCTCTTGTGATAGCGGCTCCCGCTCTTTTTATACCTGTAGATGACCCAAAGCTTCTGTTCACGCGCTTAAGGATAGGCGGATTATTCGTGGTAGCTGCAGCTACTCCGTTTATCCTTAACGACGTGGAATTTCCTTTCAACTGTCTACCCTTTTGTTTGTCCTTGGTAAGGGTAATTTGCATCTTACTGCCACTTCTTTATATCTGTCCTTTTCGGGGAATTGATTTAACATTGTCAACCCTTTTGTTTGTCCTTGGTAAGGGTAACTTGCATCTTACTGCCGCTTCTTTATTTTCTATCCTTTTCGGGGAATTGCCTTTACACTGCTACTCATTCAATCTGTTCTTCGTATATGGGATTTCCGTCACAATATATACTAGCTGGCAACGATTGTGCGAGGCTTTGCCACGAGCTTAATGGGCAACTTTTTGATGGTGAACACGGCAGCTTGCACTCTCATATGTTTAATAGTCAAACTGATCACTTTTCCCGCGCAATCCGTTATGGTGTTGTTTTGTTTACATACACCCAAGGTTTCATTATTCGTTCTCGTTCTCTATAACCGCTGGTTTTAAACTTTCAGTGAATAGAAGCAAACTCACGTTAGTGCTTATACAGACTGAGCTTACTCTCGAATAGTTTTGTTGCTTTTTATTGACAATTTCTCTTTTGGTATTCACGTTCACATGGATGAACTTTGTTCATGGCAATTTTCTGACATTCCATTTCATTTCATTTTCGCAATTTACTATTTCACAAGTTTATGAATATTTTTTAATATAAATTGTTATCATATGTATACTCATATATTTACCTATACAAATTTAAATTTTGAATTTTATAGATTCTCTAATATTCATTTTAAACTTATCATAACAGTAACCGTTTAGAAAATATAAAAATAATAAATATATTTGACAGCGACGAATAAGATAAAAAAATGTCTTGACCGAGCACAACAGAGTCGCTGCTCTCTTCGTCGTCGCTCTCTCCCCTGCAAACTAAGAGTTTCGGCAACGAGAATGGCCCCGTGTAAACTCAGACAAAGGGTTAACAGTTAATTTGTGTTGTAACGGCATTTAACTCAGTTAAGTTATAATATGAAACGAACAGCAATATAAGAAAGAGTGCATCGGTTGTTGTTGAAATTTTGTTGTTGTACTCGCCTTTATACTTGAAGAATGAGCTACAAGATCTCAATAACAAAATAAAAGAGAGGGCGACTTGGTTTTGATTACTAAGCACTCATTGAGTAGAAAACTTATTCGTTAGCCGATGGTTATAAAGGGTGATCCAAGTAGAGGTACTTTTTCCAATAGCCTTTATTTGACAGATCACGTGTGAGTCGTGTCAAGCTTTCATGCCATTTTTGGTCAGTATTGTTTGGCATTTCATCAAAGAAAGACTTACGCATGAACAACGCTTACAAACCATTCAACTTTATTACGAAAATTCACGAATCTGTTTCGCGCGCTTCGCTCAACTTATGGTCAGCATAATCGGCTTACTGAGCGTACTATTCGCAACACCATCACCCATCTTGAGACCCAGCATTCATTATTGGATAATATTCGACGAAATAGACCCCGTTCAGCGCGCAGTGAAGAAAATATAGCGGCTGTAGCTGCGCCGTTCGCAGCAACTCGGATTGACATATGGAACGACTTGGCGCATTTTACGTCGAGATCTTAAATTGAAAGCATACAATATACAGCTTGTACAAAAACAGAAGTCGCTCGACCTTCACAAGCTGCCATTTCATCCAGAAAAAGAACGGTTTAGTGTGGTTTGTGGGTTGGTGGAATCATCGGTCCATATTTCGTCAAAATGATGCCACCACCGCACCACACATCGCATCAATCAATGGAATCATTAAGAGAACACTTCGGTGAGTAGATAATTTCACATTTTGGACCGCTCGATCGGCCACCAAGACCGTATAATATCACACCGATAGACTTTTTCCTCTTGGGATATGTAAAGTCTAAAGTCTATGCGGAGAATCCCGCTTCGATTCAGGCCTTGGAGCTAAACATCACGCGTGTCATTCGCCAATTACTAGTCGAAATGCTCGAACGAGTGATCGAAAATTGGACTCAAGGGATTGACCATCTGAGACGTAGCCGCGGCCAACATTCGGAACTGATAATCTTAAAAAAATAAATGCTAAAGAATGTTCTTTCGAATGATAATAAACATTCGCTATTAAAGTTGATTTTTTGTGTGTAGGGAACCTCGAAATTGATCACCCGTTATAAACGAAATTAATTTATTACTCAGACAATTACACAGTTCGTAACAACGCTTTGGTTGGATTGTGGCAATGCTGAGCTTTGTGTAAAACTTAATACTTAATTATTTAAAAAATAGATAGGCTAATTTTCAATTTATTTATCTATCTTATAGTGCTAAATATTTGCTTCATTTTAAATAAGTTAAGTTCTTTTTTTTAATCCGTTCAGTAGCGTTCGAGATCTTATTATAGCAACTTTTTTGACTTAGTTTTATAATATGTATATTTATAAACGTAAATATATCTGTATATACGTAACAGATGAATTGAAAAGTCCCGGGCCTACCACAGTAAAACACATTTTTTAGGCAAAATTAAGTTTTTTTAAAATTAAATATAGCTAAATTCATAAGTGATACACTGATAATAGCGGCCCTCCGATTTTTCAATACCATTTTTGTAGTACGATTTGTCCTTTGCTTCAAAATAGGCCTCAGTTTCGGCGATCCGATTCGGATAACACAGTGGATTCGAAAGCAATTCGAAGCCCAATTCATAGATGTTTGCCATCGATTTCACTGACTTGTGACATATGGTGTATTGTCTTGGTAAAACAACCTTTTTTTTCGTCCTTCAAACGGTCCAATAATGATACATAATAGTCGCTGTTGATAGTCTTTCTTTTTTCAAGGGAATCAATGAAAATTATTCCATGCCCATCCGAAAATACAGACGGCATAACCTTTTCAACCGACTATTGTGTTTTTTCACGTTTTAGAGCGGACTGTATTTTTCCCCTTTAAAAAAAGGCGATATTTTATGAACACGGCAAATTCCTTTTTATCTTTCGCAATAACAAAAGTTGCTTCACTCGAAATGCTATAATTCGCAAACTAATAACAGCTGTCAAATTTATACACGCGTCTTTCGAAGGTTAGAGCTAACTAAAAATTATTAATTAAATAATTCTAGTAGCGCCATCTAAGTGTCAGGCCGGGGACTTTCCAATTGAACTGTTATACATATATGAAAATGCTCTCAGCACTTACCTTTTTTCATCTAACGTTGATGGTACCAACAATTTGAGACGAAGGGGAGGATATTACATTAATAGGTTTTTCTACATACTTATTTTGCTATGCTGCTTGCATTGGGGCATAGCGGTTGGGTCAAATAACATGTGCATACCATAAAACACAATAAAGAAAAATCGCGGAAAAGAATCAAGGGCATTACTAAATACAATGCAAAAATTTGATGTAAAAGATAAGAATAAATAGGCAAAGGGACTACTACTACTTATAGTAAATAAAGATAAAATAAAGTGAAGTAAAACTAACAAAGTTATGAGTATAGAAAAATTAAAGGAAATTAATGGAATTAAATAAGGTAAGAGAGGTAAAAACTGAAGGTAGAAAATAGAAGTAATTTACAGAAATGATAATGAAATGCAGTAACATTTTAGAAGTAAAAATATGAAAAATTAATGATTAAAGATAACTGAAGATGAATTTATTTACTTATGTTTTGATTGATAAAAAGAAACAAATAGAATTAAATAATGTCAGAAAAACTACTAATGAAAATTAATTGAATTAATTGTAAAAAAAGGTGAGATAGAAAAATATGAAGGAAATAGTGTAGAGGACCTGAAAGAATTCTTTTAGAAATAACTTAGCAAAGATTGAAAATCGAATATTGGTGTTGATTCATCTTTTCATTTTTTTAAAGAGATTTGAAAGGAATAACTCTCTTTTTACATATGAACTTGAAAAAAAAAATATTAGAGAGAAACTTAAAAAAATTAACTAATTTAGAATTTTTAAATTAAATGGGTATTAAAAAAAAAAAATTCAAGACGATTTAAACTCAAATCCAAAAATTAGAAACGACAGAAACTAAAATAATAACGTAAAAGGTTATTTGAATGAGAAACTTAAATACTAAAAGAAAGAAGGAAATGCAAATTTATAAAGTAACAAATTCAGGTGGCCTAGAGCAAAACTTGGGGAAAAAGAGGTGAAGCAAGGATAAACAATATAGAAAAGGATAAGCTTATTTTAGGTACATTTGTATGTACAAAATCTAAATACCTATATAAATATATATCTATATGCACGTATATATAAAACCAGGGACCTCAAAAATGCTATTGTTGTTGGTGCCTGATCGTGGTCAGCTGACTACTGGGTACTACTCGTTTTGTTGTTGGAATTGGATACGATTATGCTAATATATGTACGCCTGCTGATCGCGTGCAGTTTTTATAATTACGTTTCCCCTGTTTATATTTTTTTATGGTTTGGATACAACGTGGTGGGTGTTTAAGGTAATATGACACTTCTATAGATATCTCCTTCACAATTAATCTTAACGTTGACGTCCGATGCTTAGTGTTTTCTTAGACTTCTTCTAGTCTCAATTTCAAATTTTAAAATTTTTTATTTGAGAGATCCTTTTGCATTGCAGCTGGCGACCTATGTCTGAGCATATTGCCAAAAAGAGTTATATTTCAAGTTAATAAGGACTTACCTCCGTTTCCGAATTTTTCTTCTTTGAAAACTATAAAACAGCAAATGCGTCCTTTAAATTGGTCAATATTTCATCTCCACTGATTAAATTTTACACATACGTATAGCTATTGTAAATATATTTAAACTTTTTTCAAAAAAAATTTTTTCCACATAAACCACTTCAACTACTTTACTGGTACCGCGAACTTTCTCGAGTGATCTTTGCGCTTTCTTTAAGTCATTGATCCAGACGAGAAATTGTCATATTTTCTTAAAAATCCTTTGAAGTTACTTAAACTCTCACTGAATTCCACAAGAATCTCATTCACAGAAACAAACCGAGGTCTGATTTACCTACCACAGGATGAGTGAGGTTTCGCACCCTTGCCCTTAAAGGTATGCAGCATCATAGGTACACACATACACTGATACAGATATATGCTAATACATACATAATCTGCAACAAAACCGCATCCTAAAAAACGCTGACGTTCAGAAGTTGTAAATAAACGAGCACTAAGAAACCCAAAAACTTATACCGTGCATCGTAAGGGGATATACCGAATTAGATTTAGTTGTTGTCAAGCTTGAATTATCGAAGTTTGAACGCAAAATCTCCAGACAAACATGCTATTCCCTTCCTAACTTGCACATGTGTTCGCGTTCGCTCCCTGGAAATCGTAAATTTTCTTTACTCGATCTCCTTCGCACATGCTTCCGACATTACACTGTATTGCTAGGAACATTGTATTGTAGCTAAGCATGGCTTATTGAGGACAACACCTGGTGGCGAGGGTGGACAAATCTGGCCATTGGTTGACAAGAAAAGAACAATACTACTCCTTTTGAATCGATCATCTACTAACTTTGTAACCGGTATGACAACGGAGCATTATTTGATGAAGATTCAGGGAATGACAATGCACTTATTATTTAAATATTTTTGCCGTAGCTGCAGACATAAGGAATACAAGAAGTCTGCAGAATACTACATACGCCACAGCACAGCTCTTAATATACTGACTTTGCTTTCTCTTTTCTGTTTTTCTGAATCATTTTCAGTTGATTTCAGCATTTTTAGCTAAATAAAACACACTAAATTGTGGTAGGAATATTAGAGCAGCCTTCCCTCAGACCTAAAAGTGGTATCACAACAGGTCGGCAGACCTAAGAGGGCTTGTTCAGAAAATCTGATCTTTCAACAATTAAAACTTCTCTTCTTCTTCTTTGGAGTAAACACCGCTTACGCTATTATAGCTGATTTAATAACAGCATACCACTCGTTTCTACTCTTCGCTGTTTGGCGCCAGTTGGAAAAACCAAGTGCAGAAAGGTTTTTCTCCACCTGATATTTCCAACGGAGTGGAGCTCTTTCTCTTCCTCTGCTTCCTCGTGCGGGTACTGCATACAAAACTTTCAAACCTGGAGTATTCTCATCCATTCGAACAACATGACCTAGCTAGCGTAACCGCTTTCGCTTAATTAGCTATACTATGTCAATGTCGCTACACTCGTACAGCTCAACGTTCTATCTGCGACGCAATTCGCTATTGCTATTCGCAAAGGACCATAAATCTTCCACAAACATTCTTAAAGTTCGAACACTCTTAAAGTCGATTCATCGGATGACGACACCGTCCAAGCTTCTGCATGATATATCAGGGCGAAAATTATGAGCGACCTGTAGAGTTTGGTTTTAGTTCATTGAGAAAGGACTTTACTTTTCAATTGCCTATCAGTCTAAAGTATCACCTGCTGGCAGAAGTGATTCTGCATTGGATTACACGACTGGCATTGTTGGAACTGTTGATGATGGCTCCGAGAAATTATCAATGATTTGGAAATTATAACTGTCAACAGTGACGTAGAAGCCGAGTCGCGAATGCGATGACTCTTTATTTGACGACTGGAAATATTTAGTCTTGCCCATGTTCACTAACAGACCCATTTGCTTTGCATCTTTGTCGAACCTGGAGAAAGCATAACTTGTGGTGCGGCTGTTATGGCCAATGATATTAACATCATCGGCATAAGTCAGCAACTGTGCACCCTTGTAAAATATTATATCTTGTCTATTTTAGCATTAGGTTAAAGAAGTCAAAGAATCACACTGTTCGAGACCTCGTTTGGTACATAGCCGTTTGAGTTTTCAGGGATATCAAATTCTGACATTGCGACGTAGAGGCGGTTCCTCATCATGCTGTCGAAGGCAGTTTTGAAATCGATGAAAACGTGGTATGTATATAGGGAGTTTCGTATTCCATTAAACAGTTTCCTTATATAGGATGCTGATGAGTGTTCTCAGAGAGCAGGTGTGCAAGTCGAGTAGAAAATCGTTGGACTTTCCTTGAGTTTGTCGACGGGCGTTCTTTGCCGCACATAGACAACAATGAAAACATGTCTTCCGCCATTCCATGGCATGTTTTTCGATCCGCCGACAACCATGAAGCTTGATATATTTTCTTGGGCCGGAACGTGATGGATTGTTTTATCTCGCCCCCTGTCGAAATCGATCTGCCTCAGCCTGTTTGAGGATTTTCGTCATAGAGGATGAATTTTCCGTCTGTTGTTCAAAGGATACCTACTTTACCCAACCTGGCGTTGAAATCAAAAAGCACGACTTTGACATAAGTGCGTTCTAGGCGCCCAACTTCTTCCGTCTTTGTCCCGTATATTGCACTTCTTATCTTACATATGTAAAAGAATCGGTTCTGATCTCTCCGAGGTGAATGGCAGTCAAAAACTTCTCTCACTTGTGTGAACTTCTACACATAGCTTCATCCATTTGCTACTAGCCTAAATAGCCTTTAATTTATTGAAAGAAATACGAACTTTGACTTTGACTCTGTAAGCCGTATCAAATTTTGATTTCATTTGACCTTTCTTAAATTTAAAAAAATATTATTAAATACATAGTAAGTTATTATTGTTTTAAATTACAACTTTTTGCTTTCTTCAAGTAATTCCTCATCATTGTGCGAGATGCGTTGCCAACCCATGTAGAGCCTTGGGCCACGGCTAAAAGAGAGCGAGCTTCAATGGAGCCAATGCGATATATTCAGTTTAAGGGTTCACTCAAGTCTAATTGCAGCGCATGTTCAAACAGTTGACTCTCTAATATATATAAATTTGTGCAAATTTAAAATTACTCACCTATCGAGGTTGTGCGCTGGATTTCGGAACCTTAATTGGAAAGATGCCGCTGCGGAGCAGATGGAAGAGGCATAGGTCCTTGTGACTTTTACTACAGCGGCCATATAAAGGTACACAAATTTGGCTTTGGATTCGCGGAGGAGGAGAGAGGTTCAGTCGGCAAGTCCCTGCATTCACCCAAGTGAATGAAAGTCTCACCACAATTCGCATCGAAGCGAAGGTATTCAATATATGGCTCATTTGCGCCCACGCCATAACGAAACTATCGGAAGTCTCAAAAGAATAGCTGCTACGATGAGAATAACCGTGTCACAGTGGAGAGAAAGCAGATTGCCCACCTGCTGAGTGGGATAGATGACGAGAACTGAAGATGCCAAAACGACGGCGAAGATCTGGCTTAATCATGCATCAGCATCTTTAAAAAATATATTCGAACGAAAGTCAGATGTTTGTCGATGATTGGAATCTAAGAGCTCTCTTCCCAACCCCAAAAAGGAGGATTCCACGGTTAGCGCCAATTATCAAGGGATACACATCTTTGATATCGCATATAAGGTCCTATCAAACGTATTGTGTAAAAGATTAAATTCCAATGTCAACAAAATTATTGGGCCTTATAAGTGCGCTAGACATAGTAAATCAATCATTGATCAGATATTTGCCATACGACAAATCCTGGAGTATAACCGAGAGAAAAGAATCGAAACACAAGGCCATTTCAATGATTTTTAGACTTCCTTCGACAGTACGATAAGAAGCTGTATCTACGCCACTATGTCTGAATTTTATATCCTTGCAAAACTCATACGGCTATGTAAACTGGCACTGGGGAATGTCAGAAGCGCAGTCAGAACTAAGAGGGACCTCTCTGCGCCGTCCTATATCAACCAGGTTTCAGACGGAGTGATTCTTTATCGAGTGATTTCGTCAATTTGATGCTGGAGAAAATAATACGAGATGCTGACCAAAATAGACAAGGTATAATCTTTTACAAGAAAATATATCAAGCTTCATGGTTGTCGGCGGATCGAAAAACATGCCACGGAATGGTGTAAGACATGTTTTTATTGTTGCCTATGTGCAGCCCTTCAACAAACTCAAGGAAAGTCCAACGTCGAAAAGCTACAATAACAGCAGACAGACAGCAGATTTTCTGCTTGAATTGCACACCTCCTCTCTGAGAACACTAATCAGCAACTCGATATAAGGTAACTGTGTAATGGAAAACGAAACTCCCTACGTACTGCCGCTACGGCAAACTGGTTTTCATCAGTGCCGCAAAAAAAATTTGTATGATGAGAAATATCGAAATGCATTGGAGAAAAAGGAGCCGGAACGGAAGGAGTAAATTCATGTTGAGACCATTACCTCCTGGTGACATTTCTCCAGCCTTCTATATGACACAGAAAATGAAACAATTGGAGGTGGCGAGCCCGAAACCTCCATCGATGACGATAGCTTAGAAGTTCCCTCACCCGTCAATGACGAAGTTCGAATAGCGATTGACCCCTTAAAATATAAAAGAAAGCGCCGGGCGACGAAGGCTTATCAGTAGGGTTTTTCAAATGCGGCGGCGAAAAACTGACTCGGTGCATGCATCAGCTGCTTTGCAGAATAAGGTCAGACGAAAGCATGCCCACCGAATCTAAACTATGTTGGGTTGTGTCATCCAAAGAAAGGGGACTCCTTGGTCCTCCAATTATCGTGGGATAAGCTATCTCAATATTGCATATAAGGTCCTATGTAACGAAATGTGTGTTGGCTTAGACGTGGCAATTCACCATACGCCAAATATTGGAGAAAACCCGAGGGAAAAGAACCAATACACACCACCTTTTCATCGATTTCGAAGCTGAATTCGACAGCATGATGAGGAAATGCCTCTACCGCAAAGTCAGAATATGATATCCCTGAAAACTCAGTTGGCTGTGTACCAAACGAGGTTTCAAACAGTGTAATTCTTTGACTTCTTCAACCTAATGCTAAAATAGACAAGATACACTATTTTACAAGGGTGAACAGTTGCCGATATCCTTGGCCATAACAGCCGCACCGCAAGTTATGCTTTCTCCAGGTTAGACAAAGATGCGGAGCAAATTGGTCTGTTAGTGAACATGGGCAAGACCTAAAAGCTCTTTTCATCAAATAAACAGTCATTGCATTCGCGACTCGGCTCCCACGGCAATGTTGACAGTTTTAACTTCGAAGCTAATGATAATTTCTTGGAACTATCATCAACAGCTCCAACAATGTTAGCCTTGTAATCCAATGCAGTATAACTCCTGCCAACAGGTGCTACTTGGGATTGAGTAGGCAATTGAAAAGTAAAAGACAAACCAAAGCCAAACTTTACAAGTCGCCCATTATTGCCGTTCTAATATTAGGTGCAGCAGCTTGAACGATGTCGGCGTTAGGAGTTTTGGAGAGAAAGGCTTTGATTAGGATTAATGTTCCTTGGCGAACTGGCAACGGCGAATACCGCAGGCGATGGAACGATGTGCTGTACGAGTTATACGACGATATTGACTTAGTACGCTGGCTAGGTCATGTCGTTCGAATGAGTGAAAGCGCTCCAGCTTTTCAGTTTTCGATGCAGTACAGAAGAAGAAGAAGTCCTAAACTCCACTGAAACGGTCGAGTTCAGAAGGATCTGGTTTTGATTGGTATTTCCAGTTGGCGCCAAACAGCGAAAAGAAGGCAGGAATAGCGCGCTGTTCTTAAATCGGATATAATCGCGTAGAAATGTCTACTCTAAACAAATATAAGATGGATTGATCTATGGAAGTATTAAAGTCGAATTATGATTTTGAGCGTTTGATAAATTAGGCTCGGCATAAGATACAATATTTTTTTCTACATTTTTGTTCTCGATTTCGAAATATAGAATAAAATCAATTGCCTCTGCCAGCATACTGCTCATGGCAATTTTGCTTACCTATTGGAAAAATATACATTGTGTTAACGTGCGAGTGCGACTCATGATCTATGTCTCCAATGCTTTCATAACTATTATCGTTCTCTGTTTCACTGGAAACAACGTTTTTTTGTTGTTGGTGTAATTGTGATTGGTCGTCTGAGATCTGCTGTTTTATTTGCTTATTTATGTTGTGAATTTGCTGCTTATAATTGTTATACTGCTGTCCTCCTCCATCATTTTGTATATCCACATCTTCCTCCCCGTGATCAAAATGAGTTTCATTCGATAGTTTATCGCGGCTATCTCTAGAAGTAGTAGTAAAATGTCGAGGTCTGTTGCGAGGTTTATGAAGCGATTGATATTTTTCTTTCGTGTACGAGGGCTCAAAGAGCTTTTTCTGGCCATATTGATATTGAGTTGTGTGGGTTACGGTTGGTTTGGTATATGGAGGCAGAAGCTCCACATTCTCTTCAGTTTGACTTCGTTCTTGTACAATAGTATATGATTTATGAAACATATCGCTTTTAGCAAGTTTTAGCGTTTCAGAATCGGTATTATAATGAACAATATTCCTTTGGCTCTGACGCGTACTATTAAAGTTTTTATAAAATTTGTCAATAATGTTATGTGGAACCACAAAGGTTTTAGTTATATTAGGCAATCGTGGTAAGTGCAAGCGCATTAAAATTTGATTTTTAATCGATTCGAGGCTCTTGATTTTCGCTTTTTCACGTAGTTGGCAAGACTGACAAGTTTCTACGTCTTCTTGATTCGTTGTGTTTTTTGTAAAAGTTGACTCACGGTTCCCTTGTTGTGTGGAATTTATGTCAACTACATCAGCCCCGTTGTATAATTTAAAAAGACTTCCATGGCTTACAAATTTACTCAACTCTATTACAGGCGGTGAAATATCATTGGCAATGATATAAATAGTTTGCATTCCGGGCTTAAGCTTTGCTTGTACCGTCACATTGCTTGTATCGATTGACATTAACGACTTTTCTAATATTGTTGCGAGACTCAGAATTATGGTTTTATTCGGAATTTCGCTGTCAATATTAGTTGGCGATTTTGCATTGTTGCTAAAATGTTGCCAGCTTAAGCTTGCAAGCGTTTTTGTTTCCATCAAATCCTGGTCGTTCCCATTCGGTATTACATAGCGCATACGCACGTTCGGCATTACATGCGGATAGTTTAAAAAGTCAGTAGCTTGATCACACCTGATCGTAGATACAAGTAAAGACAAGTAACACGTCAACCAAAATCGAGGAATTTCGTGTTTCCACAATTTGTAGGCATCGGTTACCATATTCTGAAAAAGCAAAAAAATAGAAACAGTTGTATGCATCTATATATGTATTTACGATATAAACTGTAGCCGACATGTAATTTTGGTAAACTCATAGACTCAAATTTGTGTTACGATAGATTCGGTTGAAGTGGTTGCCAACCGAACAAATTTATATCTAGAAATTTATTTCACAGCTTTGGGATAATATCACAACTTCAAACAAGATAAAAGTGATTTTTTTCGACGACGAACCCATCGTTGCCCAACCAACCGAGGGGCGCACCTTATGGATAAATTTAAAATCCAACAGACCGGTGACTTAAAACCAGGTACACCTCCTACTGTCCTGAATTCGAAACCGATAGCGAAAGGTCGGGGTGACACTTACCTCTTAGACTGCGCAGTTACAAATTTGTTCATCAGCTGCTATAAAGTAGCTCTCAGTAAATATTTTTTATACAATAAAATTCAGCCAGAAGAATCAAAGCTGGAGGAAAGAAAATTAAAATCGTTACACAAACATCTGAATGGGACGTGCATTTCAAAGTTGGTTTTGCATAAGCACAAGGATACTAAAGTTAAGCTCGCTAAGTAGGAATAAACTATTAGCTTATTATGCTAGCTAAAAAAATGAAAACTAACGCGAATAATAGGAATTGTTTTTGTACAGATCCCAACTTACCACTAAGCAATTGATAGTGAGGGTTCCATACAACGGAACCATATTTCGAAATGGGCCTAACGAGTGAAGTGTAGAGTAGTTTGTAACATATGGGTCATTAAGCCCTTTAGCCCACCGTTTGATAAGAGCTAGAACTCCTTTAGTATTATTAGCACAATAATTTTTATTATTTCTAAAATCCAGCTTAGAGAGTGACACACAAGTCTAAAGTCAGTAACTTGTTCAACATTGTGATATTGAATCATATAGGTAAAGGATTGCAAAGATTTTCTAGAAAAGGGAATATATTTACACTTGCTTAAATTTCACATCACACCACCTTACCAAATTATTTAGGTCAAGCTGCAAGAGTTCTCTATTTTCTTTAGATCGAACTGATTTAAAAAGCTTGACATCATCTGCGTACGTAAGTGCTGTAGAACGAAGAACATCTTTTGGCAGGTCATTGACGAAAAAGAGAAATAGTAATGGACCGAGATGACTGCCTTGAGGTACACCAGATGTTACTAATATTTCTCGTGAAATACTACAGTTAAAAATTACTCTTTACTTTCTAGCCTTCAAATTGACGAAATCCATTTGAGTAAGGATGGTGGAAACCTAACCTTATCGAGTTTATAGTGAAGTATTGAATATGAGACCTTGTCCAATGCTTTGCTGAAATCACGATAAGCAACATCGATTTGATAACCATTTTTAAAACCATTACTGACATGGATAGTGACTTCTAGCAAGTTCGATAAAGGGGCTTACTTTTAGAAAAACCGCGTTGTGAAGTGTAAATAAATGATGACACTGAGTGTCACTGAGCTTCAAAAATTTTATAATAATATAGAATATAACTTTGTAATGTCCCGATTATGATACGAGATCTACTACCAGATTTATGCAGATTTAAAATATATGTCACTTTTCAGAACTAGGGAAATATAACTTGCTTGATTAAAGCATTAATTAATGGTAGAGATTGAAAATCGGCACAGAACTTAAGTACAATAGATGGGATATTTTCTGGACCGCATTTAAGTCAGCTTTTTAGAGTGATAACGTGGAAGTGAATAATATCAGTGGTATTAAAAGTCGCCCGAAGGAGCGAGCGTAATTTGTAAGGGTAATAAACAGATTATGTGGTTATAAGTGTACTCGGCGCACAATGAGATTCGAAAAAGTCTGCAAACATATGTACGATTCTATAACATTCACTAGAAATTTGATCAGTCATTTTCATAGATGATGGAAATCCATGTCTTTCGTTTCGAATTAACAAAACTATAGAATGATATCGGGTTTGCGATAATATTATTACGAATTCTTATCATATACCTTTTGTAACACGAGTTATTTATAATATTATACTTCTGTCTAATTATGGAATAAGCACAATAGTTAGATACTTAACTGGACTTTTTATAGATCTTGTATAGTTAAGACTTTGGATTTTTCAGGTACTTCAATTCCATAAGGCATATGTGGTACGAGCTGGCTTATTTGTTCTAGGTACATACTATCTAAATATTGAATGTAAAACACTTGTGAAGTGAAAAACACTATCTTCTTTCACTTTCATGAAAGGTATAAAAATTACGGAATTTATATCCAGGACTTTTAAGGGTCAATGTAGAATAGTTAGCTATATATATAAATTGTATTTGTTTAAGCTTATATTAGATTATATCAGCGCTTTGTAACCGCTGAAGCGATTTTCGGACGAGCCCTCTTTCAATTTTTGCTGTGCGTCTTGATAGTTTTCCAAAAAATGGAAACGTAAATAAAATGCATTTAAGAGGAAATTCCTTTTTTACTAACTAACTACAATACTAAAGTGCCCGTAATCTTCGCAAACTTCGATCCGCGTGAGGTAAGTTTTGGACACTTTTTGGTATATATTGGGCGGTATCTCAGCCATAACTTGACGAATATTGGTTTTCAAGTATTCAAGAGCTGAAGGTTTATCCGCATCAACTCGGTCTTTCGCGTAGCCCCACAAAACAAGTCCAATGGTGCAAGTTACACGATCTCGGTGGCCAATTCACATCGCCAAGACGACAGATTACGCGGCCGGGAAATTTTTCTCGCAAGAAAGTCATATTCGCCAGTGGCGTGTGGCATGTGGCACCATCTTCTTGGAACCACCTATTGTCCAAGTCGTGTTCTCCAATTGCAGGCCATAAAGAGTCGGTTATTATTCGGCCATAACGCTCCGAAATGACAGTGACAGTCTCACCGTTATCGTTTTCAAGGAACTAAGGTCCAATCACACTTCCGGACCAAAGAGCGCACCAAGCAGTAAGTTTTTTGGGCTCTCTTTAATTATTTGAGGATTGTCGGCGCCCGAAATGCAACAATTTTGCTTGACTCGTCGCTGAAGAAAATTTTATTGGAAAAATCACGGCTCACTGCTTGTTGTTCAAGCATCCAATCGACGTAACTACTTCTTGAGAGCGTCAAGAAATAGGCACATTCGCGTCTTCATCTACACTTTCACTTACAGCAGCGTTATTAGAGGTGGAACGAGCAAAGCAATGATGCACAGGCCTTAAATAGCTGTAACCGATCCAGTTTCTTCAAACTACTTTAAAATTTGCTTGAGTAGTTGGCCGATTATGTGCGCCCATAACCTTCTTTTAAAGCACGAAACATGGCCACGTTTGAATAACAATTTTTGTATTAGGTTTCAACAATATTAGCGCGTTTTGTGATTGTTAAGCAATCCATTTTCATAAACGCTTGACTTTTAACTAAAACAAAACATGTTTGGTTTGATAGTTAAGTTTGACAGATGTCGAAATACAGCCCCGCACTTTCGAGACCACTAAATGGATAAATCTTTATCATGTGAGAAATACACTCGGCCGGCTTGACATCCCCTGCCGGTAGATGAACGCAATTATTTAATATAAAATTAAAATTGAAATTAATATTCTTTATTAGAGGCTCGAACTCTGAAATTCCGAATGGTAGTACGCAATGCTAATCACTCGGTTATTGCAGCCGCCAACTTAGACAGAAAAAATAACAAACTACACGAAGAAATCATCGTAATTACAACAATTTTACTGAGAAGTAGAAATCAAAATAAATTCAATCAGTATATTGTCGCTAGAATTAAATATATATATATATATATATAATTTAAACAACACCATTAGTTTATCACTTTTTTGCTTCCTTCAAACAAATTACTTACAGACCGATGACAAAAAGTCTGCTAAAAAATGTCATTGATTAATGATAATAATGTTAATTAAAACAGAAAACACTTTAAAATATGAAAATTTCTGCCCACATAAATTCTAACAAGCTAATGAAAATACTTTTTAAATCAGGCATATATTTTTTTATCCTACAAATGAATAAATTTTTTACTCCTTCATTTTTACTATTTCACAAACTTTAAACTTTCTGCTGGGATATCCAATCTTAAATATCAATATATATATATGTACATATTAACGAACACTAACAGTTCTTGTGTAAGTTAAGGATTATGGAATAACATATTAAATAATTTCACTTTGTAATTTTGTACTGTTTTAAAAAAAATGTCCTGTTTGTATTTGAAAATTGTGTTGAAATGAAAGTCATGTGAAATCGGTTTGGTTAAGCTGAAAAATGTATTGATAAAAAGAAGATCGTGTCGGAAATGTATTATTTCGGAGTTTATTATTTGGCGTCCAACGTGGGGCCTGCCTTCTAATTCATTGTATTTTAAAAGAATTGTAAATTCTAATTACATGAAGAAGCCAGGTTAAAGAGAAACCGAAAATTTTTAAAAAAATTTGAAGGAGACTTGCTGTTCATCATCATCATACAAAAAACGAATATACGAATTATTGGAAAAAAAAAGATAAGAACCACAATTAAATCGGGAAACCAGGAATTCTCTTTGAAAAGATTTATAAAAGACATTTTTCATACACTTTGCCTTTCTTCAATTTCTACGGTCAAGCCCGTTTTGCAAATTTTACGCTACCAGGATATCTACTAATCAACCAAAGTTTTTCATTACGTGTTTACTTTCTACAATCAAAAGTTGTAAATTGCTATTAAAGTTTATAGCAATTTCAAATTACATGTCATATTTCAGACTAATTTAATGTAGTAAGTAATAACTTGATTTGAAAAAAAAAAATAGTTTGAAAATACTGCTAGCATATACAGCTTTCGTTAGTTCTTCTATAACGAAGTATTATAGTTTCCCATAGGGAAAGTTGGAGAATAAAATCTTTTTAATATACATACACTATAAAATAACTTAGACACTAAGTCATATACAAAATGTCTATAAAAAAACGTTATTTAATATAAAACCTGTTTTTCTTAAATTTAAAAATTGAATTTAAAATGATTGTAAGTGGTAATCAGAATTGATTTTTAACAACACCAACACTAATAAAAATAATATTACAATAAGACTCCTTTAAAGTATTAACCTATTTCCATTTTTTACATTTGTTCCCAAAACATAAAATATGAGATCAAGTAATTGATATTATGAACTCAAATAATAAGCAAACAAAAGAAGAATTTGCTAAATTTTAAATATGAGCACACAAAAGAAGAAAGAATTTTCAAATCAAATATAAAGCCTTACTTCAGCTTTAAATCATTTACAGTCGCCAAGCATTGAATAATATGTTCCCGTTTCAGTAAATCCGATGATTGATTCTGGCAATTATTCTATGGATATAGTGAAAGCATTACCTGAATTCAATAGTGGTGTCTGTTCTTATCCTGCTTGGCGCTCTGCAGAGAAGTTTGCTATTGAATATTATAGGGAAGGATCAGAAAAATATTATGTTGCAAAAGGTATAACCGGAAATCAAGTCGCGGGTTCTACTAATACTACTCTTTCGTCTTTCAATACAGTTTTGAATTTTAAAGCCATTATTGCAATGCTAGACCAGACATATGCAAACATAAGACCAATTTACGTATTAGATAATGAAATCCCTAGACAGGGTAATTCATCAATTCTAGAATACTATGGAAGTGTTGAAAAACATTTAACGCTTAAAATAAATAAATAATTAATGTGCACATGAGTGTACGACACGATTTCACACATACGTTTGCTATGGGTAATTTGGTAAGACCAAAACATACAGTACCTGAAAGTAATATATCTCAGCGAAATCAAATTCCACTTTTAAATAGAAATAATCCTGTACCAATGGATGTAGATCCAGGCTCATCGTTCTATCGTAATCAACCTTTCTTTAAGAAAAATAATTAACAAAACTATAACATTAATCTTCCAAAGTCTCAAAGTTGTTTTGCTAAAAAACGATAGCGAAATTACAGCACCAACAAAATTATATGCCAGAGGTAATAAGTGAAGATTATGATTTATTTTATAATAATAACAGAAGTTATGATTTCCAAATTGACGTTTCTAATTTTGATGACGAACTAAGATCAATCCTGCCATTCATTACGAAGAAAACAGCGAGTGGTGGAAAGCTTCGCTTATTAATTTATACAGGTACGTCTAAAAATTATTTCAAGGATTCTTCATTCATTCGGGCAGTGAAATTAATGGAAAAGTCCTTTATCTTAAAATCTATAAATGGACATAATTTAATAAGAAGAAAATGTTTAATCAATGTACCTGACAATAATGCGACGTTTTATTTGCCAAACAGTTTAAGCGCTTTTGACGGTATAATTGGATACGGGTTTCTTACAGAAATTGAGGTTCGAATAGATATAAAAGCTGGATATTTACATTACCGAAGTGGTAAGATTTTCGCTGCAATCAAGTTAACTTGATTGCAATCGCTGATGATTTTGTAGCATCTTGTGTTCTTAGTAAATTTCGTAAAATGATCAATAATAATTTAAATGCGTTCGGAGATTCAAATCGAGCTTTAACATACAACACAAAGATGAGTAAATTTTTAGTAGGAGTTATCCTTATCCTATATATGCTGTGGATTTTATCAATAAGTAAATAAAGATCTTTTAAAAGATGGCATAATCAGAAAGTCGTTCTCCCCTTATAATTCACTCATACAAGATGTAACAAAAAAGGGCTGAGATGAAAAAGGAAGGCAAAAGTTTTGTATGGTTATTGAATTCAGAAAACTGAATGATAAAACTATCTCTGACAGATATCATATACCAGATATTTCTGTAATTTAAACGAATTTAGGGAAATCAAAGTAGTTTTAAAATGGAACGATTCTCCGTCATTCCTTGTCACCGGTTTCGGCGTTCCGCCATCTTCAATGCCTAGTTTCGTTCTGCAACAACAACAAAAGGAATGAAATCAAAGTATTTTACAACTTTGGACATGAAATCTGGATTTCAGCTGATTAAGTTGTGTGAGAAACACAGGAAAGAACTGCTTTCAGTCTCAATAATGGAAAATTTTGTCTTTTACCTTTCGGTCTAAAAAATGTTCCTAGTATTTATCAGCGTGGTATTGACGATGTGCTGCGTGAGGAGATAAGCAAGACTTGTTATGTTTACATTGATGACATACTTATTTTTTTTAAAGATGAAGATTCGCATATCAGGCACGTAGACAAGATTTTGAGAATGTTAGAAAAATCCGTCATGAGAGTTTCGTCAGAAAAATCACAATTCTCTAAAACAAATGTCGAAGATTCCAGAGACCTTACGTGGCTTACGCTCCCTTCTCGGTCTTGCTGCATATTATCGCAGATTTGTGAAAGATTAAGCAGCTATGGTTAAGCCTTTAACAAAATACTTGCAAGGAGAACACGGCCATGTTGATACAAATAAATCAAAAAGTATTAAAATAAAGTTTGATTCAGAGGCCACATCCGCTTTTGATGATTTCAAGAAAATTCTAGCAACAGAAGATGGCCTCTTGCAATACCAGACTTCAACCAGCCATTTGAACTAACAATTAATGATTCAGTAAATGCCTTAGGAGCAGTATTATCTCAAAATAATCGACCGATGACGATGATTTCGCGTATACTGTCCTCGACAGAGCAAAATTATACAACAAATGAGCGTGAAATTCGGGCTATTATTTGGAATTTAAGAACTGTTCGTCATTATTTATGTGGCAATAAAACATGAAAAAATTTACAGAACATCAGCCTCTTATTTTCTTTATTTCTGAAAAAAATCCCAACACGAAAATTAAGAGATGAAGAGCATTTATAGAGGAATTTTCACCAACATTTTATTATAAACCAGGGAAAGATAGTAAAGTAGTATATTCATAACCATACCTCTAGTGTTGTTAAAACTATCAAATAAAATGTAAATCAATTTAAAAATCAACTGGTTTTATTAAGGGGTTTCTTCATGTCATAAAACTACAAATATAATCTTTGAAAATTGTAACCATCGTTACTTTTGATAAGTTCAAAATATATTACGATGCTTGGAAGGTGTAATTAAACGTTATGCAATTCAATGTGATATTGAAACTTTAGCAGAAAACAGAAAGGCGTCCTTTCTTCATTCCAAGGTGTAAAATTTCGGCATATTGAATTGCTCGTGGTAGATTTGACAAATAGAAACTATCAACTAGAAACTGTTATTACTGAACATAATTGCTCTCATCGTTGTATGATAGAAAATTTCAATGAATACTTCTATCCTAACAGAAAATAAGTATCAACGTAATCTATCTAATTAAGAGATTGATAAAACATCAATTCCAAATTATCCAAGCGAAATTCTACACCTTGAAATTTTTATTACGTACAAACAATATTTTCTTAAATGCATAGATAAATTTTCAAAATTTACTGTAGTAAAACCAGTTGCGAAACGGTCTACATTAGATGTGAAAGATGTTCTACTAGAAATGTTACTAGTATTTCGAAATACAAAAATAATAGTTTCAGATAATGGAAAAGCATTTAAGAGATAATTTTTCAACTGAACAGTTTTTCATTCCGACTTTACATAGTGAAACTAATGGTCATTTTGAGATATTTCACTCAACTTTAATAGAAATTTTTCCATGTTTTAAAGCAGATCAACAATTATTTGAAACAATAAATTTAATAGTGTTAGCAACTCATAAATACAACGATAATAGTCACTCTACAATTAATGCTAAGCCAATTGATACTTTTCAAAATTGTTCAACTGAAGAAATGAATTCAGTACGTAAAAGAAGAATTAATATTGAGGAATAAACTTTAAAAATAATTAATAAAAATAAAGAAATAAAAATTTATGAACCTGGCGATAAAATTTTGTTAGAAAAAATTAACGTCTTGGGAACAAATTAGAAAAAATATTTCTAGAAAAGGTTGTTGAAAAGAATCTCGACACTCTTGTTTTAAATAATAGGAAAAAAATCATAAAAGTATCCTCAGATAAAAACTAATATAATTTTAATTAATATTTAATTCAAACCTGATTACTTTCGTTTTTAATTAAATTTGGCATTGTTTTTAGTGACAATGAATTTTCATTGTGATGTTTTACACTAACTTAATCTAAACCAATAATACTAAAAAGTTAAAACAAGGACGTTTTAGATTAAAAAGGAGGAGTAGTTAAGTATTACGGAATAACATATTAAATAATTTCACTTTGTAATTTTGTACTGTTTGTTTTTAAAAAAATATCATGTTTGTTTTTGAAAATTATGTTGAAATTAAAATTTTGTGATATCGGGTTTGGTTGGACTGAAAATTGTATTGAAAGAAAGAAGATCGTTTTAATAAAAGATTTTTTAAAAATAATTTAGAAATAAATTATTATATTAAATCGATTTTTTTCTATCAATACAATTTTCAATTTAACCAAAAACGATTTGACGAAATTTTTATTTCAACATGATTTTCAGGAAAAAAAACATGATATTTTTTTAAAAGCAAACAGTACAAAATTACAAAGTGAAATTATTTAATATGTTATTCCATAATACTTAACTTTTATAATAAGTTAGTACTAACTCGTTCAATTTTTAGATATTATAGTGGTATGCGATTTTGTAGAATAACGCAAAGCTTGAGTTAGGCTTCATCGAAGTCATATAATAAAACCATTATTAATATGGTTTTATCATAGTGATTGATTTATAATTGTTTAACCTAGTTGAATATTTTTCTTATCTGGTTCGAAATTTTCCTCTATCTATCCCTACGACCCATTCATTGTCATCGCGAAAAAATCAAATACATCAGCAATTGCGGCTTTTAAGACACTGTATATTCTGATTATACCTTCTGATAATACCATAAGTACCGGTCTCCTCTCAGGAGGAAATGTCAAGCCATCCCAGAGTATTTCTGACATGAACTAAAAGCTCCTCCTAAAAATTCAACTGTTGGTCCCTTCGTTTGTTGGAAAACTTCAAGACGTATACTACAAATTGGAGGGTGATCTCGTCTGTAAAACTCTTCAGAGGTCTGGGATATGAATCAAAGTCTTCGCGATGGTACTGCTTCTGTCAAATATAAACTCATTGATGGCTTTTAAGTCGAATATTGATGAAAAAATGGCCGTAACTTTTGAAACGCGATTAGTCATTAGAAGAGTTTTCGTAAATATTCTTGAAGAAAAATATTGAGTGGATTCCTTCCTGTTTCTTTGATTATATATATATATATTTAGAATTAAACACGGAATTTATGTTTAATTTAAATGTTTAATCTGAATCTTAATTTTTATTAAATTTAGTTTGGCTGCCAGATGAGAAACAGAGCGAGTTTAAGAAAAAATATAGCGAAAATGAAAAATAACATAATGCCAAAAACTAGTGTTGGTTTGCGCTAAACGAAATATTGGAATCGTTGAGTGTTCTAGTGTGAACAAGAATGTTAATAATTTAAATCTATTACAAACAAAATGTAAATAATTAACAAAATTCAAAGTAATATAATTATGTTGGTACGCCCCTTATACATATATAACATACTAGTGGACCCGGCGTGCTTTGCTACACCTATAAAAAAATCAATAAAATCTAAATGAAATTTTGAATTTTCGATTTGTTTTTGGAAAAGGAAACGAAGAAAATTTATTTCACTCTTTCCCTCTCACTCTCAGCACCGGACCCAAGGTAATGTACGCGTATTTTGGAATTTTACATGTTTTTTTTTTCTGTTGCATGTATTTTGTATGGGTAGCGACCAATATTCATTAAAACGGTCATATCTCTGGAACGGCTGCGTCAACTTCATGAAAATTTTACATTAACCTTTTCCTAATATATATATATATATATATATATATATATATATATATATATATATATATATATATTTATATATATAACTTTATAACTCCCAAAAATTTGGAGCAATTTGATCTGGTGTTTCTCAAGTTATAGGCTTTCATAAAAATTTGCATTGATTTTATATATATAGATATACATATATTCTCGACTTAAAAGCCATCAATGAATTTATATTTGCATATCCTAGAAATTAAAGATCAAATAAAAAATAGTTTTATTACGGATAAAAAGTATTATAAAGGGTGTTTTTTATAGAGGTATAGAACTTTAAGTTGGCATTACTTTTCAAGATGGCGACCGATTTAACAGCTGTCAAGTGATTTATTCTCAGTTTGGTTTGGCAATTCATCATGAATAGACTCACGCCTGAACAACGCTTGCAAATAGTGCAGTTTTATTTCGAAAATAATGGTTCTGTGCGGAAAACGTATCGCGCACTACGTCCATTTCAGCGATGTTTAGCGATGAAGCGCACTTCTGGTTGAATGGCTACGTCAACAAACAAAACTGCCGCATTTGGAGTGAAGGTAATCCTCAAGTGTATGTTGAAACACCGTTACATCCAGAAAAACTGACTGTTTGGTGCGCTTTATGGGCTGGTGGAATCATTGGTCCGTATCATTGGACGTAGTGCGCGATACGTTTTCTGCACAGTACCATTATTTTTGAAATAAAATTGCACTATTTTTAAGCGCCGTTCAGGCGTGAGTCTATTCATGATGAATTGCCAAACCAAACTGAGAATAAATCACTTGACAGCTGTTAAATCGGTCGCCATCTTGAAAAGTAATGCCAACTTAAAGTTCTATACCTCTATAAAAAACACCCTATATATATGTATCTTGATCTAGCATATCTAATAGATCGGGCGCTGCTACACTTCCTGAAAAAGAGTATTATATGTATATACTTGTATATGTTAATCTAAGCAAATATCTATCAGCATACGAAATTTCAAGTAGATCGAACCAAAAATAAATTTTTGTTCAGTAGATCGGTCCCTGGTTCAAAGGCATCCTTTCACAATTCCAAAGCGCCAACGTACAAAAAATGTCGGAAAAAACAATTAAACCAGATAGTACACAAATGCTTCCGCATTCTTTATAGTCTCTACTGGGATATATACATACATACATACTTCTCCATGTGCAGTAGGTGTATGGATATGTATTGTATACTTGGTACTTAAATGAAAAATTTTATGAGCAGTCTAGTTAAATATACTTATAAAAATTAATACCACGCAAATAAAAAAACCGAAACTATAATATAAAATACTATAATTTTGTACTTTCATATAACAATATATACATATGTACTTAAATTCATACATACCAAAATGCATAGAAACATACATACTTTCATACATGTATATAACACTTATTTTATATCTTTTTGATCAAAATGTGGGTAAGCATCTTCATTTCTTAAGACACATGTACATACGTATTTACTGGAACACCACTTCCTTTAAAATTCATATGAGTGTAGCACACAATTCCTACTATTTATTGCTGCCACAGTAGGTGTTTGACTTATATGGTTTATTTGTTTATATATTCATTTGATTGCTGCAATTTTAATACATTCTTCATAAATAGTTCTGAACGCACACAAATGGGAGCCTTCGCTAGCTTGAGTTAGAAATAATATTTAAAACAAACTTCGAAACACATAACGGCATACCTACAAACAACTGATGAATAGCGGTCTGTTGTCATGGCTATTGTTGCGACGACTACTTTGCGGAGCTAACGTTGAAGTTATTTTTTTATACTCCATATTGCTTTATTCTGCATCTCTACAGATATACTGCGTACATACTTATGTATAAGAATTTTCATACACGGAAAGATATGTACATATGTATCTAAGATTGTACATTATATTTAGCTTCATATATTTAATAAGACAGAAGCCATACAAATTTATTTGAACGTACATATATGTAGATTTATACGGCTAGAAAAAAGAGAGATTTTGAAACATGTTTCTACTGACGTCGTCAGACTCACTTGGACTCCGGAACATTTGACAGTCATATAGAATGTGAGTGCATAATATCCAATACTTTATGATACTTTTAATTCGACCAGAATTTTTCTTACTTCCAATCTATGTAACAGTTTTATAATATATACTATTATATAATATTTTAAAGAAAAAATAGTGCTCACGTTAATATCCGCAAAGAGTTATCTACATATGTAGATTTGTAGTAGTTGGCTGCAAAATTTTCCAGAGAAAAATGGTTCGTTCATGTTAATATGAGCAAAAAGCTACCTAGTTATATACCAAATTTAAAGTAAAATGAACCAGAAACATGATTTCTTCACATATGTCGGTTCCACGTCCACTTCCCAGAAATAAATTTAATCTAAACCATCATCGAATTCGCTTAAACATACATTGAAATTTTTTTCGAAATCGGTTCATCCGTTTAGGAGTTCAATCAGAAACACACATCTAGAATATCAGAAATTTTTTGTATGCATATAACCAACATTTAACAAGGTGGCAAGCTTTTAAATATTTTTTGATGAAAGTGTTTTTAAACAACCCTCTCAAATTCCTGTCATTTGATATATATCGGGGCTGTACTGAAATCCGATCGGAATTGAAAATTTGGAACAAAAAGCAAATCCGAATCAAAGTGTCAGAATTCTATTTTGTTGTTGCAGTAGTACTATACGACGAGCAGCTGACCAATAGCAATTGGTAATAATTGTTACCAATTGTCGCTGATCCGCGCTCGTTGAAACAAAAAGCCGGGAAAATTTGGAACGAGAGAGCATAATTTTGACATTTATTTTGAAGGGAAAATTGCAGGAAATAAGAATGAGGACGGAATAAAAACCAATTATTTGTGATGTACCCGTAAAACATCTTATTCTCCGAATTTATTTACTGGTTATTCTTTATGACATTTTTTTCTTTATGAATAAGTTTCATTATAAAATAGTAGACTGTTTGTTACAAAAAATTTAGAAAGAGTTATAATTAAAGAGTATATTTTTCCTGGCTGCAGCAAACCACTGGGAATCTCTGATTCATTTTTAGATTGATAATTGAAAATTTTACAAATTGCCTTTTAATTTCAGAAGAACGTTAAAAACAAGCCTATAAAATACATGATTATATATTTTCAATCTGATTCAATTTCGATTCCGATCGATATCGGATAGAATAGCCCTGTATACCATATTGCTTTTTTAATATACATATCTAACTTATTTTAATTTTCTGGCAGGCCACAAGTTATTTGGTTTTTTGTATTTTGCTTAATTAAGATATTATAATTGGTACGGTAAGCAAGGTGAAGTATAATTAAGAGTCATCATCAAAATTAATCTAATTGCACCCTCCAAGTGTTTCTCTGACATGAAATAAAAAACTCATCATGAAAATCCATCCGCCTTTCGGGGGCGGTTCAGAAAGAACTGTAGGTCCTTACATTTTTTCGTAAAACATCAAACATAACACCACAAATTTGTGTAAGATCTGGACTAAGAATCGTATAAAGATACCTATGAATGAAATTTCAAGAAAATCGAGTCACGAGGTCGTTTTTTTCGATTGGGTCGGTACGGTCCACTTCCCAGATATGTATTAGCCAATTCATTAAACGTTTCCTAAACTTAAACAAATATTCAAAAAGCCAAATCTGCCCAGCTATCCTCGAGTTTTAGCGAGACTGTTCGATTGTCTAGCAATTCGTTATTATATATAAGATAACTAGTGATTTATAGTTTGTAGAACTTTCGTGGGATCTATCAATCGCATTGCTTTCTTTCCGGGAATACTCAAAAATTGTGATAATCTTTGCAGATTGGTGATCGCTTTTAAAAAAAATTTACTTTATTCGATGTCCCTTCGACCATGAGGACATATTGGCTTAATTGTGTTTTTGCTGAGTTCTTATAAAAAATGGTTTACATCGGACACTAAGGGCACACTGTGTTTTTTTCATTTCTTTTTTCAATACCGTTCACACTATTTTCTCTTCTAAATAGCATGAAATTTACAACATATGCAGAATTAATAATTTTAAGAAATCTTTATTCTTTTAACTTATGCTTGGCCAAACTAAATCGAAAACATCGGAATAGGTTTTAGATTTTAAAAAGGAAATCGCCAATCCCAACATCGGTTTCGGCCTTAAATATATTTCCAACCCTTGTAATGGTGGATGTTAAGAAAGGTTAATTTGCCATGAAGAAATTACTAAACAATGTAATTTGGAAAAAAAAGAACCCAACACAGAGATTGTAGAGACTCGTACCGATGCCAACCGATCATTTCCTTACCGATTACTCCAAATCTACCCAAACATCTTAACCAGTAGACTATAATATTTCATTTCAGAAGCATATCGCTTAAAATCTTAAAATCATATTCCAGAAGCAATAGACAATACACAATGCACCTCAACTAATATTACTGCCGAAGTAGCAATATCGAGTTGGATAACACGGCTGTACTACAAAGCCTTCGACAGAAGGGACCAGTAGCACATCCGAATAACCGACGCTGGAATAGGTGGAGAATTTCGATATCTTTAGGCCTTGAAACCTGCAAGAGAGCTCAGTGCCCTATTTTGTTTCACGCCGTGCTGGTTGATTTCGCTTTTTTGTCGTCTGGCATGTCCATTAATAGTGGAAAACATATATCACAACTCCAAACAGTTTGCCGAAGGAAAACCGAAAAAACTAAGGAAAAATGCTAGCAAGTTGAAGCTTTTTCGAGTCGTATTTCTTAATTAATCCGGTTATGCGATTATAAAAGTTAACACATCATACCCAATGTCAGCAGTTTGACCATGTCTCGGTACTCACATAAAATCATAAGCTTTCACTGATGAAAAGTTATGGAAATGAGTGTATCCAGAGCAAAAGTGATAGAAATTTTAAAGTAAAATATGATATGAAATAAATTCTGTGGTTCGGCGTCTCGAACACCCCTTTGGGGAATGAGCTTTATATAGTATTTACAAGAATTTAAAGAAGAATCCCCAACTTATCCGGCTTGGCGAATCGCTATATAGAAGAATTTACTTCTTCCTTCCTTCCTTCTTCCTTTTAATAATAAACTCATAGGGTCAAAGTTGTTTATCTCAAATATAAGACTCCCCTTATGCGACAACCTATTTTCCGCAACTCCGAAGAATCTCCCCACAGTTTTGGCTACGGACCAGGAGTTGGAGATTAATAATATGCGATTAGAAAAACTTCTCTTGACATGATGAAATCCAGATCAAGAGTTTTATAAATAATATACAACACAGTGAGCGATTAGGGTCAGGTTATAGTAATATTCTTTAACGGTCTTGGCATTAAAAATAATAGGAGGAGTTTTCGCGAGACATTGAAACTAATATGTTGAACAAGTTCTGGACGATCAATGGAACTAGAAATAAGTTTATAAACTGTACAAGTAAAGAGTGTCCACGGCTAAATGACTTTAGTGATATAAACCTAAATCGAGGACTGTGCGGTGGTAATAGGTCAACAAAGTGAAGTGGCGGAAAAGAAAAACGTATACAATTCCTTTTTTCTAGTATCAGGATTTCTGAAGTACTTAGCACAACGCCGCAAAAATGCTTCATTTGCATAAAATTTTGGAACCATATAATTTATGAGGTAAACAAAAGAAAACCTAGTCAAAAATGACTCCCAGATTATGCAATTGTTTAAGTTTGAGAAGAGCAACATCAGAAAGATTATAAGAGCATGGGAACAATATTTGAGATTTCGAAGATGTAGCATGAAATCCTTTCTAATATTAAGGGACTGTTGGTTTTTGATGCTCCAAGAAGTTAGGTTATTTAGATCCTGTTGCAATAAATTTACACCTGATGCGCAAGAAATTTTGCTGAACATCTTCACGTAAAAAATTTGTCGTTTCGTTTTTGACACAAATCCCAATGTATTTAATAAATAGGGAATATAAAATATGTTAAGAATACTCCCCTGTTAAACACCCGGGATGACCGCAAAAGCTCAAAAGTGACTTCAATTTCAACAAACGAAATTTATTGGAGAAATAAAATCTCAACCATGAAAGGGAATTAGAATAAAACAATATGCACTCCAGTTTCCCCAGCAGAATATTATGCGAGACAATGTCATCTGCTATAGAAAAATAGCTGTAAATACTATTTACTGGCCAAGTAGACGTAGAAGCTGAGATTTAACATTATGCAAGTCAAGTTATTCTTTGGGAACGTTGCATCAACAGAATAAAACAGGACTGATGGGGATGGAATTGGAGCGCTATGGGAAGTGAGCAGCAAATGACGGCCAGACAGTTCCGGACGAATTTGTGATATAGAGACTTGTGCGATAGAAGCAGGAGCAGCAGCAAACTCCAAGAGAAACAAACTTGTTGTTGTTTGTATTAAGCATTGCATTATTGTTTCTAGTAAAATTATCATTATCGAGAGCTGAACTTATCAAAGCAATATCCAACAAATTTTTTTAGTTCCGATGTTATGAGAGTAATGGTGGTATCATTTTACTGAGCTTAAAGTTCAGTATGTAACGTTTTTTGTTATTATGCTAATCACAACATAAAAAGCACTCATCAAAAGCAGAGGATAGTGTGATCTGTTAATTGTTGGTGCGCCCAAGAGAGTTATCACTTGCTAGTAGAGTGGTCAAAGCGGCTGAAGAATTTAAAACCGTTTTATCCAAAACTATTGGCGAAGAAGGCGAACGAATGTAAATACGGCGCCATACAAAAATTGCATAAACACAGCTTGTTAGACTGAATTCAGACGGGGCCATTCTTATTGCCGAAACTCTTTGAAATTAAAATTGTTTGTATATATGTACATACATATAGTTCAATGCATATGTATAATAGCAATTTTTATTAAAAAAATATGTTCAAACTTGTAAAGGAAGGGGTGTATGTAAATTACAAAAATTAAATGAAATAAAAGGGCAGAAAATTGCAATTAAACAAAGTTTTCCCGTATGAACGTGAAGGGCAATACCAAAAGAAAAATTTCAAATAAAACGCAACAAAAGTAATCGTGTGTATACTCAGTCTTTATAAACAAAAACTTGAGTTTCCTTCTATTCACTGAAAGTTTAAAACCAGCGGTGGTAGAGAACGAGAACGCTCGAAGAATTAAAGCTTGAGTGTATGTTAACAAAACAACACCATGACGAATTGCGCGGGAAAAGTGATCAGTTTGACTATCAAACATATGAGAGTGCGAGCTGCCGTGTTCACCATCAAAAAGTTGCCCATTAAGCTCGTGGCAAAGCCTCGCGCAATCGTTGCCATCTAGTATATATGTATAAATTGTAACGTTTTTCGTTACAACCGCGAAGTTTTCCCAAATCCTTCGAGTCCGATCACTAGATTGCTAAGTAAAACTCCCAAGATTTGTTCGTTTGCCCTCTCAACCATCAGGAATTTATTTGGACAGTGATTACAATTTTTTTCATATAGCCAATGGCTTATTCTACAAAACTTTTTAATCTTTTTTTCTTCACGTTTAGTTCACACTAGTACTGAGTCTTCAACTTAATTGTCCGCAGATAGCTGCTGCCGCTCCTTTTATACCTAGCGATGATCCAAAATTCTGTTCACAAGATCAAGTATAGGCTGTTTATTCGTTTGCGTGCGGTAGCTGCAGCTGCTCCGTTTATCCTTTCTTTGCGACGTGGAATTTCCTTTACACTGTCTACCCTTTTGTTTGTGCTTGGTACGGGTAATTTGCATTATACAGCCGCTGCTTTATTTTCGGTCCTTTTCGGGGAATTGCCTTTACATTGTTAACCCTTTTGTTTGTTCTTGGTACGGGTAATTTGCATTATTCGGCCGCTTCTTCTTCTTGAAAACCCTCGGAGTTCATCGCCTTACCATATCGGGCCTTTATCTTGCTACTCATTATTTCGGTTCGCTGCCTCACAAGAGCATGTATCTCTCTCAGCTCTTCTTCTAGGGCATTTGGCGCACTCTTCCCAACCCTTCTAGCATCGCCACTTACCCCAAACTTCAAATCACTAGGCAGCCGAAATTCACTACCGAAGAAAATCTTTGCGGGTGTTTTACCCGTTGTCTCGTGCACCGCTGACCGATATCCCATCAAGAACAGCGGTATGTGGATATCCCAATCATCCTGATATTTGTGCATGACCTTCCTTATGTGCTCTTCCTGGGTTCGGTTGCACTGTTATAACATGTCATCTGATTGAAGATGCAGAGCTGTCGTTCGGGTTTTCGAATACCCAGTATCAATTATACTTCCTGGAATATTGCTGATTCAAAGTTTCTTCCCTAGTGCGAGTATAGTTTTAGAGGCGCACCATATCTGGTATCCCATTGTAAGTGAATGCATCCGCTACTGTTTTGGCTTCCTGGTTTGGAATTGGGTAGACTTCCGGCCATTTACTAAAGTAGTACATAACCACAAGAACGTATTTGTTTCCTTGTCTGCTCATAGGGAAGGACCCAGTTGCATCCATGGCAACCAGCTCAAATGGTGCACCTGAGTTATACTGCTTCATCTGACCATGACTTCGTGACTTTGGCCCTTTAGCTGTAATGCACTCCCTGCAGTTAGCAATCCATTCAGCGATAGATTGACGACAACCAACCCAGTAGAATTGCTGCTTGATCTTTGCCAGCGTTTTCGTAATGCCTAAGTGCCCTCTAGGACAAGCTACATGGTCGACGAGACATGGCGTCAGCATTCCCGTGAGTATTCCCTTTGTGGTCATAACTTTGCAGTCTCTCAATCCATCTGGCTAGCTGTCTTTCAGGATTCTTGAACTGTAGTAGCCACTTCAGCGCTGCGTGATCTGTTCTAACTCGGAAGTGCTGGCCATACAGGTACTTGTGGAAATGTTTGATTCAATCCACCAACGCTAATAGTTCTCTCCGTGTTACGCAATAGTTCCGCTCTGGTTTCCCAATAGACCGGTTATAGTAGGCAACTATCTTCTCCTGCCCATCAATCACTTGTGAAAGTACTAGCATCTGCATCCAGAATGAATGTTACACCTGGAACCGGGTGCGCTAGCATAGGCGCCTCCTCTTGTTCTTTGCTCCACTCAAAGGGTCTATTTTTCCTGGTGAGCTCGTGGAGACTATTAGTAGCACTAGAAAATTCGGAACAAATCGGCGATAGTAAGTAGGCCCAAAAAGCTCCTAATTCATGTAAATTCCTGGGCCTTGGCCAATCCTTCACTGCTTCTATCTTTTCCTTTGCTGTTCAGACTCCCTCGCTTGTTAAATGATGACCTAGATAATTAACCTCTTTCTTAAATAGTGAGCACTTTTTAGGACTAAGCTTAAGGCCAGCGCTAGCTATCCTCTGAAAAATTTCCTCCAAATTGTCCAAGTGTTCCTCAAAGCTTTTGCCCAGTACGATGATGGCGTCAAGATACACCAGACAAGTTTTCCAATGCAGTCCCTAAAGCACATGATCCATTAATCTTTCGAAGCTTGCAGGTGCGTTGCATAGTCCAAAGGGCATCACCGTGAATTGCCAAAGACCGTTTCTCATTATCTCTCTTACTTACTTCCACTTGCTGATATCCGCTCTTAAGGTCGAGTGTTGAGAACCATTCCGTGACAGTTGACGAGTCTAGAGTATTACCGATCCTGGGAAAAGGATAGCTGTCCTTCTTTGTCACATCATTTAGTCTTCGATAATCCACGCAGAACCGCAGCCATCTTTCTTCTTCACGAACACTACCGGAGAGCTAGATGGACTTTCGGATGGTTCAATAACACCGCTTTTACTCATTTCCTTTATTATTTGGCTTACAGCTTCACGTTTGGGTAGTGAGACAGTTCGAGGAGCCTGGCGAATCGGCCTAGCGTCACCAGTATCAATACAATGTTTCACAACGTTGGTCCTGCCTGGGTTGTTGCCATCCTTGTCGAATATATTGGAGTATTTGCACAGAAGTTTCTTGGCCCTATGCTTGTATTCTCTTCCAACCCTTGCGACCATGCATCTACGTTGTCCTTAATATCCTTCTTGTCAATGGAACCGCTTTTAGGCGCATCTTCGCAATTAATAATGGCGTCTACCTGCTGATATTGCCCCAATACAGTTCCTCTTCGAAGTTACATTGGTGATATAAATTCGTTTAGTACTCTCACTGGGATAAGTACATCATGAGTACATGTGGAACTTCGTGCTGTTTAGACAACCCATATTTTGTTTGTCCCACGATCTCCATCAATCTTTGCCTAAACAACACTTTCTGACTTTGGTGGGATCAGTTCGTTGTGTTCAAGGATCACTTGCTTGCTGTTGTATTTAGAATTAGAGCCAATGCTAAGTGGTACTTCGATCTTGTCGATCTTTATTCCTTGGTCTAGCAAGAAGTCTACTCCTATGATGACTTCGTGAACAATCTGCGCGACTATGAACTTTTGTAATACCGCACCATTTCCTATCGCGACTTCGAATGTTATCTCTCCTACAACTTGGGAGTCCTCGCCAGTTGCCGTCCTTCATCTTGCTCCAGGAAATAGCCTTACTTCGTGGGTGATTAGGTCGTATCTAAGGTTGGAGTGCGATGCGCCCGTATTAATAGTAAGTATTCGCTCATGTCCATCCACATATCCACCAATTGCCACGTTGCTCGCCTTCCTATGGAGATTATGGGGCATTCCATTGCAGGAGCCAGCATACGCCCATTTCGGCTGGTCGTTTTAGTTTAACGACTGGTTAGAGTCGGATTCGCTATCTTCAGCCCTTCGTTTCCGTTCTCCTGAATTGCTGTTTCTGCTGGAGCTCATCTTGCATTCCCTCACGAAGTGGCCTGGCTTCCCACAATTGAAGCATTTGCCAGCTTGATTCTTCATATTGGCACAAGAATGATTCTTTCCATTGATTGACTTTAGGGTTTTCAGAATCTCGTTCATCACATCTGGTGTTTCTACTTCCACTAGACTGACTTTGTAGGCTGGCCTGCTTATGAGTGAAGCCGTTTCACGGGGTATAGGCGACAGTCTCAGAGAATGTTGATTTTGGATTTGCGTATGTCTCTCGTTTGGTGTAAATGTCCTTTATTCCACTGATAAACCTTTGTATATGTACCCTTTCGAGGTGTTCACCAGATGCGTCTCCAATAGCTAGATGAGCCAATCTCTCAATTTCGGATGCGTATTCTTGCAGAGATTCGTTGGATCTTTGATCGCGCTTCTCCAACTCCATCTGGTAAATTTGCCTCCTGTGATCGCTTCCACATCGTCTTTCCACGGCACGCATTAATGCGTCGTAATCATCTTTCTCATATTCCGGGATTGTCTGTAAAATTTCCGCAGCAGGTCCTTCCAACGCAACGAATAGTGCAGCGGATTTTTCGTCAATGCTCCAATTATTTGCTTTGGATGTCTTTTCGAATTGAAGCTTAAAGACCTGGAAAGGAACTGTGCCGTCAAAGGAGGGCGTTTTTATCCTAGGAGCGTTCATCGAAGTGGTTGGACGATTAAAGTGCAAATCGCGGACACGACCTTCCAATTCGTTGACTTTGGTCTCCGATTCTTTTGTCTGTTTTTATTAGGAAATCTCGTTACACTGGTACTCATTTCAATCTGTTCTTCGTATTTGGGACTTCCGTCACAATATATATATTTATGCGAGTAGCTATAAACAAATGTACATGTATATGTGCACATACAAATTATGACAACCCACCTTAGCCTTAGCTTGATTGGAATGAACTTAAACTTTTTTATTGAACATTTCTCTTTTATACAATTTCTTAAGCTAATTATTACATACTTATAAATTTACGTTTATACTAACACAATAAAATAATTCTGCTTATTATTTTTCTTACTGTTTTACTTATGTGCTAAAATTGCTGACAGTGCAATAATTGTTTTTATGTTATTTTGCGTATGCACTAATTTGCAAGTGCAAGTATCTTCAATTGCTCAACAACGGTTTCACGTAACGTCTGCACGACTTCCGTTTGAAGTTAGTACGACGAAACGTGAAGCAGTTGTTGTTGTTGGTTTTTTTTGGAACTGCTTACTTTGTGATTTACTTTTGGCCGCTGCTAACTGTGCTAACTTACATGTATCATACTTGAAATTTTAAGTAATCGCATGCCTATGAATTTTTTTCTTTAAGTATTAACATCTCGCGTTTGCCGGTGATAAATAAAGTGGGATATCTAAAGCCAACAGTAAGGCAAAAAAAAATTATATATACAAATTTGAATTAAGTTGAATTAAAAGAAAAGTTAAAGGAAAGGCTAATATAAGCTCAATTATTCTTACTGTTGAAATTCTTATTTTAAGATTATTGTGATAATAAAATTATGGTGAACATTCTTCCAATATAAAGTTTTTTATTATGGTTTTTTGTATTTTGGACATTAAATATTATCATAAAGCTGATACGGCTTCTATTAATGCAAATTCAAGAAAATCAAACAATTAAATTCATTCTATTGTATTTTTTATACAATCATATTTTTGGTGTAATGTTTCATGGGGGATTAGGGGATGTAAGATCGAAGACTAGATTAGGAGGATAGGACTAATGGAAAATAGACTGACAAACGTTGTCAAAGTAAAAGGCTAGAAAATAGTGTTCATGGTGGAGCAGGTTTGTCTGGTGGAAATAGCCGCTCATTCGGCGAGCTAGTTCGGCCTTAAAGCACCAGGCCTGGTAACCAGCCTAGCTTCCTGACCGACACACAATACATAGTAATTGCTATATAGCATAGCTTTTGAAATAACAAAATAATTTTTGCTCCTCACACAGAGTGGAGTTGAAATGTGAATATTATAAAAATGTTTTAAATTAATATGTTAATATGTTTTAAAGTAATATGTTTGAAAGGCTAAAACCGGATTTTTCAAATGCAAAAAACACATAATGTGTCAGTTTAGTAATATCAATATACTTAGGGACAGAGATTTCATCAGTTTTGCGTTGCAATATATATACGTTTATGCATTTTGTTGTTAGAATTTCGGTATATAGTTTTGTTTCCTAATTCACTTTTTAAGATATTGCCTTATGCAAAAGTAATGTATACTTCATCAGTATGTTCTGAAATTTGAACCAGTTTCACAAACTTTTATTTTCAGGTCACTTCCTATAAGTGAACTAATAAGAGGATCAGAATTTTTCATTTGCTGTTAATTTTTCTTGTGTGGCCTAGAAGAAAGTGCTTGCATTTTTCGCTTCTTGAACCCTTCAGATAACTTTTTTTCCGATTGACTAATATTCCATCAATTTCCGAACTGAATATACCTCAACGAAACATACTAACGAATAAAAAGCAATAATTATATTAAGTACACTACAAAAAAGACACACATCACTATTTCTCAATCCGCAAAAGTGGCATAACTAAATCAATTTAATAAGAATTCAACTTTCCTTATAATAATAATCAGCCGATCACTCGAAAAAATTAAAAAATGTAATAGAAGACTATGTGATGTCGGTTTTTCATGTAATGCCCAATAGGGTAGAGTAGATTAGGTTAGTTAGAAGATGTTGTCGATTTGCGAATATAAATACACTGAGATCCAATACTCAAAACTATTTTTCATATGACCTTGTAATGAGCGATTTGGTTAACTACTAATTAAATTTAACCCAGGGAGTGCAACCCAGAGCATGATATATAATACATAGTTTCTGAAGACTTAAACTATGCATATTAGTTCGCAAATTACATCATAGCGAATATAAAGAAAAGTTAAATTAAACATTGAAATGAAATAGAATTCAATTGATCTGATTGTACCTTTGGATATAGTGAACTGCTGTGCATCTTATCACGTTAATTACTGCAGCAGGTGTGCCAATAACAATTACAGCGCAGTCAGCCGCAAGAACATAAAATAACATAAAATATCGGCGAAAGTGGTCGCATTTTCAGTACACCCGATTATCCGACTTGGAAGCGTACGCCCGTAATATTATCAGCAAATTGTTGTCGGAGGTGGGACTCCAGGTGATGGTAGATTAATACGTTGATTAATCGGTGTTGGTCAAATTATTTTATAGTTTACTGTTTAGCATTAATTAGTTTAAGCATCTTCAGAATTATTAATTTTCATTTCTATAATTGTGTAAACGCCAACGTGCCAAATAAGTAAAAAGGGACTGTGCTTGATTTTACCTGTGTTATTATGTATCTGTACTAAATAGCTGCCCACAAAATCTTTTACAATAGAGTTAATGTTTCAAATATATTACCACACAATCTAAAAATCGTCGGAGAAGCTCTAGAATAACTATAAGTATATTGTGTATATAAATATTGTAAATCCTTTGAGTTCGATCACTGGATTGCTGAATATAAGTTCCAAGATTTGTTCGTTCAGCTTCTAAGTTGTCAGAAATTAACATAACGTGTATCACTCCTCAATAAATTACAATTACCTTCACTATGCACAATGGTTTATTTAACAATTTTATATAATCACACAGTTTCTTTACGTTTGCGTTTTCTACTTGTTTGCCTAGCTGCTGCGCTCCTTTTATACCTGTCGATGACCCAAAACATTCCATTCACGCGTTCTAGCTGCTGCCACTCCTTTTATTTGTCCTTCATATTTGGTATTTTCATCATAATATGTTAAATAGTGTAGTATATATGGAAAATACACATACATTAAATAAACCAAACCTGGTATTTACTCTTATTTGCTTTTCTTAAATATTTTTTCTTCATAGATTATATGTTTAGATATATTTATTTTATTACTTCTTATATCTCGATTTTTAAGCTTCTCGCGTTTGTCATAATCGTAGATGGGAATTAATCAATTTTAAATTCGATCACAATTACTTGACAATAGTACGTACGATTTTTCATCTTTATATTCGAGGACGTAATTGGATGCACGAGCATTATCCTGAGATCTTGGAACAAAAGCAGGCCAATGGAGAAATTAAAAGGCAACGTGATCTTATCATTATGATTCATTATGTCATGTCAAATACCTTCCGGTTTAGGGCAATGGGTGCAATTCGATATATAAAAAAACCATCAAACTAGCTGAACCAAGACTCGGTGATAATGACACTTGTAGTCAGAACACAAGAATCGTGGATGAGGTCATTTTTAGTTATTGATGCTGAGGAAGCAAAGAACAAGCAATTCATAAGTAAAGTATTTCATATTGTATCACAATTTGCTTGGTGATACGGTTGCGAGGTATACAATAAAAAAATACAATACAACAAAATAAAATGTCGTAGAATATATGCTTCAAAAGTAGTTTTTCACTTTTCAACCACTTCCCTGAAACCTTGCTTGGTACTGAACGGCGCAGATATAACGGCACAGAGGCAGCTCTTCCTTGTGCTATCGAAGGCAGCTTTAAATTCGATGAAAACCATTACCAATGTCGGCCAGGTTCTCAAGCTCTTCATACACATGTATATCGACCATTTTCGACTGTAAATGCATCTCCCTTCTCTCTTCAGCACTCGGTATCAACCCCGAATGTATTGTGGTCGATCATAAAGTTGCAATGTAGGCGGTCTGCTTTCTCTCGACTGAGGTACCGTAATCCTCATCGTATCAGCCCTGTCATTTGCCTTGCCGAAATCAAATTGTCCTCGTGCGTGTTGACGGGCTTTCTTTGTTATACAGAGGCGAATGCGTATCTTCTGGAGACATGTATTCATCCACCGACAACAATATAGCTTGATATATTTTCTTGTGCGAGAATTTTGTGGATAGTCTTGTCTCGCTCTCTGTCGAAGTCGATCAGCCGAATATTGTGCCCAAGACACATTCGTTACCCACTCTGGGGCTAAAATCTCCAAGCACGATATGGTGGCGCTAGGCGCTTATAAAAAACTCATTTGTCACATCGTCCTTCTCTTCCATCGGGACGTGGACGCAAATCAGCGGTATGTTGGAGAACTTCGCTTTGATGCGGATTGTGGCTAGACGTTGGTCCACATTGGTGAACCACAAACCCAACACCAAATTTGCGCTCCTTTATATAGTCGCTGTAGTAGATTTCCCAAGGTCCCACGTTCTTTTGTTATTGTCCCGTCCATCGCAATTCTTGGATGGTATTGATGTTAAAGATCGTTATAGGAGGTCGTAGTCCAAAGTGTCTTATCTGAGGTATTCATTTGTTTATTCATTAGGACAAAATTTTCATGTGATGGGTCCCGAACATACGCACAACGGCGAGGGCGTTCACCTTCTCATTTGAGCTCGCCTTCAAACGGATGTTTGTTGGCATTCCAGGAGATACTGGATCTAAGGCCGGGTGTCATGAGATTCTGAAATATGTACTTATATTTGTATAAATAAAAGAATCGTTTCTGGTGACTCCCAGGTGGCATCCAACAAAATAATTAGCCAACTAAGTAAGATAGTACTCTCCATTGTTCTAATTGACATTACAAATAAACTTATTTTCGATGATGAGGAAATGGATATAGCAGTTAATTTCGAACAATTTCCATTTGGCAGAAGTAACTTACTTTTAATTTCTAAAGTTAAGACTTGACAGAATTCAGATGTAATTTATTATGTACTTTAGACTCCCAAAATAACCGATTTTTTTAGTTGTTCAGTGACCCAGTTCAACCACTCGTAGTCGTAACAAACGTTAGCGGCTAAAGTGTGTAAGTCAGATATAAAAATTTGTTTATACCAGGCACTAAACAACAACACAGCCAATTGATCAGGAACGTCTTTCCATATACTGTCTATCCAGACCTGTTAGAGCAGCAGAAATAAAGGTAAAAGCAACAAACATATTTTTTAAGTTTTCGTGATTCAATCAAAATAAACGGCAGCATCTCTAAAACGGAACCAACTTATATTCAATTAAAAGGCTTGATAAAGTTGCTCATATCGGAAAACTGCGTATATATAGTACTTTCTTGAAGACAGCTCTTCCAACTTCACATTATTACTTATTATTGCAGTTGTCGTATATCGTTTCTACCGAAGAAGAAAATCAACTAGAAAACGAACCAAATTCAAAGAAGCCGTTGAAGAAATTATAATGTAAGTTGGGACAAATCAACAAAAAAAATGAAGAGTTAACAAATCATATCCAACTTCAGTCTGTCTTAATACTTCCTCGCTACAAGTTTTCTTTGCCGTTTGCGTTGGCATTCCAAAATTGTCATTTGACTCTCTTAGTGAATTTGAAGAGTTATCCCCAACACCAACAGCAGCAGTAATTCTGTCACTTGACAAACTACGTGACTTCGAGTCAATTATTCTAAATTTTCCTAAACCTTTTAATTTTTATTTGCTGAAAATTATTTAAAGCTCAACATCAGTGTTATCAGTTTGATTTTTATCATCGCCACCGACCTCTTCATAGTCACGCTCTAATGTAGCTAAGTCCTCTAGTGCATCTACTCCTAGATATCACGGTTCTTGAATATCAGGTCGATGTTATGATCAAAGTTATTGAATGCGATATAAATAGCAATTGTGTTTGGTAGCATTTCCCGTGATGTTTGTTGATCTTGATCTCCGCCCAGCTCATATGCACTATTCTCCTATTTAATACCAATTTCAAATTCATTGGCACACCAGTTGAATATGTCGATATATTATAGGCGACACCATTGCGTTTACATCCTTTGGTAAATAATCTCGGTAGAGCATGCAACATATACACATAGACCATAAAGTCTGCGTTCACCCAAAACAGTTTTTAAAGTAAGGCACAAACACAAATGAAATAGTTAATTCAGTTAAAATTTTTTACATGCATTTATTCATCAAACTCCTCAATTCCAAATGCAAAAACAGAAACCTATATTCCCATTTCCATTTTCGAGATAACGGTATCTAAGTGCAGCAACAAGTAAAAATAGGCACCACAAAGTCTGTGTTCAGTTTGCTTTATTTGAGAATACCGTTACTTTTCATGAAGTTGTTTCTTCTTTTGCATATTTTCTATTGTCTTTTATTCTAATCAATCATGCAAAGAGTTCGTAACACGTTTAATATTAGTTTGAAAAATAGAAACCAAAGGGAAATAAATTAGTGTGTCAGAAAGAAAAATAATTATTAAACTGTGGAAAAATGGCGAAAATTTCCGAATAATTGCACAAACTTATGGAAGAACGTATTCCTCCGTCCAGCGAGTAGGAAATAATTTCAAGCAAACCGGTATTTTAACGTCGAGACCCCGATCTGGTAGACCAAAAATATTATCAATACGGGATGAACGCAAAATAATAAATCTGGTGAAAGTTAGTCCGCGAATTATGTAAACAAATGTAGTTGAAAACGTTAATAAAACGTTTAAAAAAACAATTTGTGCAGAAACTGCTAGAAAAATTTTACGTAAAGATGCATATCATGGTAGAGTCGCTCAAAAAAAACTTCATATCTCACTTCGCAACAGACGAAAGCGCAATGAAATTGCTCATAATTATAAAAATAAGTCTCCGGAATTCTAAAAACAAGTAATTTTTTCGGATGAGAGCAAATTTTTATTATTCGCCATAAAAGCCGCCAAATTTTGTGGAGCAAATCGGGTACTGCCCTTGAAAAGCCAAATCTTGCTGGTACAGTGAAATATGGAGGAAGTGGAAATATTGAATTTCATTTTACTTTATAATTTTTAGCGCTTTTGTAAATAATTGTAAACCTGAACGCCGACTTTGTGGTGTTTACTTGTTGGTTCACTTAGATGCCGTTATAACGAAAATGAAAATTGAAAAATAGATTTTTGCTTTTGGATTTTAAACTTAAAAATATAATGAATAAATTCATTTAAAATTTTTTAACTGAATTAACTACTTCAGTTGTGTTTTTACTTTACTTAAAGAAATGTGTTGGGTGAACGTAGACTTTATGGTATATGTGTAAGTTAGATATATAATGGGTGATCCAAGTAGAGGTTATTTTTTTAATAACCGTCTTTTGACAGATAACGTGTGAGTCGTTTCAAGCTGTCATATTATTTTTGTTCAGTATCGTTTGGAATTTCGTGAAAGAAAGACTTAGACCTGAACAACGTTAACAAATCATGCAACTTTATTACGAAAATTCACGTTCTGTAAAGAATGTGTTTCGCGCGCTTCAGTCAACTCATGATCAACATAATCGGCCTAATGAACGGACTATTCGCAACACAGTCACCCATTTTTATACCCAACCATTCATTATTGGATAATATTCGACCGAGTAGGCCACATCCAGCACACAGTGAAGAAAATACAGTGGCCGTAGCTGAAAGTGTACACGAAGACCGTGGAAAACGAATCGGCGCCGTTCGCAACCACTCGGACTGACGTATGAAACGACTTGGCTCATTTTGCGTCAAGATCTTAAATTGAAAGCGTGGAAAATACAGCTTGTGCAAGAACTGAAGCCGCTCAACCTTTTCAAGCGACATCCCTTCGCTTTATAGGCTCTTGAAAAGCTCCAAGAAGGTCCGACTTTTCGAGCCCAATTTTGTTCAGCAATGAGGCCTATTTCTGGCTCAATGGGTATGTAGACAAGCAAAATTGACGCATTTGGGACGAAGAGCAACCTGAAGAGATTCAAGAGCTGTCATTTCATCCAGAAAAAAAAGACGGTTTGGTGTGGTATGTGGGTGGGTAGAATCATCGAACCATATTTCCCCAAAAATGATGCCGATGAGAACATAACCGTCAATGGCGACCGTTATCGCGCTATCATAACGGACTATTTGATGCCTGAAATTGAAGCTCGTGAGATCCGCGTCATTTGAATTCAACAAGACAGCGCCACTTCGAACACATCGCAATGGCTTTATTGAGAGAATACTTCGGTGAGTACATAAATTCAGGTGTTATATCGCACCGTGTGTAAAGTCCAAAGTATATGCGGACAATCCTGCTTACACACAGGCCTTGAAGCTAAACATCACGCGTGTCATTCGACAGTTACCAGCTGAAATGCTCGAGCGAGTCATCAAAAATTGGACTCGACGGATGGACCATCTGAAATGTAGCCGGGGCCAATATTTGAAAGAGATAATCTTCAAAAAATAAATGCCAAAGAATGTTCTTTCGAATGATAATAAACATTGCCATTTAATTTGAATATTCTGTTTTTTTTTTTAAGTAGGGAACCTGGAAATGGATCACCCTTTATATGTACAATGTGCGTACATCATCTACAACTGTTGGTTTGCGATTGAGCGGACATTCCAAACCTATATTTCGCCTTGACTAATTTATTTTATAATACTTCACGCTAAAATAATAATTAATGATCATTTAAATTCTTATTGATTTTATTGGTTTAGTATATTATTTACCTTTCCATATTTAAGTATTTTACATACCTGTATATGTTAGCACATACTTATCTGTAAATGAAAGTCATTCATAGGATTATTGTTCATCAACACGGTAGTTAAAGTGTTGATCCTTTTGGTAATTGTGGATTTGTATGAATGCAACTTTTAATCCATTGCAAAATTCCGCTTTCCACCATATTTAATGAAATAGACATCATCAAATACACCTATTTTGGAAAACCTCCATCGGCGTTTTAAACAAAGCCGCTGTTCACCATAATTACCACCCTCTTATATGTTCACTTTGAACATCTTCGATATATTTTGGAAACTTAAAAAACAAAACAAAAATTATTAATATTCAACATAATAATATATTTTTTACATACCTTTTTGTACAAAAGCTCTTCAAATTTGCTGAGAAATATGAATATGTAAGTAAAATTCACCCCGACAAAGTTGCTTTCTAGCACACTACTTCTTTCTTTGTGAATTTCTGTTCAGGTACTACTTAAGCAAAAAGGAAGAATGAAAAAGTGCATATATAACAAATACATATATGAATACAATACGAAACCATTGATAAAATATTATTATGCTCTTAAGGCTATTCAGCTCGTCTTTTATACTCTGCTTGCCAAGTTTAGAATATTCCTGACTACCAATCCAGCTGAAATCTCTAACCAAATACACGCGTCAATTCATACACATTTAAGTCTTTGTCGTGTCGGATCATGTGAATTGAAAGGAAGTGGCTGTTGTAGGGCATAAACATAACTAGCACGCAAGTTTCAAGTAGTGTTTATATTGTCCTTTACCTAAACATGTTTGTCCACAAGAAGACTGTTTTCATATAAGTAGTATGATGATGCCAGCCTCTCAAGGAAAACCAATTTAAGCTTAGCTCTTTCGTTGTCCGTTTTCTTATTTCTTACCTCAATTACTGTATATAGACATTTCCAATATGTTTGTAGCTTTCTTCAGTTGTAAGTTACACAGAAAAACCAATTTGTCTCTTGGAATTTTTCTGTGATTGCTTTAAACCAAAATATCGAATATCTGATCTGGATCTGAAGATTGATGGAGCTCGAATATCATACCGAATGAAGCTTCCTAGTGGTTGGTAAAGGTGTTTGTTACTATTGATGCAAATTGTATTGGTATCAGGTACACTACCGGCCATGTACTAAAGTATTCAATTAACGTTAACATGAGACATTTGCAATCATTTCAAAGACCTGCTGCGTAACTGGCTTATGGAGCAAGAAGGCGTTGGCTGTGGTGGCATCTTGGTTGATCCAGGCTACCTCGACGGCCTATGGGGCGGGTCTTTCGCCACATCGCCTTGCCTGAGATGTGGTTTCAACAAGACGGCGAAACATGTCACACAACTCGTGCCACAATAGATTTATTGAAAGACACGTTTGGTGACCGCCTAATTTCACGTTTTGGACCTGTGAATTGGCCTCCAAGATCTTGTGATTTAATACCGCTAGACTACTTTCTGTGGGGCTATGTAAAGTCATTGGTCTATGCGGATAAGCCACAAACGCTTGACCATTTGAAAGACAACATTCGCCGTGTTATTGCCGATATACGACCACAAATGTATGAAAAAGTCATCGAAAATTGGACGTCCAGATTGGACTACATCCGCGCCAGCCGTGGCGGTCATATGCCAGAAATCATATTTAAAATGTAATGCCACAAGATAATCTTTCGGATAAATAAAATTATATTATTGCAACCTAAAGTTCTATACCTCTATAAAAAAACACCCTTTTTTTCATTATTGTAACTTTTTTTGTCTGTTTGTTTTGAATCATATTTTTATACTCTTATATTTTTACCACTATATATCATTGTTCTCCCCCTTTTTTTGGTAATCTAAGTTTATCCTAATATGTATATATGTTTATGCAGGTGTATAAATTACTCACCGCTCTCATTGATATTTTTCATAAGTCCCACGATGCTAGCGCCAGAATACCTGGAAACCTTGAAAGCTTGGAGGAAAATACACATACGTATTATACATATGTACATAAAAGGACAGATATGGGTCAAGGGCTTAGTTGACCGTAGGTACTAATGGCTTTCCTCACTTTAGTCTTCAATGGAATTCGATCGCGTATAAAACATATATAAATATAAAATCCGCGAGTAAAACAGATATTGTGGAAAGTTTAAATTGTGATAAGGTGGGAAAACTAATTTAAATAAATAAAACAAATAAATTGAGATAAGTAAAACAAATGAAAAGTTCTAAAAAAAGTATATATTAATAGAATATAAGAAAGTTTAAAAGCGAAACGAAGTCGAATGTGGAATTCAACAGCAAAATAAAATGTGATTGAACGAATTTAAAAAAAAAAAAAAATTATACAAAATACAGTTTTAATTTGATTTACATAAAAAAAAACTAATATATATTATATAACAACCTTACATACAATATTATAATTATTAGTGCATGATTCATCTATTCGAATATTTGCATTACAAACACACATGGGTACAGAGAAATATACAGAGATTTTTTTATATATGAAACTAAGTGGAGAAATTATGAAATTTACAGAAGAGAGCGAATTATTTAATAAACAAATTAAAGTAAAACAAGGGAAAAAGAATAAATAGCGAAAATGAAGATTTAAAAGGGATTGACAATAAAAACACAGTTGATGATACTAATAATAATCTATATATACAAAAATCAATGCAAATTTTGATGAACGCCTACAACTTGAGAACCACCAGCTCAAATTGCACCAAATCTTTAGGAGTTGTAAAGGGATATTAGGAAAAGGTTAATGTGAAGTTTTCAGAGATATGACCATTTAAGTAAACATTGGTCGCTACTCATACAAAATACATGCAACAACAAAAAATATGTGTAAATTTCCAAAATACGCTTACATTACGTTGTAAAAGGTGTTGAAAGAGAGAGAGAAAGAGTGAAAAAAAAATGAAAATGAAAATAAAATTTAAACAAAATTTAAAAAAGAATTCTAGTTTTAGAAAAAAAAACTCTGATTAAAACATATAGTTTAACATTTCTTCATACAAAGCTAGAAGCTTACATTAGATTTTCTTGATTTTCTTATGGATGTAGCAAAGCACGCCGGGATCCGCTAGTTTTCTATAAAAAAGGAATACGAGATAAAGGTGGGTTCCAATTTTCGTGTTTAAAAATATTTGTAACTTATCAGTTTATGTATGTGTGCTGGTTGTTAGTGTTATTTTGTGGTGCATCGGTGTGATTTCTGGTGGTAGCTGATGTTATCATGTGGTGTATGTTTATATGATCTCGGTTGTTGATGTTATGGTTGTGGGATGTGTTAAAATTGTTTCGTGGACGTTCTGGTGGTCTGCTGGTGTATGATGTATTTTTGATATATGTGTTCGTGCGAATTCTGCTGATGTGTTCGTTGGGATGTAGATCTCCAATCTCCTCTAGCGCGGACGTGTGCTTGATGTCCGCCGCATTAAGGAATTGCTTACTATACATATATATATATAAACTTTTTTATATTTAACTTTAAACTATTGTTTTTTTACGCGGTTACATACAGAAGGTCTCGCGGGCGAAATCAATTTCTAACTGAATCTCTAGCGCTACCACTTAGCTCCTTTTATATCTCTGTCTTCCCCTTTTTCTTTTGATGTTTTTCGTATCGGAGGTTTCTAACGCATTTTTATCTCCTTTCTTTCTTTTGATTAAATTTTATTATGATTGCATATATCTGCTACAAAGCGGTCGTTATAGACCCCAAAATATCCAATGATATCCTTTCGAATGATGCTCCAGGGTTGTGCCGCGTATATTTCCGTGCTTTCTTTTCGATGGTACATTGTTCACCGATCCTTTAAAAGTTTCTAGTATGTGTATAATCTCCAGCTAAGACTTATCCTCGTATATAGTGAGAGTGAAGAAAGTGAAATTTTAGTGGAATTCTGCTTTAAGTAATACCAAAGCACCAAGTAGCTTTTAGTGAGATTTTTGTGATTTCAATAATGTGCGTATTTGTGGTCGCACTAATATCCCTTCTTTTGGTTTGGAATCACTTCACTCTGAAACTGCTGACTTTAAATATAAGAAGCCATCTCGCTATTTATCATAGCTTTAACAAATTTGGCTCTGCTGTTCTAACATATTTAGTAAATTCACTCCGTAACCCGAGGAAAATACACAGATATAACTTTGATAACTGCTGGTACAGCAAATGGTACTTAAATCTTGTTCCAATTTAAGGAAGATATAGAGTAGCATAGTATGAAAAAAAATTAGGTATCCATGTTTTATCGTGATTAATGATACGTCCAAAATAGAGTAAGCTTGCACTTTTCAATTTTTCGAAAACAGTGTTATTGCAAGTCAATTATAGCTACTATTTACCTTATGCACTTTATAACTTATTCCTTCAAATAAATTTAATATTTATGATATGAACAATAAGCGCTTAAACGCAAATCAATTCACTCCTTATATATACGCCGTAACCGTAACACAGGCGGTTTCCTTTGAATACGACCTGCAAATTAACGTTGGGTGATAATCTACCATCTGAAGGTATACACGCCTAGAACACTGGATATTTTTTTTTCGTGATCACGACATGATAAATTTGGTTGCGTGTCTTTCGATCCGGCGACAGCCATGTAGCTTAATGAATTTTCATGTGCTAGAATCTGGTATTATAGAGATCCATATTTCGTTACCGGCGAAGTCAATCAGACTCAGCCCGTTTAGGGATGTGAAGGCTAAATTTTCCGATAACAATAATAAAAATAATAATAATAATAAAAATTAGAATCAATAAAACATTATATTTACGCAAACAATGCTACAATGATACACAGAAAAAACTAAAACCACTCTGGCCAGGAATAGATCTGCGGCACTCAGTGAAGAAGTTTCGCTGGTTAAAAGTTGAACATAAGAAAGTTACCGTGCAAGTCGGAACGGCGAAGCCGCCACCAATTTATTTACGAGAGTGGAGTTATAATAGGAACAAAACTTTGAACCCCCAAGAATCGGAAAAACATATTTGACTAAAATTAAAGCGTTCACTGAAAAAAGCTTCCGCCAAGTAGTCACTTTTCTTAAAAACAGCAATAAAAACTATTATTCTTATCAGCTGATGATATTAAAATTGTGAAGGACATAGAAGCTTCAGTAGGTTCACAAGTAGTGAAAGATGCTGAAAATATGATATGAATAAAGTCCAGCAACCAATGTATAAGATAGCACTTGCATCAATACAGTTCAATTGAAAATAATGAACTGCGCCCTATTTATGAACTGAAATATTTTCTACATCGTAGAATTTGAAATTGACTAGTTCAATGCATAAATTGCTAAGAATTCGGCCATACAAAATCTTATTGTACGCGTCGTACTGTGAGCTGTATAGTTTTATACTTAATGATTTTCAAAAAAAAAAATGTGTAAATCTTTTAAATTATTTTTAATTATTATTAATTAAGCAGTCTGATGAGGAGATGTGGTGATCTCCGAAACAGCTGTCACTTCTACCATTTTTTCTTTGTTGTATAACAAAAATATTCAATGAAAAAATAATGTTTCTAACAAAAATAGGCCTTGGAATACAGCTCATTTACTTATAACCAAAAACAATTACAGGCCGCATTAAAAATACCCAAAATTTTTTTCTATTTTTCCAAATATGCTAGTGCATTGAATCAATTTCGTTTTAAAATCCACCCACGATCTTCCATTAATTTTGTAAGCTATCGCATGCTTGGTAAACTTATCAATCATGGTTACATATAAATGTTTCTCTAATATAGAAAACGTCTAAGTAATATTTCTCTAGGTCTTGTGGGTGTTTTCGTTAGTTTGTAAAGTATTCTAGGTGGTCTTCTGTCATACTTTTCTAGAGTACATACCTCACAGTTGTTAATAAACTGGGTTATTCTTATTTTAAGTTTGGGATTATAAATTCTTGTTTTTAGTTCTTCGAAAACTGATTGAATACATCTGTGGTTTTTGCTTAAATGTTCTTCTTCAATTATTTTTGTAAGTTCAAGTTCGTCTTTTATGTCGTCTAGTTTTTTAAAGCACTTAACTAATTTGAATCCGTTATTACTTGAGAAGAATTATCTATAGGTATCCCTGAAAGTAATGTAAAATTCATTTTCTATTAGGACGGCATTTGCTTGATTGGGTGACAGTGGTTTTTCAAGATCATAATTGCGTATTCTTTATCTAACTCTTTAATTGTTATTGTTTTCCTAATGTTCTTAAAAATAGTTTCGGTTTTTATCCGTGCTGATCCGGAATGAATTTTTTTTTATGATGGCTTGATTTTTAAACAAATTTATAGGCGAAGAACTCTCTGTTAAATTTGGTTGGATGAATCTCGTGAGTTAATGTTGGTGGGTTGTTTTTCGATTCTGGATAATGCGTCCGCATTACTGTTTTTCTTCCCTTTTTTGTACTTTATCTCATAGTCAAATTCTGACAGTTTTAGTCTCCACCTGACTAAGGAACTTTTGAGCTTGGTTCCTTAATTGAAAAAAGCCAAGTTAGTGGCTTGTGGTCCGTTTCGATTGTAAATTTTCGTCCGAAAAGGTATGGTCGGAAATATTTAGTAGCCCAGACGATGGCTAAAAGCTCTTTCTCAATAGTGCTATAATTACACTCATGTTCGTTAAGGCTTGCATAGAAAATGGGGTGGTTTTCTTGTGAAAGTATTGCTCCTAAAGTGAAATTACTTGCGTCTGTTGTTAAAGTGAATTTTTTTGAAAAATTTTGATATGTTAGAATCGGGTCATACGTTAACAATGTTCTGAAAGTGTTGAAACTTTCTTGGTACTGTGGGTCAGCAGTATTTATTTTGGCATTATTACTTAAATATCTAGTCATAGGTTTAGCAATCATGGAATAATCCTTTATGAATTTGAGGTAGTAACCAGTTAAGCCGAGGAATTGTTTAATTTGTTTAAGTGTTTTTGGTATAGGGAAATTAATTACGCATTCTAATTTTACGATGTGACCAGTGAACTCGGTTTCCTTTTTTAGAAATTCGGATTTGTCTAGCTGTATTCTTAGGCTGGCTTTTTGTAGCCGATTAAAAATAAGCTTTATTGAATTAATGTATTCTTGTAAAGTCGAAAAAATAATTACGTCGTCCAGGTAAACTAGACAGATTTTGTTGATATAATCTTTAAGTACGTGTTCATTAACCTTTGGAATGTCGCTGGGGCTGTCTTTAGACCATATGGCATTCGTAGGAATTCATAGTGGCCTCCTTCGACGATGAAGGCGGTCTTCTGAATATCTTCTTCCTTAATCTCTATTTGGTGAAAGCCTTTCGCCAAATCCAAAGTGGTGAAATACTGGCATCTTCCCAGTTTGTCGAGGATTTCATTAATATTGGGAATTGGATACCTGCCATCTATGGTTACTTCATTGAGTTTCCGATAATCGATGACAAGCCTCCATTTGGGGTTTCCACTCGCATCGGCCTTCTTCGCTACGATCCAAATGGGTGCAGAGTAAGGAGAATTGCTATGTCTAATAATGTTATTATCGAGCATATCCTGAATTTATGCTTTAACTTCATGTTTGTGTACAAAAGGGTAACGATATGATTTAGTGTGTATGGGAATATTGTTTGTGACCCTAATTTCATGTTTTATAGCCGAAGTAAAGATCAATTTAGTATTTTCTTGATAAAATATATCTGAATATTTTTTTACTACTTTTAAAAGTTCTGTCTTCTCTTCGGAATTAGGATGTTCCGTTCGGATTTGTTCAAGAAGTTGTTTAGGTTCATTTTTTCCTATTATGCTGAAATTTTCGTGGTCTACCTTCTGCGTAGTTATACGATTATTTTCAGACAATAAGTTAATATGTACTGCTTGATTTTCTGTATTTAGAATACCCTCACTTAAAATCATTGAGTCATTTTCTTCCTTAAAATAAATTAACTCAGAGTCATTTGGTGTCTGTATCCGTTTTTCGTTTTCAAATGCATTGGCAACGTCTCAGCGCCAATGGTTATTTCTCTTTTCTTATAACCTTAAATGGTCTTAACATTACTTATTAGGCCATCGTAGAAGTTATGGAACTTTGTTATGTAAAATTCGAGCGTTTCACTCGATCCGTTAGTATTAAATTCTTCAAAAGTGGGTGCTATTGCTTTTTTATTTACGTAAATTTGGTGTTGAAGGGTTCTAACAAGAATTGGGTTTGTTTCGAATATTCTTTTTGGGTGACAAATTCTTGGGTTGAGGATGGAATTTGTTGCTCCTGTATCAATTATTAATTTTATAAATCCTAATTTCGTTTTAATATTTATAAATGGAAGTTTGTATCTGAGGCCGATTCCCAAAAATTTTCCGTTGTTTCGATCTTGCCAATGTCCATCGGTTCAGGTTGGTCTTAAGTTTTCGCTATTTAGATGGAGTTGAGGATTTTGTTGAGCATGATTCTGCACGCTTATTTGCTGGGGATTCCTTTCGTGGCTTTGGAATGGTTGTTGGAAATGATTGTTGAAAGGTTGTTGGAAATTTCTTCTATGATTGTTAAATGGCTGTTGGAAATTTCTTCCATGGTTGTTAAATGGTTGTTGGAAATTTCTTCCGTGATTGTTAAATAGTTTTTGGCAGTTTTGACTGTGACGGTTGAAATTTGAATTATTGTGTGACTTGAAATTTTGGTTAAAATTACGTGGTTTGAAATCTTGATAATTCTGTCTGAATTTAGATTTATTTTGTCCGGGTTTGTATCCCATAAAAAGTTGTTGGTTGTCTACTCGAAGGTGAGCATATCCCGCTTCGAAGAGGATGTTCATTGCTCCTTCTAAGGTGTCTGTGTTTCTGCAGGCTAAAATAGTTTTCATAGGTTCAGGGATTTTGGATTTAAAAATGTTAAGAGCTGCGCGGGAGTTAAGACGCCTAAGTTTACTCTTTATTTCGTCAAAGAAGTCGAGGCTAGTTGTTTTAAATGTAGTTGCCCCGAGTGAATCGGAGAGTTCGTCACAACTTAATCGGTCACCAAAATTATTTTGTAGTACTGCTTTGATGTCGCTCCAGGAAATTACCTGACAACTAATTTCGATAATTTCCTTGGCTTTGCCCTTAAGTCTACTTTTGATTAAGTCGGAAAACAGTCCTTGTAACAGTTCGTCATAAGTCTGTAGTATAGGGTGTATCCTGTCTATTAAAATTAAAAATGTGTGGAGGTCCCTATTATCGTCACTGAATTCGGGGAGGTTTCCCAAATACTTAATTGGGTCAAACTGTATTTGAGCCATTTCGTACTAAATTCTAATTCTGTTTTTGGTTCTTATTTGAGATTGCCTTTTGGCTTTTGTTCTGATTCTTCTAACAAAATTTATTAGTTTTCTACAATTTTCTGACTTTTCGTATAGTATATATATATATATAATTAAGTTTACTTATTGATACCTTATATTGTGTTTTTCTTGCAACTGATGTCCCTTTAAGATGGTATTCCTCTTCTGGTAAGTTGCCGTTGGGGTCCTTTTAAGTATCTTGGTGTTTGCTGATGATTCTTTCTTGTTGGTCAAGGCTTTCCTTTAAGTTTTGATATTCGAAGGATTTAAACTTTTGACGATCAGGACAATCTTTTTGTCCATACAACGCACGAAAGTTATTGGTTTTTGTTTAAAAGTTTATAGTTTTTGATAATTTGAGCAATATATTTTTATTTATTTTTTTTCACTGTTGCTTACAAGTTAAGGGTTTATTTCCTTTTTTTTGATAATTTGAACAATCTTTTATTCGTAAAGCACAGGATATATATATTCTTTTCACTGTTGTAGCAATCTTCTGCCTAAAAGTTAAGGTTTTTTTTTGATAATTGATTGTTCAACAATCTTTTGTTCGTAAGCACAGGATATATATTTATTTTTTTTTTCACTGTTGTGGCAATCTTCTGCCAACAATTTCGTGAAAAATGTTTTTTCTTTGCACTACCTCGTTAAGGAATTAAAATTCGCGTACTACCTTTACTCGATGTAAAGCAGGACTTAGCGGTATCCTACCGACTGCGCCAGTTTTATACTTAATGATTTTCAAAATAAAAATAAAAAACAAAGTTTAAATCTTTTTAATTACAAGTAATTTATTTCTTTTTAATCATTAAGCAATCTACCTTACTTATTTGAATCAATCTTATGACTGACTTAAATTAAATTTTACAGTATTATTTATATTTAACAAAATGCTAATTTTGCACATCCGCATAAAATGTAAAATTCGTTAAATTAGATGTTAAATACATTTTACAGTATTACTTAAAAATGCTAGTTTTGCACTTTCACATAAAATGTAAAATTCGTTGCAGTATTACTTATAACTAAAAAAATGCTAACTTTGCATATTCGCATAAAAAGATATTGACACGAATGTTTTATATGTTTTAGTAATTAATTGAACAAATTTCAATTCGAAGAATAATTTTCATTGGCGGAAATGCACCCAACCAAAGTGTAACAGTTCTTTGGAAAAAATACATTTTATACAAAGTTATAAAAAAAATTACTAAAATTCCTAAGAAGTTAAAACAACATATGTTTGTATATGTGCATGACCAAAATAATATTAAGGGGATAGTGGGAGACACTATAACACTGCATCACTCATTAAATGCAATAAGCAAAGAGAAGATACGGATGGTAAGACACATAGTTACATAAAATATTCTACTACCCCTTTCTCTCTCTTTTCTTTTATCAGAGAGTAAAATTTCACTTATATAGTAACTAAATATATACTCGTATTATTAAATTCCCGCTCTCCTAGGTTATAAGTTCCCTAATGAGTTTAATTGTCATTTTTGTGCTTCACGAATATGGTCGTTCTTTAAACAAATATAAAAGTTAATTTAAATGTACTAAATTTAAGTGGATAAAATAATAAATTAAAAATAAAATGTAACATAAGTAAAATTGAAAAAAAAACTAGTTTTTATTTCACTAAAAGCTTATAAAATATTAATAAATACATATTTTTAAGTTTTTTTACATGTTATAATTATGAAAGAACATGGTGGTGCAGCTATTCTCATTCGAAATAGACCAAAATAAAACTTCCTAGAATCATATATGAAAAGTCCTTATATGGAAGCAAGAAGCCGTCTGTCTCAAAAATTGAGAAAAAATGTTAATTTCAGCTATGGACAATACCAGAACAAATTGGCTAAGTATAAGAAATATCTTAGCACCCACATGCAAAAGGAAATTGAAGTAGTTTGTGAATGGATATGGAGGAAAATATCCATTTATTTAACTGTTTCCTCTCAACCAAAATACCAAAATCAACAGGGCGCCTCCGAAGTACAATACGAACCATAGCCACAGCCTAATTGCGTGCTTGTAATAGAAAAACGAAAACTGCGCCGAGAATTGCAGAATAATCGATCCCCATAATTTAAAATAAATCTAAAAGCTGCTGAGGAGGAATTGCGGAAAGCTATAAAATATGAAGAAGAAGCGCACTAAAAAGATTTATTTCTTCTTTGACGCCGAATTCTCCTCAAACAAATTCGCTATGGTAGACCGAGAAAAACTGAAGTCACCAGTAGAAATTGAGAGACAGAAACCGTAGTTTGAACCAGTTCTGAAAAAATAAACGGTAACACATTCTGCAAATCATCCTTGCGAAGTATTTCAACCAATTATTAATTTCTCGATTCCGTCTTTGCCTCACTATGTATTGAGGACTATTCCAGAAGTGTGCACAACAAAAAGGCGCCTAATTATGACCGCATAACACCGCAAATGCTAATAGAGCTGCCAAATATAGCATTCAGTTTTTTATATCAACTCTTTAGTGCCATCTTTAAATTTGGATATTTTTTGAAAGCGTATACAGTTAAAGTGTATGAATTTATCTCAGAGGAATATCCAATTATGGCTGGGCCCAATCCAGTATGTTTTATTTACCGCAGACATTCCAACGAGTGCAAAAGTACTAACCTCAACATTCAGCTGTTTGGCTGTCAAACTGGCACATTACAGTGAACGTGCAGAAGTGTAAGCATATCACACTCACTCTATAGACATAAACATGCACAACATTTAAGCTAAACGATGTAGTGATCCTTCAAGCGAGCAAGTTAAATTCCTTGACATCCAACTAGATCGACGTTTGACGTGGAATAGCTATATTTCTACTAAAGTACAGGACCTTAAGCTTAAAACCGCCAGCCCAAATTGGCTATTGGGTAAAAATTCAGTTCTATACTTGGATCACAAAATTTTTATATATAACTCAGTCATCAAACTAATCAGGATGTATGGAATATAATTATGAGGATCTACTTGCAAAACTGGTATCCATAGAATACAGCGATTGTACATGCGTAGTACATGCGCAACGAGACATACATAGATGCCTTGAAATAGCAATAGATACAGAAGCGTTAAATACCTGGAAAATATAACTGGAAAAAATACCTGTATAAAATGCAAGATCATCTGCATCTCCTAGCGAACATATGTCCTGCCAATCAAGCCGAACACGTATTCAAAGGAAAGACCTGTCAGTCTTTTAAAGAGTTATTTTAGAGTCGTTCTTTACTAGTAATGGATTAATAGTAATTCATCAGTTATTAAGATTCTAAAAGTTATTTTTATGCCTGCATTATGTAAGTAGATTCAATGAATAAATTTTTGGTGTTAAAGAAAATCATTTAATTACTTGCAACATCTGTACCATTCTTGTATCAAATCTACATCGAAAGGTTGCTCACATCAAAAACCTGCGAAAAGATTTGGTCTTTTCATCATACTTTATTATTGCAGTTGTCATATTTCTTATCTACCGAAGGAAAAAACCAACTAGAAAGCGAATAAACTTATACTTTTTGTTGTGCTTGTGAAATGTGTGCGTTTTGTTTTGCACACGAGTGTTTATTCGAGAGCTTGAAAAACGGAATTCAAACTGTGTCATTTACTTAAAACGAAAAAAAGTGTATGCGAATGAAAACTAAAGATTTTGAAGTGGGAACATTTTCCAAATAATTAAAAATTACACGAACTGCAGAGAACAGTTGCAGAAAAAGGATTTTAAAGGTAACAATAAAAAAGTGAATGTATAAATTGGAAGTTTCCCGCACTTTTAACTAATTTCCTCCCTCCAAAAGTGTTAAAAAAAGTTGGTTCATTCTAACATAAGTGACAACTTTATCAAAGTTAAAAACGATATTACACCGAGTTTCTTCTCTTTTACTCCTTTTAAAAAGCCGCATAATATGTGTTGGAGCACAATTTTATTTATATAAAGTGTACTGAAAACAACCATGTTCCTTACAATTGGTTGATAGTTAATACCAAATATCGATCCGCTGGATATACCATTTTTTTATGTACCAACTTTTTTTTTTTGACATATATATATAAACGCAAACTTACCACAGATTAGAGTGGTCTCTTATATTAAGACCGTTGGCCTAAACAAAGGGTATGACATAATTTTATGCATGTTTTTAAAAATAAAGTTTTACGAAATGTAAGTAAAATGAATTGTTCATTAATTTTGTATTATTAGACAAATTTTTTTTGTATTATTGCAGAATGATTTCTATAAAAAGGAGCCATACTACAACAGAGCTACTAAGCGGAATGATGAATTTTTTATAGAAACGGCGGGCCTGGCAGGATATAGGTTCCATAAAGTTCATCGTAGTACGACAAGAAGTGGGAAGTACTGGAGATTATATTAATCACCATTAGTGGAGCTGGGAAAACGCTTAGCAGTGGCGCACGGTATGTAAAAGTTATTAAGCAATTTAGCAGGTTAATATTATATTTAACAAAGATTAAAAGTCGAACAAGCATTAAAGTTCGCGACCGGAAGGGAAAACGAGCAATGACGGGAAACAATTCGACTGATGATGATTCCCTCACTGAACTGGGGAGCCGTGTCATTGCCTTGGTAGGAAATATTTTCATTACATATTTTACTGGTTGTTCGGTGAAAGCAGTGCTGCGTATACGCATGTAACTTGAAGTATGGGTTAGTTAAATTTAGTTAGTTTTCTGTATATTATGTAATGTTTCCTATATTTAAAATATATTGTAAAAAACGCTTAAAACTTTTAAGAAATGTATTAATGCTGAAAATAATTTGACTGAAGTTATTGTTACTATTGTTTTAATTTATAAAAAATTGTTATAAAGTGAGAAATTTTTTACATTACATTTCAGAGCTTTTAATTGTCAAATTTACAATAAGGCGGTCCTGAATGCGCCTCGCTGTTGAAGACGGTACTTCGTGGCTCATATTGACGGTATTTGTTCTTTGTTCTAGGAACTCTGCCCTTGACTCATACATTTGGTCACCTAATCTAATGTTATGTAAGCACGCTTTAACTACTCTCCCAATGAACCCAGGATCAAAAAAAAGAGTATCACCAAGTTCATTTTAAAATGCAAAAAAATCTCTCGACTTTATTTCGGACTTTACATAATGCTTCATTGTAACGGAATTTAGTACTTTCATCTTGTTGGTTTGGAGAAGGAGTTATTAGCCACGGCTCCAATGGATATCCAAAGTCACCTGTAGAACTGTATTTATATCTAAAATTATTTTTAGTAAATGGGTTTAAATGAATTTTAAAGTTTAGCAATCAAAATCATGTTATGCTTACCACTTTAAAAACTACGCTACATGATTCTTCGCACTATATAGGAGATTCAAATTAATGAATCGTGCCGAGCTCGTTTGTTTACGCATTCACTTCCGAAATCTTGATATTAAGAACACATATCTATCTACAGAATATATATATTGAACTGAGTTAAATAAAAATCGAAAAAAATATATTACCATTTGCACACTGATAGAATATTATCCATGGTGGTTGACATACGCTTTTTTATGATTTCGATGGTGTCTGCGCAGCGTCAGATGCCTCTGATGCCATTGGGTAAAAGACCTGTTTTTTCTTATGAGCCGATTACTCAATGAATAAATTTTACATTCTCGCTCACCAGCTTAGTTAGAATAGTTAACGACAACAGATGATCAAGTGCTAACGAATATCGTTAAAATATGCATAGCTTATTTCCATTCATATTAGGAAGCTAAAGAGAAAATGGCATGGTATTATATAGAACAAACGTAAGCAATCATACTGAATTCGAAATTTTCCGAAATTTCTTTAAAGCATCATCTACAGAGTTGTGTTTTCAAAAGTTTTGCAAAATTGAACATCATCTAAAAATCATTAAATAAGATTATACCGCTAATTTTGCGTGCTATAAATCAATCTTACCAATTCGTTAACATAACAATTTGAGACATTATGTAGGAAGTCCTGAAAACATGCATAAAATAATTTAAACTCTTACCAATTAAATAGTTTATATTCATGACCGGAAGATGTTTAAATTAACAGATAATTCACGAAATTTCTCCACACCATTTGAAAGAACACAAAAATCTAAAGAGATAATTCAATTAACTTGCGCTTCCTATTTTTAATTTAATGTTATTATTTTTTTTTCGACAATAAATATTTTGTTTTGACATATATGCCTTCCACTTCAATAAAAGTATTGGTCAAACTAGTGAAGGCACCAATTGGAATGAATGGAACATGAGTGCTTTTCAGCGAAAACTGATTTTTTATGTTTTTTGGATTAACGAACTTTATGGCAAAAACACAAGTTTTCACGTGAAAACCAATTTTATGCCACGAAAACATGAAAACGATACCGGTCCGAAAAAGGTATAAGCTTTTTTAATGATTCGAATATTTTCAAAATATGCACAGCATAGCAATTTGTTAAACCAGTAAAATATAAAGCAAGACTCGTAGCTCGTGGATTTATGCATAAATATTTGATTTACTACACATTTGCTCCTGTGGCAAAAATTACAAGTTTTAAACTAATAATGTCTTTTTGCAGCCAATACATATGATGTGAAAACTGCTTTTTGAAATAGCAGTTCGAAGCGTCTACATGTATTCCTGATAATGGTGATGCTATGAAAAATATGTAAGTATGTTTTAATATATGTAGTTTGCACGCAAACGTTAAGCTGCGCAGTTGTTTTCACTGTGCTCTGAAAATTTTTTGATTTTAATTTGAGTTCTGATTTAATAAAATAAAAATTTTTAAAATTAAAATTTTTTCGAAAATTCTGTGATTTTGCGACGTTTTAATTTAATTTTCTTAAATTTAATTCACGCATATTCATTTGCTTTATATCAATTTTCCCATTTGGGAAATTAATTGTCCGCTTGGAATGAAAAATTCAAAGAATAGGAAGCCTCGTTTGCAAATTTTAAGTGTTAAGATTCATACAATGTGTGGATGATATTTGTATTAAAAAGCGTAAGCGTGCACATAGTCCGCTTAAAGATGCCAATGACGCATCCTAAAGCGGACAGAGTCGAATTAATTAATTTGGCATCACCATGTCCTCATCCAAAATCCGTTAGTCCAATTATAAAATAGCCTGAGATAGCTTCTCTTGAGATGTTGCCAACATATAAAGCTGCTGCACTCTCCACAACTACTTCTAATCAATTTTTTTAAGTCGCTATCTGAAAACTTAAACTCACCCCGTCGATCGGTGTTTGAGTCAACTTCTAAGAATCTTGTTATAGTCCAAGTGATGAAATCAGCATTTGTCCAAAATTAAAGCTTATAGTTTACTCATAATAAAATATAACCTTAAATACGAACGGAATGTCTCCTCTTTTAAGATTGATATCAATTTGGGACAATTTGAAGCGATGTTAAATAGTTCTTTTTGACACTCAAGTCAAAAACCAAACCAAAAAGTTCTTGTAAAGTGTGCTGAGCATATTTATCAACCCTTGACTTATTTATTCAACTTATCACTTAAAGACGGAATTTTTCCACCTTTACCCCTTCATAAGAATGGAAGCAGATCTTTTGTAGAAAATTTCCGAGGAATAGTCAAACTATATATAAAATTGCCAAAATGGCTTTATTAAAGGAAAATCTACAACTACCAATTTACTTGGCTTCAGTACTTATATCATCAGTGTGTTCACGAGTACCTCAGGACCACTTCTGCCTTCACTATTTATAAATTATATTTCTTCTGATATAAAATTTTCTAAAGTTTCATCCGCATGATCTTAAAGTTTTTAAATCTTACACTTCGGCAAATGAATTTTGCAACAATCACACCTATGAAATTAATTAAGTAACTTATTAAAAATTAGCTGAGGAATTTTTTTCTGTATCTGTTCCGTACGTCATGCCGACTGCGCCCCTCGCGCGTGTAGGCGGTGGTGGGAAATAGTAATATATACTTGTTTATATGTACAGACAACATGAAAATAACAAATGACTTCAAGCCGGATTGATTGAGCAGGTCTAAAATTATTGACTTAGTGGGAATTCCATTTTTTATTGATATTAAGATTGACGGAATAGATAATCGGTTGGAACTGAGTCAATCAGCTTACATTAAAAATGTAGTATAAAAGCTTTATATGAATCAGTGTAACCCTGTAAGTTCTCCAAAAGCAAACTAAACTTCGATTTGTTAAACTCAGATGAAAGAGGTAATACTATTTTTAAATGTTTAATTGAATGTCCTATGTACGCAATGCTATGTACAAGGCCAGAACTGAGTATAATCTCTAAATTTATTAAGTCGATAAATTTAATGGAATAACAATGAGTTTGTCTATGTTTGGACTGGTTCTGAGATGTAGGATCAGCTTACAATTATCATTCATAAAAACTGGGAAATATGATAATTTTTTTATTGGAATCTGTTTATTCTAAGCTGCCTCCAAACGGCTGATGGATATTTATGATGTACAACATTTAAAATTAGGATCACTCTAACTGAAGTTTATGATTTTGGCACATATTTTCCAAAAAATTAATTCAGTTTATTAGATAAATAAGCTTTTTATGTAAGTATTTATTTTAAAGCTGTTGACTGTTCCTGTATGTGAGTGCTCATAGCTGTCGCTGCCGCTTTCAATATAATTAAATTGACTAAACAGCTCCGTAGCATCCAACGATATTTTGCAGTTGTGTAGTCACGTAGTTGTAGTTTTCTAAGCTATAAGAAAATGTAAATATGCAATATTTTGATGATCATCCGTTTCTTCCTTCGGTACGAAAAATTGTCAAAAAGTTATTTAAAATGAGTTGTTTGCATGGCCGCGGTTGCCACTGAAATCAGACAAGAAAATAAAATGCAAAAATTATAGAAGGGAGCCTATCAGATTCAGTTTGAGATTAATGAATGCAAATTTTGTAAATTATCTAAAATTTGATTCAATCCTTACTCAATATTTTTTCTCAATACGGCCTGAATATAAATGAGTACAAGTTTACTCAAAAATACCCATTAATTTAAGAAAAGCTTTAGAAATTATTTTATTTGCATTTCTTAGTCTTCTGTGTCTCATAAATAAAAAACGAAATCAGAACACCAAATTCGTTGACTTGTCGGATTCGAACATAGATTATGAAAATTTAAACCGATAGGATAAGAGAACATAATTCTAAATCCAATCGAAATTGGATTTTAGATCAGCCCTGTATATGTATTGATGAACTAAAAAACGCAATGTTGACGCAGAATTCTACTTCGTTAGTTAGTTTTCTGTATATTATGTATATTATGTAATGGTTCCTATATTTAAAATATATTGTAAAACACGCTTAAAACTTTTAAGAAATGTATTAATGTTGGTAATAATTTGACTGAAGTTATTGTTACTATTGTTTTAATTTATAAAAAATTGTTATAAAGTGAGAAATTTTTTACATTACATTTCAGAGCTTTTAATTGTCAAATTCGCAATAAGGCGGTCCTGAATGCGCCTCGCTGTTAAGACGGTACTTCGTGGCTCATATTGACGGTATTTGTTCTTTGTTCTGGGAACTCTGCCCTTGACTCATACATTTGGTCACCTAATCTAATGTTATGTAAGCACGCTTTAACTACTCTCCCAATGAACCCAGGATCAAAAAAAAGAGTATCACCAAGTTCATTTTAAAATGCAAAAAAATCTCTCGGCTTTATTTCGGACTTTACATAATGGTTCATTGTAACGGAATTTAGTACTTTCATCTTGTTGGTTTGGAGAAGGAGTTATTAGCCACGGCTCCAATGGATATCCAAAGTCACCTGTAGAACTGTATTTATATCTAAAATTATTTTTAGTAAATGGGTTTAAATGAATTTTAAAGTTTAGCAATCAAAATCATGTTATGCTTACCACTTTAAAAACTACGCTACATGATTCTTCGCACTGTATAGGAGATTCAAATTAATGAATCGTGCCGAGCTCGTTTGTTTAAGCATTCACTTGGTGAATTAAGAAACGCAATGTTGACGCAGAATTCCACTTCGGTTAGAAGCGTGTTAAAACGCGTTTTATATGATAATTTATTCTTTTAATACCAATCTCCTAGTACTCATCCATATGGCGGGCTGTGGGGGAATATATTTGCCCCTCGATACTTGATTCAGTAAAAAAAAAGAATGAAGATTCTTCCGCAGTGCCTTTTCTGTTGTAACAAAATCCATTCCGTTGGCAGATTGTGGAAAGCTACCATTGATAGGACGCCTACAAACTAACTGCATCAATTTACCAAATAATCTGAGCAAAAAGTTACCTTTCTACCAATAAGTAGGCCTCTGGTCCACTTCTCAGGAGAAAAAAGAGTGTTCATATTAAACTAAGTGTAAAACAACTTATGTACCAGATTTTATGAAAATCGAACAATAAATAAAATTTTTTCGAATAGGTCGGTTCCTGGTCCACTTCTCAGAGGAAGAAGTAGTATTATATGTACCAAATTTCAAGATACTTGAAAAACAAATACAATTTTTTTAATTGGTCGGTCCACTCTGGTCTACTCTCTGGTAGAAAGAGAAGAGTTTAAGCTAATTTTTCCTATTGTGGTCGCCACTTGGCATTAATAAAAAAATCCAGCGTATGTTCACCATCTCAGGTGCTGTTAAATAAATATTGTATCGTTTTTCTTAGCTACCCTTGATGATTTCCCAAATCCTTCGAGTCCGATCACTAGATTGCTAAATAATAGTCCAAGATTTGTTCGTTTGGCCTCTTAATCATCAGGAATTTACTCAACGTTTATTTAATCTGCAATAATTACAATTATTTTCTATACCCAATGGCTTATTTTAAAATTCTTTATGACACACAATTATTCTCTGCTTCACACAATTTATTCATTTCTAAAACACACAGCTCACAGCAATGTTAACTCCACTGTGTCTTCTAATCATTTCCCTTTGTGATAGCGGCTGCCGCCCTTTTTATCTGTTCACGCGCTCAGTAATAGGCTGATTATTCGTTTGCCTGCGATAGCTGCAGCTGCTCCGTTTATCCACTGTCGAACTTTTGTTTGCCTTGGTACGGGTAATTTGCATCACACTGCCACTTCTTTTGTCTGTCCTTTTTATTTGGAAATCTCGTCACAATGCTACTCCTTTCGTCTGTTCTTCATATTTTTCCGTCACACTGCCCTCAATCTAAGCCTGATTGTCCCGATCGGACACACTATCTGTTCCAAACCCTGCCAGCCTTTCCAAGTGAACCACTTTTATTTTGGTTCTTGGGTGTCCAACGGTCTGGATTCGATACTCCGCGCTATTTATTCGTCCAATTACTTTGTACGGACCTTGCTTGCTGTGCAAGATTTTCTTCCATATAGAATCGTACAGCATTACCAAATCTCCGTTTTCAAATCTTTCAGGATTCTTCGCCTTAATACATCCGTCTATCTTGTTACTCATAATATTAGGGCGTTGCTTAACAGTTTGGCGTACCTCTCTCAACTTCTCCGTTACAGCAAGAGACATTTTGCCATTTCCGTACGTATTTCCTTTCCGCTGGTCGTTCTTTAATAGGGGCACATAATTTCCGTTGTATGCAGGATCGTGGCTAATACTGAGCGGTACTTCCGTATTTCCATACTCCATCACGCTTTTCTTAAGTCGATCTTCATTCCTTGACCAAGGAGAAAGTCCACACCAACTATGATTTCATTTAAGATTTCCGCTAATATGAACTCATGTAACACTGTCATATTCCCGATGGTGACTTTACTCGTGGCTTTTCCCAGAAATCTGGCGTCTTGGCTCTGTGCAATGGACTGATTTCCTTGGTGAACAAGTCGGATGGAATGATGGAGTTTGACGCGCCCGTGTCCACAGTTAGTACTCGCTCATGTCCATCCACATATCCACTGATAGTAACGTTGCTAGCCTTGTTATCGATTTTTCTCGTGAGGCCCATATTACAGTCGCGGTCGAAGTGCCCTGCCTTCTACAGTTGTAGTAAATCCTGGTTTTCATCAGTTTGGCGGTTTTCGACGTTTCCCAGATTCCTTTCATCCTATCTGGACTTTCCATCATCGCGCAGTCTCTCCCCTGCTATACTTGCCTCTTATTCCGCTGATAAATTTATGAATTTTTATCCTCTCGAGGTATTTTCCAAGACTATCTCGATAACCCAAATGAGCTAGCCCCTTAATCTCACAAGCAAATTCCTGCAAGGTCTTGTTGGACTTCTGGTAACGGTTCTCTAATTCCATCTGATAGTTTTGTCTTCTATGCTCGCTACCATAGCGTCTTTCCACGGCTCGCATTAGTCCCTCGTAGTCATCTCTCTCATATGCAGGAATTATCTGCAATATTTTCGCAGCAGCTCCCTTCAATGCCATGAATAGTGCAGCTGACTTCTCCTCCATGCTCCAGTTATTTGCTCTAGCCGTCTTTTCGAACTAAATCTTAAAGCTGTGGAAAGGGGTTGCGCCGTCAAAGGATGGTGCTTTTATCCTAGGGGCGCTCCTCGAAATGCTTGAACGATGCAAAATAATTTGTGGATTTTCTTCGTACCAGAATCGACAGTTTTGTTTATTTACCGCATCACTTAGATGAAAGTGAGCCTCATCGGAGAAGATAATTTGATTAAAAAAATCGTTATCGTTTTCAAGTTGTTCCAAGGCATAATCAGCTAATTCACGACGTTTATGGTAATCCAATGGCTTAATTGTTTCGATTGTACTTCAGATTAAATAAAAAAACATTCAAATTTCCTTAAAAATTAGTGTGGTTTTTTTTAAGAAATCATATCACTCTTATTATATATATATATATATATATATATATATTTGACCGGTACACACCTCGCGCACTGGGAGCCCCTCGAAATCCTAACAATGGCTTCTCTGTTGTCAGTGAGGATAGGATGCTGAGCTTGCCTCGGTGTCTATCAGTAACCAGCCCCTTCGACCCTTTGTCAAAAAGAGTGCATTGGCGCAGGATGAGTAGTCTGCGTTGCTCCGGGCGAACGCTTGTCCGTCCGAGTAGGGGAACGGTAAGTCGGAGAACATGCCTCAGTGAGCTAGTGCATTGACTCGGCGATATATCCGTTCCTGTCTATTTCGGCCCGCCCCTGCATGCGCTATAAACATACAAATATGTTGAATAAAATGAGAAATAAAATAAATTAATACCAACAACATTGACAAATTATTTGACATAATAGCGAACAGCCGTCCTGGATAGACTGCGCGGATGCTTTAAACGAAAACTTAAAAAGTTCAAAAAAGCAATTGAAAAGAGTAAATCCTGCTGCTTTAAAGAACTCTGCAGAAAGGTCGACAAAAATTCATGGAGCGATGCTTACAAACTAGTAACGATGAAACTCAAAGGTGGCAAGAAACAAGTGCCAACCTGCACCACGCTACTGAAAACTGTCTTGGAAAGTCTAAAATAACGGCTTCAAAGACATTTCGGGATAATAATGTATTGATTAGATATTACTGTTTATTATTCTTATTAATAGTAATTTTATTATTATTAATATTAATATTGATTGTAATTCCATTATTTTTCAACGACCAGTTCGTATTGTATTCAAGTTTTTATAAATTTGTCTAATCTGTTCTGATTTTTTTTATTGGTGCAAAAGAAACACGTTCATTTCCTTAAAACATTTCGCTTAATATTTTAGCATCAGGGGCTCGGTTAGTTAATTTGGATGAAAAATTTGTTTGAGAAAAACAAATATGCTTTATTTGAGAAAAACAAATTTTTACAAAATACAGTCGCCAATTGGAAATACCAAGTGAAACTAGACCTTTCTGAATTTCTGAACTTAGCCTGCGCAGACGCTGTCTTTTTATTCGATGAACTATGTCAATGCCGTATTCGCCGTTGCCAATGCGCAAACCATAAACCTTCATCAAAACCTTTACGTCCAATCTCTTCATCGGCCAGTTACGAACTATATTGTAGAAAAACTAAAATCTTTAATATCCTTAAAAAAACTGGTAATAGAAAATTAAAAGCGGCGGACGTTTATACCTTATGATCCAGCAGCAATTTGATGTTTTCCATAAAACTGATTCAGGTGATTACTCGCTCTTATAAAATGTCGCCAATATTGACTTTTTAAATAAATTTTAGATAAGCTAAGAAAACTCTTTTAAGAAATAAAAACTGAAGTCGTAATCAATTCTTTATTACCATATTGATCATATATTTATGTTTAATTGGCGCTCATGTTCGAATATATAAATTCGGAAATTTGCTGACAGCTGCGCACTGGCAGCTGGCAAAATTTCTGCAAGCAATGTCCATAACTATAATTACTACCGAATCAATAATTGCGCACCATTTGTTTCTTTTTCTCAAAGTTATCGTCAATCGAAAACGCCAAATGAAACTAGGAGGTTCTGATCTTGATCTTCCTTTGAGTGGAGGTCTTCCTCTTTCTCTGCTTCCATATGCGGGTACTGCATCGAAACTTCTCATAGATGGACCGCTTTCACCCATTCCCATGACATGGCCTAGCTAGCATAGCCGCTGTCTTTTTTCCGGTGAACTATGTTAATGTCGTCGTATAACTCGTACAGCTCATCGTTCCATTGTTTGGGGTATTCGTCATTCTCAAGGCGCTAAGGACCATAAAACTTTCGCAAAACCATTCTCTCTAAAACACATCGGATGTCGACATCGTCCAGGCTTCTGCTCCAGATATCAGGACGGAAATTATGAGCGACTTGTAGAATTTGGTTTTGGTTCGTCGAGAGAGACTTTACTTTTCCATTGGCTACTCAATCCAAGTAGCACCTGTTAGCAAGAGTGATTCGCGTTTGGGCTTTAAGGTTGATATTATTAGGTTCGTGGATGCTGGTTCCAAGACAGACAAAACTGTCTACAACTTCAAGGTTATGTCTGTCCACAGTGACTTGGTGTCCACGACACGAAAGCGCTGACGATTTCTTAGATGACATGAGATTTTTCGTGTTGTCCTCGTTCACCTGCTTAGCTTCTTTGTCTAATCTGGAGAAAGCAGAACTATCGGTGCGGTTACTATGGTTAATGATATCAATATCTTCGGCATTCGCTAACAATCGTACACTTTGTAAAATATTGTAACTTGTCTATTTAGCTCAGCCAATTTTTTTTCCAGCATCAGGTTGAAGAAATCACATAATAAAGAGTCATTATGTCATAAGCCTTATTTGGAATCGAACGGCTTGGGGAGGTTCTTCCCAATTCAAACTACGCTTGTGGTATTATCCGTGTTCTGTACCAATTATTGTTCTGATTTTGCGCATAGTGAACATCCGGTCAATGGTGGATTTACCAGGTCTAAAATTACACCGTACGCTCGATAGGACCCTGCTATATTGAGGAGACTTATCCTATGATAATGGGCGTAGACCGTAGGGTACCCTTTTTAAAGATTTGCCAGAGCACACTGAGGTTAAAATCGTTTCGCATGGTTTCTTCCGACCATATTCTGCAAAGAAGCTGATGCATGCACCTTGTCAATTCTTCGTCACCGAATTAGAATAGCTCAATCGGTAAATCATCGGCTCCTGCCGTTTTCTTATTTTTAAACAGGCAATGGCTATTCGCGCTTCATCATCAATTGGGGGTTCGAGTTCACCATCTCCGTGTGTCGCACTTCCATTGCCATTGAGCAGGTCGGAGAAGTGTTCCGTATATACACTATGTATGATCTGAACACATTACCTTCTTAGTCCTGACATGAGTGTGCTTCGGTATTGAAACCTTCTGAAAGTAGTCGTACTTTGAGTATAATTCTCGAGCAGCCGGCCATCTTCTCAAGTTCTTCATACTTACGCATTTTGGCCTCTCTTTTTTCGTCTGCAAATGCACTTCACTTCCCTCTTCAGCTCTCGGTATCTATCCCATCCCGCAATTATTGTAGCCGATCGAAAAGTTGCGAGGTAGGCAGTCTGCTTTCACTCCACCGCATCACGGCAACTTCCATGAAACCAGCTCTTTCTTTTGCTTTGCGGAAATTCAATTATTTCTGCAGCAGCAGTAAGTAAGAAGTTTGAGATGCTACTCCACTGTTCCCCTATATCGAGAATGTTGATGAGTGTTCTAAGAAAGCAGAAATTCAGGTCGATTAGAAAGCTGCACAGTTGTCTGTTGGGATTGTAGCTTTTCGACGTCGAACATTCCTTGTGTTTTATGATGGGCGTTCTTTGATGCGCGGAGCCGGGTGCGTATCTTCCCTATTGTAAGATAGTGATTCGAGTCGATATTTGTCGCTCGTAACGTACAACATGATCGGCTGGTTTCTGCATTATTCGATCCCAAGACATCCATGTAGCCTGATGTATTTTCTTGTGCCGGAATCTGGTACTATAGACAACCATGATGGGGATGTTTCTCCGTGGAGACTGTGTTATCCGATTGTTATGCCAAAATTACCTGACATTGAACGATTTTCACATCATGGTGGTGGCAGCACTCGTAGGTACGGTCTAGACGCTCACAAAAAGCATCTTTGGCGATATGTTGAAGAACTTTGCTTTGATGAGTATTGAAGAACTTTGCTTTGATGAGTATTGTAGCTGGACATTCATCTACCGGGGTGAATGCCAGGACTCGGTGACGGAGTCTGTCTCCCACCACAAATCGAACACCAAATTTGGACATCCATTGGCAATTATTGGCTCTGCCTTATTAAAAGTTTTTGAAGTAAAACGAATGGGTAAATCACAGTTTTCCTATTCTTGACTAAGTATTGCACCACTTCTTGCGAAAGGTGCAAAATTTGGTATAAATCTTCTATAATAATTTGTAAAAGCAACAAAGCGTCGAACTGCGTCTTTGTCAGTGGGTTTAGTATTGTTTTAATTGTATTTATTTTGGAATCATCTGGCAGTAAGCCTTTTGCTGAACATTAATGGCCTAAAAACGTTACTTCGGTCCTGAGAAAATTACACTTTTTGGGATTAAGTTTTAAATTGAATTTACGACATGTTTCGAAAACTTTTGTTAAATTATTTATACCATGTACTTCGCTACAGCCTATGGCAATAATATCGTTTAAATAAATAAATGCTACGTTAGGTAAAATACCAGAAAATGCTAAAGCCAAATGCTCCACGGTCTGTGCTAAAGGATGTAATATCACGTAAATCTTTTTGGAAAGGAATCTGATGAAAACCTGAAAATAAATCTAAGGTGGAAAAATATTTTGCTCTGCCAAGATTGTCTAAAATGTCGTCTACTCGTGAAACTAGGAGGTTCTGATCTTAATCTTCCTTTGAGTGGAGGTCTTCCTCTTTCTCTGCTTCCATATTCCATGCGGGTACTGCATCGAAACTTCTCATAGATGCAGCGCTTTCACCCATTCCCATGGCATGGCCTAGCTAGCATAGCCGCTGTCTTTTTTCCGGTGAACTATGTTAATGTCGTCGTATAACTCGTACAGCTCATCGTTCCATTGTTTGGGGTATTCGTCATTCTCAAGGCGCTAAGGACCATAAAACTTTCGCAAAACCATTCTCTCTAAAACACATCGGATGTCGACATCGTCCAGGCTTCTGCTCCAGATATCAGGACGGAAATTATGAGCGACTTGTAGAATTTGGTTTTGGTTCGTCGAGAGAGACTTTACTTTTCCATTGGCTACTCAATCCAAGTAGCACCTGTTAGCAAGAGTGATTCGCGTTTGGGCTTTAAGGTTGATATTATTAGGTTCGTGGATGCTGGTTCCAAGACAGACAAAACTGTCTACAACTTCAAGGTTATGTCTGTCCACAGTGACTTGGTGTCAACGACACGAAAGCGCTGACGATTTCTTAGATGACATGAGATTTTTCGTGTTGTCCTCGTTCACCTGCTTAGCTTCTTTGTCTAATCTGGAGAAAGCAGAACTATCGGTGCGGTTACTATGGTTAATGATATCAATATCTTCGGCATTCGCTAACAATCGTACACTTTGTAAAATATTGTAACTTGTCTATTTAGCTCAGCCAATTTTTTTTCCAGCATCAGGTTGAAGAAATCACATAATAAAGAGTCATTATGTCATAAGCCTTATTTGGAATCGAACGGCTTGGGGAGGTTCTTCCCAATTCAAACTACGCTTGTGGTATTATCCGTGTTCTGTACCAATTATTTTTCTGATTTTGCGCATAGTGAACATCCGGTCAATGGTGGATTTACCAGGTCTAAAATTACACCGTACGCTCGATAGGACCCTGCTATATTGAGGAGACTTATCCTATGATAATGGGCGTAGACCGTAGGGTACCCTTTTTAAAGATTTGCCAGAGCACACTGAGGTTAAAATCGTTTCGCATGGTTTCTTCCGACCATATTCTGCAAAGAAGCTGATGCATGCACCTTGTCAATTCTTCGTCACCGAATTAGAATAGCTCAATCGGTAAATCATCGGCTCCTGCCGTTTTCTTATTTTTAAACAGGCAATGGCTATTCGCGCTTCATCATCAATTGGGGGTTCGAGTTCACCATTTCCGTGTGTCGCACTTCCATTGCCATTGAGCAGGTCGGAGAAGTGTTCCGTATATACACTATGTATGATCTGAACACATTACCTTCTTAGTCCTGACATGAGTGTGCTTCGGTATTGAAACCTTCTGAAAGTAGTCGTGCTTTGAGTATAATTTTCGAGCAGCCGGCCATCTTCTCAAGTTCTTCATACTTACGCATTTTGGCCTCTCTTTTTTCGTCTGCAAATGCATTTCACTTCCCTCTTTAGCTCTCGGTATCTATCCCATCCCGCAATTATTGTAGCCGATCGAAAAGTTGCGAGGTAGGCAGTCTGCTTTCACTCCACCGCATCAGGGCAACTTCCATAAAACCAGCTCTTTCTTTTGCTTTGCGGAAATTCAATTATTTCTGCAGCAGCAGTAAGTAAGAAGTTTGAGATGCTACTCCACTGTTCCCCTATATCGAGAATGTTGATGAGTGTTCTAAGAAAGCAGAAATGCAGGTCGATTAGAAAGCTGCACAGTTGTCTGTTGGGATTGTAGCTTTTCGACGTCGAACATTCCTTGTGTTTTATGATGTGCGTTCTTTGATGCGCGGAGCCGGGTGCGTATCTTCCCTATTGTAAGATAGTGATTCGAGTCGATATTTGTCGCTCGTAACGTACAACATGATCGGCTGGTTTCTGCATTATTCGATCCCAAGACATCCATGTAGCCTGATGTATTTTCTTGTGCCGGAATCTGGTACTATAGACAACCATGATGGGGATGTTTCTCCGTGGAGACTGTGTTATCCGATTGTTATGCCAAAATTACCTGACATTGAACGATTTTCACATCGTGGTGGTGGCAGCACTCGTAGGTACGGTCTAGACGCTCACAAAAAGCATCTTTGGCGATATGTTGAAGAACTTTGCTTTGATGAGTATTGAAGAACTTTGCTTTGATGAGTATTGTAGCTGGACATTCATCTACCGGGGTGAATGCCAGGACTCGGTGACGGAGTCTGTCTCCCACCACAAATCGAACACCAAATTTGGACATCCATTGATGACCTATGTATGTAGGACTATATAAATATATATATATAATTATATATACTAACGGATCCCGACGTGCTTTGATATTTGTTTTAATCGAAATTTTTTTTCCTAAACAAGAATATTTTTAATTTTTTTTTCATTTTAAATTTTTTCGCTCTTTCTCCCTTTCAACACCACATACATCGTAACGTACGCGTATTTTGGAATTTTACATGTATTTGTTGTTGTTGCATGTATTTTGTATGGGTAGCGACCAATGTTCACTGAAATGGTCATATCTCTGGAACGGCTACGCCAATCTCATGAAAACTTCATTTGGTGGATCTCAAGTTATAAGCTTTCATAAAAATTTGCATTGATTTTTATATATAAAAATCCAGTGACACAATGTATGCTCCCAGTGAACTCTTCACCAACTCAACCGATATTGATGAAAGTTGGCATTTATGTGTATTTTGGTCCAACTTAAGACATAGGATAGTTTTTATTTCGATTAATGGCCTCAATAATTTATAAATGACAATAAACTTATTATCAAAGCTGATTGTTTTTATTAATTCCAAGTTTCGTAAAAAACTCGAACAGATGGCGCCTCACATTAGATTTATTACAGAAAACTGTTAGACCGCTTATTATGGACTCCTCATAGATGACGCTACCGTTGATTTTGAAATTTATTTTTCAACTGCAAGTGGCGCATGTGATTTTTTGTTCGATATATTTCGTGACACCGTTTTTTCTGGTATCATTTTATTTTTATGTGTTGTATATTATTTTGGATATCTACTTAACTACTATTTTACTGTTACTTAATGCAGTGAAATATAAGAATAACAAAATTATAGTACAAGGAATTTATTCGAATAAAAATTTTCAGTAAAATGCCAACAAAAAAATCTAACCTGAACAATGCCCGTAGCAAAAAAGCTCGACAAAGAGCAAAAAGAAATGAAGCTCATAGAGTTCGCGAAGCTGATATTCATGTGCATAGATCAAGAGAACAGCGTGATAAGCGTCTCCAAGAATATTAAAAGAGAATTCGCAATTGAAATGATTCTAAATTATTTTTGACGGTCGTAATTTTTAAACAACATTTAAAGTACAAGGCCAAGTGTACCATATAATAGGGTCATTGATGTAAAGTCCAAATGAAGATCCAAAATTTCTCCAAATTTATTTCATCGGCACTTGTGAAGAAAGTGTGACGACACAATGCCAGTATAATTTCATTGAACAAGCAGAAAAGAGATTAATTGTAATATTGTTGGAAATATTTTTGGAGATCTGTAATCATCTGATCCAATTGTTCAAAAGAGTATCACCACAATTAAAAGGTGACAATTATCAAATCGTCAATAAAGCCGACAAAGTACCATCAGGAGGACACGCCGTTCGTACGACGCACTCCAGTATACATTGATATTCTGGCAAGGACAAGACGAATATCACACCAATATCAAACAACGTGATCAAATCAATAGTAATGAATTCTGTAAAAAAAATTAGTTCAGTGAATTATTACGCGCGTCGATTACTTATTAAACATAATCATTACAACTATATTCTTCGATACCGTCAGTTGAATCATCAATACGTCGTGGATATGTTTGCTAAAATTGAAAGTGAACGCTAACGATTCATTCGGTTTAACTAAGTTAAATTACGATTAGAAGATTACATCCCCTTAGGAGATGCTATTGTTGGAAACATCGATTGAAACTTAAACACCAATAAAATCGGCATTGCACTGATTTAAATTCATCACATAATCATTATGGTATGTCATCACCTAATCGCCCAGCCACAGACTTAGTAAAACAGTGATTTACAACGAGCAAAATTTAGTAATCTTAATTAGGCTACAATTGTTTCTATTGAAACAAAAAACACGATGTGTACAGTTCAACGTTTAATTCGGGAGTGAGTTAAAATTCAAGTATTCGTACATATAATAGTATTTGACATACGCATTGTTACACACACATGGTTGCATTTTATAGTAATATTTCAACACCCTTCCTCAATGCGAATGTCTTTAAATAAGTTTTAACATTTTCACAAATTTACAGTGTTTCTCATTATGCAAATTTTTAGTTAAAATGTCTGCAATCATACAATTTGTTGAAGCATACTCAAGCTTTATATCACCTCTCTCAACAATTTCTCTTACAAAATGATATCTTATATCTATGTGCTTCGTTCTTGCATGATGCACCGGATTTCTTGCCAAATGTTGTGCACTCAAATTATCACCATACAACGTCGTAGTATCACTTGAATCACCGCATCCAATCTCGATAATAATTCTTCTCAAATGCAATGCTTCTTTTGTTGCGGACGCCATCGCCATATATTCTGCCTCTGTGCTGCTCAGCGCAACACAATCTTGTTTTTCTGACTTCCACGATATCGCACCACCAGCCAGAAAGAACACGTACCCGGTATAAGATCTTCGATCGGTCCTATCACCGCCCCAGTCTGCATCAGCGTACCCTTTCAGAGCTTGGCCACACGCACTGTAATGCAACTTCAAGTCTATCGTTGATGCCAAATATCTCAAGACATGCTTGACACCCACTAGATGCTCACTATGCGGATCTTTATTCCGTTGTGCCAACTTAGCCACCGAATGAAAAATATCTGGTCTTGTTGACAACGCTAACCACATCAGCGCCCCAATCGTTGATTGATACGAAGTCTGATCTACCTTCGTACAGTTGTCTTCGTTACACGCTACCTGGAATCCTACATCCAAAGGCGTCGATACTGGCCTACATGACCCAATACGCTGTTGCTCCAACAATTCTTTAATGTATTGTGATTGCCCAATAGATATTTTACCTAACTCGCCTTCACGCTCGATCTGCATGCCCAAAAACATACGAAGAGGACCCTTGTCAACACATTCGAACTTTGCACAAATGTTTGCCTTGACCTCAGTCATAATCTTCTTCGACTGGCATGCTAGAAGTAGATCATCAACATAAACAAGTATTAAACACAGATTACCTTCTATATCTTGCTTATATAGACACGACTCGCTCTCGCATTGATTGAAGCCCAACTCTTTTAACGTTGTATTCAGCTTGGAGTTCCACTCCCTTCCTGACTGCTTCAACCCATAAATTGCCTTGTTTAGTTTCAACACCTTAGGTGGCTGATTCTCGTCAATATAAACTTTTGGCTGCCGCATTTATATGACGTCACTAAGTTCGCTATTCAAGTATGCTGTGCATACATCCATCTGATGTAAATGCATCTTTAATTCCGCTGCTAATGCTAGTACCAAACGTATTGTCTCAAACCGACATACTGGAGAAAATGTTTCAGAATAGTTCACGCCGTATTTCTGTGAACACCCCTTAGCTACCAAACGCGCCTTATAACGTTCGATGTCACCATGCTCGTTCTTCTTCAATGCGTAGACCCACTTGCAACCAACCAGCGACTGCCCCTTTGGTAATTCCACCAAAGTCCACGTATTATTTGCCCTTAATGCATTATATTCTTCACGCATTGCTTTTTGCCACAAATCAGCTTGCTTACTCGTTACTGCTTCTTCATACGTTTCAGGAATCTGCACTTCAGTAGTGCTCATCGCATTCAAAACATTAAATGCCTTCTTTGGTCGACCTGGCTTACCCGTACGAATTAACTTCGGCCTACCACGACCAATTTTTTCACTAACAACTTCTTCTGCACTCGCGTACTCATCACTTGCTTCTTCACCGCTGCTGACTTTGACTGCACTGCTTTCTGCTGTATTTTCATCGCCAATGTTAACATATTTTGACGTCTGCATATTGTTTCCAAAATCATAACAAACATTCTCATGCACAGCACCTTCCATGTAATTTGTCTCGTCAAATATTACATCCCGTTTTTCCTCAACTTGCCGTACTTCACTGTCATACAGCCTGTATGCCTTTGATGTCATCGAATACCCAACCATTCGATACTGCTTGCCTTTGGCTCTAAACTTCTTATGCTGTGTTTTATCTAAGGCCACTGCTACTGCGCCGAACACCTTCAAATGCGCCACCGATGGTTTCTTTCCAAACCATGCCTCATACGGCGTTTTATTTACCAACGCCCTTGTCGTTGAACGATTTCGTAAATACACAGCTGTTGCCACTGCCTCTGCCCATAGGGCCTCACACATACCTGAACATACAAGCAAACTTCTCCCCATCTCCACCAATGTGCGATTTGCTCTCTCTGCTACGCCATTCTGCTGCGGCGTATATGGAACCGTCAGCTGCCGCACTATACCGTGCTTATCCAGATAATCATTGAACGTATTATTTACGAACTCACGACCATTATCGCTCCTGACCGCCTTCACCTTCTTTCCGGTTTGTCGCTCAACCATTGTACAAAACGATACAAACTTATCAAACACTTCGTTCTTTGATTTTATGAAATAAATAAAGATTCGCCTTGACATGTCATCTATGAATGTCAAAAAGTATTTGGAACCACCGAGCGATGCTGTTTCAAATGGACCACATACATCTGCATGTATCAAATCCAACACATTCTTCGATCTACTTTCCGTCGCACTTGGAAATGGTTGTGTGTGGATCTTGCTCGTCATACACGTCTTACAAGAAGTTTGCGTAGAAAAATTCACCTTCTCTAACCCGCTTACAATAGCCTTATTTGACATTTCAGCCAAACTGGTATAATTTAAATGGCCATACCGATTATGCCAAATCACCGCATCACACTGCAACGCACCAAAGCAACCACTGCATTCTCCGTCGAACATATACAGCTTGTTGTTTTTACGCACACGCAAGATATCAACGCCTTCCTTCTTTATCGTCGCATACTTGCTACCGAATATCACTGCGCAACCGCAGTCGACTGCACGACCAAATGAGATGAAGTTTCCTCTCATACCAGGAACATACAAAACATCCCTTAACGTCAATTCACACATGTTTGTACGTATGATGACGTCACCTTTGCCTTCAGCACGCATGCTGTTGTCACCTGCCAATGCGATCCACTCTGTATGATCCACAAAGTTCGTGAACATCTTTCTGTCGCAACACATATGCGCCGTCGCACCGCTGTCTAAGCACCATTTCGTTCTATCAAACAAACTACAATCTGTTGCGCCCAGCATTGTAAACGAAAATTGCTTTTCCTGTTGTTGTTGCTGTTTCGTTGCGTCTACTTTTCTCGCTGTACAATTAGCTTTGATGTGTCCTCTCTGCCCACATCGAAAACAAGTAATGTTTCTCATACTACCTTTCTCTTTCTTAGTACCGCTGCCCTGCGTTGACTTCGCTACATACGCTTGTTGACCGTTACTATTGTTTTTATCATGTTCCTGCATGTCACCACGACGCTCACCTTCTTCTAGAAGCTTCAATTTCAAAATATCCACTGTTGGTAGACTGTCCCTCGTCTCCATAGCAATAACGAAATTCTCAAATTCTTTTGGTAGACTGGACAACAAGATAATGGCAACTAGCTCCTGATTCAGCACTATGCCCACCTCCGCCAACTTGTCCATAATCGTCGTAAACACATTTAAATATGCAGCAATATTCTCACCGTCATTCATACGTAGACTTAGAAGCTTTTTATAAAGCGATACCTTCCTTACCGGTCCACTTGGCTGGTACACATCAAGTAGCCGTTTCCACGCATCTGTTTAATTGCGATGACTTTACGCTCAAGGTGATCATGGCTAACGCTTTCTCGTCACACGCTACCCATTTAGCTACTTCATCAGCTACCTCACCTGCGTCCTCCTTTATTGACTCCCCGGATACCATTTTCCATAGTTCAGCATGTACCAACACGCTCCTCATCTGGACGGCCCAAGAATCATAATTCTTTTCGTCCAACTTTTCAATCTGGTACATTCCGCTCATCTTATACAATTCACTTTTTAAACTTTATTTAATCAACGCAGTTTGCGCATCGGGGCCCATAACCTATTGAAACAAAAAACACGATGTGTACAGTTCAACGTTTAATTCGGGAGTGAGTTAAAATTCAAGTATTCGTACATATAATAGTATTTGACATACGCATTGTTACACACACATGGTTGCATTTTATAGTAATATTTCAACAGTTTCTAATAATGAACCATTATTGACTGACGAACAAAAAAGTTTATAAAGTATATGCAATCGGATTATGTTGGTTGTTGATGCTAAACAAGGCGGTTATTTCTTTTTGGATGCACCAGGTAGAACCGGCAAAACATTTTTGATATCGTTGACCCTTGCGAAAAAAATTGCTTTAACAATTGCATCATCAGGAATAGCTGCTACTTTGCTAGATGGTGGGCAAATAGTAAATTCTGCCCTCTCCCCCACAAACTAAGAGTTTCGGCAACAAAAATATTCGTGTGTAAACTCAGTCTAAGTTAATACTAGATGTCCATAATAATCCAATTGCAATGTGTAACATTAAGAAAGGAAGCGGAATGGCTGCTGTGTTACAGAAGGGTTCAATCATAATTTAGGATGAGGGTACCATGGCTCATAAACATTCGCTCGAAGCATTAAAAAGAACTTTGCGGGGTTTAAACAGTAATGCCAGACTTTTTGGTGGTGCTATTTTACTATTATCTGGTGATTTCCGGCAAACATTGCCAGTCATTCCTCGCTCTACTTTTGCCGTGCATGTTTGAAACAATAATTTTTATGGAGACACGTCGAATATCCAAGATTAACAAAAAACATGCGAGTAGAACTCCAAAATGATCCAGCAGCACAAGTATTTTATCAGCAATTATTAGATATTGGAACATATATATCAACATACTTAATGCATAAGATCGGCAGAAAATTTCTCTAATGTCGTTCAAACTAAAAATGAACTGATCGAGAGTGCTTTTTCAGATATAATAACTCACTATCTAAAATACAATTGGCTTAGTAATCGCGCTATAATGGCAGCAAAAAATGTTGATGTACATCTAATTAGCTACCAGGTACAATAACTATATCCAGGTCATCATACTGGCAGCGAATTTACCAATTGAATTTTTAAATTCCTTAAACATATCACCACTCAATTTTCGATTAAAAATTGGATCACCGATTATTCTTCTGCGTAATTTGAAACCCTCTAAACTATGCAACGGTACACGTTTGGTAATAAAAAAATAACCGTCTCGAAGCCACTATTTAGACAGGAAAGTTTAAAGGAGAAACCGCTCTGTTACCACGCATTCCAATGATACTGTCAGATTCTCCAATACCATTCAAAAAACTGCAATTTCCAATTATTTTAGCTTTATCGATGAATGTCACAAGGTCTATTAGCGGATTAGATTCAAGAATCCATGCTTCTCCTATGGACAATTATACGTGGCCTGTTCACGTCTAGGAAGACCATCGAGTTTATTTGTGTTAACAAAAGACAGGTTGACCAAAAATATTATATATCGACTGGCGCTTAAGTAAAATTTAACTGTGATTTATTTTAAATAAAGGTAATTAGAGTATTTAATAATAAAATGAAATTGAAAATTTTCTGTTCACTTGTGTTAAATTTTGTCTTTTAAATCCTTTCTAAATCACTCAGCCACAGCAACGCGTGACCGGGTCTGCTAGTCATCATATATAATTATGTTTACAGCGTCCACTTTTTTGACTTGAAATGAGCCGTGATAAATATTTCCATATTTATTATAAGGTTCTTTTTGTACTAAAATCATATCAGTTACTTTACTTGATAATGGATTTGCTAGTTTCTCGTAGTGCTTTTTATTGTGAATCTTATGTTTAATTATGAGTTCTTTTGCAAGTAAATTCGTTTTTTGCATTCTATATTTAACTTCTTTTGCATAATACTCCACATTATATATTTTTTTTTTGCAATTCATGGTAACATAGCTTTTTTTTCGTATATTAATTCAAAAGGAGTAAATTCGTTATCGAAAACAGAACTTGGAGTTGTATTATGTAAAAATGTAAAATCTTTCAAATAAATGTTACAATCAGACAATGATTCATTTATATGTATATGCTCTCTAATATTCAATAAAAATGCGATTACTTCTTTCGACAGAACCTTTAGTTTCGTGATGATGTACAGTTGAAAAGATTTGTTCAATTTTTAAAGTTCTAGTTAATTCAAAGGATATTTAGTTTTCGAATTCTGTACCGTGATCAGATTTAATTGATTGGATTAATCCATATATTAAAGTAAAACTTTCAAAAATAGCTGAAGAAATCGATTTTGAGCTTTTCTCTGTCATGTTACAAGATGTTTGCTTAAATCACACATAATGATTAATGCGAACTTACTACCATTATTGGATTGAGGTAAAGGTCTAATTGTATCGATAACTATAATGTCAAATAGTTTACAAGGTGTCGGTGTTAAATCAAGGTGTTTAAAGTTTTAGATTTAACTTTATTTAAAAGGCATTTTTTGCATTTTCTTACAAATTTTGCAATGTTTCTGGTCATATTTCTCCAATAATATTTAGTACGTAATTTTGCATATAGTCGTTTTTGTTATATTGTTATAAGTTTTTGTTTGTTTCTTCTTCTGTTACTATTTCAACCGGTTCTGTTAATATAATTTGTAAATCTTTTAATATATTTATTCCGACGCCTTTTAATTTCATAATCGTAAAATACTTGAAAATTATATCATCTTTAGGCCATTCTAATTTCCTAATTATGTGTCTGCCGGTTTCTATTTCTAGCCTCGGAAGTAAATTATCCAAAGTCATATTTCGATAATAAACTGAAAATTTAATAACTCGAGTTTTTGTGTTTTAAATGAGCACATATTTGTATGTTAAAAATTTTATCGCCATTATCATAATTTATTTGTGTTTTTATATGCGGAATTCGCGTTGAGAAATTGTAAGAAAATTTGTAAGGTCATATTGTCAAGGTAAAAATCATTGGAATCAGAAACTAGTTTCGGATTAGAAATGTTTTTACTAGAGTCTTTGATTTCTTCTATGCTGATACGTGAGGGTGCATCTGCACCAACATTGGTTTGGCCTTTTATGTATTCTATTGTAAAATTGTATACAGAAAGTTCTAGTCGTATTATAGCGAGTTTAGAAGTTGAAGCTTTCATGTTAAATAAGTATACTAATGGTAAATGGTCTGATTTTACTATGAAATGTGTGCCGTAAACGTATGGTCTAAACAGTTTTACTGCGAAGTAAAGCGCTAAAAGTTTTAGTGCAATATTGGCTCTGCCTTATTAAAAGTTTTTGAAGTAAAACGAATGGGTAAATCACAGTTTTCCTATTCTTGACTAAGTATTGCACCATTTCTTGTGAAAGGTGCAAAATTTGGTATAAACCTTCTATAATAATTTGTAAAAGCAACAAAGCGTCGAACTGCGTCTTTGTCAGTGGGTTTAGTATTGTTTTAATTGAATATATTTTGGAATCATCTGGCAGTAAGCCTTTTGCTGAACATTAATGGCCTAAAAACGTTACTTCAGTCCTGAGAAAATTAAACTTTTTGGGATTAAGTTTTAAATTGAATTTACGACATGTTTCGAAAACTTTTGTTAAATTATTTATACCATGTACTTCGCTACAGCCTATGGCTATAATGTCGTTTACATAAATAAATGCTACGTTAGGTAAAATACCAGAAAATGCTAAAGCCAAATGCTCCACGGTCTGTGCTAAAGGATGTATTATCACGTAAATCTTTTTGGAAAGGAATCTGATGAAAACCTGAAAATAAATCCAAGGTGGAAAAATATTTTGCTCTGCCAAGATTGTCTAAAATGTCGTCTACTCGTGCTAGTGGAAATTTGTCTGCAATAAGTTTTTGTTGACCGCATGAAAATTTACGCATATACGATATGCTTTTTTGACCATTATTGTAATTTGAATAACTATCTTCTATTTTATCGTTCTCTAATAATTTGGAAACTTGACGAATTATATCTTCGCGTTGATAATATGGCAAGCGATAATTTTTTACATATACCGGCTTAATTTCATCGGTAGTATTTATAACTGTAATTATTGGGTTACTAGAAATAACTGTATATCTTGCTGTGAAAACACCGTTATCAATTTCTTTAGCTTCCACGAAAAGTGGATCTAGTGAACAAAAAAGATTGAAAATTCGATATACTTCGCACCTGGGGGTAATAATACACGCGTCATCTTCAATTTCGTGCAGGACTGGTATTGCGACTTTTTGGTACGACAGCTGGAATATTAGAAATCATCATCTACTACATGTAAAATATGTTTTAAAAGAAGATCGGAAAAAATTAAGTACACCGAGATAATATTTCAACCACTGACGCTTGTTTTGTTTGATGTTCAAAATCCACTTTTTGTATTCTTCAAGCTTGGACTTTTTTGCCGATATTGGGCAATTATTCAGAATACGTTTGGTGACTTTAGTATTTTTATTTTTGGCATGCAAAGAAATTGGAGTTCAACAGGCAATAAGAGTAGGATATTATCACGCAAATCTACAGAGTAAAAAAAAACTTTTTTTTGTAGTTTTAATAGTTTTTTATGCAATTTTTTGTTAAAACTATTTCTTATAAATATCTGAATTTTGATTTTTAATTTTTCCATCTCTGGAAAAAATTTCTTTTTTAAATTCAAATAGAGCATTAGAATCGAATTTGAACAAATATTGTTAAAATGCTTACAAATTCTACCTAAATTAAGGGCATAGAATATATGAAATAAATTTTATGTATTGAAAATATATGAATATAATGACAAATGTTATTATGGAATTATGTGCAACCCCATAAAAAATTTTGTACAATATTATACACAACTTTACAGTTATATAATTCAAATTGTTTTTCATTTAAAAGATTTAATTGAAAAGATTTATTAATATTTACACTTCAGAAACTATTGCCTCATCATACCATCACGCCTTTGATTGCTATTCTTTTGTAGCTGCTACGCTCTCAGATATTTTGTCTTCGAATTAGGTTCAGGATTTGTCCTTGGTATCGCGCCTCGGCTTGGCGATACTCTCGGTTACTGTTGTGGCTAACATGGTAAAAACGCCAAGTGAAGGAATTTTGATAGGCTGACATTAAAAAAGGCGGGCTGCCAGAAAAATACCACGAATTAGCTGACAAAACCAGTCAGAGCAGAAATATTTAATTAAGTGTGTGCGTTTGTACATTGCAGAATTATTTTAAATATAATTTAAAACTTGTAAAATATGCTTCCTTAATTGTGTATATTAGGAAAATACCAAAGGTAAGAAATTGCGTGCTAGGTTTCGAGGATGGGCCGCGATTTTTCATTTTCTTTCATCAGGAGAGAGATCAGGGCAGGTGAGAATATATACATATATAGAAGTTAATTATACTAACAACAGCTTATTTATATATAACTATTAGTTTATTTTTTGCCTGCAGTTAGTAAGTAGCTTTAAATAAATTGTATACAAAATATGATAATATTTTAGTGATCTTTGTTAAAAGTTGTATCTAAATATTAATTAAATAACACAGTTTACTAATCTCAGTTCACTCTAAATTCGTTACTACCTACATTACTCAAAAGCTCGTAATTAATATCAAAACGTAATTAATATCAAAAGTTAATGATTGTTATAGTTGAAGTAAAGTAGTATAACAGCGTAGTGAATTGCAAATAAAGAAAAGTTAAAGGTTGTAACGAAGCTTTCCTGTCGCCCCAGTGCTTCTTTAATAATCGCTGGGGTATACTCGCCGTGTCCAAGGATCGCTTACAATAAATTTGTAAAATCGGGACACTGCGCAAATCGTTTCGTATATTAAACTCTATTTAATTCTATATGATCCCATAGTCTTAATTCAATAGTACTTCACTTAAAACTTTTCTTATAGTTAACTTCCTACCACCTGGTCGTGGTGGCGTGGCTTAACGGGCCGGCCGTGTTCCGTTAGCTGGATCCCGTTAGTATCTGGTGCGTTGCGTTCTGCCGCGCCTTCTGTTGGCGTCGCTGTTGAGTACTATGCTGGCGTATGGGCGTCGCCGTCGTTTATTGCGGGGGCGATGCTCTGCCACGCCTTGTGCCGGCGTCTATCTCGGGTGCTCTGCTCTTTCACGCCTTGCGTTCTCCGTCGTGCGGTGCTTCGTCGTTCTGCCGGTGTATTCTCTGCCGCGCTGTGCTTCGTCGTTCTGCCGGTGTATTCTCTGCCGCGCTGTGCTTCGTCATCCTGCCGGTGTATTCCCTGCCGCGCTGTGCTTCGTCGTCCTGCCGGTGTATTCTCTGCTGCGCTGAGCTTCGTCGCTCTGCTGCCGTATCTATGTCACGGCACGGTCCGCATCGGCGTAGGCGAACGGACGTCACCTGTTTCGCGGTTGCGCGTTGCTGTGGCGTGACTTTTGCTTGTGCGGGCTCGTACGAGGTCTCAAGCGGGTCCTGGTGGTATAACCGACACGTTCACCGCTTAAAGCCCACGACTCACTCCTACGAAACGACCGTTTCTTGCCTAGAGTAAAAATCAGTTGCAATCGAGGGGCGCTCCGCTGGTAGCTCTGGTCACGACTACAGCTCCGTGCTCACTCTCCGCTGTGCTGCTGTGTTGCTCCTTTTATAGCTTTCGTATCTGGTGTCGCTAGCTCAGATGGTTGCGTTGCCATGGTGACTGTTGTTGATGTAAAATGTTGCTATTGATTGTGTAGGCATGTTGTGATTCATGATGACAACATGTTGTGTGTTTGTGTTTCTTCGATTTTTCGTGTAGGTTGCGTGGGTGCGGCTTGTTGTGCTGTGGGATTGGTTGTGTTTCGGCAACATGTTATGTGTTTGTGTTTCATCGCTCGTTGTTGTTTGTCTGGTTGTGTGGGCCAAATTAATGAGGATTTATTTGGTCCTCAAAAGGTTATATTGTCGGTGATTATTTATATTTCTCGCTAGACATATAATTTGGATGAGGCGACTAGGAGTAGCGCAATTAAAGTCAAAATTTCTGTTTGCTTGTGACCATCACTTTTCAAGGTTTTTAAGAATGGAGAAGTAGCTATTACCAGAAGCTTTTCCGGATACAAATCTGTCAATAGTTTCTTTGCCTTGTTCTGACATTAATAACTATAATGATAACATAATTTTTCCCCCACAAGCTACGGAAGATCGTGCCGAGTTATATATTGGCTCGAACGCTCTATTACTGTTGGCATCAGGGGAAGAAGAATCCCAGGGGGAAATAGAGAATTTTGATAGGATAGAGAGTTTTATTCTACTTGCCAGAGAATAGGTATATGTCAACTGTTGTTTGACATAGTGAAGGATATTGTTGTCATAATTGCGATATCGACTTTGTTTTATCTTTGTTTGTTAGGATTCGTAAATTTTGTAATGGTAATGTCGGAAAAAATTGAATCTAAATTTTATCTGAAACAATTTTCATTAAAAGAAAAATAGTGTGCTAATATTTTTAGATATACATATGTTATTAAAGAAAAGTACCAATTTATAAGTGCATCATTACATTTAACGTGATTTTTCTCAAACGACACATCAATGTGTGATAAAAGTATACACGTGATAAAAGCACACATTATTTAACACCAAAGAACAAGTCAATACTCCTATAAAGACTCTTGCAATTAGAAGCTACAGAAATCATCTCAATTTCTTCTGAAGTATTTTATCCCGCTAAAATCATCAAGAGGAAGATAACCAAATATTCGAAAATTCTTGTTTTGGTTTTCTAAGATATAGTTAATTAAAAACAAATTCACATAAGTGCTAAAATGTAAAGTTCTGAATTATAATCAATTAGTCCACATTTTTCTTTCTCTTTACATAAATCCAATATCAAGGTCAAGCTAAACACGTTTTTTTTTGTGAGCGCGTGCTTGCATACTGAGACATTGCACATGTTAAACAGTATAAGTCAAAAATTTAGAACTACTTATTTCGGTTTTATTAAAGTTGTAATTATAGAGATGCAATTTAACTAAAAAGTAAATGAGTGAAAATTTAAAACAAATTATTGCATTAAACATATTAAAAATAATTTTGTCCCAAGACAGCAAATATCACGAGCATGGAAGGCCTTCTACGCATCGTCAGCAATCAATGTAAGTAATTCATTCATTAATATTTTATATATATATATTGTATATATGTATAAACTCATATGTTAATTTTGCAAGTTGTCTGGAGCTATGCCTTAATTGAGATGTTAAAAGTGAGAGTATTTAAGAATTTAGTTTTGGGCACCCTTCGCAGTGATCCCGCTTAAGAGTGTACATATGTAGATCATATATATGATTTGCTAACTTAAATTTGTTTTTGCATTATTTTCTTTCACATTACACAAATTATATGTCTAGTTTTTATTTGAATTTATGTACGTAAAACTAAGTACAGGTCAATAACCATATATGCAGAAAATGTTGACGTAGGTCTGATTTAGCCTAGGCAGCTTTCATATATATGTTTAATAAGGAACTTTATGGAATTTAACATCTAAGAGTTACGTATTTGATGAAATGTACTATTTTCTTAGCAGTATTAGGTGAGTAAGCCAATAAATATGATTCGTAATTTAATTATGTTCGATGTTAATTAGAATTTTGAATTTACGTTTAACTGAAATGGTTTTTAATTTCTAAATGACGTTTTCCGAGATAATGCAGTTAAATGTTAAGTAATTCAAAGGGCCTTATAACATTTTAACTGCGCTAAGAAGGCAAAGAAAGGGTGGGCATGGAAGCGCGGGCGCGGGTAGATCTTCTCTACTCACAGTGTGCAAAACTGAGTAATTTTTGTGTTCGTTTTAATAGTTAATTTCAGTTAGATTCCTTCTGTGTAACCAATAATTCATAGTTTTACATATTCGTTAATTTTGATCACGGTCAATAAAATTTTTTTGTGATAAAATAAAATAAATAGGGGCTCTGTAATACAAATTGTAATGCCAGAGATCTAAGGGAAGAGATCTCGAACCCACCAACCACTGCTTGCTAGCTGCAAAGACGAGCCCCGATAGACCTCGCTCCTGACGGTCTTTTTGCATTTTCTCTTTTTTTGACCTTATACGTGCTGTAAAATTATTTCTTTTTAAATTTACAAGGTGGAAAAATGGCACCCGATGTGAAGCAAACACATACATATTGAAACCTTACCATTCATTACAAAAAAATGGCCGCAAATGCCAATAAAATTATTTACTGTAACATTATGATATATACTGACTTCGGTTAAAATGACGTAATTTGCTGTCTCAGGCCGTGTTTTATAGTAAACCAAATTTTTTGATTGTTATATAACCTTATGCTTTAGAATAAATTTCAGATCCTTGCTGGACTTTCGACTACCTGGAGTGTTAAATACCAAGCAGATTTCGACCGCTTGGCTCTCTGAAATTCCTTTTTAATTTATTTAGGTACTTTACAAATAAAATTTTAATTTTAACATTCATCAAAGAGTGATCGTAGTTTCAGAAACTTAAAAAAAAGATAAGCTAAACTATTAGATTCGGATTTACTAAATTTTAGCTTTAGGTAGCAAAATTAAGTCCAACAGTATTTTATGTCTAAACGGTCAGAAATGCGAAACTTCACACTCAAAATCATAGCCCAGTTAACTAAATAATTTAAATTTTTTTTGCACACTGTTATATATATCTTTTTGTATACCCTTTACACATTACCTCATACGGAAAACCTGGTAAAACTTATGTATTTTATATTACTATCAATTTTGATAAGGACTTGGTAGATTTTATTAGATTTTTTTTGTTAAAATGGCTGTTATTCATAGCAATGAGAACTTATCAGCTATTCTCGCTTAAGACGATTGTGCTTGTACGATCTGTCTACATGATAATGACAAATTTACTGATGTGTCTCCGTTTGTTATTAAATATTAATTGACTATACCTGTAGTGAGGAAGTTGAATCTGTAAAAAAATTACGCGAAAGAATTAGTGAAAACCAGAAACTCTGCTCAAACAAAAAATCTACTTAAACTAACTTCTATGGCCATATCTGCCGAAGCAGTTATCACTGTAAGTGTCACTGAATACAAGCAATTAAATTATATCAAAGGTGTTATTTATTCAAAGGAACTGCGAAATATTAGTGAAGACATCATTCGTAATGAACTTAAAATGCAAAACGTACATGACGTGAAAAAATTTAAAAAAATATGAAGATGAATTAAAAGAGTACATAAATTATGAGAAAACAAAAGTGTGAGCATATACTCCACTTCCTTTGCGATGCAATAATTTTTTTTTACTTTGGACATATATCCAAAGCTTGTTCTAACAAAAAGTTATGTGGTAACTGCTGCGAAGAATATCATCTTGATCCAGAGAAGAAAGAACTAAGCACAGCAAGCAAATTATGCATTGATTGTAAGCATTTTAATATAACAGGTCGTCATCAACATGGTACTTTTGAAAAATCGTGCCCTGTTTTCATAAAACAAAAAGAATTACAATGCATTAAAACAACAAAGAAATGTGATCACAAAACTGCGCTTAATATTTACAGAAACAATCACTCTCACAGTGAACTATGCTTCACCACTCTCAAGTCCTATCAAACTCTTCCACGCAATGACCTTGCTAATCAACCTGTTATTAGGAGTGACACAAACAACATTTTTAACTGAGAACAACAAACAACTCCTGAGAGTTATACCAGAGAGGGAGATAGTTACATACAATGATGCTCTTGTGGATTCCATCGATTGTGGATATATCCTAAAAATTTAACAAATAGACAAAGAGCACAACTAAAGCTTGAAGAGAAAATTAAATCTAATAAAAATAAACCTAATATTCGAAAATTCTTGTTTTGGTTTTCTAAGATATAGTTAATTAAAAACAAATTCACATAAGTGCTAAAAATGTAAATTTCTGAATTTTAATCAATTAGACTACCTTTTTGCATTTACTTTGTCTTCTTTCTCTTTACATGAATTCAATATCAAGGTCAAGCTAAACACGTTTTGCTTTTGTGAGCGCGTGATTGCATACTGACACATTGCACATGTTAAACAGTATACGGTCAAAAATTTAGAACTACTTATTTCGGTTTTAGTAAAGCTGTAATTTTATAGATGCAATTGAACTAAAAAGTAACTGAGTGAAAATTTGAAACAAATTATTGCATAAAACATATTAAAAATAATTTTGTCCCAAGACAGCAAATATTACGGGCGGAAGGCCTTCTACGCATCGCCAGGAATCAATGTAAGTAATTCATTCATTAATATTTTATATATATATATTGTATATATGTATAAACTCATATGTTAATTTTGCAAGTTGTCTGGAGCTATGCCTTAATTGAGATGTTAAAAATGAGAGTATTTAAGAATTTAGTTTTGGGCACCCTTCGCAGTGATCCCGCTTAAGAGTGTACATATGTAGATCATATATATGATTTGCTAACTTAAATTTGTTTTTGCATTATTTTCTTTCACATTACACAAATTATATGTCTAGTTTTTATTTGAATTTATGTACGTAAAACTAAGTACAGGTCAATAACCATATATGCAGAAAATGTTGACGTAGGTCTGATTTAGCCTAGGCAGCTTTCATATATATGTTTAATAAGGAACTTTATGGAATTTAACATCTAAGAGTTACGTATTTGATGAAATGTACTATTTTCTTAGCAGTATTAGGTGAGTAAGCCAATAAATATGATTCGTAATTTAATTATGTTCGATGTTAATTAGAATTTTGAATTTACGTTTAACTGAAATGGTTTTTAATTTCTAAATGACGTTTTCCGAGATAATGCAGTTAAATGTTAAGTAATTCAAAGGGCCTTATAACATTTTAACTGCGCTAAGAAGGCAAAGAAAGGGTGGGCATGGAAGCGCGGGCGCGGGTAGATCTTCTCTACTCACAGTGTGCAAAACTGAGTAATTTTTGTGTTCGTTTTAATAGTTAATTTCAGTTAGATTCCTTCTGTGTAACCAATAATTCATAGTTTTACATATTCGTTAATTTTGATCACGGTCAATAAAATTTTTTTTGTGATAAAATAAAATAAATAGGGGCTCTGTAATACAAATTGTAATGCCAGAGATCTAAGGGAAGAGATCTCGAACCCACCAACCACTGCTTGCTAGCTGCAAAGACGAGCCCCGATAGACCTCGCTCCTGACGGTCTTTTTGCATTTTCTCTTTTTTTGACCTTATACGTGCTGTAAAATTATTTCTTTTTAAATTTACAAGGTGGAAAAATGGCACCCGATGTGAAGCAAACACATACATATTGAAACCTTACCATTCATTACAAAAAAATGGCCGCAAATGCCAATAAAATTATTTACTGTAACATTATGATATATACTGACTTCGGTTAAAATGACGTAATTTGCTGTCTCAGGCCGTGTTTTATAGTAAACCAAATTTTTTGATTGTTATATAATCTTATGCTTTAGAATAAATTTCAGATCCTTGCTGGACTTTCGACTACCTGGAGTGTTAAATACCAAGCAGATTTCGACCGCTTGGCTCTCTGAAATTCCTTTTTAATTTATTTAGGTACTTTACAAATAAAATTTTAATTTTAACATTCATCAAAGAGTGATCGTAGTTTCAGAAACTTAAAAAAAAGATAAGCTAAACTATTAGATTCGGATTTACTAAATTTTAGCTTTAGGTAGCAAAATTAAGTCCAACAGTATTTTATGTCTAAACGGTCAGAAATGCGAAACTTCACACTCAAAATCATAGCCCAGTTAACTAAATAATTTAAATTTATATCATCTTGATCCAAATTAGAATATCATCTTGATCCAGAGAAGAAAGAACTAAGCACAGCAAGCAAATTATGCATTGATTGTAAGCATTTTAATATAACAGGTCGTCATCAACATGGTACTTTTGAAAAATCGTGCCCTGTTTTCATAAAACAAAAAGAATTACAATGCATTAAAACAACAAAGAAATGTGATCACAAAACTGCGCTTAATATTTACAGAAACAATCACTCTCACAGTGAACTATGCTTCACCACTCTCAAGTCCTATCAAACTCTTCCACGCAATGACCTTGCTAATCAACCTGTTATTAGGAGTGACACAAACAACATTTTTAACTGAGAACAACAAACAACTCCTGAGAGTTATACCAGAGAGGGAGATAGTTACATACAATGATGCTCTTGTGGATTCCATCGATTGTGGATATATCCTAAAAATTTAACAAATAGACAAAGAGCACAACTAAAGCTTGAAGAGAAAATTAAATCTAATAAAAATAAACCTAATATTCGAAAATTCTTGTTTTGGTTTTCTAAGATATAGTTAATTAAAAACAAATTCACATAAGTGCTAAAATGTAAAGTTCTGAATTATAATCAATTAGTCCACATTTTTCTTTCTCTTTACATAAATCCAATATCAAGGTCAAGCTAAACACGTTTTTTTTTGTGAGCGCGTGCTTGCATACTGAGACATTGCACATGTTAAACAGTATAAGTCAAAAATTTAGAACTACTTATTTCGGTTTTATTAAAGTTGTAATTATAGAGATGCAATTTAACTAAAAAGTAAATGAGTGAAAATTTAAAACAAATTATTGCATTAAACATATTAAAAATAATTTTGTCCCAAGACAGCAAATATCACGAGCATGGAAGGCCTTCTACGCATCGTCAGCAATCAATGTAAGTAATTCATTCATTAATATTTTATATATATATATTGTATATATGTATAAACTCATATGTTAATTTTGCAAGTTGTCTGGAGCTATGCCTTAATTGAGATGTTAAAAGTGAGAGTATTTAAGAATTTAGTTTTGGGCACCCTTCGCAGTGATCCCGCTTAAGAGTGTACATATGTAGATCATATATATGATTTGCTAACTTAAATTTGTTTTTGCATTATTTTCTTTCACATTACACAAATTATATGTCTAGTTTTTATTTGAATTTATGTACGTAAAACTAAGTACAGGTCAATAACCATATATGCAGAAAATGTTGACGTAGGTCTGATTTAGCCTAGGCAGCTTTCATATATATGTTTAATAAGGAACTTTATGGAATTTAACATCTAAGAGTTACGTATTTGATGAAATGTACTATTTTCTTAGCAGTATTAGGTGAGTAAGCCAATAAATATGATTCGTAATTTAATTATGTTCGATGTTAATTAGAATTTTGAATTTACGTTTAACTGAAATGGTTTTTAATTTCTAAATGACGTTTTCCGAGATAATGCAGTTAAATGTTAAGTAATTCAAAGGGCCTTATAACATTTTAACTGCGCTAAGAAGGCAAAGAAAGGGTGGGCATGGAAGCGCGGGCGCGGGTAGATCTTCTCTACTCACAGTGTGCAAAACTGAGTAATTTTTGTGTTCGTTTTAATAGTTAATTTCAGTTAGATTCCTTCTGTGTAACCAATAATTCATAGTTTTACATATTCGTTAATTTTGATCACGGTCAATAAAATTTTTTTGTGATAAAATAAAATAAATAGGGGCTCTGTAATACAAATTGTAATGCCAGAGATCTAAGGGAAGAGATCTCGAACCCACCAACCACTGCTTGCTAGCTGCAAAGACGAGCCCCGATAGACCTCGCTCCTGACGGTCTTTTTGCATTTTCTCTTTTTTTGACCTTATACGTGCTGTAAAATTATTTCTTTTTAAATTTACAAGGTGGAAAAATGGCACCCGATGTGAAGCAAACACATACATATTGAAACCTTACCATTCATTACAAAAAAATGGCCGCAAATGCCAATAAAATTATTTACTGTAACATTATGATATATACTGACTTCGGTTAAAATGACGTAATTTGCTGTCTCAGGCCGTGTTTTATAGTAAACCAAATTTTTTGATTGTTATATAATCTTATGCTTTAGAATAAATTTCAGATCCTTGCTGGACTTTCGACTACCTGGAGTGTTAAATACCAAGCAGATTTCGACCGCTTGGCTCTCTGAAATTCCTTTTTAATTTATTTAGGTACTTTACAAATAAAATTTTAATTTTAACATTCATCAAAGAGTGATCGTAGTTTCAGAAACTTAAAAAAAAGATAAGCTAAACTATTAGATTCGGATTTACTAAATTTTAGCTTTAGGTAGCAAAATTAAGTCCAACAGTATTTTATGTCTAAACGGTCAGAAATGCGAAACTTCACACTCAAAATCATAGCCCAGTTAACTAAATAATTTAAATTTTTTTTGCACACTGTTATATATATCTTTTTGTATACCCTTTACACATTACCTCATACGGAAAACCGGGTAAAACTTATGTATTTTATATTACTATCAATTTTGATAAGGACTTGGTAGATTTTATTAGATTTTTTTTGTTAAAATGGCTGTTATTCATAGCAATGAGAACTTATCAGCTATTCTCGCTTAAGACGATTGTGCTTGTACGATCTGTCTACATGATAATGACAAATTTACTGATGTGTCTCCGTTTGTTATTAAATATTAATTGACTATACCTGTAGTGAGGAAGTTGAATCTGTAAAAAAATTACGAGAAAGAATTAGTGAAAACCAGAAACTCTGCTCAAACAAAAAATCTACTTAAACTAACTTCTATGGCCATATCTGCCGAAGCAGTTATCACTGTAAGTGTCACTGAATACAAGCAATTAAATTATATCAAAGGTGTTATTTATTCAAAGGAACTGCGAAATATTAGTGAAGACATCATTCGTAATGAACTTAAAATGCAAAACGTACATGACGTGAAAAAATTTAAAAAAATATGAAGATGAATTAAAAGAGTACATAAATTATGAGAAAACAAAAGTGTGAGCATATATTCCACTTCCTTTGCGATGCAATAATTTTTTTTTACTTTGGACATATATCCAAAGCTTGTTCTAACAAAAAGTTATGTGGTAACTGCTGCGAAGAATATCATCTTGATCCAGAGAAGAAAGAACTAAGCACAGCAAGCAAATTATGCATTGATTGTAAGCATTTTAATATAACAGGTCGTCATCAACATGGTACTTTTGAAAAATCGTGCCCTGTTTTCATAAAACAAAAAGAATTACAATGCATTAAAACAACAAAGAAATGTGATCACAAAACTGCGCTTAATATTTACAGAAACAATCACTCTCACAGTGAACTATGCTTCACCACTCTCAAGTCCTATCAAACTCTTCCACGCAATGACCTTGCTAATCAACCTGTTATTAGGAGTGACACAAACAACATTTTTAACTGAGAACAACAAACAACTCCTGAGAGTTATACCAGAGAGGGAGATTGTTACATACAATGATGCTCTTGTGGATTCCATCGATTGTGGATATATCCTAAAAATTTAACAAATAGACAAAGAGCACAACTAAAGCTTGAAGAGAAAATTAAATCTAATAAAAAATAAACCTAGAAATAAAAATACAAAAGAAAAAATGTAAATGTAATGAATATTGATGATGAACAATGTAGTTTTTCAAGTATTTAATTTTGTATGTCTTTAAGTATTATTCTGTGGAATATAAAGGGCTATGTAAATAATTATATCTCACTTTCTTTGTTTATATAAGTTAGCACATTGCACAGCGGCAAAGCTGAAACAGCAGTTTGACGATTCTTGGGAATAGCTCCCACGCTTGTTTATCCATTCAATTGCATTCCGAAATGGATACCCGACAGCGTATGTGACTGTGGGCAGCTTGAGCGAGCAGCGAACATTCACACATACAAGCAAGCGCTACAAGCCGCAGTTAGGAAATCAGGGTAGATAGTAAGCTTAGCAATAGTTAGTTCTGTTTTGACATTGAGGAAATAAATTTGTACGAAAATGCAAAGTGGCGCCCAACGTAGAATTCCCACTACAGCAAGAACAGTTATTGAATTCCCACTACAGCAAGAACAATTACTGAATTCCCACTACAGTAGGAACAGTTATTGAATTCCCACTACAGCAAGAACAATTATTGAATTCCCACTACAGCAAGGACAGTTATTGAATTCCCACTACACCAATTGAACACCAGAGGAATTGGATACCGAGTATCACAACCAGAAAAACAATGCTCCTGTAAGTAATTGCTCAAATTTGTGCGTGTGATCCATTATAAATGTAAAGGGAAATATCCTGCTGTGCTATAAAAAAGAGAGGCTATTTTGATTGTGATTTTTTTTTCAAATAAACAAAAACGAGTGTAACAAGAGAACAAGTCATCGAGATCTTAAGGCAACAGAATGACCAGAGTAGGAGGGAATTTAACGCTCAGCTGGACGAGGCCAGGCAGACCCTCCAGCGCTTACAGCCGCCATCGGCGGAAAATTATATGCCAGTACAAATAAATCCAGCTGTAGCCAATGGGCATACAAACATGGATTTAATAAAATCCCTACAGGAAATTAAGGGGGATAATGCCGCCTAGCCGGCCTGGCGTTCCGCAGCGGAATTCTCCATAGGCTACTAAACGGAGGGTACAGAGCAGTACTACGTAGCAATGGGAATTTTTAGGAACAAGATAGTAGGTTCCGCGAACGCAACATTCGCTTCTTTCTCAACTGTGCTAAATTTTAAAGCTATAATAGCTAGGTTAAATAAAACATATGCGGACAAAAGACGGCTACATGTTTTAGAAACGGAACTCAGTGTCTTGAGGCAGGGAAATTTATCACTCTGCCAGTACTATGACGCGGTGGATAGGCATCTAACACTTATAACAAATAAAAACATAATGACCCATTCAAGTAACAGGGAGCTTGCCACCGCGCTCAATGACAGAGCTAGGGAAAACGCACTAAGAGTCTTTATTTCCGGCTTGAAGCGGCCATTGTGTGATATCTTATTTTCGGCCAATCCTAAAGATTTGCCTGGGCTACGGCCCACCACAAAAAGTTAAAGTAGAACGCGATAGTGATTCGGATTTCGAGATTTTGAAATGGAAGACGAAGTTAATTTTTTAATGTAAAGTCGCTCCTTCCCTACATTACAAAAAAGGCCTCGGGTGGGCGGGAGCTTAAGTTGTTGATTGATACTGGAACCTCGAAAAACTACATTAAAAACTTGGGCTTTCTAAAGGGAATTGCCCCTGTGGAGAAACAGTTTAATGTTAAATCAATAAATGGGTGTAATCTCATAAAGAGTAAATGTAGGGTTTTCGTTTTGGGAAGGGTCTCAACTTTCTTTATTCTTTCAAATTTAAAAAGCTTCGATGGTATAGTGGGATATGACTTTCTCAAAGAAAATGGAGCTGAGATTGATACGAAATCAGAATATTTATTCTACGAAGGGGGTAAAGAAAAACTTAATAACATCGAGTGTGAGCAAGTGAACTCCATATGTTTGTATAAGGACTCGGTCCCAGCTCTTGTGAAAGACGAATTTAATTCTATGATTAAAAAGAATGTAAAAGCTTTTGCCGAACCTAACCTCTCTTTGCCATATAACACTACGGTCAGGGCTAGAATTCGTACTACTTCCTCGGAACCAATTTACACCCTATCTTATCCATACCCGACTTCGGCGGCAGGATTCATTAATAGGGAAAGAGAGACATTGTTAAAGGACGGCATTATTAGAAGGTCCAATTCGGCTTATAATTCTCCAGTCCATGTTGTAAATAAAAAAGGCATGGACGAATACGGTAAAGAAAAACTCCGCATGGTAATCGACTTTCGGAAACTAAACGAAAAAACGATTGCGGATAGATATCCCATACCGGATATTTCTACCATATTGGCAAATCTGGGTAATTCCGGATTTTTCATCACTTTAGATTTAAAGTCTGGATTCCACCAGATAATCCTCGAAGAGAAGGACCGCGAAAAAACAGCTTTCATCATCAATAACGGCAAATATGAATTTAATAGGTTGCCATTCGGGTTAAAAAATGCGCCCAGTATTTTCCAACGCGCCATTGATGATGTCCTAAGAGACGACATTGACCAAAGTTGCCAAGTTTATATAGATGATATAATCATCTTTTCAGGGGACGAAAGGTCTCATATTCAACACATTGATAGGAAACTGAGTAAGCTGGAAAAGGCCGGAATGCGAGTTTCAGCAGAAAAGACTAAATTCTTTAAGAAGGAGGTCGAATTTCTTGGATTTGTTGTCTCTCAGAGAGGGATAAAAGTATGTCCACATAAGGTAAAGGACATAATTAACTATAAGACCCCGGAAACACTTCGAGCGTTGCGCTCTTTCTTGGGTCTTTCAGGATATTATAGGAGATTTATACGGGATTATGCGTCTATCGTCAAACCATTAACAAGGAATCTTCGGGGGGAGAATGGCCAGGTGTCATCCCACAAGTCCAAACATACTAAAATAGCCCTAGATGATGAGGCCAAGCAAGCCTCTAAAAGGGTAAAAAGCATTTTAGCATCGGAAGATGTTTTGCTGTTTTATCCAGATTATGATAAAACATTCGAACTGACAACAAACGCTTCCTCTAGCACTTTAGGCGCTGTACTATCCCAGAATGGACGGCCCATCACGATGATTTCAAGAACATTATCAAAAAACAGAGGAAAACTATGCAACCAATGAGTGCGAGCTTTTGGCCATAGTGTGGGCTCTTAAAAACCTTCGGCATTACATATATGGAATTAAGGACATTGTAATATTCACAGACCACCAGCCTCTAACGTTTGCTATTTCAAACAAAAACCCCAATACCAAAATGAAACGATGGCGGTAGTTAATAGAGGAATTCTCACCAAAATTTTGTTATAAGCCGGGCAGAGACAACGTCGTGGCGGATGCTCTGTCTCGCCAGTTTTTGAATAACTTGAGCAATACGGATGCCACAGCACATAGTGATTCATCACTCTCAAACACAATTAAAACTATCCAATATCCAGTAAACCAATTCAAAAGACAATTCATTATAACTAAGGGGGATCATTACCACCAAAGCACAAAAATAATTTTTCAAAAGAAGATTCGTTATACTATAAATTACGACACAATAACAAATTTTTGGCAAAATCTCAAGAAACTTATAAATCCAGGTGTTACAAATGCTTTTCGTTGTGATCTGCCGACACTATCAGAGATTCAGGGACCCCTTATTGAGGCATTCCCTGGGGCTAAATTCATCCATACGGAAATATTTGTGATTGATCTGACTAGTCCAAATGACCAACGGGAAGCAATAGCACCGGAGCATAGTAAAGCCCATTATTTCAAGATGCTCCATCGGCATAAAGGAGGCTTTGCTCGAGGTGTTGGGTATGTTCCAAAACACTAAAACAATTCTTACAGACAACGAAAGAGCGTTTACTTCAAATTTGATTAGATCTATGCTTCGCGATCATTTCCTTGCATAGCGATGAAAGGGTTGAAAGAGTTCATTCAACCCTTCTGGAAATAGCCAGGTGCGTGAAGGCGCAGCAGCAAATAGACGAGGTGAAGGAATTGATTTTGCTCGCCACGTACAAATACAATAGAACAATTCGCTCAGTCATAAATGCGAAGCCGATAGAAATTAGGCAAAACTGCCCGGTAGGAAAATTCGGGGAAATTAAAGAAAAAATATTTAGCGCACAAAATTCGGTGTTGAATAGATTGAACGGGAAGAGGATAACCAAAACATACCAGGCTGGGGAGAGGGTGTTCCTTCGGCGGAATAAGCGATTGGGAAATAAGTTTGAGAGAGTGTTCGTGGAAAAAATAGTAGACCGAGATTTAGGGACAACAGTACAAATAGAGGGAAGAAAAATCCATAAAAGTAATTTGAGATAAATCAATTTCAGATTGCTGCTTGCTATATTCTCCGGCACTAGGGCCAATTTAATGGACTACACCTCTTCGCAAGTTGTCAGCATTCCCTGGGGAAATGTGGCCATTTATAACGAATTCATTTACCTCGTCCATACCACCAACTTGACAGATTACAGCCAGATAGCTTATGAAAGCCAGTGGTTCGTATCAAAATCAAAAAGTCAAATAGTAAACGAGAATATCTTAAAACAACAAAGGAAGAAATTTTACACATCATCCGCAAAATTCGGATGTCATTCACTATGTCCTTAAGATCCCTAAGATCATAAATTTTTTTGAGTTTTTGAGAATTTATCCTGTAATCCATAACAATAGTATTGTAAAGCTAGAAACAACGCTTGCGGCAAAATGTAGCGATGGATTTCAGCCACTCGGAAACTGCAATGACACCCTGACGGCTAAAGTATGCAAACCGGCTCGCTCGAATTGTTTAAGTCAGTTGCTAAATAATAACACAGCGGCTTGTTCATCAGAATCAGCATATCACATACCACCAGTTCAAAAAACAGAGGAGGGCATAATTATTCTCAATGACGTGCCACCAACAGCAATATTTGATCAAAGGAAATTAGAAATTAAAAGAACGTATCTACTTCTTTTCCGGAATTCAATCACCATAAACGATACAATCTACGTAGCAGAAAAGGAACCAATCTATATTCAACCACATCCTCCAAAGACGGTATCGATCAACTACCTGGAACACCATACAAGTTTGTCCTTGCCATATTTGCATAAAGTTTATATCGATAATATTTCTCGCATTCACGAGCTGAAGGAAGGCCTATCTCTCCATCATTCCTTGTTGTGGACAATTTTTTCTTTTCCTCCATTAATAATAATAGCAATAGCCATTTTTCGCATCTATTGTAGAAAGATATCGATAGCCAAGAAAGCCCAAACTCAGAGGGCGGTTGAGGAAATTTTGGCACAAGTCGAGGGCGACTCGTCTTAAAAGGGGGAGAAGTTAGCACATTTCACAGCGGCAAAGCTGAAACAGCAGTTTGACGATTCTTGGGAATAGCTCGCACGCTTGTTTATCCATTCAATTGCATTCCGAAATGGATACCCGACAGCGTACGTGACTGTGGGCAGCTTGAGCGAGCAGCGAACATTCACACATACAAGCAAGCGCTACAAGCCGCAGTTAGGAAATCAGGGTAGATAGTAAGCTTAGCAATAGTTAGTTCTGTTTTGACATTGAGGAAATAAAGTTGTACAAAAACACTAAGTTATATAAATTCAAACCAAAAATAATTGCATTACAAGAGACACGCTTAGTATGTAGTATTATGAACCAATGTCAGCAGCTCTTCCAATGGTGTTATTTTACTTATTCATAAATCAATTCAATGTAAACCTCTCTCTTTAAGCAATAATCTTACTGCTATCGCTGCTGAAATACATTCCATATTAAAATTCTAATTAATCAATGCATATATTGGAAAAAAATTTTCTTTGGACAATTTCTTCTTCTTCTTCTTTAGCGTAGGCACCGCTTACACAATTATAGCCTCGTCAACAATAGCGCGCCAGTTAGAAATACCAAGTGCCACCAGGTCGCTCTCCACCTGATCTTTTCAACGGAGTGGAGGTCTCCCTCTTACTCTGCTTCCACCAGCGGGTACTCCGTCGAATACTTTCAAAGCTGGAGCGCTTTCATCCATTCGGACGAAACGACCTAGCCAGCGTAGCCGCTGTCTCTTGATTTGCTGAACTGTGTCAATGTCGTCGTATAGCTCGTACAGCTCATCGTTCCATCGTCTGTGGTATTCGCCGTTGCCAACGCGCAAAGGAACAGAAATCTTCCGCAAAACTTTTCTCTCGAAAACTCCTAAAGCCGACTCATCGGATGTAGACATCGTCCAGGCTTCTGCACCATATGTCAGGACGGGAATGATGAGCGACTTGTAGAGTTTGGTTTTGGTTCGTCGTACATTGTGGGTGTTATGACCAATTATATCAATATCATCTGCATACGCCAACAATTGCCCACTCTTGTAGGATATTGTGCCTGGTCTGTTTAGCTCTGCAGCTCGTATTATTTTCTCCAGCATCAAATTGAAGAAATCACACAATAAGTAGTCTCCTTGCCTGGAACCTCGTTTGGTATCGAATGGCTCGGAGAGGTCCTTCCCAATTCTGACCGCGCTTCTGGTATTATCCAGGGTCAGTTTACAAAGCCGTATGAGTTTCGTGGGGATATCAAATTCAGACATAGCGACGTAGAGGCATTTCCTTATCGTGCTGTCCAAGGCAGCTTTAAAATCGATAAAAAGGTGGTGTGTATCGATTCTTTTCTCTCGGGTCTTCTCCAAGATTTGGCGCATGGTAAATATCTGGCCAATGGTGGATTTGCCAGGTCTAAAGCCACACTGCTAAGGTCGAATCAGTTGGTTGACGGTGGGCTTTAGTCTTTCACAAAATACGCTAGATAAGACCGTATATGCGATATTATCCCACGATAATTGGCGCAGACCGTGGGGTCTCCCTTTTTTGGATTGGGCAGAGCACACTTAGGTTCCATTCGTCAGGCATGCTTTCGTCCGACCATATTCTGCAAAGAAGCTGATGCATGCTCCTTGTCAGCTCTTCGCCGCCGTATTTGAATAGTTCTGCCGGTAAGCCATCGGCTCCCGCCGCTTTGTTATTTTTTAAGCGGGTAATCGCTATCCGTACTTCTTCATGGTAGGGTGGTGGCATTTCTGTACCATCGTCATCGATTGGGGTTTCGGGTTCGCCATCTCCGGGGTTTTCATTTTCACTGCCATTGAGCAGGTTGGAGAAGTATTCCCTCCATACACTAAGTATACTCTGGACATCTGTCACCAGATTACCTCCATTGTCCCTACATGAGTTTGCTCCGGTCTTGAAACCTTCTGTAAGTCGCCGCACATTTTCATAGAATTTTCGAGCATTACCATTGTCGGCCAGCTTCTCAAGCTCTTCATACTCACGCATTTCGGCCTCTTTCTTTTTTCGTCTGCAAAGGCGTCTCGCTTCCCTCTTCAGCTCTCGATATCTATCCCACCCCGCACGTGCTGTGGTCGATCTCAAAGTTGCGAGGTAGGCAGTATGTTTTCTCTCCACTGCAGTTCGACACTCCTCATCGTACCAGTTGTTTTTCTGGTATCGCTGAAAACCAATTGTTTCCGAAGCAGCGGTACGCAAGCAATTTGATATTTCATTCCACAGCTCCATTATACCAAAAATAATACGCTGAAGAGTGCTCCCAGAGAGCAGGTGTGCAAGCCGAGTAGAAAACTTGCTGGCTGTCTGCTGTGATTGCAGATTTTCGACGTCAAACCTTCCTTGTGTTTGTTGACGGGCGGGTGCGTATTTTTTCTGCTACAAGATAATGATCTGAGTAGATATTTGGCCCTCGGAACGTACGCACGTCTAGAACACTGGATACATGTCTTCCGTCTATCACAACGTGATAGATTTGGTTGCGTGTTTTACGATCTGGCGACAGCCATGTTGCTTGATGAATTTTCGTATGCTGGAATCTGGTACTACAGACAACCATATTTCGGGCCCCGACAAAGTCAATCAGCCTCAGCCCGTTTGGGGATATTTCGTCGTGGAGGCTGAATTTTCCGATTGTTGCGCCAAAAATGCCTTCTTTGCCCACCCTGGCGGTGAAATCGCCTAGCACAATTTTGACATCGTGGCGGGGGCAGCGCTCATAAGCACGTTATAGGCTCTCATAGAAAGCATCTTTGGTCACATCATCCTTCTCTTCTGTCGGGGCGTGGGCGCAAATCAACGATATGTTAAAGAACTTCGCTTTGATGCGAATTGCAGCTAGACGTTCATCCACTGGGGTGAATGCCAGGACTCGGCGAGGGAGCCTCTCTCCCACCATAAACCCAACACCAAATTTGCGCTCCTTTAAATGGCCACTGTAATAAATTTCACAAGGACCCACCTTCTTCCGTCCTTGTCCCGTTCGTCGCATTTCTTGGACGGCGGTAATGTCAGCGTTCAGTCTTACGAGGACATCAACCAGCTGGGCAGCGGCACCTTCCCAATGAAGGGACCGGACATTCCTGGTGCATGCCCTCAAATGATGATCCTTAAAACGTTTGCGGGGGTTGTCCTCAAAAGGGGGATCTCTCATCCGAGGCAATTGCTGAATTTTCATTGGAGTATAGTTTTCATGTGGTGGGTTCCAAACCCTACGCACAACCGCAGGGGATTCGCCTTCTCAATTTAGCTCGCCTCCAAACGGATGTTTGTTGGCTACCCAGAGGATACTTGGTCTAAGACCGGAAGTCGTGAGCTGCTTGAACCATATGTAAAAGAATCGTTTCTGGCCATTCCCAGGTGAATGGCAGTCAGAAACTTTCCTCACTTGCGTGAACTTCTACACATGGCCCCATCCTCTATTGATGATGAACAATGTAGTTTTTCAAGTATTTAAGTATTATTCAGTGGAATATAAAGGGCTATGTAAATAATTATATCTTACTTTCTTTGTTTATATATAAATTCAAACCTAAAATAATTGCATTACAAGAGACACACTTAGTATCTAGTATTATGAACCAATGCCAGCAGCTCTTCCAATGGTGTTATTTTTCTTATTCATAAATCAATTCAATGTAAACCTCTCTCTTTAAGCAATGCTCTTACTGCTATCCCTGCCGAAATACATTTCATATTAAAATTCTAATTAATCAATGCATATATTTGAAAACAAATTTCTTTTAACAATTTACTATCAGTTTTAAATCCAGCCAATTCTCCAACTCTTGGGAGACTTTAATAGCAATAACATACATACATAATAACAATAGCTAGTGCTCTCCCAAAAACAATTCTAGAGGCAACAAATTATATAAATTTATCCAAAAAAAAAAACAGTTACATCTTTCTTAATAATAGCCAATCCACACATTATACTACACATCACTTTTCACTTACATATATTGACCTGTCATTTGCTACTCCGGACATTCACATTGGAGCAAATCGATCAATTGACAATGATTTACATGGCAGTGACCACCATCCTATATTTATTAAATTATTTTAATCAAAGCGGAAGGAAATATGGTTTCTTGTCTATATTTAAAACTAAATCGGCAAATTGGTCTCTTTTTGAAAAGTATTCAAATATTTTATACAACGTCTAAATATCAACAAAGAAACTGCAAATTTAAATAAAATAATACTACAAAGTGCATATAGAGCAATACCTATTTCTAAACCTACTCTTAATAAACACAATGTTCCTTGGTGGAGTAATGATCTAGATATACTTCGAAGGATATAATCAAGTGTAAGCAAATTTTGAATTATCAGAAGAATCAGTAATCAATTACGAAAAAGGCAATGCTAAATTTCATCGCAAGCTTAAATCTGTCAAGCGTCGAAGTATATTTGAATTTACCTCTGAACCCAGAACTCCACTTAACACAGTATGGTACAACATACGATGGTATTGAGGTCTAAATCCTCAAAATGATATTCACATTAACACAAGTCCCATTTCATCGAATATTACGAATAAAAATGAAATAGTTGAATTACTAGCAAGCACTTGGTCGAGTGAGTCTGAAATCTAAATTCACTCGCGTATTTCGTACAGACAAAAACAATGCACTAAATTTTCCACTTAGCTATGAGCCCAATACAAATGCGTTAACATTAGAAATATAAATATGCTTTATTGAGTTTATGCTTCCTTAAACCTTAAATACTATAACATATTTAGTAAATTTAATTTAATTTAAAATTTTACTATAACATATTTAGTAAATTTTTACCTCAATCATATGAAGTAAGTACCATTATTCCCATTCCTAACCCACAAAGAACAAAACGGACATAACTAATTATACACCTATCTCGTTAAATCCTTGTTATGCAAAGGTCATGGATACAATAATTACTAATAGACTATGGTGGTTTATTAAAAACAATAATCCCTTTAATCAAAATCCAATTGGATTCGTTAAAGGTAGATCGGTTTCTGATAGTCTATTTTATGTAGACTACTTGATAACTGAATCTCTTAGTAAAAAGAGGCATCTATCAATTCTTTCGTTAGACTTTACTAAAGCATTTTATAAGATTGGTATACACTTTATAATTGATTGTAGAATAGAAACTTGGTCCAAAAATTATTAATTTCATAAAAAATTTTATGTCCAGTCGTAAAATAAAGGTACGTTTAGCTGCTATTTATTCAAAGGAATATCCGTTATTTAACGGTATTCCTATAGGATCTCCAATTTCCGTAATTTTATTCCTAATTGCTTTAAAAAAATTTCAAATATAATTTCATTAACTAATAATATTATGTTTTCTGCTTATGCTGATGAATTTAATTTAATTATTGATCTTAATGAAACAAAAAATATAAATTTTGAACTAACTAATTTATTTAGAAAAATTTTAGATTGGTGCAATTGTTCAGGCCTATTTCACCTACTAAGTGTAAACAACTACATATATGCAAAAAAATCTTATTGTAAATGTACCTTAACAACTAATAGGCTTAGATTTCCAGTTGTTAATAATTTAAAGATACTTTATATTTATTTAACTGTAGCTACTCATGGAATTTTCACATAAGAAAACTTTCCTTTTCCCTCTCAAAAACACTTAATATGATTAAATGCCTATCTAGTAAGAAACTCAATTGTAGTGCTCAAACTATAAAAGGCTGTACTTATCTCAAAAATTGATTATGGTCTTTACCTATATGGATCTGCACCAGCCAATATTGTCCCGATATAAATAAGGTACAAAATTTTAGTCGCAAAATTCTCTACAATTTTATCTAACTCGGCTAATACACCTCTTGGAGATATAATAATAAAATGTATTGGACAAGTTCCTCAGAAAAATCGCTCAATAATTCACAAAACTATTTATCATTGCCAAAACCTTCAACTACCATTTTTACCAGTTAAGACATCCAAAAGTAAGCTTCCTCCATGGTTTCTCAGAAATACCATAATCGATTATAGTCTCTCTAAACTTGAAAAGATTATTATCCTACTTCAAGTCTATATCAATAAATTTATAATGCTTAAAAACCAATATAAAATTCGAACTTTATATATAAAGATGGTTCCCTGAACAATGAAAAAATTGGATATGCAATTACCTCTGAAACAGAAATTTTGAAATTTTCTGCACTGCCAATATATTCGTCAGTCTTTTCTGCCGAAATAATAGCACTACATAAGGCAATTCAGATAACTATTAGTAGTAATAAAGGAAAGTTTTTCATATGCACTGACTCACTTTCATCTCTGAATGCCATTTCAAATACCTTAAACAATTCTTTTTACGAGTCATTTATAAGAAATCTTCTTATTAATTATGTGAATAAAATAAAAATCATATGGATTCCGGCACACACTGGAATAAAAGGGAACGAATTTGCCGACCAAATCGCGAAAAGTGCAACAATTTCAATTTTTATTGATTCAAATAACTTAAATAAATCAGATATAATAAGTTTTATCAAAACTCATTTTTCCAATAAAAATGCACTAGTATTTCAAAATTCTTCAAACTGGTACAAAAATATTAATAATAATCGTAGCACAATTTATGATACTATTATATGATATTAATAACAGTAAGTGTTCACAAACATTACACACAAACACTATATTGACAAACATTCTCCAAATAAATGCCAATTCTGTAAAACAAACAACAGGGTGATTCTCTATGTCTAGGAAATGCATGCTACGGTGCACAGAAATGAAAGTTTTCCTATCCGTGCAATGGCACAACAACAAAACACATGAAAAAAATAAAATAAATGGAAAAAGCAACCCTGCGCCGTATTGTTTCTCTTTAATATGTCACAATTTTGCAACCTCTATCACAATGCAATAGGAAATATTTGCATAGTATGCATTTCCTAGACATAGCGAATCCCCCTAATGAAATATCTCTTGAGCATATTTTAATTCATTGTTCATTCTTTAATCAAATTCGACAATCAAAATTATCAAAGCTGATTTACCAAATATAAAATGTAAATTTAATTTAATTTTATTTTTACACCTATTCCTAAGTTGAATACAAATAATTTTATTATACCAAGTAGTTTATACGACAATACGATTAATTAAGCTGAAGATCTTATCAGCCATGGCTTCATTCTATGTATGTAGATTTAAGTTTTATATTTAAGTTCACATAATTTTATAAATAAATAAATAAATGTATTACTGGTTAACACATTCAGAGGAATGTCCGTGTTGTAGGCGAACTTTTAGGCAAAGTGACCATAAAAAGATTAATTTAAAGCCAAGCCCACAGAAACAAACACCGTTAGCGGAGGCCAATAAATCTTCTCGTGTCCTGGAAGAGCTCAAGGAGCGGTGCCACAATACTATACCAGACAAGCTCAGCGTACACTATAAGAAGGAAAGGTGCCTCAAATCTAGTCAATAGTAATAATTACAATAAGATACCAATAATGACGTTTAACGACCAGATAGGGTGACTACCGCTTTACAAAACTGGCATATTAGTTTTGATGGTTCATCAAGCGGTTTAAATTGTGAAGAATTTATCTATCGAATTCTATCACTGAATCCTCAAACATTGAATAACAATTTATTGCAGTTTGTAAAAACTTGCATATTTTATTCTCTGGCAAGGCGAAATCTTGGTACTGGAGATGCCATAAACAAGTTCCTGGAGTAGAATGGCATCCATTATATGCAGCTTTGAAAAATTAATTTAAAGATTACCGTTCCAATTACGACATTCGTGAAGAGATTCGCAATCGAAAGCAACGTCGTGGCGAAACTTGATGAGACAATTGTTACAATTGTTGATCGGTTACCTATTCCTTCAGAGGAATCGGAGCTGATCGAAATGATCACAAGGAATTTAGGGCTTGACATACGTCACGAGCTTTTGTATATTCCAATTGATTCCATAGCACATCTACGCAAGCTTGTTCAAATGCGGGAGCACCTTTTACATGAGGAATCGTATAGACGCTTCCAACCTGTTCGTGCAACTATCCCTAGGCGCAATATTGCAGCATTAAGGTCGGTATGTACCTCTAGCGAAAAAAACTCATATATTTCGCCGATGGAAAAATGTAGTAGGCACGGCAATTTGACAGACAATTTTCTATTGTGAACAGCTCTTTACAAAGGAAGAAGATATGCAAACGTAAATAAACAAAACGAAAAACATGAGTAGAGCGCGGTAAATATTTGTCGCTGATTATGTATTCTTACCTTTTTCATGGTTAAAATAAATAAAAGGTGTAGAAATTCATGAAAAAAACATAGCATTACATAAATTGCTTTATAATCTTCCTTAATATGTTTTTTAATCTTCCTCTTGTTTCTCGCGAAATATATATGAGACTATTTATTTCACTGTAAACCCGTGTTGCCGTGCTTTCGTATTTGTTTAAAAACTTTAGAAATAGGCAGTAAGAAATGGATTTTTTTCGTTCGAGGTGCGTACTGCTTCGTAAAAAAAATTATTCGCGCATCGTTGTTTTGCACTTTTTCATATGGATTTTTTGGTTTTCGTAAGAGCTCCATACTGACCTTTAATAGGAGAGGATGGCGAAGAAGATAATGACAGCGCAGATACAAATTCAACATCGATGGTTGCAGCAATAGCGACAACGTCACGTATATTTACATGTTGGAATTGTGATTCTGCAGGACGCATGTGGATTATATGCGTTGAGGAACGCAAAGTCTTCTGTTTTAGCTGTGGAGAAAGTAAAAAAAAAAACCATCAAAAGCGGCATTCGAGAAAAATTGGATGCCATCCAAGTAAATTTAAGAGACGACTCAAAAATTACAGTGCCGGCTAGCTCAGTCAAATCACAACCAAATAACGATAATTTATTTTACCAAATTTTAAAGCGCGATAAAAATGCAGAGGGATTGAAAAAAATAATATATCCCATTAGACCATTCCATGAACGCATGCAGAATTACATTGCAGCCAATCTCGAATTTTCTAAGATTTCTCCAACAATTTAAGTTTTCAAATAGAGCCACGTAGATCAACTTATAGATTAAGGCGTGTTTGGAAAGCTTAACGACAAGCGAAGAGTTTTCTTGTTTCAGCAGTCATAAACGAAAAAGACTCGCTCTATTATGCTGAAGTCAAAGTTCTGAATCGTACATTGTTCGGATTGCTGGACACTGGAGCAAACATCAGTTGCGTGGGCTCGGAGGTCGCAAAAGAAACTTTTAAAGATATACGCGTGTTTGTTGACTGAGGATCGAGGTCGACAGTTCGAAGTGGTTAATGTTCTTTTCCTGTATTTTGAAATATAAGGCTTAGGCAGAACAAATTTACTTAGGCACGATGTTTACGTCGGCGACGCAAAGCCTGTTAAGCAGCGCTTCTATCCTATTCCACCAGTGTTGAAAAATCTACTGCACAAAGAAGTTGATAGACTGCTAAGTTTAGGCGTTATCGAAAAATCTAACAGCGGTTAGAGCTCACCAATTCGCGTTGTAATTAAGCCAGACAAAGTTAGATTATGTTTGGATGTAAGAAAAATCAATGAAGTCTTTGAAAAGGATGCATATCCGCTTCCCATAATAGAAGGATTAATCTCACGGTTGCCAAAGGGACACATTATTACTAAAATAGATCTCAAAGATGCTTATTAGCAGATTGCATTAACAGAACGATCAGCGGCACTGACAGCATTTACAATACCTGGTCGTGATGCCATTCGGCTTGTGCAATGTGGACCAAACAATGTGTTGATTAATGGATGAGATTATCCCTCCCGATTTAAAAAATGCGTTCTTGTTTACTTGGATAACTGATGCATCGTGTCAGATACATTTCAATCTCACTTGCCAGTTTTAGTGCGCAACGCTGAACAATTAAGAAAATCAAATTTGACAATAAACGTGAAAAAAAAGACAATTTGGTGTTTCAAAAATAAAGTAAAGTAGAATCAATTTTTAATTGGCCAACTCCTAAATCGCTAAGCAAGTACGAGGAATTCAAGGACTAGCAAGTTGATATAGATGATTCATCGAGAATTTCGCTGAAGTGACTTTTCCAATCACTGAAGTCATTTAGACCAAAAAGAAATTCGTGTGCGCTTATGCAGCACAAGTTGCATTTGAAAAAGGTAAACGACTACTGACCACAGCTCCTTTGTTGCAAAACTCAAATTTTCCGAAAAACAATTATGTGTATTGCGACGCAAGCAACTATGGTATCGGCGCTGTTCTAGTGCAGGTCAGTGACAATGGTGATGAATATTCTGCGGCATTCATATCGAAAAAAATTAATTCCGCTAATAGCAACTATAGCGTGACCGAGCGTGAATGTCTAGCGGCCTTTGATTCAATAGAACGCTTCCGCTGTTATTTAGAACTACAAGAGTTTGAGGTCAAAACTGGCCATTCCAGTCTATTATGGCTTATGCGACAACCTGAATTAAGTGGTCGATTAGCTCGCTGTGTTTTAAAGTTAAACTATAAGTTCACAATCATTCACAGAAAAGGTAAGGATAATGTTGTACCAGACGCTATATCTACAATGCAGGAAGAAGTGAATGCTATAGAAATGGGACCACAAATTGATTTAGACTCTCCACATTTCGACGGGGAATATTACGGTGTTTTGAAAAAAAATCAAAAAATTAACAAAATTCTTTTAAACTATGGGTTCCTTTTGAACTTCGCTGTGATGTATTATCACACGCCCATAATGACGTAATTGCAGCTCATGGTGTATCATCTAAAACTATGGATTTTCTTCGTAAACATTTGTAAAAACTTGCATATTTTATTCTCTGGCAAGGCGAAATCTTGGTACTGGAGATGCCATAAACAAGTTCCTGGAGTAGAATGGCATCCATTATGTGCAGCTTTGAAAAATTAATTTAAAGATTACCGTTCCAATTACGACATTCGTGAAGAGATTCGCAATCGAAAGCAACGTCGTGGCGAAACTTTTGAGCAATTCTATGAGACAATTGTTACAATTGTTGATCGGTTACCTATTCCTTTAGAGGAATCGGAGCTGATCGAAATGATCACAAGGAATTTAGGGCTTGACATACGTCACGAGCTTTTGTATATTCCAATTGATTCCATAGCACATCTACGCAAGCTTGTTCAAATGCGGGAGCACCTTTTACATGAGGAATCGTATAACGCTTCCAACCTGTTCGTGCAACTATCCCTAGGCGCAATATTGCAGCATTAAGGTCGGTATGTACCTCTAGCGAAAAAAACTCATATATTTCGCCGATGGAAAAATGTAGTAGGCACGGCAATTTGACAGACAATTTTCTATTGTGAACAGCTCTTTACAAAGGAAGAAGATATGCAAACGTAAATAAACAAAACGAAAAACATGAGTAGAGCGCGGTAAATATTTGTCGCTGATTATGTATTCTTACCTTTTTCATGGTTAAAATAAATAAAAGGTGTAGAAATTCATGAAAAAAACATAGCATTACATAAATTGCTTTATAATCTTCCTTAATATGTTTTTTAATCTTCCTCTTGTTTCTCGCGAAATATATATGAGACTATTTATTTCACTGTAAACCCGTGTTGCCGTGCTTTCGTATTTGTTTAAAAACTTTAGAAATAGGCAGTAAGAAATGGATTTTTTTCGTTCGAGGTGCGTACTGCTTCGTAAAAAATTATTCGCGCATCTTTGTTTTGCACTTTTTTATATGGATTTTTTTGGTTTTCGTAAGAGCTGCATACCGACCTTTAATAGGAGAGGATGGCGAAGAAGATAATGACAGCGCAGATACAAATTCAACATCGATGGTTGCAGCAATAGCGACAACTTCACGTATACTTACATGTTGGAATTGTGATTCTGCAGGACGTATGTGGATTATATGTGTTGAGAAACGCAAAGTCTTCTGTTTTAGCTGTGGAGCCAACAATGTTTACAAACCTCAGTGTGTAATATGTCTTGCGAAAGCAAAAAAAAAACATCAAAAGCGGCATTCGAGAAAAATTGGATGCCATCCAAGTAAATTTAAGAGACGACTCAAAAATTACAGTGCCGGCTAGCTCAGTCAAATCACAACCAAATAACGATAATTTATTTTACCAAATTTTAAAGCGCGATAAAAATGCAGAGGGATTGAAAAAAATAATATATCCCATTAGACCATTCCATGAACGCATGCAGAATTACATTGCAGCCAATCTCGAATTTTCTAAGATTTCTCCAACAATTTAAATTTTCAAATAGAGCCACGTAGATCAACTTATAGATTAAGGCGTGTTTGGAAAACTTAACGACAAGCGAAGAGTTTTCTTGTTTCAGCAGTCATATACGAAAAAGACTCGCTCTATTATGCTGAAGTCAACGTTCTGAATCGTACATTGTTCGGATTGCTGGACACTGGAGCAAACATCAGTTGCGTGGGCTCGGAGGTCGCAAAAGAAAATTTTAAAGATATACGCGTGTTTGTTGACTGAGGATCAAGGTCGACAGTTCGAAGTGGTTAATGTTCTTTTCCTGTATTTTGAAATATAAGGCTTAGGCAGAACAAATTTACTTAGGCACGATGTTTACGTCGGCGACGCAAAGCCTGTTAAGCAGCGCTTCTATCCTATTCCACCAGTGTTGAAAAATCTACTGCACAAAGAAGTTGATAGACTGCTAAGTTTAAGTGTTATCGAAAAATTTAACAGGGCTTAGAGCTCACCAATTCGCGTTGCAATTAAGCCAGACAAAGTTAGATTATGTTTGGATGTAAGAAAAATCAATGAAGTCTTTGAAAAGGATGCATATCCGCTTCCCATAATAGAAGGATTAATCTCACGGTTGCCAAAGGGACACATTATTACTAAAATAGATCTCAAAGATGCTTATTAGCAGATTGCATTAACAGAACGATCAGCGGCACTGACAGCATTTACAATACCTGGTCGTGATGCCATTCGGCTTGTGCAATGTGGACCAAACAATGTGTAGATTAATGGATGAGATTATCCCTCCCGATTTAAAAAATGCGTTCTTGTTTACTTGGATAACTGATGCATCGTGTCAGATACATTTCAATCTCACTTGTCAGTTTTAGTGCGCAACGCTGAACAATTTAGAAAATCAAATTTGGCAATAAACGTGAAAAAAAGTCAATTTTGTGTTTCAAAAATAAAATACCGTGGCTACATTATCTGTCATTATGGAGCTAAAACTGATCCGGATAAAGTAGAATCAATTTTTAATTGGCCAACTCCTAAATCGCTAAGCAAGTACGAGGAATTCAAGGACTAGCAAGTTGATATAGATGATTCATCGAGAATTTCGCTGAAGTGACTTTTCCAATCACTGAAGTCATTTAGACCAAAAAGAAATTCGTGTGCGCTTATGCAGCACAAGTTGCATTTGAAAAAGGTAAACGACTACTGACCACAGCTCCTTTGTTGCAAAACTCAAATTTTCCGAAAAACAATTATGTGTATTGCGACGCAAGCAACTATGGTATCGGCGCTGTTCTAGTGCAGGTCAGTGACAATGGTGATGAATATTCTGCGGCATTCATATCGAAAAAAATTAATTCCGCTAATAGCAACTATAGCGTGACCGAGCGTGAATGTCTAGCGGCCTTTGATTCAATAGAACGCTTCCGCTGTTATTTAGAACTACAAGAGTTTGAGGTCAAAACTGGCCATTCCAGTCTATTATGGCTTATGCGACAACCTGAATTAAGTGGTCGATTAGCTCGCTGTGTTTTAAAGTTAAACTATAAGTTCACAATCATTCACAGAAAAGGTAAGGATAATGTTGTACCAGACGCTATATCTACAATGCAGGAAGAAGTGAATGCTATAGAAATGGGACCACAAATTGATTTAGACTCTCCACATTTCGACGGGGAATATTACGGTGTTTTGAAAAAAAATCAAAAAATTAACAAAATTCTTTTAAACTATGGGTTCCTTTTGAACTTCGCTGTGATGTATTATCACACGCCCATAATGACGTAATTGCAGCTCATGGTGTATCATCTAAAACTATGGATTTTCTTCGTAAACATTTGTAAAAACTTGCATATTTTATTCTCTGGCAAGGCGAAATCTTGGTACTGGAGATGCCATAAACAAGTTCCTGGAGTAGAATGGCATCCATTATGTGCAGCTTTGAAAAATTAATTTAAAGATTACCGTTCCAATTACGACATTCGTGAAGAGATTCGCAATCGAAAGCAACGTCGTGGCGAAACTTTTGAGCAATTCTATGAGACAATTGTTACAATTGTTGATCGGTTACCTATTCCTTTAGAGGAATCGGAGCTGATCGAAATGATCACAAGGAATTTAGGGCTTGACATACGTCACGAGCTTTTGTATATTCCAATTGATTCCATAGCACATCTACGCAAGCTTGTTCAAATGCGGGAGCACCTTTTACATGAGGAATCGTATAACGCTTCCAACCTGTTCGTGCAACTATCCCTAGGCGCAATATTGCAGCATTAAGGTCGGTATGTACCTCTAGCGAAAAAAACTCATATATTTCGCCGATGGAAAAATGTAGTAGGCACGGCAATTTGACAGACAATTTTCTATTGTGAACAGCTCTTTACAAAGGAAGAAGATATGCAAACGTAAATAAAGAAAACGAAAAACATGAGTAGAGCGCGGTAAATATTTGTCGCTGATTATGTATTCTTACCTTTTTCATGGTTAAAATAAATAAAAGTTGTAGAAATTCATGAAAAAAACATAGCATTACATAAATTGCTTTATAATCTTCCTTAATATGTTTTTTAATCTTCCTCTTGTTTCTCGCGAAATATATATGAGACTATTTATTTCACTGTAAACCCGTGTTGCCGTGCTTTCGTATTTGTTTAAAAACTTTAGAAATAGGCAGTAAGAAATGGATTTTTTTCGTTCGAGGTGCGTACTGCTTCGTAAAAAAAATTATTCGCGCATCTTTGTTTTGCACTTTTTTATATGGATTTTTTTGGTTTTCGTAAGAGCTGCATACCGACCTTTAATAGGAGAGGATGGCGAAGAAGATAATGACAGCGCAGATACAAATTCAACATCGATGGTTGCAGCAATAGCGACAACTTCACGTATACTTACATGTTGGAATTGTGATTCTGCAGGACGTATGTGGATTATATGTGTTGAGAAACGCAAAGTCTTCTGTTTTAGCTGTGGAGCCAACAATGTTTACAAACCTCAGTGTGTAATATGTCTTGCGAAAGCAAAAAAAAAACATCAAAAGCGGCATTCGAGAAAAATTGGATGCCATCCAAGTAAATTTAAGAGACGACTCAAAAATTACAGTGCCGGCTAGCTCAGTCAAATCACAACCAAATAACGATAATTTATTTTACCAAATTTTAAAGCGCGATAAAAATGCAGAGGGATTGAAAAAAATAATATATCCCATTAGACCATTCCATGAACGCATGCAGAATTACATTGCAGCCAATCTCGAATTTTCTAAGATTTCTCCAACAATTTAAATTTTCAAATAGAGCCACGTAGATCAACTTATAGATTAAGGCGTGTTTGGAAAACTTAACGACAAGCGAAGAGTTTTCTTGTTTCAGCAGTCATATACGAAAAAGACTCGCTCTATTATGCTGAAGTCAACGTTCTGAATCGTACATTGTTCGGATTGCTGGACACTGGAGCAAACATCAGTTGCGTGGGCTCGGAGGTCGCAAAAGAAAATTTTAAAGATATACGCGTGTTTGTTGACTGAGGATCAAGGTCGACAGTTCGAAGTGGTTAATGTTCTTTTCCTGTATTTTGAAATATAAGGCTTAGGCAGAACAAATTTACTTAGGCACGATGTTTACGTCGGCGACGCAAAGCCTGTTAAGCAGCGCTTCTATCCTATTCCACCAGTGTTGAAAAATCTACTGCACAAAGAAGTTGATAGACTGCTAAGTTTAAGTGTTATCGAAAAATTTAACAGGGCTTAGAGCTCACCAATTCGCGTTGCAATTAAGCCAGACAAAGTTAGATTATGTTTGGATGTAAGAAAAATCAATGAAGTCTTTGAAAAGGATGCATATCCGCTTCCCATAATAGAAGGATTAATCTCACGGTTGCCAAAGGGACACATTATTACTAAAATAGATCTCAAAGATGCTTATTAGCAGATTGCATTAACAGAACGATCAGCGGCACTGACAGCATTTACAATACCTGGTCGTGATGCCATTCGGCTTGTGCAATGTGGACCAAACAATGTGTAGATTAATGGATGAGATTATCCCTCCCGATTTAAAAAATGCGTTCTTGTTTACTTGGATAACTGATGCATCGTGTCAGATACATTTCAATCTCACTTGTCAGTTTTAGTGCGCAACGCTGAACAATTTAGAAAATCAAATTTGGCAATAAACGTGAAAAAAAGTCAATTTTGTGTTTCAAAAATAAAATACCGTGGCTACATTATCTGTCATTATGGAGCTAAAACTGATCCGGATAAAGTAGAATCAATTTTTAATTGGCCAACTCCTAAATCGCTAAGCAAGTACGAGGAATTCAAGGACTAGCAAGTTGATATAGATGATTCATCGAGAATTTCGCTGAAGTGACTTTTCCAATCACTGAAGTCATTTAGACCAAAAAGAAATTCGTGTGCGCTTATGCAGCACAAGTTGCATTTGAAAAAGGTAAACGACTACTGACCACAGCTCCTTTGTTGCAAAACTCAAATTTTCCGAAAAACAATTATGTGTATTGCGACGCAAGCAACTATGGTATCGGCGCTGTTCTAGTGCAGGTCAGTGACAATGGCGATGAATATTCTGCGACATTCATATCGAAAAAAATTAATTCCGCTAATAGTAACTATAGCGTGACCGAGCGTGAATGTCTAGCGGCCTTTGATTCAATAGAACGCTTCCGCTGTTATTTAGAACTACAAGAGTTTGAGGTCAAAACTGGCCATTCCAGTCTATTATGGCTTATGCGACAACCTGAATTAAGTGGTCGATTAGCTCGCTGTGTTTTAAAGTTAAACTATAAGTTCACAATCATTCACAGAAAAGGTAAGGATAATGTTGTACCAGACGCTATATCTACAATGCAGGAAGAAGTGAATGCTATAGAAATGGGACCACAAATTGATTTAGACTCTCCACATTTCGACGGGGAATATTACGGTGTTTTGAAAAAAAATCAAAAAATTAACAAAATTCTTTTAAACTATGGGTTCCTTTTGAACTTCGCTGTGATGTATTATCACACGCCCATAATGACGTAATTGCAGCTCATGGTGTATCATCTAAAACTATGGATTTTCTTCGTAAAAATTTGTAAAAACTTGCATATTTTATTCTCTGGCAAGGCGAAATCTTGGTACTGGAGATGCCATAAACAAGTTCCTGGAGTAGAATGGCATCCATTATGTGCAGCTTTGAAAAATTAATTTAAAGATTACCGTTCCAATTACGACATTCGTGAAGAGATTCGCAATCGAAAGCAACGTCGTGGCGAAACTTTTGAGCAATTCTATGAGACAATTGTTACAATTGTTGATCGGTTACCTATTCCTTTAGAGGAATCGGAGCTGATCGAAATGATCACAAGGAATTTAGGGCTTGACATACGTCACGAGCTTTTGTATATTCCAATTGATTCCATAGCACATCTACGCAAGCGGGAGCACCTTTTACATGAGGAATCGTATAGACGCTTCCAACCTGTTCGTGCAACTATCCCTAGGCGCAATATTGCAGCATTAAGGTCGGTATGTACCTCTAGCGAAAAAAACTCATATATTTCGCCGATGGAAAAATGTAGTAGGCACCGCAATTTGACAGACAATTTTCTATTGTGAACAGCTCTTTACAAAGGAAGAAGATATGCAAACGTAAATAAACAAAACGAAAAACATGAGTAGAGCGCGGTAAATATTTGTATTCTTACCTTTTTCATGGTTAAAATAAATAAAAGGTGTAGAAATTGATGAAAAAAACATAGCATTACATAAATTGCTTTATAAGCTTGCTTAATATGTTTTTTAATCTTCCTCTTGTTTCTCGCGAAATATATATGAGACTATTTATTTCACTGGAAACCCACTGGATTTGCTTCGTAAAAATTTGTATTGGCCAGGAATGGCAAAAGATATCAAAGAGTATGTTAAGATGGCAAACCAAGTAATATCTGATAGACCCTTTCCATGGCTATATGTCGATACTTTAGGTCCATACTAAGAAGTAAGTTTGGAAACATAGGTTTGCTTATCGTCATGGACCATATGTCCAAATTTCACTGGCTTTGCCCACTGAAGAAATTTACCACCAACTTAATAATACAGTTTCTAAAAAAACATATATTCTTTGCTTACGGTGTACGGAAAATTATTGTCAGTGACTGTTCGCGCCGGGGTTGTTGGGGCCAGAAATCCTCTTGATTTCTGGAAACGGGGATCGGGGGAGGTGCCGGTCCTTCAGAAAGCTGTTTATTCTGTAAAGAAATTACCTATTTCCACAAAGAAACTCAAAGGCAAGATTTTTAATTTAGTAATTCAATAAAATAGTTCTTATTAAATTAAATATGTATGTATATACAAAAATGAGCTTACCAAAGATGTTGCTGCTGCGGCTGCTGAAATCAAAGAAGAGGGTTAAGATCGGCAACATTGATATTTTTATAGATTTCCACATAGGGTGGAAATCCAAAACGGGGATAACTGGACTCTTCCCATAAATTGGAGGAGTCATGTACATTGTGCCGACAGCAGCGACATCTGTTGGTTGTTGATGTTGTTTATACTGCACAGGGTTACACACGTCGCCGCCCGCCTTGCAGCAACACTGCAAACAAATTACATTCTAATTTCATGGTACACTTCAGTTTTTTTTCTATTAATTAAATTCAATATCATAAAATACACTTCATATATTAAAACAAAATTCTAAACTAAAATCTAAAATTCTCAGCCTCCATCGCTGCCGTCTAGTATGGTGAGCAGCCTGATATCACCCATCCAAAAATTGTATTCTGGGCTGCAGGTCGTGTTGGAGTTGCTGGCAGAAGCCCTGGACGAAGGATGATACCATATGCATCAGCACCCAAAATCATCGAGACCGCATTCGATTTGTAGAATGCTGGGTCTGCCAACCGCAAATTGTCGAATTCATCGACGACCCTTGCATCCAAAGTGCGTGCTGGTGTGATCTTCACCAGGCTAGCCACTACCTTAACCTTCACGTTGATGCGGTCATGTCAGCCTTTTAAGGTGACATTTAACATCTCGGCTGGATTGCGAGACAACAGGTACAGTCGCCTCGCCAAGGTTTTGGCAATCGTTGACGTTGGCTGGCCTGGGTCGAGAAGAGCTCGTACTAAATGCGTTCGACCACTCGTCATCACTCTCACCATCATCGTTGGCGTGAAGACTGACGTGCCCATAGAGCTTTGAGCGGGTCCTTTAATCCGCTCTCGGGCGTCTCTCATCGCTAGTTGACCTATTCGTTGGCTTAGTCTGTTGCGGCTTCTGTATGCCGCACCTTCTCCGCTTGTTGATTGGGGTGGACGCTGGATCACCGACCTTATACCCGACTGTGGCGGTCTGAATATAGGGGGGTCTGGCCTTTTTCTTCTTTCAGCGGGGACTTCTTCAATATCTTCTTCGCTGGCAATTATCTCCAGCACCTCTTCATCGCTGGAATCGTCCGGTAAAACTTGTGCTCGATACGGACCACGCCTTTTGTTCGTCCTACCGTCTTTAGCGTCTAGGACCTGCGGCACGTCTTCCTCTGCCCTGTCGGTCTCCCACAGGTGTAGGAGACTGTGGTGCCGCTCCTGACAGTGATCGTAGTGCCTTGAGAACGGGCAGCTGCTAGGCAAGTGACGCGGCGACAGGCAGTTGGCACAATGACGATGAAGGAGGACAGCCCTTAGTCTCTCCGTTGGCTCCAGTCGGCGCAGTTCTCGACAGAACAGCAACCGATGGTTGTGGTTGCACACGGGGCACCGGTGCTGTTCCTTTGCTTGGTTGTTGGATTTGTTGTTGGCACGGACCATTTTGAATATCTCTGGAATTAAATAAATCATTAGTGGATTTTTCGACGGTAAGCATAATTAATTTCACAATTGGACGTGCAATTATGCCTCGCGTCGTAAGTATATCTACAACTCTAACTCGATTGTCTTGCCCTAAGAAAACCCTAACAACTCTGCTAAGTCGCCACTCGTTCGGGGGTAGGTTGTCCTCTTTGACAACTACGAAGTTATCAACTTCTACACTTCGATGTGGATACTGTCACTTAACTCTTTGGTGTAGTTCCTTTAAGTACTCTACCTTCCATCGCTGACAGAAGCCTTGGTAAAGCGCTTTCAACTTTTGCCATCGGTTGATGATAGATGCCGGGTTTCCGCTGATTTCGGGTTTAGCGATCGCGAGAAGCGGACCTCCGATTAGAAAATGTCCTGGGGTTAGGGGTTCGAATGATTCAGGATTATCTGAAATTGGACTAATTGGCCGTGAGTTAAGACACGCTTCTATTTTGGCAAGCAACGTCGAGAATTCCTCCATCGTGAACCGCATCGCATTTGCTACTTTTCGAAAGTGGGTTTTGAAGCTTTGTACTCCTGCCTCCCATAATCCTTCCATGTGAAGAGCTCCTGGTGGTATGAAGTGCCAGTTAACTTCTTGATGAGCATATGACTGCATTGTATCGTGTGAAGCTTCGGTCATGAATTTTTTTAAATCATGTCTCAAAGCCTTGTTGGCTCCAACGAAGTTCGTGCCGTTGTCCGAGTACACGTTACGCGGGCAACCACATCTTGCTACAAATCTGGCAAACGCACCTAGGAAAGTGGATGTCGATAAGTCCCTAGTTGCCTCCAGGTGTATTGCCTTTGTAGCGAAACAGACAAAGACGCAGACGTATTCTTTGGTTATTAGGCATGCCCAACCCGTATAGTTTTTGATTTCAAACGGGCCCGTGAAATCTACGCTAGTATTGGTGAAGGGCCTGGATACATCAGTTCTTTCCGGTGGGAGCGCAGCCATGAGTTGTTCTCGTGTCCGTTTTCTGTAAATGATACAAACTTTGCAATTACTAATAAGTGTTTTTATTAAATTTTTTAACCGCACTACCCAATATTCCGACCTCATAAGCCTCAGCATGTGTTGATTTCCTCCATGTAATGAAATCAAATGTGAGAACTTAACCAGAAGTCGTGAAAATTTGCAATTATATGGTAAGATAATCGGGTAGCGTTCATTATACGATAAAGATGCTAGCGCTAGTCTTCCGCCTACTCTCATAATTCCATTTTGGTCAAGAAATGGATTGAGAGTATTGATGGAGCTCCTAGCGCTTACTTGATTTGATGAAGTTAGTGCACCGTATTCATCCGGATAACAACGTTTCTGTGTCAACAAAATTAACCGTGTTTTTATCTCTCGAATTTCATCAGCTGTTATTCCGGCAGAATCGCTATGATTTGTTAATTTGTGTACCGGATGTATTTTCCGATAGAATTTAAATATTCGTGCAACTACCCTCAACGCGCGAGAAAAATGGAAAAATCGTTCTAAAATGTTTTCTGTGTTTGTGATTCGTACTGCGTGAGTTCTAATACTTTTTTGTTCCAGGTCCGTTTCCAGTGGCTCACTCTGCCTCTGTGGCCATTCTGCTTGTTGCTTCTTTAACCAGGTTGGACCCTGCCACCAAAGAAAGCTTGCTGCAAGTTCTTGTGGAGTATCCCGCGGCTACCAAGATCTGCCGGGATATCCCTTGAATCCACGTGATTTCAGCCAGTCGATCCGACGAGTTCCTCGATCTTTGAAACTCTATTAGCCACAAAGGTAGTCCAACAGCACGGGGGTTTCTGTAGCAATGAAATCACAATGATAGAGTCTGTCCATTTGTATACAACTGGTTGAGCAACATCGAACTGTGGAAGTAAAGCGTTAATTAATTCTGCTAAAAGTAGTGCCAAACATAATTCTAACCGTGGTAGAGAAATTGTTTTTACTGGTGCCACTTTAGTCTTACTTACCAGCAGATTTACGTTTGCAACATTACTTGTATTTCGTTCCCGAACTCTTACATATAATGCCGCATCATATGCCTTTTCGGAGGCATCACAAAATCCATGAAACTCAAGATCGTTCCATGGTGTAAAACTAATCCACCTTGGAATTCCTCGATCTTTGAAACTCTATTAGCCACAAAGGTAGTCCAACAGCACGGAGGTTTCTGTAGCAATGAAATCACAATGATAGAGTCTGTCCATTTGTATACAACTGGTTGAGCAACATCGAACTGTGGAACTAAAGCGTTAATTAATTATGCTAAAAGTAGTGCCAAACATAATTCTAACCGTGGTAGAGAAATTGTTTTTACTGGCGCCACTTTGGTCTTACTTACCAGCAGATTTACGTTTGGAACATTACGTATTTCGTTCCCGAACTCTTACATATAATGCCGCAGCATATGCCTTTTCGGAGGCATCACAAAATCCATGATACTCAAGATCGTTCCATGGTGTAAAACTAATCCACCTTGGAATTCGGATCTTTGAAATATGAATATAATTCTTAAGAAAATTTTCCCATCTTAAGTAAATACTTCTCGGTATGTTGTCATCCCAGTCTATTTTGGTTAGCCAAACATCCTGCATCACAATTTTGGCCTCTATGACAATTGGGCCTAACCAACCTGCAGGATCAAACAGTTTTGCTACACACGATAATACCTCTCTCTTGGTGTAGCCTGGTTTTATGTGCATCTCCTGGACGTTGAAATGGAACCTATCCTGAACAGCGTTCCACCTGATTCCTAACATCCTTGCTTCGCTTAAGTCATCAATCTCCAAGAAATCTTCTTTAAGGAGGTGCTCCTTTGGTATATCCGCTAATATCTTTGGCGTTCGAGGTCCACTTTCGAAGGGGAAATCCTGCACCTTTGAGTGCCTCCACCAGTTCATTACGTGTGCGAATGGCTGTCTCTGTGTCATGTGCACCTGCAAGAACATCATCAACATACATATGCTGTTTTAAAACCCTGGATGCTTAAGGGTACTTCAGGCTAATATCTTCTGCTAGCTGAAGAAGTGTTCTTATCGCTAAATATGGAGCACAATTAACTCCAAAAGTCACCGTTTGGAGTTCATAATCCACTAACTCTTCCTTGGATGATTCCCTGAATAAAATTCTATGAAACCGAGTGTCCTTTGGATGTAGTAAGATTTGTCGATACATCTTTTCAATATCTGCATTGAATACATATTTGAAAAATCGCCATTTCAATAACAATGCAATGAGATCAGCTTGAAGAACTGGACAAGGGTGAAGTACATCGTTTAGACTTACCCCATTCGAAGTCGGGTTAGAGGCGTTGAAGACCACACCAACTTTTGTAGTGGTGCTGTCCAGTTTTATTACTGCATGATGTGGCAGGTAATATAATCCTGGTCCTTTCCTTCCAGAACTGTTGTCTACGGGTTTCATATGACCGAGGGTTATATAACTTAACATCATACTTTCTTAAAACCATTCCCACAAATTAAAATGCGATTCCGTTCCCACACAATCCACCGGCAAAACGTTCGCATATTTTGGAATCATATTGCAACCAAAAATGCAATTGCGCTGCACGCGCATCCGCCGTCTTAGCTAAGGTAATTAAACACCTTAAGTTGAGAGAAACACGTGCAATCCCTATTCTGCTGACCAGTCATCTTTGATCACGTAGGCCGGCTCAGGCGTAGGTTAGCTTGTAAGCGGCAGCTTAATCTTAAGTCAGTTTTAAAAACTCACTCGCGAACCAAAGGCACATAGTGCCGTCTAATAAATAAAGTTGTAAAACAAATATAAAAGTTCGCTTTTTATTTGGCGCCCGAGTAAGGGACCGCCCGATAAAGTGACCGCGGACAAATGAAATTTTTTTTAACAAATAAGAAAATTTTTATCCTCACAAAGAGGACGGACCGTACAGTCCAGCCACAAATAGAGAACAATCAGAAAAAATCAAAAGAAAAGAAAACATTTCAATAAGAGCAAGTTAAGCTAAAAGAAGCATAATGAAAAGGAGTTATAAAAAGTTATAAAGAATAAAATCATCTCTAAACGTCATAGTTAAAAAGGAGTTATAAAAGGTTATAAAATCATCTCTAAACGTCATTACACACAAGGAGTTATAAAGAGTAAGTAATATCATCATCCTTGCACGGCATTTTTACACAAAACCAGAAACCAGTACCAGTAAGGATCGACACGATGCAGATCCTGAAACAATTAGTGTAAGTTTAGGTTAGTAAGCAAACTTTCATTAGGAAAGAAATTTTGTAAACAGAAATATTTTGTAAAAAGAAATATAATAGTTAGTAATCAAATTTATTTTCACAAATTGAGTCAGGAGGAACAGATAGCGGCACCTATGGCGAGGCTTAATTACAAACATCCTCATCCAATTCCCCAACCACCTTTACGCCTAGCCAAAAAAGGGAATTGGCATCCCTAATAACAAACACGGTTTCTGCCCTGTTAAACCCACAATCAGAGGAAGAAGAGGAAACTCCTGTAGATCTCAGTAGTAACATAGAACAATCTGAGAGAGTACCAGATGTTGTAAAATGCCTAAGAGAATTTTCAGGCAAGGATGATGAGTTTAGTTCCTGGAGGAAGTCAGTAGATAGGATACTATTAATGTATGGAAGGAATAGAGATACCCCCAAATATTTTGCAATTTTACATACAATTAGACATAAGATCGTCGGAGAAGCAGACACAGCCCTTGAGTCCTACAGGACTCCTCTAAACTGGAATAAAATTAAGAAATGTCTGATGTTACACTATTCAGAAGGGATGTGAGCACCTTAGAGTACCAGATGACAACACTTGCACAGAGAGGCAAAACGGTTGAGAAATTCTACCAACAGGTTTATCAATACCTGTCACTTATTTCAGATAAGATTGACTGCCTCGAACTCGGTGAGGAATCTCTATCAGCCATGACGGCAACTTATAGGGAAAAAGCACTTGATACCTTTATACGCGGACTTAATGGAACTCTTCCAAGTCTGCTTAGTGTACGTGAACCAACCAGTTTACGGCAAGCTCTCCATATGTGCCTCAAACTAGGAAATATGAATTACAGGACAATCCACGCAAATAACATTGGGCGTTTGGCAAATAATTCTAAGCCCAGTAACCCTAATCCATCAAGAATGTCATTACCAAGACCACAAACTCTACCTTTTTACCCAGAGCTTACAAATATCCACAACCAACCCCAAAAACCAATTGCTTACCAACACTATGGACAGAAGCGCAACTTTGGCACGTTACATCCCAACCTTCAACCATCTCTTCCACAACAAACTATAACTAATTCCCCTATACAATATCGCCACTATGTCATACCACAAAATTAAAGGCCACCTCTTCCGCCTAAACCCCCAACACCCGTTGAAGTCGACCGGTCTTTCCAAACAAGGCAAGTCAATTACCAGAATAGGCCGCAGTATCAACAAAATCAAACATTCAATAGCAAACCACAAGGGTTCACTAATGGATTGGCAAATGCTCCAGCCATTAAAAGACCATCGTCTCAAAGCCTGCACACCACCAATAAGGTGCAACGCATTTACAATGCCGAGGCTATAGAGTGTGACCCAATAAACTGTAGTAACGACATTGCAGAATATCCAGAAGAGAACTACGAATACTGGCAGGACTACCAACCGGAACAAAAGGAAGAACAGGAAGAAGTCGACGCAATCGCGATAATAAGCGATAATATTAATTTTTTAGACTGAACCCATCCTCGCTGCCATATTTCCCTTATAGGTTGAAAAATGGTAACGAGTTGAAATTTTTACTGTATACAGGCTCAAACAAGAACTACATTAGCCCGACCTACATACGAATCCTATCCCAAATGAACCTTTTTACGCCAATTCGGTCGGAGGCCCAGTGAAAATTGACCACCACGCAAACATTGATATCTTCGGCGAGTAATTTGGGAAAATAAAATTCCACATCCTGCCGAACCTAAAAACATTCGATGCCATAATAGGCAACGACACTCTGAAAAACCTCAATGCAGTGATCTTCACTAATGGCAACTGTTTCACTAATAAATAAATAAATAAATAAATAATAAATTAAATAAATTCCATTACACATACCACCCTACGGCTCCACCATCTGAGTCCTGGGGACAACGGAAAGCTAAAACAACTCTTGGACTCATGCCCGACCTTATTTTCCGAGCCAGATAAAAAATAAACCTTTGTCACTAACGTTAAAGCGGAAATTAGAACAAAGAATGATAGGCCAATCTATTCAAAAACATACCCATACCCTATGCCCTTAAAGAAGGAAATAGACCAACAAATCGATGAATTACTGAATGATGGCATCATTCGTCCATCAAAATCTCCCTAAAATTCTCCAGTATGGATTGTCCCTAAGAAACAGGACGCCTCTGGTAAAAAAAAATATCGCATGGTAATCGATTATCGCAAGTTAAACAAAGAAACCATACCAGATAAATACCCCATTCCAGATATTACACCTATTTTATCCAATTTAGGAAGAAACAAATACTTCTCAACTATCGACCTTAAAAGCGGATTCCACCAGATTGCCCTAAATGAGGCTGATATCGAAAAAACTGCCTTTTCAGTCGCGAACGGAAAATTTGAGTTTACGTGGCTACCGTTCGGCCTTAGAAACGCTCCAGCCATTTTCCAACGCGCCTTAGATGATGTTCTGAGAGAACATATTGGTGTCCAATGCTATGTTTATATCGATGATATAATAATTTTTAGCAAGACCAGAGAAGAACATTTCGATAATTTAAGCATTATTTTCAACACTTTGGAAAGGGCTCGATTAAAGGTGCAATACGATAAATGTGAATTCATCAAAGAAGAAATCGAATTTCTCGGTATTATTGTTGGTCAGGATGGTATTCGCACTACACCAAAAAAAGTAGAAGCAATAACTAACTTCCTCCTTCCCAGGAATGTCCATGATTTGCGATCCTTTTTGGGAATGAGGACATTATCGTTGATTTATCAAAGCTTACGCACAAATAGCAAAACCACTGATTGAACTACTCAGAGGAGAACTGGGAAGAATTTTTAAAATCAATCAAAAAAGGTCCAATTGAATCTAACAACCCAACAAATAGAAGCGGTTAAACAACTAAAAAATTGCTTAACATACGATGATGTAATACTTCACTACCCTGACTTTGAAAAGATATTCGAGCTCACCACTGACGCATCCCATTATGCCTTGGGTGCGGTACTCTCCCAAGAGGGTAGAACAATATGCTTTCTTTCAAGAACGCTTAGCAGAGCAGAGGAAACTTTCGCAACCAACGAAAAAGAGATGCTAGCTAGCATTTAGGCTCTGCAGTCACTCAGATGTTTCTTTTACGGATCAAAAAAAGTTAAAATATTTTCCGATCACCAACCATTAACCTTCGCCCTCAGTAACAAAAATACTAATGCAAAAATGAAACGATGGAAAGCGCAACTAGAGGAGTATAACCACGAAATAATCTACAAACCCGGCAATACAAACATTGTTGTGGACTGCCTCTCGCGACCACCAATTGCAAACATAAATTCAATTACAGTCCATAGTAGCGATAGCTCTTCAGAAAATTTAATACCCTCTGTAGAAACACCCATTAATATCTTTAAAAATCAAATTTTTATCAATAAAGGTTCACAATCCTCATATAAGTTCGAAATAGTTTTCCCAATGTACCATAGACATATCATTACCGAAAGTACCTTTTCGGAGGATTCATTGAGGTCAATTTTGAAGAGGCATCTGAATCCTTCGGTCATAAATGGCATCAAAACAACGGAGCCTACTATGCTATAAATTCAAGCCATTTCCCCCTTACACTCACGCAACTGATTGTGGAGGATATCAAAGATACAGAAGAACAAAATCGAATTATAATTGAAGAACACAATCGTGCCCATAGAAATGAAAAGGAAAACAGGTTGCAAATACTTGGAAAATACTCTTTTCCTGCTATGGCAAACAAAATTAAAAAAATTACAAAACTTTGCAAAATCTGTAAAGAAAACAAATACTATCGGCACCCGAACAATCCAAAACTGGGCGCTACACCCCTACCCGAATATGCTGGACATACCATTCATATAGACATATTTTCAACAGACAAGCACAAAGTGCTCACCTCTATTGATAAATTTTCCAAATTAGCAGTAGTAAAAAAAAAAAATAGATGGAAAAAGTATTGAAAGTATAAGGAGGCCTTTAAGGGACATAATATTCTACTTGGGGTGCCAAAGGCGATTGTTGTTGATATCGAAAAAACATTTAATTCACAGCCTATAAAATTCATGTTGGAGAGTGAATTCAATATACAAATTTTTACTGCACCCCCCATATAAAAGCGAAGTGAATGGTGGAATAGAAAGATTTCACTCAACTTTAGCAGATATCATGAGGTGCTTAAGGCACGAGTACCCTGACAAAAGCTTTGAGGATCTCATGGAGTGGTCCGTAAATGCATATAATCATTCCATACATTCGGTTACTGGGAAAAACCCAGTTGACATATTCTTTGGCAGACCTTCTTCATCCAATCGTATCGAGCGTGAAGAAATTAGGAAACAAATCCTTGGTAAACTCAAAATAAAACAGGAGCAGGACCTTCAGTATCATAACAAAAATAGACAGGAGGCAGCTGATTATAGTCCAGGACAAAAAATTTTCGTTAGACAAAACAAGAGATAAGGAACCAAGCTTTCTAAAAGATACAGGGAGGAAATTGTCAAAGAAAATAGGCACTCTACAGTAGTAACACAATCAGGAAAAATCGTCCACAAAGGACGCATGCGAAACTAACTACCTAACACGCATTCTCTGTATTTTAGACTATTCTTTTCCCTAAAACTCCTTCTTTGCAACGGCTCAGTCGAGGTGCTCGACTACTCTCAGGCAGAAATTGTTACCATCGAGAATGGCATCGGAAAGGTGCAAACAGGCACCTACAGAATCCTCCACTACACCAACCTTACCGAATACTCCCGCATCCTGGAAGACATAAATAGCCACTTCATAAGAAATATCCCACCTTCCCATCCTCTACACCCATTCATTGCGGAACAAATAAAAGTAATTAATATTACCATCAGATCCATAACACCCAAAAATAGAAATAAACGATCAATAAATGTCATAGGATCTGCCCTGAAATGGGTCGCACGCAATCCTGACCATGATGACCTCATGGCCATTAATAGTAAATTTGAAGAAGTTGTTGGTAATAACAACCAACAACTAATTATCAATAGAAACATTTTTGAAAGAATAAAAAATATTACGCAAATAAGCAATAGCATACTAAAAACGATGGAAAATAGCAACGAACTTCTGACCTCGTTGATTCTCGAGTATAAGTTTAAAATTGATATAATAAAAGAAGAAGTTGCAAATATTAACAGAGCAATACACCTTATCAAGGTTAATATTATTAATAGCTTCATAATTTCCAACCAAGAAGCTCAGAAAATTAACGAGATATTTGCAAAAGAAAATATGACATTTGGAGCGTTAGAAGAATCGTTGAATTTTGCAGACGTTCAAATCGCAATGAATGAAAGTTTAATAATTTATGTAATAAAGATACCCAAAACCGAAGACCAAATATGTAACTGTATTTTGATCAAACCAATAAGTAGGGATGGAAGGATCTTGAAACTAGAATTTGAGAATGTGTTAAAATGTAGTGAAAAGTATTTTGGAATTATAAAAGAGTGCAAAGAAACAAACAATGTAAAAATATGTAAGCAGAATCAAATCAAAGACTTGGAAGATGAAAATTGTATTACAAATTTAATAAAAAAATAAGCCTTTCAATTGCATTGTAACAAATAGTGACCACGTCAATAATATTGATGAAATAAAAACTGGGCTGATCTTGCTAAATGATTTGATCAACAAAAGTGTAACAAGTCATGTAAAAGGGTCATATCTTGTAAGGTATTTTAACGAAACCATAAAGGTTAATAACCTAAGTTTTACTGCTCTCGAAGCACATAGCCTGAGACCGTTGCCTCCACTAAACCAACAT